>JAPWFG010000015.1:2428926-3643389 GCA_028015205.1 Mytilisepta virgata
GTGTGACCTGTCTAAATATATCTCTACCATACAATTCCCTGTAAGCCCTAGATAAAAATATTTTTAACAAATGGTCATCTTTATCATTAATGACGAAATTTATCTCGGACATCTTTATAAACGTGGACAGCACACGCAGCCACACACTAAAAATGCTTTTATCGTCTATTGGATTCATTCGTGAAATTAAGCCTCGCTTGCCCTGCCCATGATGACAATGAACAATTGGAATAATTATTTTCCAAAAATATGCTCTACTTAACTCACGGCATCTTTTGAAAAATTCATCCGTCACTTAGGAAATGTTTATTCATATTCTTCATATTTATTCTGAATGAAAAAGGTAATGCATTATGAAATGTGTATTTAATGAAAGCTTTTCATCACGTTCCAGTTCAGAATTAATTGTAACATAAACATATTGACAATTTATGTGGTTGTATTTTCGTCCTAGATTTTGACTATGATGGAACCTTAAGGTCCATTTTGGTAATTCTACGTGGCATACAGTCTACTTCATCTGTGGATACATCTTCGGTAGTAACGAACAACCGTATGAAAATTAGGTCACGTTGACCTACATTTCACGCTTCATTGGCTTTGGTTAAAGTTTGCATTAACATCCATTTCTGGAATACTACAGCATATATAGACATGAAACTATCAGTTGATACCACCTACTTGACAGGAAAGTTTATGGGAAGCCTGCCACAACATCCACATTGAGTTCCTGTTCTACGAATGCCATGGCCGCAAAAACTTTTTAAAGTCGATATGGCCACCACAAAAAAAAATGCTTATTTTCCCGCGCTCGCGCGGGTTCAATGTCTAGTCTAATATATTTTTTATGTGGCTACTGGTATTTTTCACATGTAAAGAATAAATTGATGGTAATTATAATTCACATTGCTCGATGATAAACATGTATGTAATGACCCTTATCTCTAAATCTATGCCGTCTGAGACTACTATAACACTGTACTATCAACATCATGAACATGAAAATTTTCGTCATTGAGGATAAATATTATTTAGACTACCTGTCTGTCTAGGAAATCTTCAGTATTATGTAAACCATTTTGAATGACCATTTCAATAATATATCAATTCCCGATTTACCAACGCCAACGTTATGTTAGTAGTGACCAGTTCCTTTTTCGTTTGTTCATTTTGACAGTCAGCGAAAGGATTTCAGTACTGAGTCAAAAGATAAAATCTAACATTATGAAATTACTAATAGGTTCTTACATTATTATAGGGAAAAGAGCGCCCATTGATCATCCCTTTCATTGTTTTAAAGACGCAACCTCCGAGGGCAATTGGTCGATAATTCGATGGTTCAAAACAAATGATGACCCTTCCCAGGTTCTGGAATAGGGATGACTTCAGCGATTTTAGCGTAGAGTATAGAAACTAAGCCAGATACTCCCTATCTTTAATTTTATTGTACAATTTTTTAATATCCATATCCATACTCACAAATCGTGAAATGGGCTATATAATAATAACTTCTGAATCTATCCTTACTTATTGCACGTAATTTCTGAGGCATTTTTAAATTTGTGAATAAACACATGAGAAACCGAGAGAATAACTCTACTTACATTGACATCTATGATATTTTAGTGATTGGAGTGGTTAAGGAGATATTTTAGTGATTGGAGTGGTTAAGGAGATCATTTACCTCAGTGAAACCAAATGAATTTATCTGCAGTACTAAGCCCAAACAATTGAGGAAGGACTACCAAGAGCTATTGTGATAAGGAGTACTCATCGAGTAGTGTGAATCAGACGTCTTCAAATTTGAATTACTTACAGGAATATCTCTCTTCTAATGACCTTACTATTGCTACACTATAAACACTTTTTATTTCTATACTCTATGTACTACCGTTTCATATGATAAACAAAATGCTTTTTCATGATCTGATAAGGCTTCTGCACCAAACAGTTCTAACTTTTCTCGTATTAGGTAAGGAAAAAAGCTTATGTCTAAAAAAAAAAGCATACACATGGTCACATTTGGTTTTTGGTGGGCTCGAGCTGTCTATTTCATCTTCTGTTTAGTTAGCTGTATGCCTTTTTATTCTTTTAGTTATACATCTATCCTAGTGTTATTTTTGGTCGGTTTCTGATGACCAAATTCTTAATCAGACATTAAGTCAGTTGCTTTTCCAATATGTGGTATTGTCATGAGCTCTTTTGTTAATATATTGAAATAAATTCATATCATACAAGACATAAACAAAGCAAATCATACAACTTTCTCAAGTCTTGCAAAATTCTGTTAAGGATATAATTTTGACCCCTTAAATACCTTATTTTAAATATTTCAAAGATCGTGTTATCCTCTACAAACTATACTATTTTGATAAATTTGATACATGCATAATACATATACATTTGTAGTTTCAATGGAAAGGAAGGGATGGAGAAAAAAACGATATCGTCGACATTCTTTCGAAAGTGTGGGCTTAGCAATATATTGAAGGCAACTATGATTGATTTCCAAACATATGGAATGGATTCGTTTAGTAAAGAAATTAATGAATAACAAGACGGATAAACGAAAACGTCAACAGTGACATATTAATATTAGTTAACGTTATCCAATCGACATAGCCCCAGTCAAACAAAATAACATGAAAGAACACAAAACACAAACTTAAAGCGCCATTTACATGCAACAAATTTGCGGACTCATGTAAAGTTGCGCACGTGTAAATTTACAACCGTAAGTAAATGGAAATATGCTAAGCGTTTACATTTTATTTTGCATTGTGTGTATTTTTAGCCTTAGAAACCAAGTCATTACATTTCCCTGTCCTTCTTTCACGAAAGTCTGAGAAACATATTTGGCCTCCATAAAAGACAAAGGCGATTGTTGTCCTATTGCGCTGTGCAGGAATAACCTTTATAAATCTGTTTTGTCACTAGAAACCTGGTGGGAAAATGTGATGTAAGGAACATTTATGGACCAACAATGGCTTGAGAAAATTTTAGAATGACTCGTACAACTTTTGGAAATATCTGTAGGGAGCTTGGGACTTATTTGACACCTGACGAATATTGTGTAAGAAATGAAGTGGATGTGGAAAAACAAGTAGCCATTGCCATTCATTTCTTCGGATCATCGGCGGAGTATAGCTCTCCCTGCGCAATATTGCACAATATCTGTGAAAGTAGTAGGGACACATACGATAAAAGATGTAAGAAAGAAATGATGAAACTGATACTTTTCTTAATAATGACGGTATGGACGCGAGGACTGGCTAGAACACTCGAGATGACTTAGTAGCATCATTCGAAAATAGTTGAAAATTAAAGTGTGTCTCTCTATCATTTTCACATTTTAATGACCCGACTACAAATTTGGACGAGTCATATAGATTTAACTTTGGTTAAGCTTTGCATTTAGGTAAATTTCCCAGGATCAGCTTATGAAATTTCACAAGTATGATCAACATTTATAGTGCAAAATATAATATCATCAATTGGCTCAACTTGACCTACAGTTCATGCTTTTGATGACTTTGGTTAAATTTGTATAAAGGTTCATTTAAGCTGAAGTCATTCTTATTAAAGTTTTATGGGCGTCATCATGACTTGGTTGACAGGTATGAAAAAACCGTTTCCCAAATGAAAATGGACCTGTTCCATTGATATTATCCATTCCGCATAACGGATTTGACATTGACAGCATGGCGGGTGTCCTGCAGGAAGTAGAGACTGCTTACTCTTCCGGAGCACCTGAGTCTACCCCCGGTTTTTTTTGGTGGGGTCCATGTTGTTCATATGTTTTTAGTTTTTAATTGTAGTGCATGTATTGTTTTGGTCTTGTCTTCGTTGTTCTCCGGAGTTTGTCAGTTGTTACGATTTTTCTCTCCTTCGAATATCCCTTTGGTATTTCTTGACTTTACTTCTCAAACTGTGCGATGGGGAGGCATACCCGCGTCTTACATACACATCCTTTAGTTTCTTAAGTTGTCAAAGGGTTTAGTTTATGTTGTATACAGTAAAATTGTCATGGAATGGGTATGGTTTTATTAGTGGCCGAGATCTGTCAAGGCGGCGAGAGAAATTGTTTAGGTTTTATCTAAACGAATAAATCCAAACCCTAAGTATTTATAATTTGAGCATTTACATGCTCCAAATACATACCATTTAAATTTACACGATGTGCAAATATAAGTTTGCACCTGCCTGTTAACTCGGGTAAATTTACACCTCGTGTATATTTACTCGCGTATGTATTTGCATTTACAAACAGTATTTGCACATTGGTCCATATTTGCTTATGTATGTAAAATTACATAGGTATGCAACAGTTTGCATGTAAATGGGACTTAGTATCAATACAGATTAGACACATTTGATTAATATTTTTTAAAACTATATTTAAAAAGAAGAAAACAAAAATAAAGAAAACGCTTAGATAAGATAAGTACAACCTTTATATGTTTATAAGTTAATATAAATGTTTTAACTGGCAGTGTAAAACAACTTCAGACAGACAAATAAATGAAAAGATGAATAATGTATTTCGAACGATTGCAACATTTACATCAGTCATTATTTAATTCAACTTCTACATGATCGCCTCGGTTGTCACCTAAAATGTTACCTGAAATAGATAAACAACGTATTACTAATTACGTCAAGAAATACAATGTATCAGTCAGAATAGTCATTTAAATAGTTTTTTGGCTTTACGGTTTTAGTCACTACGGCATTTGACCGAGGAGTTTTTAGTTATGCACGTGTTCATGTGGCGTGTGTTTGTTGTGTATTATTCTTCTCCTTGGATTCCGATATTATGGACCGATATTTCATTAAAATCTGTATCATAATGCCGTTTGGTACATGTTATCATATAAAAGAGGAAAAAATATAACTATTCATCCGAAAAAATTAACTCGGATACCAAATTCTGGATAAACCTTCATCATGTACACTAATGACCACAAATTAGACATTAAACCACTGTGAGCAATAGAACCAAACGGGGCTAATAATGCAATTGTGTAAAGAGCATGTAAAACGTTCATTGATACATTTATATTAAAATGTATCACAAAATACCGATATAAATTGGATACACTGTATGGCCATATCATTGACTGACAACTCATCAGCAGTGCTCTAGATCAAAATGTTGGAAAACCGGTTAAAGATATAATGATGACTTAATAAGCGCAGCCATCAAAAACCAAAAACAAATAAAGTAAACAGGAATCCAAACTCAGCTAAAGGTTAGCTCTGCATCAATTCACTTTTCATTATAATTCACTGTTATCGAGAATTACATGTACATATGTTACCAATATGTTGAGGGAAAAAATATAAGAATTTACAAGAGTTTTTTACAACTTACGATATGTTATCTAATATTTACTAGCAATAATATCAAATGCTCTCAAATAAAAACACCGTAAATACGCCCCTGGCAAATCGGAAGCGATTGATTTATTACGCACCTCACACAAATTTGCAAAATGCTGGTGTAGGGTGAAAGGGGATATATGGTAGAACAAGGATTTAGAATTTTCCATTGTTTAAAAACCATCGTCCTACCTTCATGATAGCTGTGTCATTGTCCAAGCTAACAAAACTCAAAATACTATCGTTTTTGCTGCATTAGTACCGTCAACGGAACAGGATATGTTTACCATTCCAAGGCACCGAATACATTCCTGGGCTTCCCAATGTGTACTCTCTTCTTTTTGTTCCATTGGTTAACAATTGTTTAGTTTGCATTGTTTCTTTTTCTTTCGGTTAAATTTTCGAACTATTTGACGAAAAGTATGTTTTTTGGTCCGTCTTAAGGATTGTTACAACAATTGTGGCAATTTCTTTTGCTGGTTAACGGACCAGCGCTTGCCGTTTCAAAATCTGCACTGTGTCCCTTCTGGTCAATATACACGCCTTTGCACAACAATTGATAATTATATTCATTATACCTCAGTGTATTAGTTTCATTAGAAAATTACAGATAATAGAAATACTATTTTTCATACAATTTTCATAGTTTTGTCGAAGTAGTATTGACAGTTCAATAGTACTTTCATACAAAAAACTGACTTGGATGTATTGTATTCTTTGGTGGATTTAAAAAAAAAATACGCCTTTTCCCGCTAATTTTCTTTCGAATACGCCTAGTTTTATCTTTCGTATCTTAAAAGGTTGTGAACACCGAAAATATTTATTTTTCAGACGACAATGGCGGCATCTGGTTTTGAGCGTTTTGCCTCCTAATCCGAGGATTAACAAGAAATGTTAGACAACAGCGAAGCAAAAAACACAAAAAATGATAAGCATCAGTAAATTTTCTTTCGGCACAATAAAGAGGACAAATATACCTAAGGAGCAATCCAAAAAACACAATCCATTAGACAGACAAAACCCGGGAAGACAAATGAACAACCACAAGCACAACAAATTAACACTGAAAACTAAAAAAACAATGAACAACACGAACTCCTATAAAAACCAGGAATGAACTCAGGTGCACTGGAAGGGTAAGCAGTTCCTGCTCAGTAAACGGCACCCGTCATGAAGTTCAACAAATACTTATTGACTGCAAAAGTCAGTGATCCTTTCAGACTTATATTACTAGGATAACAAGATTCATCAAAGTCGTCAACAAATAATTCATTGAGTGTTATATTTTACACTTGGTAAGAATACTTACAGTTTGGACAAGCAGCTTGACGGTCTATTAATTTGAGCGAAAAAACGGTTATCACAGATATTATTATTCCCAGAAATATGATATAATGATACCCTAAAAAATAGATTGTTTGGCTTATACTAACATTGTTTATGAAGCGGATAATACAAGGAAGATCTTTAAATAAAATGTTTTATAGTTTATTCACAATATCATAATATATAATCCTTCACAAATACAATGAAAACTCATTTAATTGGTGTGCCTATATCAACGCACCCGAGTATCTATATTCGGACCATGCTTCGTGGTTTGGCACATACCACAGGTGATAAACATATAGCGAACCATGTCCGTATTCAGATTCATGGGCAGGGTTTTCTAGCAAGTTAAAAATTTTAAAGAATGGAACCATGAAATTTATTCCAATTATTTAAAAGGTAAGCAGAAAAACTTGATTTTTTCTACCCGAGCTGACACATATTTATCGGTACAATTTATTTTTTTATCAATTGAATGAATGAAAGATCACAACGTCATTCATGACAAATATACGAAATATGATGAATTATCATAAACAATTTGCATTTATTTTATATACACGTATACAAGGCTAGTGCATTAGCCACCAAAATGAAAGAAGCTTATTCCTATCTCAGTTACGATGATGTTTTTGTCTGCAAGAACTATTATTTTGAGTGTGTTAGAAACGAATTAATAACACTGCGGGTAACCCAACTTATACACCGACCACACTAAGCAGGAAGTCCTTGAGAACCACCAACCGTTCTTCATTCCTTTGGCATTTCTACAAAGGGTGTATAAATGGACCTTGCTGGTCTTTATTGGTGTCCCAAACTACACAAGAATCCGTTTAAACAAACGTACATTGATGGGTCAGCTATTTGCTCTACGAATCCCTTTTCAAAGATTTTAACGCTCTATTGGCATATATTAATGAGAGCCTTCAGAATTACTGTGGAACATCATATTCAACCAGTGGCGTCAATCAGATGTGGATTCTTAAAAACTCAAAATGTTACAACAATACCTAAAATCAAAATCGTTGGCTACATGCAAAAGTATAAAAACATTCGACTTCTCTACAGTTTATACTACCATACACATTCTCAATTAAAATATCGATAGAAACTACTAGTTCATAAATGTTTTTTCAAGAAAAATGGCACACGCAGCATAAATTTCTAGTTTTACGTTGAGAAAAGGCTTATTTCGTTAAGAACCACCCTGATTCTGACAAAACATATTCTGAAGATGAAATTACAAACATGTTAGATTTTCTCATTAGACAACATATTTGTTGAATATGGTGGTCGACATCTAATGGGAACCAACTGTGCTCCTCTCCTCGCGGATCTGTTTCTGTACTCATATGAAGCGGACTTCTTTCAAGGGCTTTTACTTGAAAACAAAAATGAAACTAGTCCAATCCTTTAATTTCACTTTTCGTTATATAGATGACGTTTTGCCGTCGATCTTGATTGACTGCAAGGCAAGATATCTTGATTTGATCATGTTATCTTTAGTTTGTTGAAAACTACGGAAATGCAGAAAAACAAGACTAAATAAGAATATTTTCATTGATTCTTTATTAATTCGGAGAGTTGAAAATTGTTTTTAAAGACTTATAATACAATGTACCAGTAAGTTGGTAACAATAAAAGAAAGGGGGTGTTATTTTCTTCTTTCATGTCATTTAGCAAAAAGCTAAATATATGTAAAAGGTTGGTGGATTGTGCATTTGAAAGCTAAATCTGTAACAAAGTATTTTCAAGTCATGAAATGATCAAAATGGTCACCATAGAAAAAGAATTTTTATTCTCTGAATTTCTTGTACATTTTAGTGAGTTCTTTCCCATTGACTGAGTCATATTATTATGAATTAAATAAGGAATTTCAAAAGAAAAAGGATGGGTTTTAGATTATTAAAGTGCAAAACATACACTGAATAAGCTTTGAAACTACATGTAGGGGTTAACAGTTAGAACATTTGTAGTACCATGTGCGCTTGACTTTTGTGATATTAAGTTGAATTGTGAGAAAACGAGCCAGAAAAGTTTCCTTGTTTTCCTAAATAAATGTAATAACTTTTTATGAAGAATTTGAAATAGGAAGGCTCATGCCCATTGAAACGCCACATGAGACCTTAATTTTCAGTCGAAAATTCAACTGAAAATGTTGCTTATTTCTTTTACCATTTTTAAAAAAAATAATTAAATGTTGTCCTTGTTGATAAAGAATTGGACGATTCACCTGGCGCTGCCATTTTATGATGTCACCATTGAGCAGGAAAATCAGTATCCCAATCGCTTCTGATATTCAATTTTCATTTTTTATTTGTTTGAAGCGTTGCCTGCATTTTGCCATTTCTGAATATATATACATGTATATGACTATTATTAACTCTGAACCGAAGTCTGGATCTACCTATGAATGGTGGTCACAATCGACCCTCTAACAAGATACATGTAGGGATCGATCAAAGATTTAAACTTTCTAAGCATTTGAGCAGGTTGATTTTCAGCGCATTCAGCAAAAATTAAGAATTCCTTGGTGACCTGGGTCTCTGTGATTGCAAAATAAGAAGTTAAATGTGGAGACCACATTTCATGAAACAATTTATTTTTATTAATATATTCAGGAATTGCGAATAAACATTATTTCAAAATATTTCTATGGTCCTTTGCCAGATAATTTTTAAATTGTTCTGTCTCTGAAAAGACATCTTTGCGAATAATCACTATTGTTGAAAATGGGACACGAATAATATCGGATATTATACACGATAAGATATGCTTAAAGTCTATTTCTGCTTGTATCGTTAGAATAGATTTGCTATCATCCCGTCAAATTTAGGGCTGAATTAATCTAAATTTATAGACAAATCAATAGTTAAGTTGAATAACGTTAAGATTTTGCAAACATCAAAACTTAGTATGAAAAGGCCGTTAAGGAATTATACTGAAATGTTTCAACTGAAGTCAATTAAAGATATAAGCATAATTTACCCTGACCGCCGTGAAGGCACACTTTAAATTATGATTGCGTTTAAAGCAAAGTCATCAACTAAACTTTTTTAACTTATAAACTGAGATCCAAAATGATTGGTTTATGAAATTTTTTATGGTAAGGTTTGCGGTCACAGTTTACGGTTTCATAAAGTGCTGATCAGTTAAGCGTTTAATCCGGTGAATTTTAACGACGTCGAAAAAACGCATTGCGTACAGTTTTCGTCTCACAAAATGTCAACACATTGTAGCAGTGAATCGAATCGCAGATTTGACGATTAAAAATCAAAACGTTGCTCTATTGCTTGGAATGCATTCGGGGACTATATCAATGTCAATTTAAGAAATGTTTTTGGAAGAAACAGTCGAAAGTCTACACAACTGCCGAAGCGTGTATCTTTGTGTTGAATATTGATCAACGTTGATTTCGGAGAATATTTTTTGAAACGACAAAGTCTCATGTTTATGGACGACTTCATCATTGCAGATGCTTTGAATTGTTAGATATTTCAGTAACCGATCGTCTTTAACATAGCCAGAAATTATGAGGATACAGTGAATAAATCATTATTACATGTGCATGTATTAGAGTCGCAACTTGCTACAAGATTCAAACAACGAACTCATGGAGATCACAAATCCTGATCTTTCCACGAATTTAAAATCTAACCTTTAACAGTTCAAGAAGAGATTTTGAATAGCTATTCACTGCATTAGTTCAATAAAAATGTCCATTGATTTTCTGGTCTTCATCTACTTTAGCGCCCACTCTTGTACTGTAGAGCTATGATTTGGTAGAAATATGGTAAACTGAGGGAAGGGTTCCTTCATGCAGGTCAGAGCCTATTAAATTTATAATTTGATTTTTTTTCTTATTTCTATTTAGAATATAAAAAGGGAAACATGCCATGCACGAGGCATGATTTATAGTTGAATATATATTGCGCCATGATGCAAGTTAAACAGATCCTACACAATATTTGCTTAGTAATTTTTTTTATTACACTCGAATTTGATCTAGATACTATGAAAGTCAAAATCCGCAAATGAATATAGGCATGAGAGCGCTTACAATGGGGACGAACGGACAGACGGACGGACGCCCGGCATTACTATGTCCCCCCATTGCGTTCCAACGGGGGACACAAATTATGCCCTGAAAACGGCTTTCAGTAATTGATTTTCTTACAAAACGCGAAAAATACTTTATATTTATGTGTTTAAGAGTGGTTAATATAGCATTCGTTTCCATTGAAACGAGATCGGGGACATATGAATTTCATTATTTTATTATAATAAAAATATTTAAATCTACGAGTTATCAGTTTTTCGTGAAATCTTGAGACCCGGAAACAGTACATTTTCACCTTTTTGTTGCCATGGCAACGTCTCTTTTTTTTTGGAAGGAAATGTTAAAATGTTGTGTTTTCGTGATTTTTTCTTAACTTCTGATGCAGATTTGATAAATAATATCTAGAACATAATCATTTTTACAATTTTCATTTAAAACTTTAAATGTTTATAATACTTACATAAATTATTTTTTGAAAATAGTAAAATAAATACATTGTGATAAAATTACCAAAGATCCAAATTTTGAGCTGTTCTAACAAAAAAACTGGAGTGTCGATTTTCTTAAAAATGCCACGAAATAAGAGAGGTTCCCCAATGAACAAATAAATATGTCGCATTACTACAATATTATAATGATAAAAATCCAGGGAGAGCGCAAACCTTACCTTAAACTCTAAATTTCTTTGATTTATATTTAATATCATCTTGTACCGTACTTATTTCATTACGATTTCTCATCCTACCTGCGCAATCCTTTAAAGTGGCTCCTACTATAACTGGTATGACGATGATCCCAACAAGGATTATAATAACTGGTATTGCAATTCGTACATCTGGAAAGACAAGAGTATCTATCGACATCAATTGCATTCAGAATTTGAAGTCAATAAACAAAACAACCCTGCATAATACTATGTTTCTGCATGAGAGAAAACCTTATGTTATTATTACGATATCGAATCCAATTTACTTATATCATTAAATCTATTCAAATAAGGGAAAATGAGTGACTTTTACGCTTTTCGTTTTCTCTAGTGTATCACAATTCCTCGGGGTTTTTTTTTTTGACAAATTATATAAGATGAAATAAAATGCAACTTTCGACTACTTTTAAAGTAATATTGCCAGAGGACGATGTTTGAAAACACTTCAACAATTTTGTACAAAAAATGTAGGTCTACTCAACATTGAATGCAATATCATTATCTCTCCTATTCTAGACGTGTTTAATCGGTGGGATAAACATACATAATATTTTAAACCACTTCCCGGTGATTAAATTTGTGCATGGGAATTCCCATTCTTTTCTTTACGTTTATTGGAAAGATAGACTAGAGAAGTTCCGAAATGGCGGTCATGTAAACAAAATACGTAACAACAGCATTTTCTTGCGGTTTTTGTTGAAAATCATAGGAAAAACAAATTCTCCTTCAATTTACTCGTGAGTTATAGAAATTGTCCACCATCGATAGTTACATTAGGTTTTAACACGCTCGCTAAAGCTCGCGTGTTCAAACTCAAAAAATTAACTCACTCGTACCTAAAGGAGAATCTATATTTTATATATCATTATTATTATTTATTTGGAAAGAACACTTTCTAAACTAAAATGCATATTTTGATATTTGTACATCACTTACTTTTACGAATTCTAATTTCACCTTCCAAACATAAATATACAAGACAAAAACATACAAGTCCAGGAAGGAAGCCAAACATTGTGAAAGCAAGGACGTTTTGCAGACAATCCGTCTTGAAGATATTTTTGACTGAAAATATAGCATAACGAACATCACTTAGCGACAAAATTTACACATTCGATCAATTTTAAAATCACGCCATACATATTATTTCTCAATCATATCAATTAAAACAATATTCATTTTTGACTTTACAACTCATTTATCTTAATTTTAGATTAACACAAAACATACCAAAAATATCCATACAGATATTAATAATGGCATATTGGGGATACCTCTGTGTTTGTATCTCCTCTTCTACAAATTGGTTCGGGTATAGAAAAGAACTTGTTTACCTCTTGTACTGTTCCCTTGTACATGAAACCTACTTTTAAACAAATTATAGCGAATTGTTGACAATATTTGTAACTGTAATTATACCGTTAAAAAGATTCCTGGTCATATTCAGACGGATTACAGCAGCCACATCTAGCATTTGTTTGTTGAGAAGGTTTCATAAGTCCTTGTTTTAGCAATTAAGAAAATTTAATAATTAATAATACAATATTTATTTATGATAGAGAGCCAAACAATTAAATATTGTTATTTAAAAACAACGTTTTGACGTTTGAACAATATAAATACCATTTGGATCTACGATTTCAACAGTTGCCAAGTCGTGATTTGTACCATGTTTACATTTCCACGTTCCACTAGTTTCTTTTTTATATTTCTTCTGATCGATGGAAAGAATAGTTTCATTCGTTGTTGTATTTTGTTTAATGTACTCATTATTGCATTTAGGTACGTCAGTTGGAAAATAGCATAAGGCAACTATGTCTTTTTGAGGATTATAAAATTGTACTTCCCATTGCAATTCATTGACCTTGCATTTTAGTATTAATCTGTCTGATGATATTCGCCATGTGAGACATATATGAATGCTACAGGTCATGGTTCCTAGAAAAAAACAAACCGCAAAGTAAATGCAGAAGTCTCCAAGTCAATTCAACATTGTATGCAATAAAACTTGCTTTAAAAGGCAGTATATAGCAAATAATTGTTACGAAAGAACAGAATTAATAAGTCAGTGATTTTTATAAAACTATAATAGTAAAAAATTACAATTATCTATTTCGTAATTACAACGATATTTACAACTAATGAATGTTAATAACAGTTAAGGATGCTCGCTGGTAATGTTTTGGTCTTTTTGTAAGATTTTCGGAATCCTCGGGTTTTATCTATTTATTAAACATAAAGGTTTTTGCCAACGAACCCCCACTTTTTCTTTTATCATTCAATCATATATACCTTAAAATGGCATTTGACAAAATTTTATGAAATCCTTTTTATTTTTTCATACATCTTTGAGAGACTGAAGTTGTCAATGCAAAGACAATGAAAAATCCAGAGAAAACCCATTTCCAGCAAATTGTCAAGGCCTTATAGCTCTAAAATGGACACATGAACCTATATTTTTTTCTTGCTTATTTGTTTACTATTCATATGTTCTCTCAAACTAAAACATTTATTTCAAATCCTATTTATTTCCTATTAGACCAGCGATCATCCTTAATAGTCCTTTCAATATTCTGGAATTGTAACAGAATATCGACGATGAAAAATCAGCAGTTTCTTTCAAGTAGAAATAAGTATTTACCAGTTCACCACTGGGATTAAAGTTCCTATTCAACACCAGGTGTGTGCCACATTTATATACATCTCACAATGAATGTTCTAATAATTTTACAAAGTTATGGAATTTTATTCTGGAACCTTTTGAATAAGTTACATAATATTTAAACTAATTAAGCTTTAACTTTTCTAGATATTTCTAAATATTAATTACTGGAAATTCTATAAACTAAACCAGAACAATACATTGTATTTTGATAAAATAAATAAAATGTTTATGCATAACACTATAAAATAGGCACTGCGAAAATAAAACTGTCATAAAGGGGAATGTGTTATTATATAGCATTTTTCCTAGTCCTTTGATTTCCCTTTTTATACATGTTTGACTATAGTCCTCTAATGTCAGGTTTTGACCACAATGATGATATTTTTGTGTAGGATATCATTTTAATTATATCCCTGAAAAGATTATCACAATATGAAAATTTTAAATTTTCAATTATTTTTTCTTATTTTGATACTAAAACTAATTTTTTAAATGTAGTTTCAATATAGCTGCATGGTAACCGTTGATAAGCTTACATTTAATTTGTGTCACCCAAGTTTGAGAGAAAAGAGAAAGGTACGATAATATCAAAGGGAAATTAAAAATGTAACACCGATGCGACTTCAAGACTTAATCGTCTTCTAAAAATACGTAATCTGTCTGCTATATTCCAATTGCACCAGTTACGAACCGGTTTTTCATTTTGATTCTCAATTTTGTTAACGACCAGTGACTGTGGACATTCCATTGTGTATTGACTAACATATACTTGACGTAGCAATGCGTTCAGAATGTTTGAAGCCGAATGACACCGTCAGATAAGCGGAAAATGCATCCAAAGAAAAATGGTTTGAAAAACAAACAATGCATCTTTGCATTTTTAACAATTACAGAAAAGGTATTGTATAGTATCAACAATATCAAAATTCATCAACACATATATTGTACACTGTATTCAATAAAGAGAACAAATATACATAAAGAGCGAACCAAAAACGCAATCCATTAGACAGACAAACCAGGGAATACAAATGAACACTGAAAACTAAAAAACAATAAACAACACGAACTCCTATCAAAACCAGGAGTGAACCCACGGTGATCAGTACCTCTCCGTATTTTATTTGTTTTTCGTAGACTGAAATGGGGAAATTGTTCCTATAAAATTTATGCATACTTAATGAAGAAGTTTGGGTATTTTTTGTGACCCGAGTTTTACAGTCATACAATGTCACACTTGATCAACTTTTGCTTGTCGACATGCTGCATTGACAGAGATATATCCCAATATTTCTGATTCGTTAAAGAGAACCGATTTTGTTGTATGGTGTAATAAAATCCATTCGGTTTCATTAAATAACTAGAAATTGGTACCATCAGAAACGATGTCAATCTCCGCACTGCAGAAGTCAAAAAACAATTAACAGTAAAAAAATAGCAATTTAACAATTTCGGTCTGAAAATTTGAACCCTGAATCGAATTTTAAAATTGAAAACCTTATTGCACATCTACACATAGTGAAGAACAATATAATACACAAATGAACCACTGAAACAAAAAATGAATGACCATTTCCAGAGACAGAGCAAAATTAGCAATTTCACCATTTTCGGTCCCAAAAATTTATCCCTTAATAGATTTTCAAAATTAAAAACCTTTTGGCTTATCTACAGAAAATAAAGAACAATGTTATATATATACAAATAAATTTGTAAATTCTAAATGAAAAATGAAGGAGGAGTTTAAGGCACAAGCTTAAATTCACTATTTCCAAAATACAATCCCTGTGAGCCTCAAGTTATCAAAATAAAAAATCTAAAACCTTATTGCGCATCTACATACAGTATGGGACAATATTGTGTAGAAATTAAAAGCATAAAATGAAAAATTAATAATCAGTATAGTTTAAATTTCTAGTTTTGGAAATTCGACCCCTATGGGTCCCTTTTTCGAAAATAAAAATTCTAAAACCTTATTGCGCATCTACATATAGTATGTGACGATATGGTATAGAAAATAAATGCATGACGTGAAAAATGAATGAGGAGTTTAGGTCACAAACTTAAATTGCAATTTTCGAAATTCGACCCCTGTGTGCCCCAATTATCAAAAATCAAAATTCCAAAACCTTATTGCGCATCTACATACAGTATGTGACAATACTACATATAAATTAAAGCATGAAACGAAAAATGTATGAGGAGTTTAGGTCACAAGCTTAAACTTCCAATTTTTGGAATTCGACCCATGTGGACCCCAATTTTTAAAAATCAAAATTCGAAAACCTTATTGCGCATCTACATACATAAGTGTGTGATAATACTGTATAGAAATTAAAAGCATAAAATGAGAAATTAATGAGGAGTTTAGGTCACAAGTTTAAACTTTTAATTTCTGAAATTCGACCCCTGTGTGCCCCTATTTTTGAAAATCAAAATTCTTAAACCTTATTGCGCATCTACATACAGTTTGTGACAATACTGTATAGAAATTAAATACATGAAGTTAAAAATAAACGAGGAGTTCTGGAGACAAGATTATCTAACGAACAGACAGACGGACACACGGACAGACGGACGGACAGACGGATAGACGGACCGATTACAAATATCCCCGAACTTCTTTCGAATTGCAGGGATAATAAAATGTACATGTACTTCAACAATCATTGTATATATACACTACATCATAGATTTTGCAGGTATCCGTAAGTGTGATGGTGCAGAATATGAGCCTGACACAATAACAGGTACTAAAAACAGTAATCCCAGACACTTGGAAAACTTCAGAGGTGAACTTTGACATCAAAACAGCCGAACGATTTAGCCATTCAAGGAAAGTTCTCGAGGCAAAACGGAAACAGCTAAAAGGTGAAGGATTAAGGAATAAAAAAATGCAGTCAAAAAATGAAGATGAATGTAGACTTTTGTATGAAAAATAGATTCTAATAGCTGGTGTGTAGTATAGATTTTTCAGGAAATGATTATAAACATATTTTTATCAATATGCATAAAAGATGTGGGATAAATGTCAATGAGACAGCTATCCAACAACACAAATAATCGACAGAAGCAATGGTATCTAGAAGTCAACATACAGGATTCAACAACGGACAAGAATCCAAGCCTTAAATTGTCCTGAGTCTAGATATACAAAAATGTACATCTGTATGTATATATATATATATGTGTGTGTGTGTGTGTGTGTGTGTGTGAAAAAAGTCTATAAATAGTTCTTTTATGGTGCCGGATATTTCAGTGGTGGAAAGATGCTGTACAGGAAAATAAATAAATAAATATGAAATAGATTTTTATTCTAAAAACATAGAAAAAACAATGACTATTTCCAACAACAAATGTTCTTCTACAGCGTCTGTAGCCTAATTGAATTTTCTATATATGTATATATACATAGCTAATTTTTCCATCAAATAAATTTGTAGATGATAATTACTTTTCTAAAATTTGAGATGAGATACATGTATTGTACAAGTTAACATGTTCTGTAGCCTTTATTTAGTTACTTTTTTAATTCTCAGGCAATCTACAGTCACCGTTGAATACAGTGTGGATGAACAACGGCATACAATCTGGATTTAGGGTTCGTCAGGATCATATAAATTTTTTACTAGCAGATATAGACTTGAAAGAAAGATTCCACAGGAACAGAATTTATTGAATTCACTGGTATGAAATTAATAGTACATAGTAACATAGACTTTATCTTATCTTTTTAAGAAGACTAAGAATATGAAAATGAAAAACCTATGGCCAGTATGAAATAACATGTGAGACTGAGATAACATTCTATTCACCAAAAATACAACACAAACAAAACTAACTTTTCAGTTGCATATTACAATATTACTTTTAAACCAAATACATGAATACTAATTTTATGCAGAAATAACACGTATTTGTTAAAAAAAAAATGTTAATACAAAATATGAAATACTTATATTAGAATATATTGAGACATAAATCTTAATTTTTAATTTCATGCCTAATTCAATTAATGCAGATTATACAATTTCTTGCAGAGCCATCAATTAGCTACAGGGGCTAATCTAGAAATCTATAATAGGGAAAAGTTTTGGTCTTTTTTTTATGAAGCATAACAATTTGGACGGTTTAGTCTATATAGTCTATTATAAACATTTTTCCCCTCTCCTTGTCAAATGGGAGAAGTTTTAGTTCATTTCTTCTCTCCTAGTCAAATGGGAGACGTTTTAGTTCATTTCTCCCTCTCCTAGTTAAATGGGAGAAGTTTTAGTCCATTTCTCCCTCTCCTAGTCAAATGGGAGAAGTTTTAGTCCATTCTTCCTCTCCTAGTCATATGGGAGAAGTTTTTGTTCATTTCTTCTTCTCCTTGTCAAATGGGAGAATTTTTAGTTCATTTCCTTCTCTCCTTGTCAAATGGGAGAAGTTTTAGTGCATTTTTCCCTCTTGATGAGGCCCTGAGCTATCTTTTTGTTTTGCTTAGTTTTCAGGAATATTTGTTTTAGAAAATAGATACATTTACTTTTCTGTTGATACATAATATGTAATTTTGAAAAGAAATTTGAAGACAATTAATGATTTAAATTTAATGAAATCTAATGTGGGTAAAATTTGGTTTAATCATGTTCAATAATTTATATGTTGCAGAAAGGGGTACCAAAACAAGTTTGACAAAGCGTGGTGATCATAGAGTTGTGTCCCCGAAGATGTTTTCCAAACCCAACAACCCGTATTGTCCAGTGCAGGCCTATAAAAAATATATTGGTGATAGACCACAAGACAAAAGACATAATTCCACATCAAGGTTTTACCTTTGTCCACTGGACAATCCAAAGAATGACATATGGCATTCACATTTACCCTTGGGAAGAAACAACATCGGAGAAATGATGAAATATATGGCAAACCAAGCAGACATGTCCGGCCGGAAAGTTAATCATTCCACAAGGAAGACATTTGCTTCAACTCTTTTACTTCTGACCGTCCAAACACCGAAGTAGTACAGCTTGGAGGGTGGAAAAATGATTAGACTTTCAATGAATATTCTGTGCCTTCACTCAAGCAAAAAAAAGGAAGCTTCTTCTATTCTGTCACATTTAATGCTGCCAAATGAAACCGCTCTTGATGCAGAAAATAATGACATTATCATTTTTTTATAAAAAATTACAAAAGATGAAAGTGCTAAAGGTGAAATGATTCTTTATGAAAAAAAAAGTCAGATAATGATAATCAGCTAATCAATCATAATATTATTGTGGATAAATCACCAGCCATATTAAATGTTAACAAATAGTCAGTTTTTGCAAAACAAAGCTCTTAGCTTTTTAAAGCCTCAAACAACTTCCATCGAAAAATATACCTCAAAACAAATAGCCTGCACTTACTGAAAAAAAAACTTAGCTACTGGTTCCTAGTTTGCAACAGGTACAATAAATGTGGTGTGGTTTAGTTATTTTCTGAGAAAATATATATCCTATATATTTTGAAAACAACAATTTAAGTTATGGTATAATTAGAAAAAATAAAGGTCGCTTCATGTTAAGTGTCTTATCTACTGTCACATGCAACCGAGAAGTGTGTTGCACCCGTCCTCAAAAAGGGATAATGTTGTATTTACTTTAAATTGTCTAATTATAGTTTTTTTATAACATATTCATATAAAAGTTTTTATACAGAATAAATCCAAATTGAACATTTTAAACAGATAAACCAATCACAACATTTTTTCATATTAACCTTAATTGGAGTTGGCTTTTAAAGGTGACATTAAATGGGTGTTTTCATATTGGTCCTGTATTATGTCTTCAGGACCAATATGAAAACACCCATTTCATATCACTATAATATTTAATCTACAGTATGATGTAAGGACAGAAAATAAAATTATTAAGAGAAAAAAAACACTACATTAATATTAAAAAATTATGAGTTATGTATTCACCCAATAAAATTTAATCTATCTATAACGAAAGACAACTCCTAATTTCTTTTTAACACAAGAACACCAAAAGAAAAAAACAACTAGACAGTCATGATCTCCGGCCAGGAGCAATAGGTCTTGTCGTGGGCATAATGATTAATCCGGCCAGCAGTTTTGAAGCTATTCAGAAACATTGATGATACATCCAGTGTTTAAAGGGATGGGACATTAACTCTAAGGATATCTGAGCTTATTTGGAAAGAATAAAATTTTTATATATTAAGGGTCAATGATCTCAATGTCTTTTTTGATTTTTACGAGGGAATATCCCCATTCCCAGTGCAATGTGTAAAATCATTTATTGAGTCTCCTTATAGGCAATTAGAAATATACGCTGTTACGGGGTATGGAGTTAAATGGTTTATGGGATTTGAACATTGCGTATTAAAACGCGTTAAAGGGATAAACACTTGTTGGTGGGGTGTTAGGTTTATATAAATCCGTTTGTCTTACCATGGGGAAAAAGAAAATATATGATTTAGGAGCAAGGATTCAATGCTTTACGAGATAATTAAAGAGTAATGATTCAAGGGGGTGAGGATGAACACTTGGGTAAATGAGGTATATATCAGTGCGTGCGTCTTGTCATGGGGAATAAGACAATATATTTAGATTTTTTATTTTATATAATTCAAGATTATTGGTTTAAGGTAGCGAGAATGGCGCCCATTGAGTGATGATATATGTATCATTTAAAGGGGAATCACGATAGTGTTTATACGCATCGCTATCACCGCCGCTATTGTGCTGTTTCTTCATTATGATGTCGAGTCGAAAATTCATGAGATATTATTGATTTGATGGGAGTGGTGATAACAACATGGAGAAGCGATAGTGTCACATACCTCGCTTCTTCGGTTTGTTATCACCACTTCCATCAAATCAGCTTACCATGGGGAATAAGAAAATATATGATTTAGGGTGGGGATTTTAACGGTTTATAGTCCAGTCAGACTAAGTTTTAACCTCAAACTAATTGCAACAGAAAATGTTTTAGTTCTAATCTATAGCATTAAGCCCCAAATATACACAGAAAAAAGTCTCATAAAATTTTACTTGAGGAAAACTCAAAATCAGCATTTTTAATTTCCTATGGAAATTAACATTGGAAAGGGGAGATAACGCCGCGAAAATGAGTCTTTTTTATCAGTTTTTGGTTTATATTCCTAAAAATCATGTAAAATATGATACTTTGATGGGGTTATAAGTTCATATTTGACTATATTATATAATCTTCTTCTCACGAAATGTACAAAACCGAAATGTTATGGGTATTTTTATTTTTTTTTGCGCATTTTTCATTAAAGAAATTGCAAATTTGTGGCTTTGTGACCATTTTGAAAAAAATAATGTGAAAAATTGGTATTGCTTATATCTGTAAATTATATTTAATCAGCATCTACCTTGTTTAAAGAAACTGTAATCCATAAAAAGAAGAATATATGCTTAATTATTTTTATGAAATTTGAGATTTTTTACCTTGACATGTTGAAAATTTAATAAATGGTCAACTAATTAATTACGAAATCTAGGTTGTAGCTTGATAAAAGATATGAAAAAAAACTTTAGAGTTGTTTTTTATACTCTAAAGACGGCTAAAATATCAAGAATCAATACATTATGCTGAATAGAAGCGGTAAAGTTATAATTTTGTATCAATTCTTATTGATATTTCTGCCTTTTTGCAGAGTTATCTCCCATTTTCAATGCAAATGTCCATAGGAATTTTAAAATCGTGATTTTTTAATCTTCTTCAAGTTAGATTTTGTTGGACTTTTTTCTGTGTATATTTGTGGTATAATGCTAAAGATTAAAACTTAAAAATCTTCTTTTGCAATTACTTGAAGGTTAGGGTCAAATTTTACCTAGATTGACTGGACTATTATGAGATAATTGAACATTATTGATTTGATTACAGTGGTGATTAATCCGTGAGGAAATGAGGTATTTGTAATTTTGTGCGACTTACCATGGGGAATAAGAAATACGTGGTTTAGGGCTGGGTATTTTAACGGTTTATGAAATATTTGAACATTATTAATTTGATGGGAGTGATGATTACCCTCTGGGGAAGCGAGGTATTTGTCATTTGGTGCGTATTTCCACGGGGAATAAGAAAATATATGGTTTAGGGCTGGGTATTTTAACGATTTATGAAATATTTGAACATTATTAATTTGATGGGAGTGATGATTACCCTCTGCGGAAGCGAGGTATTTGTCATTTGGTGCGTATTACCACGGGGAATAAGAAAATATATGGTTTAGGGGTGGGGATTTTAACGGTTTATGAGATAATTGGACATTATTGATTTATGGCGGTGAGGGTCACCCTACTGAAAGATTGAGGTACATGTCATTTAATGCGTTTTGTTACTGAGAATAATAAAATATATTATTGGAAGCTATGGATTGCATATGACATTTATCAAAATTATCGTCTTTGGAGGGTGGGGGTGACGCCCTAGAGGAACGAGGTATATGTCATTTAATAGGTGTTGTCATGGTATATGATAAAATATATGATATGAGATGGTTATTGATCACTCTCGTAGAGTTTTTCGATGAAAAAAATGTCCCCATAGGGTCGTATAATAAACCCATTGCCTCTTTGAACTGCTCATTATACGTTTCAGTGACCCCCATCATAAATTGAATAGTATTAGGCACATCTAGGAACATTGATCTTCCATCATAATAAAAATCAGATCCATATCTCTGACGGTTATTGGGAACTTGAACAAACAAGATCGGAGAGGAAGGGAAAAAAATATTCGATAAAAATCGCAAATAAAAATCTATAAGTCTCCAACTTCGTTTGGAGACTTAAAAATATGATTATAAAATAACCAATTAATGTAATTTTACAATAAAAAGAACAATTAATTTATACACTAAAATAATACAATTTATTCAACGTCAGTACTTTCAGCTATCACCGGTCGTTCATTGTTTTATGGACTCTAAAGGACATGAATTTCAGTAAAAGGATTGAGACATCTCGAGACAGTTTCAAAATTGTTTTCCTGGACACAAAAGAAGATAAGCACAATCCTGAAGCGAAATCTCTGAACGAAGTGTCTCTCTGACGAATGATCATGGTTCTGTTTCGATTGCGAAACTTATCTCCCTCTTGCATAGCTCTGTCCTTAGATGGTTTTGGCTTTACATCTTTTGGTCATTTTGGTATTTTTGATTTGCTCTTCAACCTTTTTTATAGTTATTTTGATTTGCAACATTTTAGGCGCGAGCACAACTGATGAGTCGTAAATCAAACATCAAAATTGGTACCAAAGAATTTGTTACCAATTATGATGCACATTTCGTGGGATTACGACTCATCAGTTGTGCTCAAGGCCTAAAAAGTTGAAAACTAAAACAACAATCCAAAAGGATGAAGGGCAAAAATGGCAAAATGACCAAAAGGGGTAAAGCCAAAACCATTTAAGGACAGAGTTATACATGAGGGATATACTACTAAGTTTTTACAGATTTTAAAATTTTGTAACAGTAAATTTTAATTATTTTAACAAGGGAGTTTCTTATATTTAGGCTGAGGGTAGGAATTATAGAAAAAAATAAGAAACCTTTAAATAACATTTTCAAAAAACTGAAAGTACCCCTGTAAAATATTTGGGCCTTATTTGTTTATAAAAATATGATATGATAATATGATTCAAAGTTAATTAATTGAAGTTGATTTAGAATATAAAGTTATTTGGTTTATTTGTAATGCTGTCATACGATCTGAAAAAAATAATCTAAAACATTGTATAACCTTATGAAAATTGTTAAACTGTACTCTAGAATATGCAGTTAAAAAATCACAATTGGTGTAACTTCATGTTTAGATTGGAACGTCCTGAAATTCTGAAACCTTCTGTTCACTGCTATTAGACATTTCCAGTATTTGCACCGAAACCGAAATCGAAACCGAAACCAACTGGTACATGTACATATAAATTTCTGTTTGAATTCTTATATATTAATTATACTTAAACCACATGTATATCACAATAGTGGAGTTTTTTGTTTATTGTTTCACCAACATTTATTAAGTGACTTTGTAAGTTAAAGGAATATATGCCAATTAGAAAATAAATATATAGGCATTGACAGATCAACATTTCTTGCAGTATTTTGTCTTTTATATCAAACAATGACCTAATCATTATTATTTTCGCTTTTGGGAGAAAATTTGAAAATCAATATTTCATCATTTCCCCTCTCGATCTTTTTCATTTTCTTTATATCTTTTGATTGAACGATTGATTGAATTGGAGTTTAATGACATTTTTCAGCTATATCGTGGCGGTCAGTGATTGTATAGGTATACCAACTACCTTAACCACTCGGCCATCCAGACTTCCTTTTTACCTTTTCTTTTGTTGTTAACTTTTATTTTAATAGGAAGTAAAAGACTGTACAGCTTGAATAAGTCGTTGTGAAGCGGTTTTATTTTTGTAACTGTCTTTGTCGTAAGCTTTTATGGTTGTTATTTTGCTTGTTTCGATTTTGGGGTCTTTTTGTTGTTTTTTTTTTTTTTTTTTTTTGTTGTTTTTAGTTTTTTCTTTTTTTTTTTTACTTTACACATGTTTTCCTTTTTTATTTTACTAAATTATATTTTCTCTTTCATAGCTACTTTTGTCTTTTAATTATCCCCGCACTTCGGATGAAGTTCGGGGATATTTTAATAGGTCCGTCTTTCCGTCGGTCCGTCTGTCCGTCTGTCCATCCTTCTGTCTGTCCGTCTTTCCGCCTGTCCGTTTGTCCGTCTGTCCGTCTGTTAGATAATATTGTCTGCAGAACTCCTCGTTCATTTTTAACATCATGCATTTAATTTCTATACAGTATTGTCACAAACTGTATTTAGATGCGCAATAAGGTTTTAGAATTTTGAAATTTCAAAAATAGGGGCCACCAGGGGTCGAAGTTTGAAAATTGGAAATTTAAACTTGTGACCTAAACTCCTCATTCATTTCTCATTTTATGCTTTTAATTTCTATAAATTATTATCACATACTGTATGTAGATGCGCAATAAGGTTTTTGAATTTTGATTTTTAAAAACTGGGGTCCACATGGGTCGGATTTCAAAAATTGGAAGTTTAAGCTTGTGACCTAAACTCCTCATTAATTTTGCACTTCATGCATTTAATTTCTATACCATACTGTCACATACTATATGTAGATGCGCAATAAGGTTTTAGAATTTTTATTTTCAAAAATAAGGCGCATAGGGATCGAATTTCCAAAACTGGAAATTTAAACTAAACTCCTGATTAATTTTTCATTTTATGCTTTAAATTTCTATACAATATTTTCACATACAGTATGTAGATGCGCAATAGCAATAAGGTTTTAGAATTTTGATTTTGACAACTTGAGCCCACAGGGGTTGTATTTCGGAAATAGTTAATTTAAGCTTATGCCTTAAACTCCTCTTTAATTTTTCATTTAGATTTAACAAATTTATTTGTATAAATATAATATTGTTCTTTATTTTCTGTAGATATTTGAAAATGTTTTTAATTTTGAAAATCTATTAAGGGATCAAATTTTGGGACCGAAAATGGTGAAGTTGCTAATTTTGCTTTATCTCTGGAAATACTCATTCATTTTTTGTTTCAGTATTATATTGTTTTTCATTATGTGTAGATGTGCAATACGGTTTTCAATTTTTAAATTTGGTTTAGGTTTCCAATTTTCCGACTGAAATTGTTAAATTGCTAATTTTTCACCGTTAATTTTTTTTTACTTGTGTAGTGCGGGGATTGACTTCGTTTCTGATGGAACCAATTTCTAATTGAATACTCATATGTATAAGTTGATCAACAAAGTCTTTTTATTTTAATTTCACAACTATCATATGAGAAAAAATATCTTGTTCTTCAGTCGTATGCCCATATAAATTTGAATAGAAATAGTTAAAAATTAAAATTATTTACGGATTTGTAAAAAAAGTACTAAAAGAACACGATAGGACAGGTAAATATACATCAAAGAGAAGGAATTCTGTTGCAAAAATGTAACAGTTTTTATCTGTAACGACCTTACCTGAAATCAAGCCAGTGCTAATAAATCCCCAAAATATTGCATTGATCTTCATTATATAATATGCTAATAAAAAAAAATATTTCTGTACTGTTATTCACATTATAATTAACAATTCTGTTTCGGACGAAGGACTCGTTCTTTATTAAAACCTAGTGTTTTCGGGAAGTCAGATATTCGTTCGTAATCTATATATATTCATTACTCTACTTTACTGAACTGATCGGGCGGAGTTTACCTTTTAATTTGCATCAGGCAAGTTCATTTCATTGTTTGTACATGTTCAGCATGATACCCCTTATAAACATTATTGAAGTTATAAGTAGCAGTGCTGTTATATAGTGCATGTACTAAAGGAAATATCAAGGTCTATTGATTAAAGTTAAATTTTCCGTTTCATACAAAACAAATTGAGTAATACCTGTGTTCTATTTACTACTATTTATAGCTCAACATTTTCAGAAAATCTAATTTTCCGCGTAAACAATATTTTCAAATAATCCAATGCTTTATTTTTAGGTAAATGTTGTGACTTTATATCTATAAATTACAAAAGAAAATAAATAAGCCGCAATATTAGGAATGAGTATGAACAAGGTAAGATAATTATAATTATTTTGGACAAAAAACAAAAGAAGGAAGAAAAAACAAGAAAGCTACAAAACTATTGTATCAATTATTTCAAGAAAATTCAATAGAAAATAAATTCAGGAATAAATATAATTAACTTTTCTAAAACTGGGAAATATATGACATATATTATTATACCTTAGTCATGTCCGTGTCTTAGTTTCATTAGAAAATTACAGATAATAAAAGTACTATTTTTGTCAGCCAAATTTTACAATTGTCAACTGCAAGACTAACGTAAAACCAGGCGATACAGAGAAACAGACCAACATCCAAATCCTGCGGACAGAACTATACCCTAATGAAGCAATCCAGCTAATCCTGTTTCCTCTGAGGAGTCTGATTTCATTTGCAATAAACCAACTTGTAAATTTGTGATAAAGGTCATTTATTCAAATAATTCAATAATTCTTTTTAAATTTAAGAATGACAATAAAATACAATAAACAGTATAAATTTGAATAAATACAATAATTAGCAAAGAACCACTAACAAACTTATAATAACAAAAACATTTGTTACAAACATTTTTGAAAGAAAAACATTGTACATCTCTAAGTAAATAGTACGCATTATTGCCAAGGTAATGAGAATAAGAAAATTACTAAATATAAAAACAACTTATAAATAGTAGAGCAAGCCCTGTTGACCTCTACCTTATTCAGTACTGTTTTCTAGTAGAGCAAGCCCTGTTGACCTCTACCTTATTCAGTACTGTTTTCTAGTAGAGCAAGCCCTGTTGACCTCTACCTTATTCAGTACTGTTTTGTAGTAGAGCAAGCCCTGTTGACCTCTACCTTATTCAGTACTGTTTTGTAGTAGAGCAAGCCCTGTTGACCTCTACCTTATTCAGTACTGTTTTGTAGTAGAGCAAGCCCTGTTGACCTCTACCTTATTCAGTACTGTTTTCTAGTAGAGCAAGCCATGTTTACCTTTACCTTATATATGTGTTAAATTTAGTAGTGTTTTATAGTAGAGCAAGTCATGTTGACCTCTACCTTGTATATATATATACGTTAAATTCAGGTGACATTATTAACTGTTTTTTCTTAAAAAAAATATTCATACGAATATAATTTTTGAAAGCATTCGATTTCATATACCCATGCTCTGAATAACAGATAAAGAAACCCCCTTGCTGCTGATGATGTTCAGCTGCCCCTATTCCAAAACTGTGACATTTGTATACTGCAGGATTAAGACCAACTGATGTTAAAAAAGATTTACATGTGATGTGTTAAAAAAGAATGTGATACTGGAGTTGCGCAAGGAAACTGAAATAAGGATCCTGATCTGTGTTTTCAAACTTCTAAATACCTACACAAAGCAGTAATTTTCCTTTGGTTAATTGGGACAGAAATAGTTTGTGGTTGTAAATCATTGTGTTTGTAATTTGTTAGTGTTACAGTCACATTTATAACTTCACCTTTATGTTTTTCAAATTGTAAATTCGATATTTGTAACACTTCATCTCCTTCAGCTGCCTTTTTTACCGCTATTTTTTTACCGCAAAATAGCAAGCCATGGAATTATAACACTACATGCAAATCAAGTTTCATACTTTACTACTAGTACTAACTCCAACCACAGGGGCTCGTTGCAATTGACACAGTATGTCATCTGTGACTGATCCGGCCGCAATCTATAATACCATACAAAAGGGAGGAATCCATTCCGAGAGCGCCAATTTTCAAATCGTCAGAATTTTTTTTCTGTTCTCCATCCAGTCTGCTTTTTTCCTCATTACTGCAGTAAAATGATTATATTTTAACAAAATGCCTACCTTTTATCCCTTATTTCCCACCAACCGGTTGTATTGGCTCATTTTAGTCCCATTTCTGATGAAATCAGAACTTCACTGTCCGGAAGTGACCCACTTCTGTATAATTAACGCCACATTTGACATATCCATTCCGGAGATAATTTGGAACTCACTTTTTTTTTTATCGGAATACCTTTGGGGTCATGTAAGTAAGGATAGGAAAACTCTGGTAAGGTCCAAATTATCAAATTATTATATGTGGAATTTTTGAACCACGTATACCAGTATTTTTTGAATGTGGTATTGGGTCATGAATATTTAACTCTGACTGCTTAGTTAACAACTCAAGTTTTTGTTGATCAGCTAATACCTGTAACTTGTATACATTATCCATTTTCTCTTTCTCTATCTGAGCCTTTTCCATTCTAACTCTCCCTTCTCTTTCTGACGTGCAGCAGCAGTTTCATCTCGAGCAATTGCTTGCTGTTTACTGACAAAATTTTTCAAATCAACACCCTCTAGACCCATACTCTTACCAACCTCAGTGAAATGTTTAAGAACTTCCATCTTCTATACTATTTCACCGAGTGTACCTTGGGTACCCAAAAATCAATAAACTTTCCTAAAATAATTCAAAACTAGCCAAGTATAACTACTCACAATATCAAATGCAGAGCCAGAGATACACCAACCCTCTGAGGCAAGGTACAGTCCACATGTACTTCCGCTGGAATTCTGGGTCCCAAATAATCAGTTTCCCCAGCAACTGAAATACACAACTAACAATAATTGACTAAAATATTTTTACAATATAATTTAAATTTTTATTACATAAAGTACAATCTTACTAATGAAAAAAAAATTGTTTTTTTCTTATTTGAAAATTTTAAATATCTTTGGCCATTTTGTTTATCCCACTTCTGACACCAATTGTCGAGGATGGCGAGTACATGGCCAAATCAAAATGTGCAAGAAGTAAAAATAATATGATTTTATTAACAATTTAACATGAAATTATATATATATATATACCTTACAAAGTATTGTTTCACTTGAAAAATGGAAGTAGAATATGTATCTTTAATAAATGAAATTACAGTCTAGCGAAGAGTCAAAACTAAACCACTACAGTCTCTATTGACATCATCAGGGTTACTAAGTAGTTTCGTCACTAACTAGCCTAACTAGCTAGCTAGGAGTTCATCTGTAACGTAGATTCCTCACATATCACAAGTGAATTGTTCCCAGCGATCCTCCATATTAACGAAGCATGGTAACTGGTACTACACTGGTTTTCTCTTTTAGATATAAATACTGGTACTTTACATAATATGGTTGTATCGATCACCATACACAGCATCATGGCTGGCTTAACAAAAATGTCCAATTTTACGTTCCATACTTTACTACTAATACTGACTAACTCCAACTTTATATTACTTGTACATTGGGACCTAAGAATACATGAAACATTTCACTAGCAACATGTTCTACAGAAATAATGCCCTAATTAATTATCGTTTCAAAACAGACAACAATAACAAATATATGTGTTTCTACTGTCAACAAAAACATAACCTCTCCTACATTATGTACTACAAATAACGTAATTAACTGACTATCGTAACTTTGGTCACACTCCGTGCATTTAAAATACACACAAATACGATAAATATTATGTCATCTGTGTTCATAAATTACACAAATATCGATTGTCAATTACTCCGTGTATGTTTCAGGTTTAATACACAAGATACAAATACTAACAGTACTTATAATATATACTGAGCGAACAATCAATAAATTTCAACTGGCTACTGTAATTAAATGTATGTTTACAATCCGTCTCGCAACAGCAAAAATACACAATAATATTCACACACTTGTCGTGCAGAAACCTGATCATTTTAGCACAATTTTGAAACAAATGTTTAAGACTATCACTTACCTCAGAAGACCAGTGCCGTTTCCCTAGCTCTACATTTACAAATTACAGGTTGCACTCCACAAATTAATAGTACCATTTTCTATGTGAAGTGAGCTAACAAATGTCATGGTCTTGTGCCATCTTCAGAGTAAATAATACCCATATACATATATATATATTCTGAAAGGCCATTATGTTAGCATTGTTTGAATCATGATAAAATAAATAAAAAATATCCATGTAAACCTAGTTGGCATAGCAACATTTCAAAAATTGTCATAAAAAAGCTTTAAAAATGTTAAATTTCACTCCACTTCGGCTTAAAATTGAGGTCTGATGCAGCGTTTCAATCCAATTGAGACTTAATTTTTCAGATTCTGCATAAAATTCCATTACATATGTGGGAAAAAAAGGTTTACTTTTCCGGCTCTTTTTTTCGCAATTTAACTTACCAGTGCAGGTGCCGATTATCACTGTCAAAGTTTTACACACCACATGTCAATTCACAAGTCCCAGTTTATGACCTCCCATTACTTGTCAGAAGCAAAATCAGTTAATGTTTTCGTATTTTTTTAAACTAAAATCTATCCTCTTCCAATCAATATTACAATTTGAGGTTAAGACATTTATTATTTATCTATCATGTAGTCAAACTTTACCAACTCTAATAATTAATAAAATTCTGGGGGTGCATTTCTCCGAAACTAAGACAATTAGTGGAGTGCAACCTTAAAGAGTACTTTTGTAACTTTTTTTTTCAAAGAATGACCAATTTTATTATTCTTCAGGTCTTTACGAATTCAAAACTGTCTCATTTATCAAAATATGACTTATAATAAGTAAATAATACCTATTTCAAATATTCATAGTGACTCGGTAAAAGGGAAGTAATTCACTAAAATTTACAACAAATTCAAAATGCAAAAATTCTTGTTCTATGGTGACTATTTTGAGCATTTCATCACTTGAAAAGACTTTTTACAGAAATAATTTGTTCGATTCAGCTTTTGAATGCACAATCCACCAGCTTTTTACATATATTTAGCTTTTCACTAAATGACATGAAAGGAGATAGCAAACCCCCCCCCCCCCCCCCATTTTTCTTTCATTGTAACCATATTAATGGTATTAGAAATCTTTGGATAAAATTTGCAAACCTATGAATTGTAAGATAATCAAATCAAAATATTTTTCAATATAAATACTTGTCTCCTTGCATATAAAATGGGTGGTGGAAAGTTTTTTTCTCACAATACTGCATATAAGCTATAGTCCTGCCCTTATGTTGTATCATTGTGGATTGTTAAAAATACATAATGTGGTTGCTAAGGACATATGAGAACAATTACATGACAAAAGATAGCCTTTATATTTAAATTTTCAACAGTCAAAAATAAAATCATTAAATAAATGAACAATTTAAAGTATTTCATGGGTATATATTGCCCTCTAGGTTGCTACTGATAGCCTTAAAGGTTGCACTCCACAAATTAATAGTACCATTTTCTATGTGAAGTGAGCTAACAAATGTCATGGTCTTGTGCCATCTTCAGAGTAAATAATACCCATATACATATATATATATTCTGAAAGGCCATTATGTTAGCATTGTTTGAATCATGATAAAATAAATAAAAAATATCCATGGAAACCTAGTTGGCATAGCAACATTTCAAAAATTGTCATAAAAAAGCTTTAAAAATGTTAAATTTCACTCCACTTCGGCTTAAAATTGAGGTCTGATGCAGCGTTTCAATCCAATTGAGACTTAATTTTTCAGATTCTGCATAAAATTCCATTACATATGTGGGAAAAAAAAGGTTTACTTTTCCGGCTCTTTTTTTCGCAATTTAACTTACCAGTGCAGGTGCCGATTATCACTGTCAAAGTTTTACACACCACATGTCAATTCACAAGTCCCAGTTTATGACCTCCCATTACTTGTCAGAAGCAAAATCAGTTAATGTTTTCGTATTTTTTTAAACTAAAATCTATCCTCTTCCAATCAATATTACAATTTTGAGGTTAAGACATTTATTATTTATCTATCATGTAGTCAAACTTTACCAACTCTAATAATTAATAAAATTCTGGGGGTGCATTTCTCCGAAACTAAGACAATTAGTGGAGTGCAACCACAAATTACGTCCGTTCTACTTGGGAACCAAAACTGAATTGCCCAGTGTCTGCTATGAGGATAGGTAAACTTTTAATTTAGCGGGAAAATATATGCACGGATGATTTCTGAAGTTATCCAAGGGCACCCGGCGATAAAGTATGGACAGCCGGCTTACCATTAATGACGATCACAAAAATTAAATTTTCACATGGACAACAATTGTTTGCCTTCATCATCAGTGTCATTAAAATTTGGCAGTAACTGATAAAAATCGACATACTGATCAGAACTGATTTGGGTCTTCATAGATCTAGATATCATTGCTACCCTTGGACTTACATATGTAGTTCTAACATCTCTTTAAGGAGTGTCCTTAACTGTCAGAAGAACTGTTCTAGAACAGTTCTAGAACTGTCATCCTGACACCTTTATAATCGTTTATGACACGGTGTGTCCTGACCTAGAACCATTTATGACAGTTCTACCTTAGACCATTCCGTATGGTTCTACCCTAGAACCATTTATGACAGTTCTACCCTAGAACCATTCTGGACGGTTCTAGCCTAGAACCATTTATGACGCTTCTACCCTACAACCATTCTGAATGGTCTACCCTAGAACCATTTATGACCCTGGCAATAGTTTATAAATTTTGTCGTAATTTCAAAGATTTAAATGGTAATCGATATTAAATGTTACTACACATTTCAAAAAGTTTGGAAAAACCGAAGACGAGGAGTACGTGCCATAATCAATACAAAGGTATTAAAATAGTTATACAATTTTATAGATATTTATAGATATACAAAATATATTTGAATAACCTAAGTTGAGAATATTTATATTTCAATGTTTCAGCAAACCGTTACATGCAAAAATAATGTGCAAGTCTGATCTACAAAGTGATTGATAATTCAAATAGACCATGATAATATTTTTCATTTTTAGCTCAGATGACCCATATGGTCGAGTAACCTTCTCATCACTTGGCCTCCGTCGTGCGTGGTCTTTCGTCTATCGTCCGTTAAAACTTCTCCTTTGAAGCTATTTGAAATTAAACCAAACTTGGCTACAGTCATTATTAGGCTATCTAATTAAAAAAACATGTCCAATGACCCGCCTGCCAAGCAACATGCCCGCGATGGCTACAAATAGAACATAGGGGTAACTTGCAGTTTTGAAAAATGCACATTTTGGCTCATATCTCAAAAACTAAAGCATTTAGAGCAAAACTTTCTTGGGGGTAAAAATGTTCATTATGTCAAGATCTACATGTACCTGCTATGAAATTTTCAGACGAATCCGTCAACCCTTTGCTTTACCCTGAATTGTTAATTTTTAGGAAATTTGGCAGTTTTAGGTTATTATCTGGAATTTTATTATACATAAATACAAACTGAAAACAGCAAAAATGTTCAACAAAATAAGATATACAAAATAAATCAACATGATTAAAATCGTTAATTGATCTCTTATAGGAATTTTTGCCCTTTAAAGATGACATCCGGCGTAAACCTTACTTTAAAGATCTCCTCTGAAACCACTGGGCCAATTGGGACCAAAGTTTGGTGGAATGGTCATTGGGCGGCCCCCTTCAAAAATTATGTCCGGCATTCCCGACTTCACAACGGATATGGCTCCTTCAAACAGCCTGAATCGCTCATCTGTTATTTTTTGTGTAGATCTTGCATCAATGATTATTATTGCTATTTAATGTATACCGTCACATTTTTCGTCTTAATATTGATTCTACAGTTAAAATATAGAATCCTAAAACTATATGGTTGCTTGAGACTTCTTCATCGGTTGCTATGGATTTTTTCAATCTATTGACTCTTGACCTTCCAATTTGACTTGACCAGGTTAATTGTGGGGTCCTGATTCCAAATATGTCTGGTTGGTAGGGACTTTTCCATCGGTTGCTATTGATTTTTTTAAATGGCATAGACAGTTGACCTTCCATTTTGACTTGAACAGGTTGATTGTACGGTCCTGATCTCAAATTTGTTTTGTTGCTAGGGATTTGTCCATAGGTTGCTATGGATTTTTTCTATGACCTTGACCCTTGACCCTTGACCCTTGACCCACAGCTATTTTATAGGGACTTGAATCAAAATATTTAGTTTCTAGGGACTTTTCATCGGTTGCTATGGAAATTTTCAATGACCTTTACTCTTGATCTTTCATTTTCACTTGTACAGGTAAATTATAGGGTCCTGAATCTAAATATATATGGTTGCTAGGGATTTTTTCATCGTTTGCTATGGACTTTTTCAATGACCTTAATCCTCCGTTTTACTTTTACAGCTACCATTTAATTTATTTCAAGTTATGCTGAACATTTTTGCTGTTTACAGTCTGTTTATCTATAATAATATTCAAGTTAATAACCTAAAACTGCAAAGTTCACTTAAAATTGACAATTTAAGCAAAATAACCCGAAAATTGGTTGAACGATTCATCTGAAAATTTCATGACAGGTAGATTATGACCTCATAAAAATTTTTACTTCTTGTCAAGTTTCTCGATGCACAAGAACATAAAAAACAAACTTTATACTAGATACCCTAATTATCTGTCAGCCTAAGTTTCACTGAAATTGATCCTGTAGTTTCATCAGAGAGGAGTTTTGAAAGTTTACACAGATGACAAAAAATATGAAAAATTGTCTTTCAAGGGCAAAAACTCCTATAAGAGTTCAATTAACGATTTTAGTTATTTGACTTATTTGTAGATCTTACTTTTTTAAACATTTTTGTTGTTGGCAGTTTGTCTTTATCTATTATAATATTCAAGATAAAAACCTAAAACTGAAAAAAATACCTGAAAATGAGCAATTCAGGGGCAATAACCCAATAACAGGTTGACCAAGTCGTCTGAAAATATCGTCGCAGGTAGATCTTGATCTGATGGACATTTTATCCCTTGTCCCTATGTTTTATTTTTCCCAATGGCGACTATGATTCTCAACGGACAAGAAAATAAAACACAACGTTTATTCTAGATACCCTAAGAATCTTTCATACTAAGTATGGCTGTACTTTGTTCAGTGGTTTCAGAGAGAAGAAGATCTTTGAAAAAGTTTACGACGGACGACGGACGTTCGTTGAGTGATTGAAAAAGCTCATGTGTCCTTTTAGGACAGGTGAGCTAAAAGGAGGGTGAATTTTTAAAATCTTATTCTATAAAACTACATGGCCGATTGGAATCAGACTTGGAAACAATGGCCCTGAAGAAATCCTCTTTAAATTCATAATTTTGTCCTATGACCCAGACTGTCAACTAAGATATCCGCCTTAGCAAAACTACGTTTAACATAGGACACTGTTGGAAAATTCATTTAAAAATCTTCTCGTCTGAAATCACTGAGCCAATTGGGACTAAAATCGGCAGCAATGGTCCTTACATGGTCCTCTTTCAGAATTATGTCCGATGACCCGCACTGTCAACCAAGATGACCGCCACAGCCAAACTTAGTTTAACATAGGACCCTATGGGAAAATTCATTTAAAACCTTCTTGTCTGAAAATCCTGAGCCATTTTGAACCAAACTTGGCAGCAGTGGTCCTTAGACGGCCATCTATCCTTATTGTGTCTGATGACCAGGACTGTCAACCAAGATGGTCGCCACAGCAAAACTTAGTTTAATATAGGACCCGTTGAAAAAATTCATTTAAATATCTTCTTGTCTGAGAACAACGGAGCCAATTTGACCTAAACTCTGCCGCAATAGTCCTTACGTGTTCCTCTTTTAGAATTGTGTCTGATGGCCCGCACTGTCAACTAAGATGGCTGCCACAGCCGAACTTTGTTTAACATAGGACCCAATGGGAAAAATCATTTAAAAGTCTTCTTGTCTGAAACCACTAAACCAAATATAACCAGACTTGGCAGCAGTGGTACTTTCATGGTCCTTTCAGAATTGTGTCCGATGACCGGAATTTCAATCAAGATGGCCGAAATTAATTTATCATAGGACCCTATGGGAAAATTCATTTAAAAATATTTTTATCTGAAACCACTGAGCCAACTGGAACCAAACTTGGCAGCAATGGTCCTTAGATGGCCGTCTAGCATAATGTGTCTGATGACCCGGACTGTCAACCAAGATGGCCGCCACAGCAAAACTTAGTTTAACATAGGACCCATGGTGAAAATTCATTTAAAAATCTTCTTGTCTGAAACCACTCAGCCAGTTTGACCTAAACTTGGCAGCAATAGTCCTTACATGTTCCTCTTTTAGAATTGTGTCTGATGGCCCGCACTGTCAACTAAGATGGTTGCCACATAGAACCCAATGGGAAAATTCATTTAAAAATCTTTTCATCTCAAACTACTGAGCCAACTGGAACCAAACTTGGCAGCAATGGTCCTTAGATGGCCGTCTAGCATAATGTGTCTGATGACCCGGACTGTCAACCAAGATGGCCGCCACAGCAAAACTTAGTTTAACATAGAACCCGTTGTGAATATTCATTTAAAAATCTTCTTGTCTGAAACCACTGAGCCAATTTGACCTAAACTTGGCAGCAATAGTCCTTACATGTTCCTCTTTTAGAATTGTGTCTGATGGCCCGCACTGTCAACTAAGATGGTTGCCACATAGAACCCAATGGGAAAATTCATTTAAAAGTCTTGTCTGAAATCACTAAACCGAATATAACAAGACTTGGCAGCAATGGTACTTTCATGGTCCTTTCAGAATTGTGTCCGACTACCCGGACTGTCAATCAAGATGGCCGCCACAACCGAAATTAATTTATCATAGGACCCTATGGGAAAATTCATTTAAAAATCTTTTTGTCTGAAACCACTGAGCCGACTGGAACCAGACTTGGCAGAAATGGGCCTTAGATAGTTCTGTCTCAGAATTGTGTCTGATGACCTGGACTGTCAATCAAGATAACTACCACGGCCGAGCCAAATTGACTGTTACACTTAGATTTTAGTAGATAAGTTAAATCCATGTGAGTGATACAGGATCTAGTTTCCAACAGCATTTTTGTCATTTGTGATCATTTTTTACTTGCCATCTGTCCATAACACATTAAAACATGAAGAAAACGCTTAAAAACGACATATTTTATCCTTACGTTGGTATCTTCTAATCAGGCAATGTTATTTTTTCGTAATTGCATACTTTCAGGAAATATTGCCTAAATTCTTGATAAAGAAAGAGAAATGAAACGTTACTAGATCTAAAATATTGCAAATACATTGCAAATACATAAATGTTGAATAAATGATGGCAAAGAAAAAAGCTACTTAGGACATTTGCAATTGTTTTCCAAATAAGCAATGTTGATGATCATTTGGTAACGTATGATGCATGTGGAAAAAATTCTCTATTGATTTTTTTTTGTCAGTAAAATGCACATATGTTTGGCAAAGGATAAAAAAAATCGTTATGGTAGATTTTTCAATTTATTTGTAGTTGCAGAATGTCAAATCTGAATGTCTTACTCATTGGATGTTTTGATTGGATCTGGATATCTATACTCCTGATAACTTGCAGTATGTATCAAAATTTAGATTGAAATCAAGATACACACAAACAATAATCAACCTTAGGGGCTACTGTAACTCAGGAAAAAACGTTCATTTGATTTTTAATTATCTAAATAAATAATAAGTATATAAAATTTCAATCGTTTGCAAATTTAAAACCTTGTTCGTATTTTATGTGTAAAGAGCTGTAAATGAAGTTAAATTATCAAATGAATTTATAAAAAAGACGGATAGTTCAACTATCCATAACTGAACAGCTGTAGATAAGTAAAGGTAGTAATAAAAGCGTTAAGGAAGAAAAAGAGGTATTTGTATAACGTTTTTATGTAACAAATGGTTCGTCGATTTTCTTTCATTTCTTTTCTCTATTTTACAGACACACAGACTGTTTTGCAACACGATTTGAAGGTTTATGGTAAAATCAAAGTTTCCGATACGTCAGAACTTTACACCTACATTATTTCCTGGTCTGCATCAAAAATTCCATTAACTGATTATATTGAAATAATAAAAGAAGGAAAAACATACTGTCATGTATTTTTGGAAAAAAGAGATTGTTTGAGTGAATGCAGGCACTACGAATGTGATTTTGGTTCACAAAATCAAATCAAAATGTCTTCAGAAGTCATGCCAGCACGACGATCAGAATTCGGTTGCAAAATGAACTTCCGTGAATCTATTTATGACGTCCAAGTATACAACTCAATTCTATTTAATGGATCAGGTAATGTATTAAAAGAATAGTAGTATTACTTAAACTCTATACCGAATTTATATTAATCCTCAAATCATCTTATTTCTGAATTCGTGGTTCCCTTATTTGATATTTTGGATACAGATTGATATTACGGTTTTACTTATTTCAGAGTTAAGGTGGTACCCAACACCTTGACTAAAATAAATTTGGCTCGTTTAATTTTCATAAAATTTTTAGTAAATAGAATTTCACACTTCGCGGGAATAATTTCATTGAATATATAGCAGTTTGGCAAACATCAATTTTGATCATAGAGAAGCTTAATTTATCTTTACTTATAAAATTTGATTAAAACACTCTGGTGATTTTTAAGAGTTATCTCCCTTTAGTGTTGGGTACCACCTTAATAATCAAAACTCTTTAAAAAATACTTTTTGTTTAAGATATATTATATATTTTAGTAACAAAAATTATTCTACCTTTTTTCAGATTTTATAGATTATTCGTATAACAGAACAAGGATTTTATCAGATATTACGGATCCCGATATACCGCATCCTATGATACTAGGTATGATTTGAAATTAATTGTTAACATAGCCATATGATTCATGTATATATAGATCTTATTATTCTTCCGTAAATGGCCGTTTTCGAGTTGAGACGACCGAGTGGAGACGGGTTCGCGTGCGCTCGCCTTAACTCGGTATGGCGTCAAATGTGAATCCTTAATATATTCGTTTATTGTGACTCTTGACCAATCAAACGTAACATCACTATACCTTTTCGATAGGTGTGCGAGTCCTAAAACCCCTGTTTTTACGGAAGAAATAGGTACTTACTCGCTGCGCTCCACTCGGGAAGGACGTGAATTTTAAAAACTCGTTTAAGATTTCCCAGTCTTCATTGAACTCGTGTGAAAACCTATTAGTCTTTATACAAAAGAATATACATTAATATTAAAATTGCTTTAGAAATTTGAATGACATAGGTTAAATAGTTTTAACAAGTTTGATTCGATTGAAGGTGATCAAACCAATCTAAAAACTAGTCGAAGCAGCCCCGCTGCATATCCCCGCTTCTCTTGTGATTTTGGAATCCATACAATCCAAACTAGTAATGTTGCTATACTGATTCCAAATATAAATGGTTGCTAAGTAGAATTCGCAAATAAAGTAGTCTTTCAGAAAATTTACTAAAATTGGAATCACATATTTTGAAGTTAAACTGATCTAGATCTAAAAAAATCTATCAGTTGCTAAGTAAAATTCCAAAAATAATAGTCTTAGATTTTACCGAAAAGGAATCACATATTTTTGAAATCCATAAGCCCAAACTAGTGCTGTTGGTATAGTGATTCCAAAAATATATGGTTGCTATGTAGAAATCACACATAAGTAAAGTCAAGAAATACCAAAGGGATATTCGAAGGAGAGAAAAATCGTAACAACTGACAAACGCCGGAGAACAACGAAGACAAGACCAAAACAATACATGCACTACAATTAAAAAATAAAAACATATGAACCACATGGACCCCATCAAAAAACCGGGGGTAGACTCAGGTGATGTCCATAAAGTAGTCTTTGACACCTTCAGGAAATTTACTAAAGTTGTAATCACATATTTTTGACATCTAGATGATCCTAATATGTGTTACTGTTGATGTGATCCAGAAAATATATGTTTTCTTGTCAAAACATAAATGGTCTCTGAGACATCCAGGACATTTACCAAAGTGGGAACTTCTTAAAACAAGCCAGAAACCTTAAGCACAATCTACATTAGTGGTACAATTACTGAGCCAACTTTCAGTTCCATATTCCAAATAACGTGAGAGGAGTTGCGCGACAAAGGAATAATGTACCTTAGGCCGCCTGTTTAGCTCGGCTCCCAGGGAAGCTATTCAAATTCCAAAACTATTGGCACAATCTACATTGGCAGAGCAATTTCTGGGCCAACTTACAGTTTCGTATTCCAAATAACCTGAGAGGCGTTGCGTGACAAAGGAATAATGTTCACATAGGCTGCGTGTGTAGCCCGCTGAAGCGCGGGGATAATAAAGCAACTTAATCAGATAAGAGAAAGTCACCTTCAGCACTAGTGTTTTTAAAGTTTGTAGTTTAGATATTTTTTCGTTGATATTCATTTCCAAAATTATCCGCTTTGAAATTTTGAATTAAATAAAAATTTAAGGTTTTCTATTTTAGCTGTAGACAGCCTGTATATCCTGAATTTTGCGTATCTTTTTTTTATTTTTTGCGGTTTAAGCCCTTCAACTAAATTTTGAATTCTTCATTTTTTAGTTTGAGCGTAACTGATGAGAGTTAGTTACTCGAAACTTGCGTCTGGCGCATTAAAAATTTAGGTAACCTCGGTATATTATGATGTCATTTACTTGTATTTACATCATATTAAGTAACACTTTATACTCTCGATATTTGATTTATCAAATTAAAATACACAGAAAGATACATAGCTGCATGTATAAACTGTTGTTTTCACATGTACATACCACATACAATATATATTTATAGGGTTAGTTTTAACATTATGAACCTTAGATATATCATAGTAAAAAAAGACTGTATCGATATATTCTCGCACTTTCCTTGAAACTAGATTTCTAGAAAAAGACATTAATGAACAATATATTAAAGCGACTGAACAGTTCCAACAATACAACTATGAACTGGTTATCTAAATTAGATAAAACACATACAAAATTCTTCCTCTAGCAAATGTACTAAGACTGAATTGTCTTTTCTTTTAACAAGTTCTATTCCTTGTATAAAAGAACATGTCATAATTTTTGTAGCCAAATTTAGAAAATTTGGGCATTAATTATTCTGGGACGTTTTGGATAAATTGCAAAAATAAATCGTAAAGTAACTTCTGTTGACTTATTTTTCTACATGTATATTTTATTCCAATCGTCCTCACAAATTACACTTGGTAAGCAAGAGATAACATAATGAAGGCGTTACACTTCTTGCTGGATAACAGCCACATCCACGTAAACGCAGGACGAAGTTATAATATTTATTGATAATAACATATTACACGTGTGTGTTTATATAACCTAACTTTCAGTCACCATTTTTGCGCAGTTGCCTTCAGAATAATTAAAGAGTATACCTACACTCGTCTTTTTATACGAATAAGGCATGACAAGCATTTCTGTATTGTAAAAATAAGCTGGTACTAACATTTTATATTTTGATCTGTAAAAACCCTTGCAGCGTTAATAATTTCTTTTTTTAACATTCGTAAAATAGTGAATATCGGTAAAAAAGTGGAAAAATTCCAAATCTAAAATAAAGACAAAATCATGAGAATGGAACTCAACAAGCAAACGCCGTAAGAATAAAAGGCATATAATAAACTAAACAAAAATAGACAGCACAGAAACTAAAGCACTAGCAATGTGAACCTGCAGTGTCATCATCTGCTACGGAAGTGCAAGTGTGTCCTGCTCCGTTAAGGGTACCCGTCAGTGAGTAAAATCCAGCAAAGTGTCAAGTCCAATGAACTGTCAATTTACATGTAACAGAAGATATCTAATCTCATACGTGAGATAGAAGCAAACTTCATATCAATTCGTGATTATGACCGTAAAACCTTTGGAGTGATGAAATTTACAACCATGTCTTAGTTTGTGACAGTAATTTCTACTTTCCGTTGTAGTAGCCCCTGAATGAAGTAAAATCAAATTCCTGATACAGTTTATGTAACTGAGAAATATTGGACATATTGGAATAGATAAAAAAAATATGAATAAACAATGTCAAAAACTATTTTTAAATATAATGTATAAATATTTAAGAGTGATAGGAACGAAGTTGATGGCGCATTTTATTATTTGTTTTGTTACGTTACTGTAGTGGAGGACTAAGATATCCATAATATTTATTGAAGCACTTAACGATATGCTTCCCGGTCCAATAATGCTGGATAAGCCGTTCTGTCTTGGTTTGAATACCCTATTTAGAAATGAATTCTAAAGGTTTGATTGATACGATTGTTTACGTCCGGTCTTTGAGTTCAACTCATCTGTCGTAACATTTCATGTGCCTCCATCAACATTGACAGATTCGTGACTTCCACCTCATTGGCATTGTTAGAGTTCACGACGGGTGTCGTATACCGATCAGGCACTGCTTACCCTTCCGGAGCACCTGAGGTCACTTCTGGTTTTTATAGGAGTACGTGTTGTTCATTGTGTTTTAGTTTTCTGTGTTTATTTGTTGTGCTCGTGGTTGTTCATTTGTCTTCTCGGGTTTGTCGGTCCAATGGATTACGTTTTTATTTCCTCATTATATACACATATATATTTGTCCTTTTTTATACTAAGAGTCAGTAAATCATTCTTCTGTCCAAGAACAGAAAGCTACCAGAATGCCTTACATATTTAAATCAAAAAGAGGCTACTCATAACTTTTTACTTTTGTAATCATATTAAAATGACCGTAAGAATTTGTGAAAAAATATTCAAGCTTGAAGACGGTTTTCAAAATAAAGGTAGAGATTGAAAATGATCATTGGATTAACAATTTGACGGATATTTTATAAATTTTACAGATAAAACTGTGATAATAGTGGCTGCACTGGGAACAACATTTTTTGCAGCGTTGGTAATATTAGTGACTATTAGATTCTACCGAATATTTGGTATTTATTTTTATGCAATTTTCTCCGTCTTTACTTAACTGTGGTAATTTGTGTTCACAAATTAAATTTCTTTGACTATGTGGTAAAAACAAAATTCTTTGATACCAATTTTGATGCACAAGATGTGCACATTTAGAAGTTGTGCTCAAGGTCTAAAATGTTAAGAACAAAAGCAACAACCCAAGAATACCAAAATTTTAAAAGCCAAAACCATCTAGGAACAGAGCTATGCACCATGGAGATAATCCTTAGTTTTCACAAAATTAATTTACTTTAATAATAAGTACATATATTTGTTTATCAAACTGAAGATTATAATAAGTAGATATATATATAGTCAGCAATGGTAATAATTGGACTAGACGTCTTGTGGGGTATTCATTATACCTATTGGTATGCCGATATTCTAATGATGTTCCCTTTCAAGGCTTAAAATATCTTAGGTACTTTTGTGCATACTCAGAGTCTTGGGTCCGAACTCTTTCCGATGCAATTAAATTAGTAAAATTAAGGTTTCTTTGTACATTACGAGTCAAACAGTGAGAGAGTAGTAGTCTAAATTGGAATATCCAGCTATACTTTTATCTAGAATCTAGTATCGTTTTTTACTTTTGAGGATAAATTATATAAAAATATATTATATATGTGTGTATATATTGCTGCATCACCTGGATGTGGTGTCTATATTTCTCAGATATTCAAGAACTGGTGTCCAATACAGTGACTTTTTTGAGCGAGCAAGGACACTGACAATAAACTGTTCAGTCAAGGATTCATTAAGCCTCGACTAACATCATCACTTAAAAAGTTGTACGGTCGATATCATGATATGGTCTCTTACCGATTTTGACATTTACCGATATAAACCTATTAACGGCTTTGACCACTGAGCGACGGGTGTCCTCTGGATTACGATTTAGGATTTCAATTGTTAGTTCGGTATCTTCTAGACTTGATGTACTTATTCATAAAAAATAATAACTTAAAAGTATTTACAGTAATAATATTAAACATGTCAATATCTTATTCACATAATCCTGATCATCACCCCATGTTCAAGAAATATTTATTAATAATAACATATAATTCTTGATGAGAAATTCCAGCATGTAAACAAAATCTGTCTCAGAGTACTTTTTTTTATTGTAGTTTCTATAAAATATTTTGTATTGAACAACCACAGGCACAACAAATAAACACTGAACAATAAATGATATTATTTATTATATAGCGATGAAATACAGAAAAAGAAGTAGTCCAGCAGAAACATCTTTGCAACATTTACCATTAAAAAGAAAAACATTTGTTGTTGATTCAGATGTTTCAGATGAACTGTTTCCATTATCTACCAAATGTACCATTGACGTGGCAGTACAAGTTGAAATGCATGACTCCGGGTAAAATAAAAATATGCTGATTATATTTTTTAAATGATAAAATGAACACGGTCAAAATAAATATCACGCACTATCAATGATGAATTTATTTATTCGTTAAATAAATCTTAGCTCATTAATTTCACATCAAGCGAAGCCATTATAGTTACTCACAAAATTTTGAGGACCAGATGTTAATGCCAGGCCGGTGGAAAGAAACATGTCAAAAGATGAAATATATTTTCGTTCTGGTGAATAGCTGCAACCGAAGTTCGGAATAAAAATACATAAAATGTATATGTAAGCATTTGGAATATACCGCAGATGAGAGATTAATAAGTTCTAAAGATCTGGAATTTCTTCCACAAGTGTGCGCATTTCCGTCTTTTTCATGAGTGTAGCGCCACCGAACTTGCGATAGCCAAAAGTGACTGGGGCGAGAACCTATTTCTTAATTAAACTGCAATATCTTTCCTTATTTTCCTACCAAAACTGAAAGAGAAAATGACTAAATCCTTTTCAAAGAATCTGTATAATTTTTCAGTATAATGGTACAGTGATTTTATCTCATTGATATCGTTTCGTTGGATATCCACCTACAACATACTGCCTGTCATAGCGAGTAATACAAAAGAAAAATTCTACGTTATCCATTTTTATGCACAATATTTTCACAATTCGTCGATTTACCGTTCATCAGGTATTTGCCAAAATTAATTTTAAAACAAAAAACACTATTACGAGTTTAATGTTGTAAAATTGTGATCTGAAGTATTAATTTGATGTTAATATACTCTAGAAATAAACGCTAAAGATGTATTAAAACATGATGACATTGGAATATAAGTGTACACAGAGACATAATATCTTATCTCATAATTACAGATGCACATGTAATGAAGGCTGGTTGTTTAAGTACTGTGATTGACATAACAAAAATGTAATTTCCATTTAAAGCATCTTTCATATTTATTACACTATTATTTTTAATTCTTTGTAGAGAAGCCATGGACATTTGACAGAGCTATAGCGCCTAAATAGATAAAGGAACGCGGTCATTTAGAAGCCTCTTTTGGCTTCAATACGAACTTAAATGTAGACGAAGAGACGTCCATAACATTGTGTGAACACTGTGGGAAAAACTATAATTATCAATGATTTAAATTATCAATGGTCATTCTACATGATAAACATTTGGATTGAAAACGAAAAAGTATTATTTGCATCTGGAGGTCGTCATAATAAGTTATTTATTGTTTTTCTATTATTTTAAATGGTTATAATTGAAACTTTAAGAAATACAGCCGAAATATATTGAATGATTTATAGAATTTACATTTTACTACACTTGATAAAATATAAATAACTTCAGAACATGAAAAACTTAAATTGTGTTGTATGTATACATTCGTTATATACATGGCTTAATTTTTAAAAAATATAAATACAAATATTTCTGACAAGATACTCTATCTTCTTTTATTGATAAAATAAATATAGGGGAATATGGGTCATTTAGAAAAGTTTTTGTTTAATGGGGGCAGCCATTATGCAATCCGAAGTGAATTTATTTGTTAAGGCGAACATGGCCATATTGTGGTACATACTAAGACTAGAAAAAGTTTCGTTGGCAGGAAACGGAAGTTAGTAATTCTGGAATGAGCAGTTAATTTATTTAAAAAAATGAAAATGAAATACAAATAAATCCATTACATGCTTAAGATTTTTAAATATTAATCTAGTCAATCTGAGCATTTTTTAATTTATAACATTTTTTACAAAAGCCGGAATATTCATTCCCTTTGTGCGCAGCTGTGACGCTGGACAGAAGATAAGCGAAGTTTGAAAATTGTTATCTATCTGCCAGTTCTCGATCAATTTTTTTTATTTTTTCAAATAAAATTTCATGGAACAAATTTTGAATATATGTACTTTCGTTCTCTAATAATGTTGTAAATAAATTAAGTTCTTTAATTTCAAAAAAGCAACAGAAGTGGAGCTGCTGCAGAAAATGTGTTGAACTTAACATAATGGAATATTAAGCTGGTATTTGATTTTATATGTGCGAGCTGTAATTTCAATCCTATAACAAAACCTCAAATCCTTTTCAATCTGAAGCGGGTCAAAATTATTAACTTTTGATATGAGTTATTCCCCTTTGCCCAGAATGTAACGTTTTGGTTTTTTTTTATACAAATTATAAAATAATTTTATTATATTTTTAAAATGTATTTGTCTAATGAAAAAATAAGTAAGAAATAGTAGAACGTATCAGAGGCTTACATAAGCATGATCCAGAACTAATTTTTTGGGGGTTGCATGAATCCTCTTTTAAACAATTTTCAATGGTACATTTTCAATAGATTCCTTGATAACATAACCATGCATTTAGATTCACTAAGGTTTAATGGATAAAAAGAGGAAACACGTTTTCTTAAGTTATTTAAGAAGTTATACCTGTAAATTTAAAACTTATATTTTTTATATGCAAGAAACCCTGTTGATAAAATCAAACACCGACTAATAACCTCTACTTTCCAATTTTTACTTAAACCACCAACACATGTCACCAACACATGTCAGCAAATAAAAAAAGCATTTAAAGTTTTACAGGTTTTCTCCAGTGGTTTTCTTAAAGCAAATAATGTTGAAATAGAAGTATCATCTTATAGTGGGTTTTATTATATGTTCTAATTCAACATTTTTATTTGTTATACATGCTGAATTGAACTTTACGAGCTGAAGAATATATTTCTGAATACAAAGAACCAGGCTCTGTCTGGATTATTTTTCTAGGGTACCTTCAACCCATAACTTTATTTCATTTGCCTGATTTGGTAGAGTATAATATATTGAACGACACATATATACATGTAGAATCTAAATTTTTTCTAACCTATTTCAGTATTCAATATTTTATTATTTTTTTCCGTTTATAGGGATCTACTGTGATAAATGGTGATTTAGTAGGGAATTTTCTGGATATAGATATCTCAGGGAGCAAACTGAAAAAACAAGTACACATTACAAGTCCAATTTCACTAAACCTTTGAGCTTGGCTTGGTCTTGGGGAAAGGAAATAAATCACTTCCCCAACAACACTGGTACAGTAAATGAAACAGCAATATTTGAATTGTATTGCATACTTTTAATATGTTTAACATGAAGTTTCACTCAGAATTCTTTTTAATGTTTAGAACTACTATTACACAAAACTTTTAAGAGCACAGCAGACAACACATATGATATGGGACAGGTATGAAAAAACCGTTTCCCAAATGAAAATGGACCTGTTCCATTGATATTATCCCTTCCTCATACCGGATTTGACATGAGCAGCATGGCGGGTGTCCTGCAGGAAGCAGAGACTGCTTACTCATCCGGATTACGTGCGTCTACCCCCGATTTTTTGATGGGGTTCATGTTGTTCATACGTTTTTAGTTTTTAATTGTAGTGCATGTATTGTTTTGGTCTTGTCTTCGTTGTTCTCCGGAGTTTCTCAGTCGTAACGATTTTTCTCTCCTTCGAATATCCCTTTGGTATTTCTTGACTTTACTTGTAACACACTGATACAAGATGTTCTTTTTTCTCATTAGTTGTACTTCAACCAAAATCATTCGCAGTGAAGCAGTTCAGTATTACATATTTTATTTAGTAATTAGGACATAAAATACCAAAATCACTACATGAAAACGATAAGAATCCTATATTTAAATTTTTACCACATGATACCATTCATGTAGTATCGAAATTAACAATTCTCAACCAATCCTTGTGTTTGTGTATCTGTATAGTTTAGTTGTATTGCCTTCTATATTACTTCAATATAATGATTGCTATCCTCATCTTTGTCCCCCAAGTCACCTGAAGTGTCATTTCCCGATTGCATTTCAGAATAATGTCTTGTAGAAGAGTAATCTGTAGCCTCTTCGTAATGAGGACCAGTTGTGTCATATGTACGTTCACCTGTTCTTGCAGGAGGTGTGGTTTGGTTAAATCTGAAAAGAAATTCAACGAAAAAAAAAATTTTTTTTCATGCCTATTATTTCAATAACAGTACATGTAAATGAGATTTTTTAAATGATTTAAACAGTCAAACAGCTGTGGTTGTTTCATGGTTTCAAATTAAAACTTAAATTCGAATTGGCCACAGTTATGGTTTCTTTCTGAATTTGCAGGTACACGTTATGAATACTACAATATAAATATTATATAATGATTATGTTAAATTAGATTTACATGGCTCTCTTCGATGATGAGATGATCCATGCGTAAATATAGTATACAAAACTTGCCAATTATAATTGAATTTGGAATGTTGGAATGGATGAAAAAACACCTTTCTTAACTCAAGTTTGAAAGATTTTACCATGAGACTTCGTTACTGCTTATATTTTACAGCTACATGTATGACGAAATATTTTACTGTTTGTTTGCACATTCAGTGGAAACTAAACAGTAATGAAAGAAAACAATTAGCAAATACTAAACAACGTCAAAACTACTTATCTCAAAAGGATCGGAATATTTATAAGTAATTTTCGAATTAGCATTACCATGAAGCCCCTTTATTTCTTTTCACATTCGAAGCATCCGTATTGTCATTTAAGTGCAATGTAATGGGCTTATAATTTATTTGTCAGTATTCCCTTGATAAAATAAAGTATGACAGAAATCGATTAACGTTTCAGAGGACAAATATACCAAAGGAGCGAACCAAAAAACATAATCCATTAAACAGACAAACACGGGTAGACAAATGAATAACCACAAACACAACAAATGGACACTGAAAACTAAAAAACAATGAACAACACGAACTCTTATAAAAACCAGGAGTGAACCCGGGTGGTCCGGAAAGATAAGTAGTTCCTGCTCCGTATACGACACCCGTGGTGAAGTTCAACAAAGCCAAAGGGGTGAATGTCACAAATCTGTCAATGTCGGTGGAGGCACATGAAATGTTACTACAGTGAGAAAAGATTCAACATCATCTTAGATATTGGAACATTGTAATGGGTAATCAATTCGTGATGACCACCTAAAAATTCCTAAGTGACTTGATAAAATCATGTTTTTTCCCTTTTTTCTGTTAATTGGGTTGCTTTGATTGATTGGTATGTCATTGTTGACCTTTCCTGTTATCAATTTTGTGGTTTATTTAGCAGCTTTTGTGACAGCAGTAATCATCCTTGTCGAAAGTCATGGTAACTCATACATGCCCTTGAATATCGGATAAGCTGAGAAACGTAGACGTCATATGCAATAGGAAAGTTGAAGGCATCACGTTTGTCATAAAGTTTTGTGTTTAAATTCTCTCATTGTCTATTTCAAGAAACAAAACTTATTTAATGAACTCTTACGGTAAAATTCCAATATCGACTGAAGCGGAAAAGCTGAAGTCAAATATATGAAATTTCTATGAAATATCAAGACCATAGCCAGTCCTTCAGCGAATATCGGAAAAGACATTAAAAATACTTCTTTTTGTCAAAGAATAAAGCACTCAACAACATTTGATTACATCCAACTCATCATAGACCCACCTGATTCGTTGGCTCTCTATGCTGCTTCTTATTTCATCTATAAATAAGAAATAAATTAAAATAGTTCCCCTTATTATTTCTATATATTTTAAGCTAGGCTATTTTTGTTTTAATGATTTTTCCAAAAAAAGTTATGCATATATATAAATAAACTTTAAAAGTAAATCATCTTTCATTCGAATGTAAATTAGTAATGTGTTTGACAGATATGAAAAAAACCGTTTCCTAAATGAAATGGACCTGTTCCATTGATGCTGTCCCTTCCTCATACCGGATTTGACATAGTCAGCATGGCGGGTGTCCTACAGGAATCACAGACTGCGTAATCTTCCGAAGCACCTGAGTCTACCCCCGGTTTTTTGGTGGAGTCCATGTTGTTCATATGTTTAAGTATTTAAGTGTAGTGTCTGCATTGTTTTTGTCTTGTCTTCGTTGTTCTCCGGTGTTTCTGATTTTCTCCTCCTTCAAATGTCACTTTGGTATTTCTTGACTCTTGACTTCACGTATTATAATTTAGTTTTCAAAGATTAATTAAATTTCTGCATTCGGAAATTTCTTACTCAAAAAGGGAATTAAAATAATAAGTAAAGTCAAGAAATACCAAAAGGAACATTCGAAGGAGAGGGAAATTGAAAATAACTGACAAACACCGAAATTAAAGAGTAGTTTGAAATTATCTGAAATTAACCATTCAGGTATTTAGCCTTTTAAGATTTTTCTCCTTTTTTGACATTTTCTAATATTTGACATATTTTACAGTTTCTTAGTCATAGGACAAATTCATGTAGTGACATACTCTTAATGAGTAGGATTTAGTCTGATAAAAATTCATTCTCTGATTTGATTATTTTTACTTAATAATATATTGTCAGAAGTTATTTAAATTGGACCATTAAAAAATAAATAATAAAACTAGAAATTGGTGCCATCATAAACGATGTCCATAAAAAATTAGCAATTTCACAATTTCAGTCTAAAAATTGAAACATTCAAATTACAAAATTGAAAACCTTAATCCAAAACGACACACAGTGAAGCACAATATTATGAACAAATAAAAGCACTGAAACAAAAAAAATGAACTAGATTAAGGCAATCGGAAACGACTGCTATCCCCGCACTTCCCACATGTTGTATCCTTGTGTACCTTTTTCACAATCATACCTCCTTTGAATACAGGCACACATTTTGAAAATTAAAATTCTAAAACCTTATTGCACATCTACATACAGTGTATGACAATACTGTATAGAAATAAAATGTATAAAATGATAAATGAAAGAAAAGTTTCAGTCACCAGCTTATAATTCCAATTTTTGAAATTTGATCCCTAAAGGCCCCAATTTCAAAATTCTAAAATCTTTTTGTACATCTATATACAGTGTGTGACAATATTGTAAAGAAATTAAATACATAAAATGAAAGAGGAGTTTAGGTCACAAGCTTAAATTCACAATTTTCGAAATTCGACCCCTGTGGGCCCGAATTTTTGAAAATCAAAATTCTAAAACCGTATTGCGCATCTACATAAAGTATGTGACAATACTGTATAGAAATCAAATGCATAAAATGAAAAATGAACGAGGAGTTTAGGTCACAAGCTTAAATTGCAATTTAAGAAATTCGACCACTGGGCCAAAATTTTTAAAAAATCAAAATTATAAAACCTTATTGCGCAACTAAATACAGTATGTGACAATACTGTATATAAATTAAATACATAAAATGAAAAATGAAAGGAGTTAAGGTCACAAGCTTAAATTCACAATTTTCGAAATTCGACCCCTGTGGACCCCAATTTTTGAAAATGAAAATTATAAAACCTTATTGCGCATCTAAACACAGTATGTGACAATACTGTATATAAATTAAATGCATGAAGTCAAACATGAAAGAGCCTTTAGGTCACAAGCTTAAATTCACATTTTTTTTTAAATCGACCCCTGTGGGCCCCAATTTTTGAAAATCAAAATTCTTAAACCTTAGTATAAAATTAAAAATGTAGTAGAAAGCTGGACTGTCGGAATCGACAGTTATCCCCGCACACCCTGTAAGTAGTTGGGCCACTTACATATAGTCAAAAATATAATACCTTATTCCCATCCAAAAATAGTATGCCGTCATTCTATAAAGAAATTAAATCAATAAACTTAATAAAAATGAAAAAAACCTTAGTTCACAAACTTAAACCGCCAATTTTTGAAATTTGGCCTGTGTGAGCCCCCGGATCAAATCGATATTCTAACTCCTTATTGTGCAACTACATATAGTGTAGGACAATACTATATACATGTATAAGCAAACTGAAAGAGAGGTTAAGGTCACAAGCTTAAATCAAAAATTTCAAATTTCGACCCATGTGGACTCCAATTTTAGAAAATTAAAATTCTAAAACCTTATGCGCATTTCATATAGTATGCGACAATACTGTCTAGAAATTAAATGCATGTTGTTTAAAATGAATGAGGAGGTTGTGACAATACTGTATAGAAATTAAATGCATGACGTGAAAAATGAATGATGAGTTCTGGAGACAAGATTATCTAATGGACGGACAGACGGACCGATTACAAATATCCTCAAACTTAATTTGAAGTCCGGGGATAATAAAATGTTGGATCATAGGAGATATATATGAATTCTGCAGAGCTATCGAAAAGAACAAAATGTCATAATTTATATCATAATATAAAACATTCTTCCAGTAAAAATTTCAGACGAACCACATTTTGAAATTAAGATGTATTTTGTATATATCTTAAATTGAGGATATGGAAGAAAGTAATAGGATGACAATTGCCCACATATTCCTTTGGACCAGCTCAGATAATATGTTGACTTTATTTCGGGCATCAGTTTAGTATGATAAGTGATAAAAAAAATTAAACGAAGACGTACATGTGTGTTTCAAAACACTTTGTATTTATATTCGTAAAAAACCGTTCTTAAGTCGTCCGCATTTACAGTTAATAAACTTACTCTCATTTTGACATCTTGACAAAATCATGACAACGGCACAAGTCATCATAAAAACTCCCGTGCAGGACAAAACCCATATAACTTCATTCAAATTAAAACTTGACATCTTTACGTCTGAAGAAATGCCTAATACAATAGAAATATTTTACATATTTTTTTCAATGAAGTGCAGTATAGTTAGGGGTTTATTTTCGTTTATTAAATGACGGACAAATATAATAGAGGCGTGTTGCCTCTGTACTAAAGGTAAATAAATACATTGTATGCATATTGGCAAAAACCTACTGATGTGATAAGAATCTGAACCCTGTTCTGTATCAATCAAACCGACCACCGTGCTACATATAGCTCACAGGTTAACAGTTCGCAAGAAGACGCCATGAACATGACACGACGCCTTGCTCTCACTCATTACTTTGACTCCGAGGCAAGTCTGTTAATACTAATAACTAAGTAATAAAAGAGTAACAAGTCTTCTAAATTCGTAATTTGATTTCAAGATATTTAATTGGCATTGGCAACAATATCTTCAAGTAACGAACGAGAAAAAATAGCCTTAAATTTCTAAGGCTCTTTCTTTTGGTGTAGAGGTAATCCTTAGATGAGTGGATTCCTGTTTGTTTTAATTGTTTTGGTTTTTGATGGTTGTGCTTATTAATTCGTAATTATATCTTTAACCGGTTTTCCAACATTCTGAACTCGAGCACTGCAGATGAATTGTCGGTCAACGTAATGGCCATACAGTGCATCACATTTATTTCGGTATTTAATGACACATTTTATTCTTTATATTCTGGATTAAGTCGGAATTAACATTGTATATATAAGTGGTTAGGAGTTTAACGGTGCTGTCTTATTTGAATTGCATTGTATTTGGTACATGGTTTACTCTCTTTTTACATGGTTTGTCTTGCCGTTGGATTTCGATCTTCTCATACTGTTTTGTTTCTTCCCAATTTTTTTTTCAGATAACTAAAGGTAAGTTTTTATCACAAGCAAGCTAAAAGACAGATGGCAAATTAAGAAGTTAAAACAACCCTAATATACTCATAAATTATGTAAAACTAGTAAAAACGATTAGCCTCTCTTTGAGTGTCTGCTAATACAGTTCTTTTATGAAAATTGGTAATTTACCTTTTTCAAGATCAAATTGTTCACTGATATCTCCAAACTTATTCTGAATAACAAGCAAATAAGGCCCAGGCTTCTCATTCTTAATCGTCAAATTGGTAGTGTATCCTTTTTCGATGAGTGTTACATTGTGCAATGTAAAATCTATACTTCGTTTTGACAACGCAATATCAAAATCTTTAGAATTTATTATTCTTTTCTTATTGAAGTACCACTCTATGTTGAATAGTGCAAAAGTTGTATAAAATCTAACAGAAATAACATTAAGTGTTGATTTAAATATATCAAATCCTGTTATCACTGGCGGACCTGAAAAAGATCATAGCATCCATATTTGATACTAGTTGATTACATATGTATTTGTTGTTTAGAGATAACAGTAATATTGACACTAGAATATATGCACTTTCATGATATAACACATTCCGTTATTGGTATACCCTGGTCTTCACATGATTCAGTAAACAGAAAGCTATCCCAATTACGTTCTGTCAAAATAAGCATACATTGTATTTGTTAAGAAGGTAATCTTAATACCGTTATCATGGTTATTGTCTTAATGATTTCTGAATTGATTTGACATCAAGCTGAAAGATGGATTCAGGAATACTGTACATAAACCAAATGGTTACAGCTACCCACCCGACACCCCCTGTAACATCCCCGTGCAACATTGTGGGAGAAACAGACTTAACTTCGTCTGTACAGTTTCATGGTTTAATCAACTCTCTTTACAAAATACCAACAACATCATTTATACAGAAACACGTGTGAAATATGATAAGATCAAGAGTAGCGACTGTTAAACCAATTAGCCAGTGATTTCTTAAACTAAAGATAAGCAAATAGTTTTCAAGTACATTACACCCCCCTTTCCATCCCCAATTTGATATATATGCACCAACTGCAACTTACCATTTACTGTGAGTGTAGTTGTTTTATTTCCAGACACCCTGTCTGTTGAATTATTGTTCCACAGTACACAGGTGTAGTTTCCAATATCTTGATAATCACATGAATCGATGGCAAGGGTCGATCCGTTGATATACCGATTTCCACTCAGTGACCTTATAAAGTTCCCATTAAAAGTATGAATCCATGGATCAAAGTTGTATTCCTGAGTTTTGTCGTTCACATTGCAGGAAAGATTAATGGGTGAAGAACTGTTACACGTGTATTTATTCTCCATTTGTATGACTGGAAAACCTAAAACAAATGAGACATTTTGCTGCTATATGCTTTCAAAAGACGGCCTCAATTTTTTCTTATCAGTCAAAGAAACAAAATTTAACTAGATATTTTGCTTTACAGGAATAATACATGCGCCAATTCTCCTCGATATCATTAAAAATTCCGACAATATCTGTGATCGAAGGGTTGTAATAATCCGGTAGCACCGATTACATCTAACCTGCAGCAGTCTTTGTTGCTTTTTAGTATGTAACCTTGACTTTCCAATCCTCATCTTCCCATTTTTGAGCGGCAATATTCCAGAAGCGCAATATTTCACAACTCATACGTTATTCCAGAGGTTGTTTCATATACATTGAATTCCTGGACAGAGCCCGGCTTCTGACAGAAAAGTTGCTCAGACAGGGGTATGTTGCTCCCAAGTTGGAGTCATCCTAATTTAAGCTTTATGGACGTCATCATGACTTAGTTGACAGTTTCCCAAATGAAAATGGACATGTTCCATTGATGTTATCCTTTCCTCATACCGGATTTGACATGGGCAGTATGGCGGGTGTCGTGCAGGGAGCAGAGACTGCTTACTCTTCTGGAGCACCCAAGTTTACCCCCGGTTTTTTTGGTGGGGTCCATGTTGTTCATGTTTTTAGTCTTCATATGGTCTTGTCTTCTTTGTTCTCCGGAGGTTTTCCGTTGTTTCGATTTTCCCTCCTTGGAATATCCCCTTGGTATTTCTTGACTGTACTTGCAAGATTATTTTTATTTGTTATAACCCGTTCACAAAATATGCCATGTTTATCTTTTTATTACAAATAAATGGTTTAGCGTACTGTGTAGCAAAGGAGCCGTGATTAAACTGACGTACAAGTATTTCAATTTGTTTACTATTTAAGTAATTACATGTATTTTTACAACAATCGACTTTGAGTGTTTCATTTTCAAAACCATTAAACATAACCTTTTCTTTCATTTTCAGATTTAGATTTGCCTTTGAACAGTTTTGCGTTATTGTGTCGGCTTTTGAAATGTTTTGTCTTCACAATAAGAAATGGTCTATTCTTCGACGAACAAAAATGACACCAAATTTTATTCACGAGATATATTTCGTTGAAGTTATTTGTGCTCAATACCGAAAATGTTGAAGAGCAGAAAAGCCCATAATGACCAACAGATACATGTGATGCGGTTCTGCATATAAAATATAAATTATTGAGGTGAAAGAATACTAGTTTAATCAGTTTGCAAAGAATATGTTTCTTTGCTATGTATATCAAGCCACGTCATTAAAAAACCAACATTAGCATATTTTATCGCAGTGATGATTATTCAGTAGCCATGTTAGCCATACACTATACAATAACAAAGACACAAATTAACCACTACAGATAAGACATTATCGTGCAAAGCCATCCAATTTTACACTATCTTTCAATGTAGTGTTTAATAATTTCAAGGACAATTTGCGCATGCGTAATTGGTTGAACATCTTACTTTGCTTTGTTCAAATAAGTAACCACATGAAGAAATCTTAAATCCATCACCAACTTGTGAAACATAATACGGCATTTTTCCTTTGAAGTTTTTACGTGATAATCTGCTTAATAGTTTGGTTTCTGAAAAACCATGCTTTAATATAAAGATTGATATGTTATTCCATTAAAAAGAATCATGACGTACTTTGTTCTTGCAACTTCATGTAAATAGGCGGAGCTCTGACGATGGTTTAATCTGATATTTTTTTTATGTTAAACCATGATTTAAAAAAATGCCTTGATTGATTTTCTCGTGCGCGTGCTAAGCAGCGGGCTAGAACGACACTCCAACTTGTTTTTTATTGATAAAATTTTTGAATGATGTTACAAAACATATACACAACGCCTTACTCATTAACATATTTAAACGAACTCATCCTGCGGATTCGTCGTTTAAATATGTTAACTCGTAAATAGCGTGGTATATATAATACTTATCACTTTGCCTCCGCTTCAAATCGCAACTGATCACCGTCCCAACATTTGGCATTAAACACTGTGTATAAATGTATAAGAATCGAAACGTAAAATCCAATTTATAAATACAAAATGTATTAACCATTTTTAATTTGTAAATGGAACATGTAATTTTTTTTAATCAGTAAGGGAACTTATTCGCTGACTACATTAAGGGCTTCACTAAGCGCAGCATGATACGACCGCAATGTGTCGACAGGTAAAGAATTAACGTAAATGTGGACATATTATTAAGTTTTACCCAATAAAATTTTTGATAATATAAAATACATTGCACAAAAATAGTGGACATACCACAAAAACCAGATGAAAAATAAAAACATTTAGAATTCCAGCTACCTTGCTTTTTTGGGCCCATTTAACCACCAATATCTCAAAAACTGTAAAAGAAAGAAAAATCTTTTAGCAATAATAAGTTTAGATGTCCCTCAAAATGGCCCCCTTAATCCCTTTTATCTCTGCAATGAAAAAAGCTGCACAAAAATGTCTGGATTAACTTTATTATATTTCTTATGACAAACCATTTAAAAAAATCATCAAAATAAGATAATAAATAAAAAAAGTTTCAACAATTAATAGTGTGTCCCTTTTTCGACCTAACATCTCGAAAACGGTAAGAGTAGTGAAAAACGGGTCCTGAATATTTTTTTTCATTTTCATCAAGGAACACTAAAAACCACAAATCATAAAAATCGGACCAATATTTAAAAAGTTTCACAAAATTTATCAAAATCCCTTAATGAGCCCCAGAAAAAAACAAGAGGGGCCAGTTTTACCAGACCTGTATTTATTGTGGGGGAACATTTTGGTAAAATAATATAAAGATACATACATTGTACAATAGAACAAAGGTAAATGAGTGGAAACGTAATGGTCTACGTACGACGACGACAGGACGTCCGAAAAAAAATTGTGGTCGTATAACAATAAATACTTCACACTAAACAACAATGCTAAATAACATGAGGAACCTAACCCAAATATGTCGATAGTACATAAATGTTTTGACTTACTCAGTATATCTAGTTTTATGGAAGTAGTGGAATTAAAATATCCCGTTTGCACCAAACACTTGCATTCTTCTCCATTGTCAGAGAATCTAGTCTCAAACTCTACTACGGAAACTAAAACTGTTTCAATTTGTCGCTGTAATCGTTGCGCTTTCGCACCTACACAGTTCCATAACAGAATAACTTCATTTAAAGTTGTCCTTACTATGCACTTCAGTGTTGCAGTTGTTCCTTTATTTAGTGGGAATTCTGTCATTGGTACTATTTCCGGACCAGTTATATCTGGTAATGTGTATTTTAAAGAGACATTAAAAAATAGTAGCAGTCTTACTTGAGGATTGACTAATTAGAAAAAAGCTGATAGCAAAAATAATCTGTGGAATGATAAACTTTTATTTAATCTACTACAAATATGATAATACCTGATATAAAATACACCTGAAGACTTGTAATGTGCAAGAGAAACACGAATTTAATCATGTTGGAAAAATTTACTTCTCTTTTAAAATGTAAATTGGAAACACTATGATGTTTTTAATATCATATCTTGGCAAGCCTTGCTTATATGTTTTCAATTTCTTTCACGAACAGAAATCATTTAAAAAAACGAAACACGGTCATTTTCATTTTTTCCATAGAAGGAAATTAACATGCAAATATTTTAAATAAAAAAAATTATTTTCATACCAAGAACATTTACGGTAATGTTGTCGTATTCTATAACTGGATTGTTGTCGTTAAACTTCATAGAGCACATTATTTCAAATTGCGTAATATCATGTGTAGCTCCGCCAATTTTCTGCTTAAAGTTTAGTCCGTCAGCCGAACAGTAGCAACTATCATGTGGACATATTGATCTTCTTGTTGCAGAGAAACAACCTCCGTTATACCAACGGAGGCTTGTGTAGGTCTTGCCATTTATTAAAAACTCAGCCGTAAGTCCGATTGGAGGTACAGTCGTTGTGCATATGACAAATAGAGAATCGTGTTTCTTCACATATTTTGGTCCATTTAGACTAACTGTGAGACTTTCTGAAGAAATACATTGAATTTTAACATTAAATACTATTGTGTATTCAGCATGTTTAATAGGACTTCAGATTAAGATTAAAACATCTTATTTCTACAAATGGGGATATTAGAGATTCAATCGTAAAGACTCTGGAATATTGTTTGTTTTGTAACATCTCTTGCAACTTTGTAACAGTATCTCCATCCCTATGATACCACATGTTAGGCTGATCGACATTAGTTGAAGCTACTTCATTGGCTTTTTCTCAGGAAAACTGTACATACTAATTTCTAGTTAATATAGTCTTTCTATAATTGTTTATTTATCATGGGTTTGTTGTTACCTGTTAATAGCGCCTTTGGGATTGCCAAACCGTTTTTAAATCGTGTCTTATTATCCAAAGATGTTGATTTTACGATCCTTCATTGCTCCAACCTGCCTGAAAATTATGCCGTAGTAGACTTAACACAAAGGATAAAATTTTGTTTTAGCAAGCTTCGTACGCCATTAATCCTCACCTCAGGGAGTAGGTGTGGACAGGGTAAAACAACCTTAATGTAAATAGTCAAGTATTATAATACCCCTAATGCAATTTTTGGGGAAAATTTTAACCATCTTGATTGTAACAGAACAATAAGTCATTATATAATGTAGTGTGATATTCGGAAATATGGTATGTATTATACTGAAAATAGTACAATACCGACGAGTACAATAGTTTAATGACCTGTTTGTTATACAGCTGAACCACAACATTATACAAGCTTCTTAATCGTCCAATATTAATCGACCGCAGGTCATCAATGACCCCAGATCATTCCGACAATATTCATGACGTCACCAAATGTGCGAAAGAGATGAAAATAGCTGCGCATGACAATTTTTTATTTTCATTTTGTCAAGGAAAATTTGTGACAAGTCACAAGATATCCTGATGACAGTATCATAACTGAACTATTTTAGACTTGAGACTATAGACTAATTAAAAAAATTATATATATACTACTGATGTAATTGTTGTTGCTTTGGGGGGAATGCTTCAATAGCAAATTGATAGAGGGTGCCCTTAGGATTTTCAGATTTTTTTACCCATCTTCAAACATGTATACCTATTCCTATATTGTGCAATTAAAATGTTCCCTTTTCACTATTGGAGTGGTTTTGTATGGTCAGTAAAAAAAGAAGGAATATCAAAGATCATCTAAGTGTCAAAACAGGGAAAAATTGATTGACAACACCAAGCAAATTATAGGGGATGACTTCAGGTCATAGGGTATAAAACTACAGGAAAACAAGTTACATATGAAGGGAATGACCTCAGGTCATAGGGTATAATATTACAAGACGACAAGTTATATATGAAGGGAATGACCTCGGGTCATAGGAAATATTACTACAAGAGGACCAGATATATATGAAGGAAGAGGAGTAACATATGAATGGAATGACCTCAGGTTATATGATATTATACTACAAGAGGACAAGTTATATATGCTGGGGATGACCTCAGGTCATAGCAAGGGTGTAATACTACAAGACAATAAGTTATATATGAAAGGAATGACCTCGGGTCATATGATATAATACTACAAGAAGACAAGTTATATATGAAGAGAATGACAACAGCTCACAAGATATAATACTACAAGAAGACAAGTTATATATGACATGTATGAAGGGGATGATCTCAGGTCATAGGGTATAATACTAGAAGAAGCCAAGTTATATATAAAGGGAATGACCGCAGGGCATAGGGTATTATACTTCAAGATCACAAGTTACATATGAAGGGGTGACCTAAACAAAATTTGCTGTCAAAATCCAACCCAAATGATGGTTCAGCGTCGAAAGAAAGCGTCAAAGCAAAAGTAAATAATAACCTTTTTAGACAGAATAACTTTTTTTATCATTTTTGAAGTAAAAAAAAACTTGATGTCACTAAAACATTTACTTATTTATTGTTCTATTAATTATCCTTGCTGTTAATTTTTAATAGTTGAAAATATTAAATTCATTTTTTATTTCCTCATTTTTCACTTATGACACATTTTTGTATATAAGCAAACATACAATAGGGAAATACGAATTCCGGTTGTATAATACGGAAAAATTCTTGTCACGCGTTTAGAAATACGCCTTAAAATGTAAAACAAAAATGAAGTTTAGTTTGAATGTCACTGTTGTTCTTTTTCCAACATTATTGGACAGTGAAAAGCCAGCTGGAGCTTCCGTCTAAATTTTCTGATATGTGGTGAAATTATCGAACTTTTTTTTTTTAATTTTAGTTTTTTACTTTTTAGTTTAATAAATCGCAGAACTCATGTTCCTAAGTTTTGATTATGCTTATTTTTTCCTAAAAGTATATTTATTTACTGCAGAAACTGCAGACGACACAGTCGCGCTTATCAAACTCTATGAAAAATACAAACACAGGCAGGAAAAAATACCCGTAATTCAAATATCTTGACAAATTTGAAAGAAACGGAAAATAAGTTGAGGAAATACCCATGTACTCCCATATTTCATTTCTTGATGAGCAATTCCGGACTTTATTACAATCCTGTGTATTTCAAGTAACAGTTATGTATGCCTACATGTAAATCCATGGTACAAACTTTTGGATACAAAACTCGATATCCAACAAGATTACATCTGTTTGTGGTGGCGTCATATTTTAAAGCACAATAAACGAATTTCACTAAAAAATGTTAAACAATTATGCTCTCGTAACATATCTGAGGCATTTCAGAAAAGGAAAATGTTACATCAATTTAGATAAATTAATGACATAAATTATAAAATTATTAAGCTACATGTAAGTGTATTTTTCTGGTATTGAACTCAGTGATATTTAAATTTGCCACAGATATCGTTTGAGAATATATCAGTTTTTCATATTAGCAATTGTTACTGTTATTAAGGTGGTACCCAACACCTTGACTAAAATAAATTTGGCTCGTTTAATTTTCATAATTTTTTTAGGAAATATTTACTTTGACCTGTTGACATAAATGTTGATTTTTTTTAGTAAATAGAATTTCACACTTCAAGGGAATAATTTCATTGAATATATAGCAGTTTGGCAAACATCAATTTTGATCATAGAGAAGCTTAATCATTCTTTACTGATTAAATTTGATTAAAACGCTCTGGGGATTTTTAAGAATTATCTCCCTGTAGTGTTGGGTACCACCTTAAATATAAACAACATTAATTACAATTATATATTTGGTTCTCCTCTCTTACTATTGAATTGTATATGGGAAAGGAAGAAATTATTAAGAAAAGATCTTCGTATCAACCATCGGCCGAGTCTGGCGGTTCTCGGATTTATATCATAACCTACGCCTGATAAAGTATCTGATATGAAAAATGTGGACTATATATTTCATATACAATGCATTCTGAATATATCCAATATAATATATATTCAGAATGCGTTGTTACTTAAGAGAATACATAGAGTTTTGTGACGTACGTAGTTTGGTTTTACAGGTTTCTTCCCTGAAATATATGTACATGTATTTCATAACACAATTTATTATGCACATTCCGTTGATTTTCTACTCATCAGTTGTGCTCTAGAAACTACTACTGCAAATTTCGAAGATTTATTAGTAAATGGAGAGTTATATCACCATGAGTTACATGTAATAATGATAAATTATTTTGCATTTGAAACTGTTGCACTATTTATTCGCCACCTCAGAAAAACGCAGTGAATAAAATATAGTATGATATTCTTAATTTCATTTCAATTACAAATAATCTTACCTGGAATAAATTGCAAAGAAAGAAAATACATGTAGTTGAAGAACATTTTTAGAAAATTCCACTTTTAATATGCCACATTTCAGGAAATGTTTATCACAGGAAATTGTTTCATCATATTTCATGAATAGCGAGACTATGATCATGTTATGACTATGATGTGAATCGAAATCAAAAATAATTTCCGCATATCTTTTCTATAATTGGATAACCTCTCAAGATACATTTTAATTTTTTCCATATAATTGACACATAAATAAAGTTCGCTTAAGATGTATAAAACCTTTTATACTTTGTACTCTTTATTGTGTAAGAACAAAATACAAAACTTAAAATGTACCGAAATACAATAATCGAAAGTAAATTTCCTTGATATTTTCATTATAAACCAGAAACTGAACACAGAACAGAAATGCCAACATAACATATATTCATATGGGCACTAATTGTGCGCTAGTCCTGGCCGACTTGTTCCTTTACTCATATGAGCAAACTTCCTTCAGGGTTTCTAAAGGAAAAACAGAAGAAGTTAGCCTGTATCTTTAATTTCAGCTTCCGCTATATAGATGATGTTTTATCACTCAACAATTCAGGTTTTGGGAATTTATTACATCTCATTTATTTCAATGAGCTCGAAATTAAGGATACCACAGACAATGCCAAGTCTGCATCTTATGTTGACCTTCAGCTCAAAAGTCACACCAGAGGAAGGCTGAATACAAATCTTTACGACAAACGGGATGACTTTGACTTTCCAATTTTTGAGCAGCAGCATTCCAGAAGTGCCAGCGTATGGAGTATATTTTTCACAACTCATACGTTATTCCAGAGCTTAATACATTTACTTCCCGGACAGAGCCCGGCTCCTGACAGAAAAGTTGCTCAGACAGGGGTATGTTGCTTAAAAGTTGGGGGTATCCTTATTAAAGTTTTATAGAAGTCATCATGACTTGGTTGACAGGTATGAAAAAAACCGTCTCCCAAATGAAAATGGACCTGTTCCATTGATGTTGCCCCTTATACCGAATTTGACATGGGCAGGATGGCGGGTGTCCTGCAGGAAGCAGAGACTGCCTACTCTTCCGGAGCACCTGCGTATACCCCCAGTTTTTTTTGGTGGGATCCATCTTGTTCATATGTTTTTATTTTTGATTGTAGTACTTGGATTGTTTTGGTCTTGTCTTCGTTGTTCTCCGGAGTTTGTCATTTGTTTCCATTTTCCCCTCCTTCGAATATCCCTTTGGTATTTCTTGACTTTACATATATATATTTTATTAAACAGAAGGACACTTTTCTCCCTTCTATATATTCTGTGGAACTCTTATTACGGCTTAGTCATCTTTTAAAAATTATCAGCACACAATTGATATACCCCAATTCAAGCATAAAGGTATAGATATAAAACGACGATTGGTTTATTCGAAATCGATATTTAATTTGTATATTTCTTTAAGGAAATATATTTCATTCAAGAAAAATGAATATGGAAGGCAAGTTTTTAAATTCATTTTGATATTTCAAATGGAAAGTGGTGTGATTATAGTTGTTTTGACTAAAATCTACTGTGAAAACACTCATTTTTCTTTAAATCCCTGATTGAACAGATGTTCATGACGTCACTGTTGTATCATGGGAAGAATTTTTTATGATGATTGATAGATTGTGAAATTTTGCAATAGAAAGGATACAAATTCAAATCTAATTGTCTCAATTTGAATTTTTCTTGTCAGATGGGGCCAAATAATGGCTGAAATCGTACCATCTCCTTTGTTGTTAAAAAGGCAAGAATACGTTTTTAATAAAATGGGTGTTATAACATGATTCAGAACCATTTTGATAAATTTCATATTGATTCAACCTCTACGTTATCAGCCATGAGGCACACAGTAAAAATAAAAATGCTTTCTACAAAACTTTTATTGGACGGTTTCCTAATAAAATGTATCACAAAATACCACAATGCATGTGATGCACTGTATGGTACTGAAAAAGACAGCACTACCAGTAAGTGTGACGCCAGGTTAATTACTACAACAAGTTTATTTGTATATCATGTCATTACAAAACAGTAACTTAGAAGAAAAAAATATTCTTCAATTCAATGCTGTCATGCAAAATTTTTTCGTTCAGCTAATTTCTGTTTGTAACCATTTCCTTGGGAGATATTCTTTACTTCAATACTAGAGCCATTATCTGCCAAATAGACTTCAACTGTAGGATCCGTAATAGCATTTACCGTCATGAGGCATGTTGTATTCTTATAACAAACCAAAAAATCGTACGGAATTCCTCTCAGACGAATTAAATGTCTAGTTTGCTTAGCCTGTATTGTAATATTTCCTCGCACAGCAGATGTCACTCTAACCTGCACTCCTATTGTCTCATCAGTTTTGTTATGTACGGTAATAGAATAATTATTTCCCATATCAATTCTGAAAGAAGAAAAATATTTTTTTAATTGTACATTCTAAGAACAAAATACATGAAATTGTTTAGCGTGAAAGAAAAAGAAATGTCTTTATTCTGATGAACATTACAATATTATTTCCTTTTTTACTTAATGGGGAATTGAATAAAAATCTCAATTAACGACCTTTATGAGTAAACACCTGCATGTTATTTTTATTTAGCATTAAATTTCTTGTTTGTTCACATTCAAATTTTAAATATTCAATGACCTATAATATTATCTAAATCTATAATTAAAGTAGATTATTATTTTTTTTTTTTTTTTTTTTTTTTTTTTGACTTTCAAGTAAATGGTTCAAAATGAAACAAAAATTTAACACGAATAAATGATCATATATTTTAGCAAAGATTGCCGTTTGTTTTCCTTTTTTTATTATTTTCATTTAGCTGTTTTTTTTTAATTTTTTTTCTTTTACATGTATTCTATAACAGACAACAATATCTGCCAACCAGACTTTCTTTCCTGTGAACTTTATTTTTTTTTTTCAATTCTGACAGTACAATTTAACTTAAACAGGTTAAAATAAAATATTAAAAGTAGGTGTTTACTTTCTTATTAACTGTTTTTAGGAAATTTACATTTTAAAGATATAAAAAAAATTATGTAAATAATTTATATACAGATAAGAAAATATACGCCTGTAAGTTTTGGGATTATTACATAATATTCGCTTCTTTATAAGTATTATGTAGATGAGTCAGCTATTAGAGACGATATGAGATCAGCATTATAAATACGTAAATCTCCTGAGGATCATACTTATTTTAGACTATAAATCCATTTTAAGACTATAAATTAAACTGTGAGTCGGCCTACGTGTCAGATTTTAAAATAACAATCCAAAGATACTAATATTAGATATAGTAAATTTATACTATGCTGTATACGACGCATTTCAAGGAGTTACCTCTCATCAGCAGAATTAAAACCGAAATATTTGGAAGACCAAAAACCAAACTTCTATTAAACAAGAAGTACTCAACCAAAATATCGAAATAGAAAGCCAAATTTAAAATACGCTCATATTAAAATATTATATCTGATAAAACTAACATCAATGTACGTGGTGTTTGTTTTTACGTACAGTACAATGTACATGAACCTAAATATGTTACCTTTGCAACATTATTTATTTTTATATGTTGAATACTTATAGGATAACTAATTCAAGAATTTGAATATCGCAAACTATTCAACAAGTGACCGAAAAGCACCTTAATTTACGAATGCGCGCAGCGCACGAGGGAATTATCAGTGTTAGTTGAATATTTTCGATATTCAAATTCTTGAATTAGTTATACTGTTTATTACATTGATTAAATAGACAAAAAATCCTTCAAAAGTGTCATATTTTCCTTAGATCCTTCCTCAATCTTTCAACGTTACAAACGTCATTTGTTAGTAACGTCCTTGACGACGTTAAATAAAAACCGATCCCTCACCGAGTGAAAATATTGAATTTATTTTCACTGGAAATTACGATAAATCACCATCATCAATGTAATAAATATAGTTCCTACAACGATGACCAGTTGATTATGAAATTTATCAACTCGGGATAATTAAATTTTCATTTTTAAAATGCGAGGTTGTCCGAGCAATTTAAAAAAATGAGAATTTAATTATTGAGAAAGGAAAAATTTCATAACTAACACGTCGAGAGTTTTGGAATCTTTTTTCTAATGACAATGTAAAACTCCGAGAGTCTCCGTTTTTTTTTTTTTTTTTTTTTTTTTTTTCGCGGGAAATTTCACGAGCATTTAACCAACGTCTAGTGATATCAGAATTTATCAGACGAGTCAAGAGATGTATAAATGCGCCCAGAATTAGAGAAATGTATTTTATCAACGACAAAACCCACGCACTTTTTTTATCACCCGAAGATCCACATCTGAGATATAACTTGTTTTCACAAAGGCTATGAAAGAAAAGGAAAAAGGAAAATGAAAAAATAATGAAATAACTGGGTGATTGAGAAAGGCTACTAAAAACAAACAGCGCGAACTTCTATTAATGATATGTTCCTTTCAAAAATGTTATCATGCATGTATACACATGTACTTGTATCATTTTAAAATATCATTTGAAATAGACAATTTTCTTCTTACTTATATCCTTATTTGTTATATTAAACTTCATGTATTATAGCTATATACCCTCTTTTTATGTTTTTTTGTTTTTTTGGGGGGGATAAAATCTGAATTATATCCAAAGATGAATTATCCACTTTTCATTACTTTTCATTACAAGGCATAGGTACTAAATTATTGTTACAGCCTATTTTGAATAGCTTCAAGTAGATTCTGTACAACAATCCTATGTAGTTCACCTTAAGCTATTGTTATTATTACATATTTATTATAATTATCATTTTTTAGGTGAATTTATTTTTCAGTAGTGAATGGCTATTCTCGTATGAATATTGTTTAAATATCTGTATACTCTGTGTTCTATTTTGTGTTTGTTCATAGTTGTACCTTGTTGGGAGAGGGCTTATATAGCTTACATTTAAAGCTTATTATTGCTGCCCAATCCTATTTATTTTCTTGAATAAAATAATGTTTAAACTATACACGTACTAAACCGTGGCCAACAATTATCGATACTGAAGGGCGATTATGGACACTCTTCCTCGCAATCTTAAACATTTACTTACAACATCTTTCTATTTAAATTCTAGTCATATTGTTGGTAATAATCCTGTACTTGGGTTTATATTTATAGTACAGAGGAACCGGCCACTCTGAAAACCGGATTCCTCCGCAGACCGAACGCTTTATTATGGTCCAGAATTTTCACCTCTATTTTCAAGTAAAAAAATCCTCCAAAAGCCGGCCCCTCTGAATTCCGAATACCGGAGGAAATTTGCGGTCCTAAACATATGCATTCGTGTCAAATACAGTTACCAAACAACACATTAATTCACGTAGCGCATGAGTGAATTATTAGTGTTTTTTGGTCACGAGTTGTAGATCTTTGGTATTCGAATTTCGATATTAATTATGCTGTTTATGACATTGAAATATTCCATTTATTCAGAAGATTTAACGAGCAAATAAAAGGGATTATGTTTTTATATGACTACGCCTCAACCTTTGCATAGCAACGTCGTTGGTGACGACTATTATTACGTCACTTCCTAGAGTGAAATTTAACTGGAAATCCCGATATTTCAACACACTCAATGTAATAATTATAGGATAACTAATTCAAGAATTTTAATATCGCAAAATATTCAACGAGTGACAAAAAAACACCTTAATTCACGAACGCACGCAGCGCATGCGTGAATTTTTAGTGTTTTCCGGTCACGAGTTGAATATTTTCGATATTCAAATTCTTGAAATAGTTATACTGTTTATTACATTGATAAAATAGACAAAAAATCCTTCAAAAGTGTCATATCTTCCTTAGATCCCTTCCTGAATCTTTCGACATCACAAACGTCATTTGTTAGTAACGCCATTTACGACGTTAAATAAAAACAGATCTTTCACTGAATGAAAATATCGAATTTATTTTCACTGGAAATTACGATAAATCACCATCATCAATGTAATAATGTGTTTTTTGCAACAGAGACTCCGGATACATGTATATAAAGGGACAATACCCATAAAATAGGTTTAACCCCAAAACCGCTATGTCTCCATACCAAACCAGACTTTTCGGACCCTCTTTTCATTTTGTGGTATGTGCAAACATTTTTTTTTCGTCCGAAGATCTGTCGAATTGATGGCGTTAATTAATCGGTACGTCATTGTGGACCTTTCTTGATTTACGTTTTATAGATGGAATATTTATTTCAAATCTTTAAAATAAATATCAAACTGGACAACACAAAAGCTCAACAATGAAATACCAATAAATCTACAACACCAAACAAAAACAACATAAAAGAGATAAGAATTTCTCTGCATTATTTCTCTATACATGTATTACGCATGTGGAAGGTGAGTTGTTAATAATTTATATACAGTGTACATGTGTAACATTTACATTTCTATTAATTATTTCATTTAACGAATTTTCAAATTACCTCAGTCTTTTATATTTTTCTCATCATGTATACTTAATCTCAACATTCATGTTGTGAAATTGTGGCTTCGAAAAAACTAACAAAACATTGTCAGCCCTTAATCATCGATAGTAAACAATTGCAATCTTCATTCTGTTTACGACTGAAAGGGGGTGATGGATGAATTGTTGTTTAATGTCCAGTGGCAACCAGGTGCATATTAGGACGAGAACATGTTGATATGATAATAAATATGACCCCTGCTTTGTACTAGATCGACACGCTGAGCCGGATTTCTAATGTGCTAGCTCAAGAGGTAACTGTCCACAGGAAGGCATATCACCCCACTCGGACACATTATACGGACCCTGAGCCGACCAGCAGATCTTTGCTCTTACTCCTAGATACCGTGTGCTTGGCGGAGAAGCAGTAAATACCATTTTTTAGGTCTTTGGTTTGACCCGATCGGGGATCGAACCCGCGACCTTCCGCACTCGGACTGAAAGGGGTATTAAATTACAAGAAATAAGATTTAAACCATAAAAATTTCAAGACGAGTTCTGTAGTGAACGTAACTTTTCTCTAATAAGATCGTAGGTCAGAGAACTTATTTAAAGGAGTGGTACATTTGCCAGTTGAATGGTATTTTTATGTCATTTAGGTAACCAGTACAAAGCAGGGATGTTAAAGTGTTTGGATGATGCTTGGGACTATTCCTTTACTCTTTGTGTTATGTTATTTCATATTCATGAGGCGAAGTTCTTCATCTGAAGAATCACTGTAATATCATAATCTATATGACCTATAGAATCAACTTATTATTAATTTCAATAAAAACAATTTTAAAATTCTACATTACAGGATCTTTAATAAAGCTTTACGTTGGAACAATATAAACTTTATCAAAGGCTTTTAATAAAAACAAAGAGCTAAATTCGTTACTATATAGACATAAATGTTACTTTTTTCTGTGGTATAGCATAATATATTCAAAGAAAATACAGTTCTAGAAAGTTGTTCGTATAACAAAGGTAAGAAATCATGTGATACATTTTTCCAGTGTGAAAGTGTTATCGAGGATTGGCAAATTCTTGTGCCCGAATACTATTATCGGAACGGTTATACAGTTCAACAATATTATCACCACTGGATGGGATTCGGACTTCAATTGTTGGACGTTTTATCGCATTAATATACATATAACATATTGTGTTGTTGTATGACACATATAGGCCATGTGGTACACCGAACAGTTCCTCGGCTTTTCCTGTTTGTCCTGCTGACAAAATGAACTGGGATTTAATCGAGGTATTGTATCGAACATTCACACCAATTTCATGTTCGGTAGTGTTTATCACATTTATGGAAAAATCGTTACCCATTCTTTTACTTTTTTTGAAAGGCAAGCTGAAAAAAAGACATACAATTCTTTTTGAAAGTAACGGTCATCATAATTATATTTTCTTTAAACAAGTGATTTAAAAAATAAAAAGCAGAAAATTTAATATATTTTTATAAGATATACACCCCAGTTTTCTACTTGTTGTGTCTTATAGATAAATAGTATACTACATAATCATTTAAAATGGATGGGTGGAATGATTCTAGTTTAACGTCCAGTAGCAATTATTACTTGCATATCAGGAGGAGAACATGTTGATATGATATGAATATGAACATTGCTTTGTACTAGCCGGATTTTTAACGTTCTTTTCACGAGGTAACAGCTCGCAGGAAGGCCCCCACAATCACACAGATGTATTATTCTGATTCCGAGACGATCTGTCTTTGGTCTTAGATGCACTGTGCTTAGTGAAGCAGCAAATACAAAGTCTGGCTTGATTGGGCTGTGGATGGAACCCGCGACCTTACGCACTCGAGGTGAGCAAGCTACCATGATTTAGTTTCGAGCTTATTCTATATGTTCGGCATCATCACCAGTCTACAAAGCTCAACTGCGACATAATTCCAAAAAATATGTAAAATGAGGTTGTAAAGCATTATCTTTGTATAAAGCGTTATTTATAGATTTGAAAATCGAGAACAGAAATTAGCATACACTTGGAAAATTAAGCCAAAACCATATTATTTCGTTTTACTTTGGATAAAAAATTGTTTAGTGGTAAAGAGGTTGAAAATATGTTTTATGGTTTTGAAATAATAAACAGGGTGTATTACATGTAGTTTCAACTTATCTGAAGAATTCCTTACTTTCGACTAATCGACCAATTGTCTGAATGGTGACTTGAAAGAATTTTAAGATTACAACAATACATTGATATAAAGGTTCGATATAAGAAAAGGAATTATAGTCTTAATTGTGTCAACTGATTATGATTACAGTAAGTTAACATTTACGTGTAATAAAATATAAAATTTAGATAATTTTGCTAAAATTCTTACCATTTACATGATGGGTTGAAAATATGTATTTCAAAGTTAGTTATCCAAAAGGTATGTAACTTAACCCCATGTTAGTAAAAAAATGATGTTTTAATCAATAAAAAAATACACATATTACTTTCATACTTACAAAAAATATTCTGTTTCTCACTGTTTATTCCAGAACAATATTATAATCGATAATATATATATTCGTTGATATCGCACTTTACTTTTATAAATTATTTGCATAATACATTTATAAATTATCTACTTTTTCTTGTTGACATTCAAGGATATATAATCATATATTTAAACAAGCATCAATAAATAACTACTAGCATAAGAGAAAAATGTAAAACTACAATTTTGGGATTTTTGAAAAAAAAATCATCTTTATTAATTCATATTTTAAAATACCTGAATATTTTTTTTATATTCTTTCAACTATAACTCTCCTTTGTTGTACCCTTTCTTTCTTTAGATCATTTATGATATGTATGTAAGAAAAGATAGACTGATTATATCCTGTCTGTCATTCTTTCCTTGCAGAATAAATGGATTGATGAATTATTTTCGTCCAGTGGCAATTACCGAGTGGATATCACGGCAAGAACTTGTTGGTGTGATATGAATATGTAACCTGCAATGTACTAGACCGCTGAGCCGTGTGCTTGCATAGAAGCAGGAAATATCATTTTTTATACCTTTCGTTTGACCCAGCCGGGGGTCAAACCCGCGAGGCCAGCACGATACCACGAGACCACTGAAGCGGTCCCTTCAGACTTAAAGATTGATAACTATATACTTTAAAATATGTGTAAGGAAAACAGGTATAAAAGGTCTGATATTGTAAATTTTGTTTAGAATTCCATTCTTTGTTTCAAATTTCTTTGTCCGTTATTGAATCTCATTTATTTATTTACCTTTTGATTTTTCATTTAAACAATAGATATTCTATTGTCATCACCCGTCCCTGGTGCCAGTTAGAATTTGCAGTGGGTATGCTTTCCCGTAGTGAAGGGTAAACTCTGACTTTAAGATGAAAACAGCACCAAAAGCGTTGTTTCTTTCCTTGAACTCCTTTCGGTGGGGATGTTGTGTTCCATCCCTTCGTTAGTTTTATTGTAATGGTAGATTGGTTCCCTAGATATACAATGTGTATACCCCGTTTCCGTCAACTGAACATTTTGAGCCTTATTTATTTTAACTTTGTTTTACATTAAACACTATCGTTAGTCCTTCCACTTATTTTTCACCTGCCGATTATCTCCCATGGTTCAATTTAAATGAAACGTTTTGATATTAAGAACTGCGGATTCCTCATATCTCGGTCAGATTTGACGACTCCATGTTTTGCGAGGGGAGAGTGGTTGACTTTTCATCAACTTAATGCTTTGGGTTGTTATTCCGTCATAATTTCATAATCTAGTTTATATATGACGACAAAAAGGTTTATTGACTATTGATAGGGAGAAATATGGACCCTCAGTGGCTTCTATATGAGAACTCTAGGAAACTTCAATGGAATTTTATTAAGTCTCCCAAACAAAGTTTGCAGACTTATTGTTTTTGCTGTGATTATTCTTTCTTTCTTTGCAACCTTGAACATGTCCGGGACGTAGCTTGGATACTGAACGGAGAATTTTTACAAAACTTCACAGGATAATAGGCCTCCATGTTGAGGTTGACCTAACGGTGTAAAATTTAAAGGGATGTTTTTCCAGCCCTCTCAAACCCCCTAACATTCACATTTTTTTTAGGATAACTTGGTTGAGATCCCCACCTTATATCCATATATATTCTTATTCCTTATGGGAAGAAACATGTATTATTCACTGATGTATATGGGGGTCCATAGTGGGTTTGACCTATCCCTTTAAAATAGATTGTTCTTTATCATTTGGAAACGCTTCAGTTCCTCATCTTATAACCATATATATTCTTACTCCTTATGGGATTTTGCATTCATAGATGTAATTTTGGGGAGAATGTAGATTTCCATGTACAGTACCTTATGAGGAACTCCGTTTGGAAAACTTATTTATGGCATCCCAACACAATTATTTCTTGTTCTTTATGTTATCAGTGACAAAACAAAGTAAAAGTTGGTCTGCTGTAAATTTGGCAGCTAGCATTAAAGAGATTTTTATGTTATTTTCCAGTACATTTGAAATATCCTTTACATATAACCCTCGTTAAATAATAATTGTACAATATTGTGTAATAGTCTGAAAGAGTCTGCAATTCCTGAACATTCAAATATTTTTAAATATGTGAAGTGCAGGCTTGTTTTAAAAATGACAGATATATTAATACAAGTTTATTGCATTATGAAAATACGCAAACGAGGTTCATAGGGTTTGTTTTTAATGCTCTAGATATTTGCTTAATTATAATTTATTGTATCAATCGTGGCTTCGTGTGAAACTTATATCTACCTTTAAACCAACAGAGTAATACTTATTTTCTAAAAATTTCTTTTTCATTAGTGTCTGATATCGAGATCAATTTTACACGTAATATATGTACATGTTATGTTTTTATATCATATCTATTTTAGAATATGCCTAGTCGAAAAGGTATTTATTATTATAGATGACGAACATTCTTAAATAAGGTACATAACAGTATTAACAAAACTCGCAAGTCCATATTTACTCATACATTATAAAGTTGTATATGTTTATTGCATTATACATGTCTATTAAATTAATTTATATTTAATATAATTTTACGGTCGTTATCAAGACTTGATTGATTGACCGATACGAAGCTTCCATCTCTAAAATGAAAATGGATATCATCATTTAGATTTTGATTCCTCAATGGACTTGATTGAATTTATCTCACTTGTTGTGTGATGGGTGCCGTTAACAGATGTATAGCTATGTACATTTTACTAATGGATTCTGTTTTCGTTTTAATTTTGCTGTGTTACGTATTCTCACAAATTCGTCTTGTCTTTGGGTTTGGTCTCGTGGAATTTGTCATGGTCTTCTTTTTCTGATATTTAAATTTATACTGACCTCTCACGACTACCGCCGATTGCCATTGAACGTCATGTCGATATATAATTTAGCCAATTATGAGACATAACCCGTTATTTCTAGAGTTTCTCCCTCATGCACAGCTCTGTCCTTAGAGATGGTTTTGGCTTTACATACATTTAGTATTTTTGAATTTGCTCTTCAACTTTTTGGATTTTTTGTTTTCAAAATTTTACGCATTGAGTCGTAAGTAGACGAAATGTGCACATCTTGTGCATCAAAATTGGTATTAAAGAATTGTATTCTGAAGATTGAATTGCAGATTTTGACTCCTCTATCTAAATTATATACCATCCGACCAATCTTAACATTCTAGCTAGTGATCACTATGTCTGTAATCATACTGTTTTGGTTTTTCTAGTGTCTCTTAAAAAAAATGGACCGGTTATATAAGTAAGAGGTTCCGGTACCCATAGAACTGGTTTAACCAAACCTCTCCTCAGTCTCTGTACTAAGTATCCTGAATCTCTGTTGTGTCTATATTTGTGTATTGTGCTCTAATATGATAATTTTGTGTGAAATTGTCATTGCTAATTTTTCCTCCTATCCGTGTTGTTGTTGTTGATTTTTGCTTTAAGCTTTTGATTGTTTTTACATTTGGATTTTGCTCTTTTTGCTCAGTTTATAGGATAATAATGAACTTGTTATATGAACTATAGATGATCACTTACGTCAAACTGACACATTTCTTGGATGATTAAGAAATAAGGTTTTCAATTTACAAAAAGTATGCGAAATGAACCGTCCATTTGTACATGGTACCGTTCTTATTTGGTTTCTCGGGATTTATCTGGAAAATATTTATTTCATTTGTTTCATGAAGATTTCACGGTAATTCTGAGATCTCCAAGAACCTTTAATTTCAGCTTCCCCGGACTAACATATGACAGGTGACTAACCAGGTACCACTCAACCAAAGACTCTTCCAATCTGGCCAAGACAACGAAGATGGACCAGATAATCCAATTGATGGCTAAAGCTCCTATGAGCCTTAGGTCATGTATTATTTTGCTTTCTCTCAGAAATGCAAACAAACATTTTAATTAAAAGACCAGATTTTAATTATACTTAATTCACTTGCTAAACTTTTCAGAATTTTCATATATTACGAATTCCCATTTTGCAAAACAGATCAGTTGACATATGATCTAGACTTTATTTGACTTGACAAAATATTATATCATGGTGATCTTGCAAAACTGTCACGCAACAGTTTTTAATGTCTGATGACAAAAAAAAATGTTCATCATTAAAAACTTAAGTCGGCCACCTTTAGTCTAAGTTGATTCTCCGTCAGAAATTCCAGAATCTGTAAATAAACAACTCTTATTTTAACAGTAGTATTGTTGTTACCTTTCCTTAATGTAAAAAAGATAATCCAAACATATAAATAAAGCTTTGTTATAAGAAAGAAAAGAATTAATGTTAATGGTAAGTATTTGATAATATTTCACTTATACCATGATGTCATAAAATGTAATCATTAAATTCAATATTTGTACAATATGAAATGTCCGAAACGCCGCTTTTTAAATAATTAAAAACCATCACTTTGTTCTAGTTTAGTTAAGTTTATTATACGTTTTTTTATTCTTTTAGTTATACATGTATCGTTTTGGTGTTTGTTTGTTGTGTTCCATTCTTCTGACTTTGTATTTTACTTGGACTTCGAATGTGTGGATTTTTCCTACTGTTTTGTCGCTTCGGTATTCTTTAGCCGATATTTCAGAGTATTCGGATATATCCCTGTAGGACTTATTTATTTCACTTTAGATGTTTTACATCTATTTGCGTTTAATCTATTATTTTTCAATGCTCTTCAGATAATTTTTTCATAATGTATATAAAATATGCTTAATAGCTGGTTTTATGGTATATGTAACACTTATTTCACTTTAGATATAATACATCTATTTGTGTTCAATCTATTATTTTTCAATGTTCTTCAAATATTTTTTCATAATGTACAAATGTATATAAAATATGCTTAATATCTGTTGATAAAATTTCTCCAATTTTAAGATACCAATGAAGTTAAACATTTAAAAAAAATCCTTATCATTGTAGTACATGTATAATTACAAACAACATCATCCATTACAGTGTACCAATATCTAAGATGATGTTGGACCTGTTCCCACTGTCGTAACATTTCATGTGCCTCCACCGATTTGTGACTTCCCAAGGATTGACTTTGTTGGCCTTCACGACGAGTGCCGTATACGGAGCAGGAACTGCTTACCCTTCCAGAGCACCTGTGTTCACTCCTGGTTTTTATAGGGGTTCGTGTTGTTCATTGTTTTATAGTTTTCTGTGTTTATTTGTTGTGCTTGTGGTTGTTCCTTGTCTTCCCGGGTTTTTCTGTCCAATGGATTACGTTTTTTTTATTGCTCCTTAGGTATATTGTCCTTTTTATATAACATGTATAATATAAATCAGCTTGCCTTCTGATAAAATTCTTTTTCTTCTTAATCTCTGAATAAATCCTCTTCTTGGAGTTTTCTTTTTCATAAGTTTTACATTGACTCTCTCAGCATCCATAAAATTTTCTCCGTCAAATGCTAGGAAATATAAGATACTCTGATTTGTAATTTTTGTGATTTCTTCCAAATGTTTCAGTTTTAATGCTGCTGATGAGAGGTAACTCCTTGAAATGCGTCGTATACACAGCATAGTATAACTTTACTACATCTAATATTAGTATCTTTGGATTGTTATTTTGAAACTCCTGGGATAATGCCTCTGCATGGTAGACCCTAGGTCCCCGAGGGTATTCGCCAACCCAGTCGTCAGATCATTCATTGATTTGTTACTGAAATTACCAGTATTTAGCAAAATTCAAAAATAATAGAAATACTCAGGGTTCATTCCTTGTATTGTACATGGTACATCTCTTAGCTGAAATTTGGCTTCCTATTTCGGTATTTTTGGTTGAGTACTTCTTGTTTAATATAAGTTTGGTCTTTGGTCTTCCAAATGTTTCGGTTTTAATGCTGCTGATGAGAGGTAACTCCTTGAAATTCGACGTATACAGCATAGTATAAATTTACTATATCTAATATTAGTATCTTTGGATTGTTATCTTTAATCTTTATTTGAATTGGTTTGTCAGATATTCATTTATTCCAGAAGCTATTAGTTTCACTTCAATTTGCAAATTTTACATATTTTCAACACGCGAAACAGTTCTCAAAGACAAATTTTAAATGGAATCGAAGATTAGAAGAGGGAAAGGAAACCAGGCCAGCGTGGCCTTGGAGGGTTGAGGATCATTTAGCTTCCTATAGAGGTATTGACATAACTAAAGAGTGAGTCTTTATAACTAATGTATGTCATTCTCAAAGTACGTAAAACTAATGGTATTTTAACCTGACAACTCCTGATAGTGAGGGTCTCTTCTATTCACAGCCTAAAGATGCAATAGCTAGAGCTTTAGTTTGAGCACTAGCAACCCAACAGAAGTATATGTACCTAGTATAAGTTCTTATCTTTTGTATAATTCATAAAATACCTTTATTACAATAAAAAAATTACACAGCATTTTATTCACCGCTTACCATTATTCAGACTAATAGAAAAGTATCTTTATTTTCTAACAATTTTTGGCTAGAATTTTGACTATTTAATAAAATATCAATGACAAGAAATAAACACTAGGCTACATTTGTAGGTTGGTAAAAGTCTGTTGTTCAAGATTATAAAAACATAAGTTGATCCTTTATCAAATATATAGTATTGTGGTCTAAATATTAAATTACTTACTTGTAAAAGGTTGGTGGCCCTTGTGATATTGAGTTGTAAAATTCTGATACATCCAGGCTCTCTCATTATGTGCTTTAGATGGTTCAACTTTTGCATTTTTATGACTTCGCAATGAATGTGTTCTCGATGGGTTCATCTCAGGCGGCATTTCTACGTCAAATCTTCGTCTTCTATCTTTTCGTTTTCTTCTTCTTTGGTTTTCTTGTTTTAATGGATAAAATATGGGCTGAAGTACAGTGGGTATATCAACTTTTGATTTTTTCTTTGATTGACTTACTCCATAAATATTTGCTGCTTTCTGAAGAGCACTTTTCTTCTTTACTTTTGGTTTTAGTCCAGACACTGGTCTTGTGGGTATTTTGGGTTTACCTGGCTTTATTTGAATTGGTGTTGGAAGTCTTTCAGTTTTTTCACTTATTGTTCTAAGCCAGCTGAGACTGCTGTCTTGGGAGATAGACTCCAACGAATCTGCAGAAGGCCGTCGAGAGGAAGTATTGGAAAACGAATGTCCTTTTACCTTTGAATATTTTGAATATGATTTTCCTTCATGCTGTATTTTGTTAAGATTTTCTTGAGACCGAAGCAGTTTTTTCATCTCCAACATTCTAGTGGGTGGTCTTGACAGATCATACATAGAACTTGACGAGGATAATGGACGGCGTGAGGAGTGTCTAGAGGACCTACCTGAAAATTTTAACTCCGGTTCGTCAATGTATTCATCGATTCTTGAGCCGGTCACGTTCGGATAAGACCTATTTTTTGGCATCGGCCGACGAGAAGACGATCCAGAATATTTTCCTAAAAGGTTGTATACCGGTTCGTCATAATAACCGCTTCCAGTTTCAGCCAGGTATGAACGAGAGGATACTTTTGGGATTGGTCGCCTTGACGAAGATCCAGAAAATCTGTAGTCCGGATCTTCATAATTTTCAACGCTCATAGAGTTAGCCATAGATGGAAGGGATCTTACCTTTGGCATTCTTTTTCTTCTACCTTGATGGTAATATTCTGAATCGTCACTATGGTCAAACTTAGTCTCTGCCATTGACGGGAACGATTTTATTTTTTGCATTGGCATACCTCGACTAGATTCAACAAATTCTGGCTGGATTTGGGTTGCACTTAATTCTCTCATGTTTGTTGGTTTTTCAGCAAAAAGAATAGGTATCTCACTTTGTTTCAGTTTCTTTTTCTGTCCAGTCTTTGATTTTGTATAATGGTCAAAATCTGTCTGATATTCAAAATCTGCAAAGCCATAAAATATAACAGAAGAAATAGCATTAAGTTGAAATTTAGAAGTTTAAACTTTTTTTAATACAGTTAAGATGACATGATACAGGCGTGCTTCAAGATGTATAAATGTAATTGTCAAGATAAGTGAAAGAATGAGGAGTCGAATATATTTAAGAATTAAATGCTCAATTTTCGTAGTTTTATTGAGGTGTAAAAGCCTTGAAGAAAGCACGTTTTGTATGAGGCGCGGAAAATAATAAAATGGTGCATTTAATTCTTATAATTACATTTTATTTTTTAAAAGTAAAACAACTGACTGCAATTTTTAAACATTTTTAGTATTGTCTCGAAATATTTCTCCGCTGCATTATCGTCGTTATGGCAGCACGTGCTAAAAAAGATTTTGACTTTTATTGGGTTATAAAACATCAATTTTAAGAACAACATGACTAGTTTCTTCCAATAAAAAGTACGAATTTCAATGAAACAAACAAGTAATTTAATTATTAAGTATATAGAATAATCTTGATATAACTGTAATATTTTGTACCCCATAATATCTATTTATTGAAAACGATTATTTTGTATTATTCATTGCTATTAATTTAATTTCCCCATTTATGATATTTTCCCATTTATTAATTTCTGAAACGCTTAGCAGTTTTGCGTATTTATACATGTATTTTACACATCAAGATAATCCCCTTTCTGTACAAGAATTATTTAACAGTTTATAACATCCCGGCTTGTGCTCATTTGTCCCAAAACTGGTTGTATAGCAATTATTACCTATCAAAGATTTAGAAAGTTTCCGCCATCTGGAGGCAACCATTTTATTTTAGGGGGGGAGCGGCTGGGATCAAATGTTTGATCCTGCCTATTTTTTTGTTCACATTTTGGTCCTGTTTTTTTACCTTCGCTGTTGTGGCCTTAATTTGTATTTTCATGTAAACCAAAAACTTTTTAAACCAGTATTATTGTTGCTTGTTAAAATAGTAAGACCTGAATAAAATCTATTAATGCTCTTCACATAAATGACATATGTCGGTTCGTGTTAAAGCAATCAGGAAATGGAACAGAAATTGACTACGTTATTTAAAGAACAATCTAAAGAAGTTTTGTTGTTCTTCATCTCAGAGTTATAGTTGAACCTTTACCAATAAGAGACAATTAACAATAGTATGAAATATTCTTACCATCCCTCACCCTCATGTCCCTCTGAAATGTCTTTAGGTTTCGTTTAATACGTGCCTTCTCGTCCGCTCTCCGTTTTCTTCGTATACAATACCGATACAATAAAATTATTATTACAATTAAAATGACAATTCCAATGATACCAAATATAACTCCTAGTACAATACCGGCTACATTTGTGGAATCCTCTTCTGAAGTAAAAGCTGAAAATACATATAAAATTTATTAAAGTTAATATGACTTTATATCAATTTTGATGCATTTCGTTTCGTAGATTTACAACTTATCTGTTCTTCTGAAGACTGCATTGTTTGCTTGTTTAGTTGAGTCTTATGCCGTTTTCAGCACATTTGGCTATTTCGCGGAGGCAAGTTTTTATTGGTAGAGGAAGCCGGAGTATGCGGAGAGAACCATCGACCTTCGGTAGGAAAATTGACAGTCCTTGTCAATTAAGATCAGAGTCGAACACAACCTCAGTGTCGACAGGCTGGTGGTCATTAGTAGATATGACGAACTACCTAGACCCCTCGGCCACCGAGGCCCGGCATATATTGTTAAGAAAAAGTTAAACATAAATGGTCAAGAAATCTTAATATTGTCTGAATACTAGTAAATTATAACCTAATTGCAAACGTTATCTTTTGTTTCCTTTTTTTATTAGTTAAATATAGATTCTCCTTCAGGTACAAGTGAGTTATGGAAATTCTCCACCCGAGATAGTTAATTTTTTCATTTTCAACACGCGAGCTTCAGCGAGCGTATTTAAATTTAAATATCGAGGTTGGAGAATTCTATAACTCACGAGTAAATTTAAGGAGAATCTGTTTCTCCTATGATTTTCAATAAAAACCTCGAGAAAATGCCGTTGCTACACATTTTATTTACATGAACGCCATTTCGGAACTTCTCTAGTTTATCTTTACAGTAAACGTAAAAAACGGCGGGAATTCCAATGCAGAAATTTAACCATCCGGAAGTGGTTACAAATATTATGTATTTTTATCCCGACGATTAAACACGTCAAGAATAGGAGAGAGTCTTTTCAGTTCCGTTTTATGTTAACTATTTATTGATTTTTTTTTAACTCGGACACCATTTAGTCATGTTAACATTAAGGTATCCGGACCATAAATGACCACGTGATTATTTGAAAGTTCCCGGATGTTCCATACAACGCAATTGAAATGACTTCGGTAATTATCGGCAAACTTCGGAAATGCCAATATAACTAACTTATTTTTACAGACTCTGCATATACGCAACAAAGTGTGTTTCAACTTGAGAAAAATATATATACAAAATTCCAGCTTTAAACTGTTTGGTTCAGCCATTCACGGTCAATAAGAGATACAATTTTCGATCATTATCTATTATGGTCCGGATACCTTAAGGATCATTGTTATGAATGGGTAACATTTGATCGAAGCCATGGCTTTTCCACCAAGAATTCAGTTAATGAACTTGTTTTAGAAATAGATTAAGCATCGCTCAAAACATCAAATTCAAATACTAAAATTATCAATAGGGTAAACACCAGATCTAAGGACTGAACTTTGCAAGAGGTAAAAAATCTTTGGTTTCATAAAATATACCATTTTTATTACAGTAAATTTTAAAGTTTTTTGTTTCACGTTAGCAACTGATCTGGTGTATTCCTCAAGAAGAGACATCGACCAAGTGGCAATAATTAATATTCAATGACAACAATGTTGACGTACAGGATATGTATATTTTCATCGAGTAAATACACACCAGTTGTACTAAGACCAAAATATTGAGAGCCAAAGGATCTTTCTTTATCCATTTTGTTGTTTATCTAATATCTTTTTTTCAATATCTTTAACTTCGTGTTTTATTATTTTAATTTTAATAAATATGGATTTATCTTATTTCAATTGTAATTACAAAGTGAGGTCTGATTTTAAAGCAAGTTTCAATATCAATAGCCAACATGGTGTGCTTTGATCATCTTTTATTAGCGAAGTTCATATATGAACATGCCATATACGATTCGTCTCGTTTTTGTTAATTATTGCGGGTTGAATTTCTTCATAAAACTACAGATACTTGCTGATACAGATTTAACTGACATAAGCATGTATTTTTCCCTACCACACTACAGCTGTCCTTTTAAATACAGGTTTGTACAAAATATCTGCCAATTGTCCGAGATATAAAAATATAGAAGGCTTATTTTTAAATTACTTTTTGAAAACGCCTTTTGTTTTTTTTATGTTCTACGTTTGAGGTTTAATATAGTTACTGAGATTTATTATATTCTTTATCATATATTGAGCGTTGATGTTTTGTCCATACGATACAACCGGAATTAAACTTTCACATATATTAATATCAGCACTGCGACATTATAATTTGTTCGTTGTAAAATCCGGATCAGATTCATATCCGGCAGCGGTTTTGTTTCTTTACGTTGCAAATGCTACATTCCAATATAAGTACAAATGTACATAAAAAATTATGAAGCTTTCAATGAGGTACTTATATCAATAGAGGTATTGCTTCTTTCCGATATCACTTCTAATACTGCTCAGGACTGCTTATCCGTGATTTTTCAGAGAAAAAAGTTAATATTTGTTTGTTGGTCACTGACAAAATTCGTTCGTCAAAAACGGAAATGTATGATAAACAATTTATGACTGTCACACCACATTGTCCTAAACAGTCCCGATATCATCACATCTGTATCGGGCTGATATTGGAGTCTTAGGATGTTATCGAGAGTGATATGGCAAATAGGGTGTAGTAATCTATATTTATATATACACAATGGGACAAGATATACTGACCTTTTTGGGGCACTTGCTGTAAATCCTTTTTTTTTTAGGTTGTTCACATTGCAAGAGCTAATTGACTTTTCTGATTTATTTTGGTTAGCTATGTGGTTTTTATTACTTTTTGTGTCCATTTTAGTATGTAAGTCGTGTATTAGGGTGCGGAATTTTCTCGCTGCGTTGAAGATCCATTGGTAGCCTTGAGCTAGTTTCTGCTCTTTGGTCGAATTGTTGTCTCTTCGACAAATTCCCCGTTTCCATTCTCTATTTTATTAGTGTTATCTTTGTATCTTGGCCTTTTTCCACTAACTTATTATTGCTTCAATGTCCTTTTTTTTTTCGATACAGTTCATACAGACAAAGTTATAGTAATTTAACACTTACGACAGGTCTCTGAAAAACGAAAGAATACAAGTTTTTAAATCAATTTTTCTTTGTACAGTTGGTTCTTGCTTAAGCCCTGATTTAATGTAAAGTGAACACAAATTTCATCTTAAATGTCACCTTATCATCTTCAACCCCAATTTTACAACCAATTCGAGACAGACGTTAGCGTTGACTTAAGGGTACTACCTATATTTTCCATCAGTTTTCACGACAAACACAGACAGCATAAGCCAAAGGTCAAGTCAACGCTAAGGCGCTATTAAAATAAGTACGACAATACTTGTTGAAATACACATTAAAAAAACTTAACACACACAAATAAAGATGAAATGGCATTACAACAAGCGAGATCTAAAAAAACTGTAAGAGACCATCGATCACTAGGAATATGCATTAGGATGAAAGGAATTTCTAGCATATTGATAAATGCAAACCATTGTTTTAATAGACAAATTTTTCTGATCCAGTGATGCCTTACTTTCTGCAGGATCAATGAAGTGCTCTATCACAATAAAGCCATAACGTGACTTCAGATTCAGTTCTGAGAATTATTTTTCGTCAGCAAGTAACTGTTTGTGTTGACGTTCGGATATTTACATACATATGATTACATAAATCTTCAATAAATAAAAAATAATACACTCTCAAAAACTAGGCAAGGCAGTAAAAAAACTCAATTATAAAACATCATATATGTATGCAAGTCTGAACTTGTATCAACTACAGAGCCTAAAATGTTGCCTTTTTAAAGGAATAAATACATACTGATATCTGTCATAACGTATTTCTGTCCGCTAGCTGGTAAGGACGATGAAGATTGACTAGCCACACACCGGTTAGGACTTGCTGTCATTTTTACACCTCTTGTGTCTGATGTTACTGCCTGAAAAACAGACAAGTGGCTAAAATTGTGCTATACCGTAATTTCGGTATGACTCTTTAAAGTTGTTATTTTTTTTTTTAATAAACATTAAGTTAATATATACACATGAGCTTATATATCTTCAATCGGATTCTTATTCTACTGAAACTTACACGTCATTGTTACCCACTGCAATTAGATGATTTTCGTCAACAAGCAGGGTGTGATCTCATATCCTGACGTTACTCCTGCTTTATTCAGGGAAATTAAAATTAATAGTGCTTTAGTTTTTGTTTTGTTCTGATGCAGTTCAAATTGCTATGTTTTTTAGGGTTTATCTTCGTGGATTTTCATTACTTTCTTCAAGAAATTTGGTTTTCAGCCGCCTTTAATATTGCCTCGGAATGTTTTTCCTATATTCATATACTTTTGAGACATGCTTGCAGATCACAGTAAATTTCAGCCTTGCAAAAATGAGAAAAATTTTGAAAGAGAATGTTGCAACGTTAATATTTCATTTGAGCATATCAACTCATTATCTTACAAAATACTCACAATACATGTAAACTGAAATGTTGTTAGTCCATTGACTGAAGTGTCGTAGTTATATAAACCAGAATAATACGTTCCATCTGTTCCTTCAATTACTGAGATACAAAACAGTACTCCGTTTGCTGAAAATAAAACATTCTTTCCAGTTTTAGAACTCACTGGGGTACATGTAATCTATTCAATGAAATCTCTGTATGTTATCGTATGAAAAATTGTTTCTTGAACATGAGCATTGAGAATTAGCAGCTTTTTTCCGTTTTCATTTAATAATCCGGTTATATCTTAACAGGACAATGAGGCAATTTTGCCATATTCTAAGGTTAAAAAGAAATCGAAAACAATTTGTAAAGGGATAAAACTGACTTTTGCTCACCAGAAAACAATTCAGTAATTGTGGTACAAAGCTGTGTGTCAAACACCATAACTTGTCTGTTATCGCATACAGTTAGTAAACTATTTCCACTACCGGAGCAGTCGTCAGTAACAGCAGAGGTACTAGCTGTGTAGTAGAAATTTCCAAGTAAATGATCCATACAATTGGTCCGAGACGAATTCTCAAATCCTGTAAAAATCAACAAAATGGATAACAGGAGAGGTAAAAATGACATACCAATGAAAACACTCAATCAACATACAACCCCGGACAAAAGGTATAATACACAATCAGTAATGCAACAGAGAGTTAGGATAGTCTGCCTGGGTACACACATTTAACAGTAGTGGGGTTAAACCGGTTCTAAGGGTGTTTTATTCGAGTTTTAGCCGGAATATCCAGAGAAAACCACCGATTTACGGCAGGAAAACTGGCAATCCTTGTCCATTATTATCGAGTTTGATTCGAATTCACAACCTATGTGTTGACTAGCAAATCAACATTAACATTTAAAAGTTTAAGACGAACTATCTAGACCACGTGGTTATTTGAATTTAAGATCGATTTGTCTATGTTATATGCATGGCCAAGAGAAATTCCCGTGAACGTCTCTTATATCGTAATATCACTTTCTGGAATGTTTCAGGTAATCATTAAAGCTATGAATAACTAATGAATCTCATTACAGATTATTAACAATCGTAAAAGACTTTTCATTTAAGGACTAACTGTAACAAAATTCAGTCTTTGAAGAAATAACATCAATCACGTGGTGTACACTAAATAACCCGCGTAGCTGGATATTTGAACGTATGCACCATGTTCATTGAGGTTATTTCGAATAGACTGAAAGCAAATTTTCAGTTAATCCTTATAATTTAATTTCAAAGGTTGTGTTGACGCCTAAAAGTACAAACAAAAATTTAATCTATGATATAATAGACTAGACAAAACATTTGATCAATTAAATATCGCGTTACATCCAATATTAAATTATTATAGATCAATCAGTATTTTTTTTTTTTTTTTTTGGAAGGTTTATTTGACATACTGTAAATTCAGAAATTATTGCGTGCATTTATTATTGCGATTTTGTCATTTTAGACCAAAATGCGATTTTAAATTTTGCGATATTGAGAAAAATCCCGCGTCATTCATATTAAAAATTTCAAAATGCGATTTTAAATTATTGCGACTACAACCCTGCCGCATTTTTCGCAATAAATAAAACATCGCAATAATTTCCCAATTTACAGTACCTACAATGTATTCATGCCATATTTTATTCGAACGAAAAATTATCCAATTCAAACTAAACTTCTTGATTATTCACGGTGATCAATTTTATTGGCATTATAAGATATTTCAATTCGACTTACCAGTTTTAATCATACTATTAAATTCCGCAGTACTTGGACTTTCACTACAGACGGCTGATAACGACGGTAGAGCCTGTGTATTTCCCCAAAACGAAACACGTTCATTACCAAAAATGTTGTTTACAGCTGGAATGAAGTTTGTTTTATTACAACATTATACACATGATACAAGGAAAATCAACTAGAATTTCGTGAAAATTGGTTATTGATCAGTATTTTAAACAAAGGAATGACATTGTTTATTATTGAAGATATTACTGAACTGTGTAAACATAATTCATTTTTAAAGTTTTTTTAAATTCCCTACTGCGACTTTTCCAAAAGTCAATGAGAAGTATTTAACCTCTTATATGATATGAAACTTTTGTAATAGATGAATTATTGGATATGTCAAATAAATGTAGACGTCAGTTCCTAATACGTGTAGACCGGACATGAACATTACATTTAGATATGCTAGGCACATGTGACACATCATGGGAGCTCACCCCACGGAGGCGCTTAGCGCGTACCCAGATGACGGATAGGGGAGACCCTCTCGCTGGGAGTTGTCGGGTCATAATACAGAAAGCTTGACCGCGGACCATAGTGGATAACGTGTTTGGAGAATGCCACACTACTTGCACGCTAAAGACCCCTTCTGTAGTTTTCGAAAAAGAGTAGACTGATGGCTGCTATAGAAGGCTAAATAATCGGACCCTACCCAACCACCCTCCTTCTACAGTGGCAGTCGACATTGATTCTCCGTTGTGTCTCGTTCCACCCTTTTTACATTGTTTGATAAATTGAACTGGTTCTCGTTATGATGAAGCATGAAATGTTTGCCACTTGAACTTAAGCAACAAACAATCAATTATGTACATGTATACGTGTAGACCGGACCTGAATATTACACTTTGATATGCTAGGCATATGTGACTAATCATGGGAGGTCAACCCATAGAGCTGCCTAGCACGTGCCTTGATGGCGGATAGGGGAGATCCTCTCGCTGAGAAGTTGTCAGGTCATAATACAGAAAGACTGAACTCGGAACATAGTGGGCATACGTGTTTGAATAATGCTACAATCCCTGCACGCTAAAGATCCCTTCTGTAGTTTTCGAAAGAGGGTAGGCTGATCGCTACAGAAGGCTAAAATATCCGAACCTATCCAATAATCCTCCTTTTACAGTGTCCGTTCCACCCCCCTATTTTAATTATGTCTGATAAATTGTTGAACCGATTCTCGCCCTGAAAAAGCATGATATTTTAGCCACTAAACGCAAAGCAAAAAGCAATCAATCAATCAATCATTTCGATATGTACGTCAATTGATGTTATCCTTTTGCAGTTTCTCATTCTCCGATTAATTTAAATTAAAATTTTCCTATATGATTTTTTGTGTTTCTTTTCAAATATATACATGGATTACGTGTCACTCGTATATACATAATAAGTAAAAAAATAAATGAAAAAATGTTTTTATTTTGTTTAACTTTATTATATACATTGTAGTATGCCATGTGCACAACTGATGAGTCATAAATCGACGAAATATGCACATCATGTGCATCAGAATTGATATTAAATAATATATAATACTGAATACATAAGAATATACCTTTGTTGGACTCCAAGCGTGTTTCACCCTCTAGACCCAGCGAGAGGGTCTCCCCTATCCACCACCTGGGTACGCGCTAAGCAACCTCAGTGGGTTGAGCTCCCATGATCCGTCATATAGATACCAGGCCGAAATTGAAACTTACTATTACAAAAATTTTAAATTTTGTGAAAACAGTTTAGAATGTACAAACGCACGAAAAATAAGTTTTTTTCCAAAAAATATCGTGAAATACAAGAAAAAGAATTCTATTAATTTTGTAAAACCGTGAAAAAGCACATTTTATTTCGGTAGATAAAAAATAATAAGATATTTATTTCTTGGTATTATTTTGATTATACTGGTTGAATTTTATTCGAATCTCAAGTAATCTGAACAGCGTCGACAAATAAGGAACAGTAAGTAATGACAAATCTTACTTAAACAACATGGTAAGTTACAAAAAGTAACAGACCAAGATGTAAGTGATAAAAACATACTCACGTGATTTCATGTAAAAGTAATATGAATATGCATTGGCGGAATGAAAATGGAAACAAATGTAGGCATTTCCTGTTTCTTGGAGCAGATCAAATTCACTTTGAGACCTACAATAGAATGTTTAAACAGAAAATGTCATTTTAAATAGAAAAGTCATATAATCTTATTACTATTTCCTGTAGAACAATTGAACAACATTGAATAGATACTTTGTTATCGTCTACGAACCTATTTGAAGGCAAATGAAATGGTAAGTTTGCATTATCTTAACAATTCAAAATTCGTTATAACACTTACCGTAGAACATACACTGATCCACTGTTCTTGTAGCAGTCATACACTGAAGTGGTCTTTCCATTTATACGAAATGAATGAGATTCCAACGCCAATGTTGCGTGTTCACTGTCAACATTAGTAATAGTTATGGTCCCAAAATTACTACTTTTCCAGCTTCCTGTTAGCTCATGCGTGAAAGTACACTGACATTTGACTGGAATATTTAGAATGGGGAATTTTAATTTAAATTGCAAAAAGTTCAAAGTTTGCTTTTTTGCTGTAACATCATAAAATGAATTATAAATAATCTTTCGCGAGACGAGGCAGAATTGATTAAGTTTTAACTTAATAAAAATGTAATTTTTCAACAATTTGATTGGTTAATTTGTAATTTAAAAATTATTGTCCTATTCATATATTGCAATTAATCGATATAATTGGGTAACTTTGTTCAATATTCATAATTCTATCATTTTGGTAGTATGGTGGTTTTACACTTTTCTGTCATTTAAATTTGCCTGATCAGTTAAACAACGTTTTGATATCAACATTGAAAATTTCTGATAAGAAATAACTTGTATGAATTGGTACATATATTGTGCATTAATAATTGGTATCCGTCTGACACCACTATGCTTATTTTGAATAAACTTTGTGAAGGTGCTTCAGTTGTTCTCGTTAGAACTTTCTTTCCGATTTCAAAACATGATGTATGTTGCAATAGAATCATAACATTCAATTGAATAATTGACTAATACAAAACTTTTATGGACTGGCATTTACTATTTCTTGTTTTAGTGCACTTGTGATTCGATCTGCTGGTTTTGAATTCATATAAAGGGGAAAGAGATCTTTTCAATAAAACTTTAAAATTCAATAAACCTAAACGTTGTTAAACATTATATATAAACATGTGCAAAGCAATAACATTCTAACGATTATATATATATCATTTTTTTTATCGCAGACATGCAAGTCGATTTAAAGTATATCTTATTGAAATTCTCTTGATCTGAGACGCATGTGCAAGTTTACAAACAAACTGAATTAACTTATCCTATCCTTTTCGTAGGCAATAAAATCATACTTACTTTTTGTTACAAGGCTGCATAGTATAAATATTGTTCCCCATTTCATATTGTATGTGCATTATAATAACAGTAAAACCGATTATCATTATTTCTGCAATTTTTAATATCCAGTGATCGCTTTTAATTATTCTACATAACAATCTTTATTGCAATACATTTAAATATCTCAATGTTTTAAATCATTCAAGTAATTCATCCAAGTCGATCGTATCATTTTCTTTTGTCCCTTTCTTTTATTTAAAGCCATATCACGTTAACATTTACACGATATACATCTGTTATTATTGTATACTATTGTCAATTATCACTGATTTCTCTTTTTATTAATTGTTTTAACACCCGACTTAAGTTCAAAATGAAATGCAAAATTTTAAGGTTTCTAGGCCAATAAACGTTTGAATGGTCTGCTAACGGTCTGGTAATTTTGGTGTTTATGAGCAAAATAACCCAGTTTTCTGATTGATACACCATTGAGCTGTATATGCATATTTCAATGATAATTTTACCGACAAGATACTTTGACCTCCGGGAGATACAATTTGTGGTAGTTTGTTTACTCAATTATACTGCTAAAGGTATTAGATTCCACGGTATCTTTCCTTTGTATAAAATTTAAAGGAGAATATTATTCCTTCTTTTACCGCAACGATTTACATCCCAGAATTTCGGTATTCTTATCAAAATAAAATTTGACATGAATATTTGGTATGCCCCTAGCTGATACATATCACTTAGCTAGCCGAAATGTATTTTTCAACCGCATTTCGAATGTTGTTTTTTTTAATTTCATCTGTCTGTTTGCAAAATACTTGTTCTCTTATCTGGATTTTGCTTGATGTTTTGGCGTTCCAAAAGTTGTACACGATAAAGGTGTATAGCGCTTCGTAGCCACTAAATATATTACCCAAATTCCCCTTTACCACAGATCTCTTGATTTCTGTATTTAGAGTAAAGACTGCCTACAAAAATACATACTTGAAAGGTGACTGAAAGTTTTATTCTCCATTTTCCCTTCTAGCATTTTTCTTATACCCCGAAATATTAATAAAACCTTCCAAATAATTGACATACATGTATTTACAGGAGATAAAGTTTGGACAATCAAGCCTGACTCTGACATAGTGATACAGCTGAAAGTGGTGTCCGATAAAAAGGCACTATGAATTATATATGATACTGCAGAGATTTGTTAATTAATTGCGTACGATTTCATTTCTGGGACGACCTTTATTTTGGAACACTCCTAACGAAAACTTTGGAATTTCCAAAAATAAAAACAGAAACATTGCGAGAAATACAACCAATAGGTCATTTTAGCCATAATCGGGTAAATTGTCAACATTGGCTAATAGAGTGAAATCCTATTTTGACATGATTTCAATATTTTAAATTTAAAGTAAAAAACAAAAACAACAAAAACATTGCAAGCAATACAACCGATACGCCAGTTTAGCCATATGCAGGTAATTTCAACCTCGCCTGATATAAATTGTAGTTGAATCCTATTTTAACACAATTTCAATAACTGGAAATTTTAACACAATTATCTACAAATAATGTCATAGCCGAGCAATGACATCTTTTGGGGTGATACTTTCGGAAGACATGGCAACATTGCCTAAATGGTAGTAAAATAAAGTGATGTGTCTATATGATATTGTATGCTATATCCGTTCTCTCTTTTGATATGCCTAAATTCGGTATTTCTAGAATATGCTTCATCAGATACGTTCCTGACCAAAACTTTGAAAGTACAATGAATTGAAAGATATTGTTAGCGACATCCTGTAAGTGCCAAAAGAAACTTGTCATGCTAACTCAAGTTTTTATAAGTCTTATCCTATTCTCTTCGTCTAAACGATACTGGGATGCCACTGTTCTTCTGTAGAATAAAAACATTCTCTATGGGAAATTGACAGGGCCGAAACCAAGGATAGAATCTGTAAATAACTTTTTCTCCATTGAATGTATAAATTTAAAATATTACCCACCAGGTGGTACATAACTTGCAGATGCCAACCCGATATAACGTTATGGACATACATTTGCTTAAAAGGCGTTGATTGTTAGGATGAAATACAAACTTGTTACCTACGTACACTCTCTAAGAAACATCTAGCATATCCTACGGAAAACGGTTGTTCCAATGTTACATTTGTCCATCATGATGTAGAATTTCAGTTTTAACTTGAGACATTGACACATGCTAAGGTATGGTTAAAAGGGGAATTATTGACGAACCTAACTCACGACCTAAGATTTGATTTCATGTATATTTAAACTGTTTAGGGAAAATATAAACATCAAAATATCTTAGTCATTTTTTGTGTTTGTGAAGAATCCTGTAAAATAACACTGAAGAAAAACCCATTTTTGTAACGCATGTTTTTCATTTCTAAAGCTTTTTTGTCATGTAGTGGATTGGTATTCAAATGTGATAGCTTTATTGGATGACATCTTCATATCAAGTGATGGAATGTGCACCTGAAGCATAAAAAGAATGATATGACCGTTAAAATTCAGACTCGGAAGAATTAATTTCACACAGATACAAAAAAATGTGAATGAATTCCCATTAACACTGTTCAAAGCATCCACAATCATCATTGGATATTATAGACAATGTATCATGGGATACGCATTTGGAATAATTGGTAATGTATACTGAATTCCAGGGGCCAATATGTACTGCTTCTCTTGGGTTTAGGACGTTGCTCATTGATAAAGATGTAAAGGAACTCTTAGGGTGTATCAGTCTTCCTTGTTAAGTATGTTGTATGACCGATGCACACACACATCCTAGTAGTTTTTAATTCCCTGGTACAATGTACATCTGTCGATATAAATTGTATTGAGTTTGTTGAGACGATAAAATAGCTATGTAAACTTCAACCCTTGAAGGTATTCGTTATACTATAGAAATCTGATCATCAAATACAATTTTCAGGCCATTTCCTTTGTTGCTTCCTGGTTCCAAATAACTTAGACATTACATGAAAGATCATAATTCAACCGTTAATTGCTGATGGGTATTGATTTCTGACATCTATCATTTTTACCTCGATGGAAGGACATAAAGTAAGGGTTAAACCAATCCATTTCAGCTACATTGGGGTAAAGTCACTTATCACTCATCATACCTGTAGTGATTTCAATGATATGCCAAGAATTCAAAAGTACAACTATCACAGGTTATTATGAAATAATAGTGCAACAGTTTCTTTTTAATAAATATATTAACTTTAAGTATATCTATACAATGAAGCACAAATTCTCATTTACAATATGTATATAAAAACATAGGTTTATGCATCATTTAACTTGACAAAAATTTGAATCACCAATAATGAATAAACAATTTTAAGATTGAATTTATTTTTATTTTGAATTCAACCCTTGATATCTAACGAATTATATTCTGTAACATGATAACAGAAACTATATACTATATACATGTAAATTTGAATATTTTATAATATCACACACAAACATTCCATGAAAATCAGTGTTAATAACTTCGTGAAAAGTAGACGACTCTGGGGTATATAAACTGCACAAAGATATATATCCGAATTCAAGAGAAGGCTGAATACAAAACTTTACGACAAACGGGATGACTTTGACTTTCCAAAGTCTTAAGTTGCAGTCATCCTTATTAAAGTTTTATGGACGTCATCATTATTTGGTTGACACGTATGAAAAAACCATTTCCAAAAGAAAAATGGACCTGTTCCATTGATGTTGTCCCTTCCCCATACCAGATTTGATATGGGCAGCTTGACGAATATTTTAACCCATCTGACAACAGCATTTTTATTTTGAAGACGATTATAGTGATGCTTAATCACTGTGTGAAGTTTTCTCGACGTAAGCAAAAATAAATAAAAGGATCTTTTCTTTGTTTCCAATATAAAAACCAATATATTGTTGATGTAGATACTTTCATGCAGTCCAGTAATTCTGATATTAACACAATTAGTGTAGAAGTCAAATAATTTCCCTCGGGTGTTCTATATACAATTATTATGCGGTCGATTTATTTACACCCAGTTATTTGAAAGGAGATATTTATAAATGTATTGTGCGTACTTATTAATGCAAAATTGTATTCTATTTGACTACTAGAGATTCAAGTATAAATTATTTTAAAAATAAGGAAATATCTATTCTTCTTCTTTTTCTTAGATATAGTAATTAAACTCAATATTGAGTATTCAATGCAATAATTTGAAATCAAAAGATTAATAAATGATGATGAATCATAAAATAATATCTGCATTTACATGATTCAATTAAATTACCATGTAGTAATTAAACTAGAGGCTCTCAAGAGCCTGTATCGCTCACCTGGATTGAAATTTTCACCTTGAGCAGACCTACAAATTTAAGTGCTGCAGTAAATTTGGCTGGTTTTTTCTATAGAATTCTACTAATTTCAGCTGTGGCAGTCATCTTGGTTGACAGTCCAGGTCAACCGATACATTTCTAAAAGAGAACCATCTAAGGACCATTTCTGCTAAGTCTTGTTCCAACTGGCCAAGCGTTTCAGACAAAAAGATTTTTAAATGAATTTTCCTATAGGGTCCAATATTTAACAAAGTTCGGTGTGGCAGCCATCTTGGTTGACAATTCAGGTGATTGGACACATTTCTGAAAGAGGACCTTCTAAGGACCAATGCTGCCAAGTCTGGCTCCAATATATCAAGTGGTTTCAGACAAGAAGATTTTTTCAATGAATTTTTCCTTAGGGCCCTATGTTAAACTAAGTTTGGGTGTGGCGGCCATCTTGGTTGACAGTCTGGGTCATCGTACAAAATTCTGAAAGAGGACCATCTAAGGACTATTGCTACCAAGTCTAATTCTAATTTGCTTAGTGGTTTCAGACGAGAAGAATTTTGAGTGAATTTCCTATAGGGTCCTATGTTAAACTAAGTTCTGTTGTGGTGGCCATCTTGATTCACAGTCCATGAAATCAGACACATTTCTGAAAAAGGACCTCCTAAGGACCAATGCTGCCAAGTCCTGCTCCAATATGTCAAGTGGTTTCAAACAAGAAGATTTTGCAATGAATTTTCCTATAGGGCCCTATGTTAAACTAAGTTCAGTTGTGGCGGCCATCTTGGTAAATCCACGTCATCGGACAGATCTCTGTCAGAGGACCATCTAAGGACCATTGCTGCCAAGTCTGGTTCGAATTGGTCAAGTAGTTTAAGACAAGAAGATTTTTCAATGAATTTTCCCATAGGGCCCTATGTTAAACTAAGTTCGGCTGTGGCGGCAATCTTGGTTAACAGTCCGGGTCATTGGACATATTTCTGAAAGAGAACCTCCTATTAAGAACCATTTTTGCCAACTTTGGTTCCAACTGGTCTTGTAGTTTCATGTAAGAAGATTTTTGAAATTCACCACCCCCTTTTCTATTTTTAGTAACAGCAGCCATGTCGGTTGGAAGTCGGGGTGCCAGACATAATTTTGGAAGGGGGCCACCCAAGGACCATTCCACCAAAGTTTGGTCTCAATTGGCCCAATGGTTTGAAAGGAAAAGATCTTTTAAAATTTTACACTGGATGCCGTCTTTAAAGGGCAAAAACTCCTATAAGGGGTCGATCAATGATTTTGGTCATGGGGGGACTTATTTGAAGATCTTACTTTGTTGAACATTTTTGCTGTTTACAATTTGTCTTTATCTATAATAATATTCAAGATAATAACCTAAAACTGCAGAATTTCCTTAAAATTAACAATTCAGGGGCAATAACCCAACAAAGGGTGGACCTATTCGTCTGAAAATTTCATGGCAGGTAGATCTTGACATGATGAACATTTTTACCCAATCAGTTTTGCTCTAATTGCTTTAGTTTTTGAGATATAAAACAAAAACGTCAGTTTACCCCTATGTTCTATTTTTAGCCATGTCGGCCATGTTGGTGGGCAGGCGGGGTCATCGGACATTTTTTTTAAACTAGTTACCCTAATGATGCTTGTGTCCAAGTTTGGTTCAATTTGGCCCAGTAGTTTCAGAGAAGATTTTTGTAAACGTTTAAAGACGACGACGGACGCCAAGTGATGAGAAAACCTCATTTGACCTTTCAGGTCAGGTGAGCTAATAAAATGATTGTAAGCGATAATTGAAGAAAAACTCTTGAAAACATGTACCAGAATTCTATATTTGTCTGGTATGTGTAAGGCTATAGTTTTATGTGTCCTATGAATAGAAGTAAGGGTTTTAATATTCTATCTTAAATTTTACAGGTGTTGGGTTAATGGGATTTAAACATTTGTACAAAGAATATAAAAGCATAATAATATGAAATATAATACATTTTCATACACTGAATTAAAATGTAGAAAAAATTTGTATGGAAATTTATTTAAAAATGATATACATGCAATATGAATACACTCTTAATATAACTTTTAAAGAGTATGATACAAGACCTCTCTTTACACACTGATCAGGTAAATTATCAATTATACCTTGCTTCCTTTTTACAAATATAAACAAAGCACTTCACCATTCTATAAATCAAAATGTATCTGTGCAGAGAAAAACATTTTTATATTCCACCTTCAGAAAAATATTTTACTTAATTGTCATTAATTATTCATGTAATTTGACTCTATTTACAAAGAACAAGTAAATCCAGATATATTTTATTTACTTAATGAATCTCAAAAATGAACCAACCACAAATATAAACAGATATTTAATAAGGGAAATAGTTTGTCTTAAATTTGAACCCAATAGAAAATTGTGAAAATAAAGGACATTTTCATGTTCACCATTTCAATAAATCAAGGTTTTATATTCTTTAATACCTTCAGTTAATAGTTATATTGCAGAGGTCCAGTCGTTAGTCATTTACCCTAAAACACCGAAGTACAATAATTTCAAAATCATAAAATCAAAGAAAGAAAATATATGTTATGTTCAAAAATTAAAATTCCACATGTTGGTAAAAAGTCAATAGCAAATAATTACATTAATTATAATACAAAATTATATAAACAACTCTATCAAATATGATCAAATACAAAAAGAGAATTTGCAACATTAAATATTCAATATTTAACATCAATTTTGTGGGGAGTATAAACATTTCGCCACAAATGGCCCTATTGTTTCTTTCCACTTTTTACTGGTTGGAAAACTGGACTACTTGGAGAGAACCTGTTCATCCTAATGTACTATCTAATACTACATGTTTATCAGCAAATTTGGAAATTCAATATGATAAACATTGAATGTTAAGGTACAGTTAAGTTTTACCAAACAATCAAATGCCTTTTTGTACCGAAATAAATACAATAAACATGATGAAGAAAAAAATGTTTTCCTTAAATAAAAAAAAATATACAATTTACATAAATATAGTACATGTACATAAAGTATATATATAAATAATGAAAACAAATTTAATACCCAGTCAAACTTTACATTATGGAGATTAAGACACAGTTTGATGTAAATGATTTGTAATACCAGTTCATGAATTTAATATTAACACACTCATATTTACACCGTAAATATTTTTACATTATTATGATATTATATTTATTGAAAAAAGTAATAGATTTCAATACTGAAAATATTTCAAAAACAGCTTAATTGTTACTTCAATACAAAACATTTATTAGTGGAAAATGTTTTGGTGACAGTATTTTGGAAAATGATGTTTGATTCTTTAGAAAACCTCTTTTCAGTTAAATTTCAATGTACTCTATCATTAAAAAATATCACTGACTTGAATTTTCAAAAAACAAATCCTTGAAAAAACATTGATTAAATCATCTCACAAGAAGTATCAATAGAACAGCCTAATATATTTGATAAATACATGTTCCTTCAATAAGTTCCAATATATCATAATGCCTTCGTTTCTTAGCTAGAGCAATAGGCAAGTCCAGCTATTAATATCAGGTTTATTAACATCGCCAATGTCTTTAAGAAGAAATTCCAATAGTTCTATATTACCTATCTCACGGCATACATGCACTGGAGTCTGACCTCTATTGTTACAATGATTTATATCAGCGTTTTTCTCCAGTAACAGTTTCACAACATCTATATTTCCCCCTTCACAAGCCATAAACAATGGGGTGTTTCCATTTTTGTCACAAAATGAGATGTTTGCATTGTTCTCCAGTAGTAATTTGAGTATCTCTACATTACCATCTTTACAACATACATGTACTGGAGTCTGACCTTCATTGTCACACTGGTTTACATCAGCTTTATATTCAAGTAATATTTTCACAGTATCTATATACCTTCCGTTATGTTCTTCATCAATAAAATCAAAATACCTTAACTTGTGCAGGATGGGTCTACCAGTACTGGATATAAACAAAGGCGATTTCCCATCTTCATCACTCTGATAAATGTCAGCATTGTGTTCCAGGAGAAGTTTAACAATATCAAAATATTCTTGTTTACAAGCAATGTACAGTGGTGACTTCTTTTGATTGTTACACTGGGAGATGTCAGCATTTTTCTCCAGTAACAGTTTCACTACATCTATATTTCCGCATTCACAAGCCATAAACAATGGGGTGTTTCCATTTCTGTCACAAAATGAGATCTTTGCCATGTTCTTCAGTAGTAATTTGAGTATTTCTACATTACCATCTTTACAACATACATGTACTGGAGTCTGACCTTTATTGTCACACTGGTTTACATCAGCTTTATATTTAAGTAATAGTTTTACAGTATTTAAATAACTTCTGTTATGTTCTAGATAATAAACTGATTTAAAATAACGTAACTTTTTCTTGTTCGGGATGGGTCTAGTAGTACAGGCTATAAACAAAGGAGATTTTCCATCTTCATCACACTGAGAAATATCGGAATTTTGTTCCAGAAGAAGTTTAACAATATCAAAATTTCCTTGTTTACACGCAATGTACAATGGCGACTGATTTTGCTTGTTACACTGCGAGATGTCATCATTATTTTCCAGTAACAGTTTCACTACATCTATATTTCCCTCTTTACAAGCCATAAACAATGGGGTGTTTCCATTTTTGTCACAAAATGAGATGTTTGCCTTGTTCTTCAGTAGTAGTTTGAGTATTTCTACATTACCATCTTTACAACATACATGTACTGGAGTCTGACCTTCACTGTCACACTGATTTACATCAGCTTTATATTCAAGTAATATGTTCACAGTATGTACATAACCTCTGTTATGTCCTAGTCGATAGACTGATTTAAAATAACATAAATTTCGCTTTTTTGTAATGGGTCTTCTAGTACAGGCAATAAACAAAGGCGATTTTCCATCTTCATCACACTGAGAAATGTCAGCATTGTGTTCCAAAAGAAGTTTAACAATATCAAAATGTCCTCGTTTACAAGCAATCCACAATGGCGACTTATTTTGCTTGTTACACTGCGAGATGTCATCATTATTTTCCAGCAACAGTTTCACTACATCTATATTTCCCCATTCACAAGCCATAAACAATGGGGTGTTTCCATTTTTGCCACAAAATGAGATGTTTGCATTGTTGTCCAGTAGTAATTTTAGTATTTCTATATTACCATGCACACAACATACATGTACTGGAGTCTGACCTCTATTGTTACACTGGTTTATATCAGATTTATATTCAAGTAATATTTTCACAGTATCTATATAGCTTCTGTTATGCTCATCTTCATCAACAAGATTCAAATATTTTAGCTTTTGCAGGTATTGGATGGGTCTACTAGTACAGGCTATAAACAAAGGCGATTTTCCATCTTCATCACACTGGGAAATGTCAGCATTGTGTTCCAAAAGAAGTTTAACAATATCAAAATATCCTTGTTTACAAGCAATGTACAATGGTGACTGCCTTTGCATGTTACACCTCGAGATGTCAGCATTATTTTCTAGTAACAGTTTCACTGCATTTCTATTACCCACTTCACAAGCAATTACAACTAAGGTGTTTTTATTTTTGTAACAAAATGAGATGTTTGGCTTGTTCTTCAGTAGTATTTTGAGTATCTCTACATTACCATTTTTACAACATACATCTACTGGAGTCTGACCTTCACTGTCACACTGATTTACATCAGCTTTATATTCAAGTAATATGTTCACAGTAGGTACATAACCTCTGTTATGTCCTAGTCGATAGACTGATTTAAAATAACATAAATTTCGCTTTTTTGTAATGGGTCTACTAGTACAGGCAATAAACAAAGGCGATTTTCCATCTTCATCACACTGAGAAATGTCAGCATTGTGTTCCAAAAGAAGTTTAACAATATCAAAATATTCTTGTTTACAAGCAATGAACAATGGTGACTGCTTTTGCTTGTTACACTGAGAGATGTCAGCATTTTTCTCCAGTAACAGTTTCACTACATCTATATTTCTCCCTTCACAAGCCATAAACAATGGGGTGTTTCCATTTCTGTCACAAAATGAGATCTTTGCCTTGTTATTCAGTAGTAATTTGAGTATTTCTACATTACCATCTTTACAACATACATGTACTGGAGTCTGACCTTCACTGTCACACTGATTTACATCAGCTTTATATTCAAGTAATAGTTTTACAGTATTTAAATAACTTCTGTTATGTTCTAGATTATAAACTGATTTAAAATAACGTAACTTTTTCTTGTTCGGGATGGGTCTAGTAGTACATGCTATAAACAAAGGAGATTTTCCATCTTCATCACACTGAGAAATATCGGAATTTTGTTCCAGAAGAAGTTTAACAATATCAAAATTTCCTTGTTTACACGCAATGTACAATGGTGACTGATTTTGCTTGTTACACTGCGAGATGCCATCATTATTTTCCAGTAACAGTTTCACTACATCTATATTTCCCTCTTTACAAGCCATAAACAATGGGGTGTTTCCATTTTTGTCAAAAAATGAGATGTTTGGCTTGTTCTTCAGTAGTAATTTTAGTACTTCTACATTACCATCTTTACAACATACATGTACTGGAGTCTGACCTTCACTGTCACACTGATTTACATCAGCTTTATATTCAAGTAATATTTTTACAGTATCTACATAACCTCTGTTATGTCCTAGTCGATAGACTGATTTAAAATAACATAAATTTCGCTTTTTTGTAATGGTTCTACTAGTACAGGCTATAAACAAAGGCGATTTTCCATCTTCATCACACTGAGAAATGTCAGCGTTGTGTTCCAAAAGAAGTTTAACAATATCAAAATGTCCTCGTTTACAAGCAATCCACAATGGCGACTTATTTTGCTTGTTACACTGCGAGATGTCATCATTATTTTCCAGTAACAGTTTCACTACATCTATATTTCCCCATTCACAAGCCATAAACAATGGGGTGTTTCCATTTTTGTCACAAAATGAGACGTTTGCATTGTTCTTCAGTAGTAATTTTAGTATTTCTATATTACCATGCACACAACATACATGTACTGGAGTCTGAGCTCTATTGTCACACTGGTTTATATGAGATTTATATTCAAGTAATATTTTCACAGTATCTATATAGCTTCTGTTATGCTCATCTTCATCAACAAGATTCAAATATTTTAGCTTTTGCAGGTATTGGATGGGTCTACTAGTACAGGCTATAAACAAAGGCGATTTTCCATCTTCATCACACTGGGAAATGTCAGCATTGTGTTCCAAAAGAAGTTTAACAATATCAAAATATCCTTGTTTACAAGCAATGTACAATGGTGACTGCCTTTGCATGTTACACCTCGAGATGTCAGCATTATTTTCTAGTAACAGTTTCACTGCATTTCTATTACCCACTTCACAAGCAATTAAAACTAAGGTGTTTTTATTTTTGTCACAAAATGAGATGATTGCATTGTTCTTCAGTAGTATTTTGAGTATCTCTACATTACCATTTTTACAACATACATCTACTGGAGTCTGACCTTCACTGTCACACTGATTTATATCAGCTTTATATTCAAGTAATATTTTCACAGTATCCAAATAATAGCTTCTGTTATGCTCATCTTCATCATCAAGATTCAAATATTTTAGCTTTTGCAGGTATTGGATGGGTCTACTAGTACAGGCTATAAACAAAGGCGATTTCCCATCTTCATCACACTGAGAAATGTCAGCATTGTGTTCCAGGAGAAGTTTAACAATATCAAAATATCCTTGTTTACAAGCAATGTACAGTGGTGACTTCTTTTGATTGTTACACTGGGAGATGTCAGCATGATGTTCCAGTAACAGTTTCACTACATCTCTATTACCCACTTCACAAGCAATAAAAACTGGGGTTTTTCCATTTCTGTCACAAAATGAGATGTTTGGGTTGTTATTTAGTAGTAATTTGAGTATTTCTACATTACCAATTGTACAACATACATCTACTAGAGTCTGACCTTCATTGTCACACTGATTTACATCAGCTTTATATTCAAGTAATATTTTTACAGTATCTACATAACCTCTGTTATGTCCTAGTCGATAGACTGATTTAAAATAACATAAATTTCGCTTATTTGTAATGGTTCTACTAGTACAGGCTATAAACAAAGGCGATTTTCCATCTTCATCACACTGAGAAATGTCAGCATTGTGTTCCAAAAGAAGTTTAACAATATCAAAATGTCCTCGTTTACAAGCAATGCACAACGGCGACATATTTTGCTTGTTACACTGCGAGATGTCATCATTATTTTCCAGTAACAGTTTCACTACACATATATTTCCCTCTTTACAAGCCATAAACAATGGGGTGTTTCCATTTTTGTCACAAAATGAGATGATTGGCTTGTTCTTCAGTAGTAATTTTAGTATTTCTACATTACCATCTTTACAACATACATGTACTGGAGTCTGACCTTCACTGTCACACTGATTTACATCAGCTTTATATTCAAGTAATATTTTCACAGTATCTATATAATAGCTTCTGTTATGCTCATCTTCATCATCAAGATTCAAATATTTTAGCTTTTGCAGGTATTGGATGGGTCTACTAGTACAGGCTATAAACAAAGGCGATTTCCCATCTTCATCACACTGAGAAATGTCAGCATTGTGTTCCAGGAGAAGTTTAACAATATCAAAATATCCTTGTTTACAAGCAATGTACAGTGGTGACTTCTTTTGATTGTTACACTGGGAGAAGTCAGCATGATGTTCCAGTAACAGTTTCACTACATCTCTATTACCCACTTCACAAGCAATAAAAACTGGGGTTTTTCCATTTTTATCACAAAATGAGATGTTTGGCTTGTTATTCAGTAGTAATTTGAGTATTTCTACATTACCATCTTTACAACATACATGTACTGGAGTCTGACCTTCACTGTCACACTGATTTACATCAGCTTTATATTCAAGTAATATTTTTACAGTATCTACATAACCTCTGTTATGTCCTAGTCGATAGACTGATTTAAAATAACATAAATTTCGCTTTTTTGTAATGGTTCTACTAGTACAGGCTATAAACAAAGGCGATTTTCCATCTTCATCACACTGAGAAATGTCAGCGTTGTGTTCCAAAAGAAGTTTAACAATATCAAAATGTCCTCGTTTACAAGCAATCCACAATGGCGACTTATTTTGCTTGTTACACTGCGAGATGTCATCATTATTTTCCAGTAACAGTTTCACTACATCTATATTTCCCCATTCACAAGCCATAAACAATGGGGTGTTTCCATTTTTGTCACAAAATGAGACGTTTGCATTGTTCTTCAGTAGTAATTTTAGTATTTCTATATTACCATGCACACAACATACATGTACTGGAGTCTGACCTCTATTGTCACACTGGTTTATATGAGATTTATATTCAAGTAATATTTTCACAGTATCTATATAGCTTCTGTTATGCTCATCTTCATCAACAAGATTCAAATATTTTAGCTTTTGCAGGTATTGGATGGGTCTACTAGTACAGGCTATAAACAAAGGCGATTTTCCATCTTCATCACACTGGGAAATGTCAGCATTGTGTTCCAAAAGAAGTTTAACAATATCAAAATATCCTTGTTTACAAGCAATGTACAATGGTGACTGCCTTTGCATGTTACACCTCGAGATGTCAGCATTATTTTCTAGTAACAGTTTCACTGCATTTCTATTACCCACTTCACAAGCAATTAAAACTAAGGTGTTTTTATTTTTGTCACAAAATGAGATGATTGCATTGTTCTTCAGTAGTATTTTGAGTATCTCTACATTACCATTTTTACAACATACATCTACTGGAGTCTGACCTTCACTGTCACACTGATTTATATCAGCTTTATATTCAAGTAATATTTTCACAGTATCTATATAATAGCTTCTGTTATGCTCATCTTCATCAACAAGATTCAAATATTTTAGCTTTTGCAGGTATTGGATGGGTCTACTAGTACAGGCTATAAACAAAGGCGATTTCCCATCTTCATCACACTGAGAAATGTCAGCATTGTGTTCCAGGAGAAGTTTAACAATATCAAAATATCCTTGTTTACAAGCAATGTACAGTGGTGACTTCTTTTGATTGTTACACTGGGAGATGTCAGCATTATTTTCCAGTAGCAATTTCACTACATATCTATTATCCACTTCACAAGCAAGAAAAACTGGGGTGTTTCCATTTTTATCACAAAATGAGATTTTTGCCTTGTTCTTCAGTAGTAATTCGAGTATTTCTACATTACCATGCACACAACATACATGTACTGGAGTCTGACCTTTATTGTTACAATGATTTATATCAGCGTTTTCCTCCAGTAACAGTTTCACAACATCTATATTTCTCCCTTCACAAGCCATAAACAATGCGGAGTTTCCATTTTTATCACAAAATGAGATTTTTGCCTTGTTCTTCAGTAGTAATTCGAGTATTTCTACATTACCATCTTTACAACATACATGTACTGGAGTCTGGCCTTCATTGTCACACTGGTTTACATCAGCTTTATATTCAAGTAATATTTTCACAGTATCTATACAGCTTCCGTTATGTTCTAGTTTAAGATTACGCAACTTTTTCTTGTTTTGGATGGGGCTGCTACTACAGGCTATAAACAAAGGCGATGTCCCATCTTCATCACACTGAGAAATGTCAGCATTGTTTTCTATAAGAAGTTTAACCATTTCAAAATTTCCTTGTTTACAAGCAATGTACAGTGGTGACTTCTTTTGATTGTTACACTGGGAGATGTCAGCATGATGTTCCAGTAACAGTTTCACTACATCTCTATTACCCGCTTCACAAGCCATAAACAATGCGGTGTTTCCATTTTTGTCACAAAATGAGATGTTTGGCTTGTTATTCAGTAGTAATTTGAGTATTTCTACATTACCATCTTTACAACATACATGTACTGGAGTCTGACCTTCACTGTTACATTGGTTTATATCGGCTTTATATTCAAGTAATATTTTCACAGTATCTAAATAGCTTCCGTTATGTTCTAGTTTATAAACTGATTTAAGATTACGTAACTTTTTCTTGTTTTGTATGGGGCTACAGGTACAGGCTATAAACAACGGTGATTGCCCATCTTCATCACTCTGAGAAATGTCAGCATTGTGTTCCAGTAAAAGTTTAATAATCTCCGCATGTCCTCCTTCACTAGCTTTATGCAATGGTGACTGTCCCAAAGCATCCCTTTGAGAGAGGTCAACATTGTAACTCAGCAGTAACAGTTTCACTATATTTATATATCCTCTTTTACAAGCTGCGTGCAATGGTGACATTCTGTATCTACCACACAAAGAGAATTGAGCATTGTTATCCAGTAACAGTTTCACTATGTCTGTATATCCCTTTTCACAAGCTATAAACAACGCTGACTTTTTCCATCTAATACGTTGGGCCTTATAAGCCTTATAAGTCAGTAACAATTTCACTGTATTAGTATTTCCTCCTTCACAAGCTTTATGTAAAGTTGATATGCCTTGTATACCTTCATTGACATTACACCCAATAGCAATGAGAAATTGTACAATATCTGTATATCCTTCTGTTATAGCTTTTATCAGGGGAGTGGTGTCTTGTTCATAAAACCCCCATATTGGATCAGATATTTTACTCAGGTTCATATCTGTTATTTTAATAAACAACGATTTTATTTTCTCTCTCTTTTTTTTCCAATATGTTATCAAATTTTCTCTGAATCTCTCATACTTTAATTGTCTATTATGCATTGAACTATAGATGTCATGTTTTTCCAAATCTTGGACAGTACGTTCAAAATATATTTCTTCCATGTCTTCCTCGACTGGTATAAAACCGGTCTGTTCACTTTTTACAGATCTAAACATAAATCTATCACCTATGAATGTACTAGGTGCATATTTAATAAAACATTCTGTAAGATGTTTTCCACAGATAATAGCTGCAATGTTATAAATCTTATCATGTATAATACTATAATTACCATCTGTCTCTTTAATAAATGTACCAACCAGAGCTGATAAACTTTCATAAACTGAATTTCTATCAGTTTGTAGATTTAAATCTAGCTTACATTCTTTTAAAACATTCTCAACAGCAACTTTAACCTCGGTATTAGAAATCCTTGGAGTTAACCATTCAACATTGAAAAAATTAAAAATAATACACAGACATATTGAGCAAAAATGTACTGAACTTTGCATTCTTAGTTCTTCAATGTCATTTTTGATAGTGTCTATAGGTTCAGAAAAAAGTAGATTAATTTCATCCTGCCTTTTTCCTACTGACAGCTTACATAGTAATGGAAAAAAATCAAATTTATCAAATACACGTTGATCAATTGTATTCACCATTTCATCAGAAATATACTGTTTTATCATTAATAATCTTTCACGTGGCATTAAACATAAATTTGTGGAGAGCAAATTACATTCTTCTTTGAACAGTGCAAGTCTTTTAAAGTGTTGATCTTTAAATATATGAAGTCTACAAGAAACTATTATTTTAGTTGAATTGTGTTTTTTGGCCTTAACTGAGTGGTCTTTTGTTCTTTCAGCTGGTGTTTTCTGTTCAAATATCTTTTCCAATTTTTCAGAGTGATCCTTCCACATATTAAGAGTTTGAATATTAATTGTTTCTTTGCCACAAACGTCATCAACGACAAATACTTGTTTCTTCCTACTATTATAGTATCTTATAATGTCAGCTGGACTTGTAACACAGGTAACAATCTCATAATGGTCATTGCGATTTAATTCAAGAGCAACATGATGTATGATTGAAGATTTACCTGACCCAGAACTTCCTGTAACAACAATACAGTTGGATGTTTGAAGTGATTCTTTAACATACTTTGCTGCCCTGGTTTCAACAAACTTCTCATCATCTTCTTTCCATTCCTGAATGTAGATTTCAATTTGATCTGTAATGTAAAGAATTTTGTTCTAACGAATGTATAAACAGTTTAAACGTTGGATTGGGATGCCAGATTTTTCTGATTGTTATAAGCCTCTGTTACTTTAAGATGAAAATCAACATTGAACATGCTGTTCCTTTCATTGTTATTTTACATAAATATACTGTAAGGAATATACTAATTTACTATTTATATCATTCTTTATTTATAGATTTCTTATGATAATAAGCTCATAATATGATTATGTAATACATGTATATTTCAACAGGAGGTTATCTTTTTTGCTTGTCAGATTTGTATAAAACTCGTGAAAGATTAACTCTTAAATCACAGAATTCTTTTAAAAATAAAACCAAGTAAATTGCAACGGTTAGGGGTGGTCCATAATTGTCAACATTTTTCACAGGTTTGGATGGCAATATTTTTGGAAACCCCAACCCTTCCTCAAAAAGTGAACATCAATACTTTTCTACATTGTTCCGTGAAAAGGAACCAACCCTTACTCTGAAAGAGGATCTAAAGACATCATTACTAATTTTGGAAATTCATGTACAAAGTCCAGAGCCTCTTGACATGCTCAGGTCAGTTGCCGTTTGTTGGCTTTTTGTCACCTTATACTGCTCAGAATTTTGTTAGCATAGTGAATTCTATCAATATCATCAGCATATATTCCCTTTTTTCCTGAATATCAACAAAAGTGCCATTATTACATGTATGATACTGATTTCTTAATGCTTACGCAAAAATGTTGAATTTGAACCCTTCTTCTCCCAAGCATGAGTTTTGTAAACTCATGAAAATGATGTCAATTACGGACGACCACTTAAGAAATTCCTGTCACATCAAATGCCACTCCTTATAAATATACAAAATCATTAGAAAAGGTCCTTTCTCCTAATTTCCACTGATGACGAGGACAAGTTAAATTCTTTGTGATACCAATTTTGATGGACAAGATGTGCAAAATTCGTCCATTTACGACTCATCAGTTGTGCTCATGGACTACAATGTTGAAAACAAAAACAACAATCCAAAAGGTTGAAAGCAAATACACAAATACCAAAATTCCAAAAGAGGTAAAGACAAAACCATCTAAGGACATAGCTATGCAAGAGGGACATACTCCTTAGTATTCACAAATTTTACAATCTTGTAACAGTAAATTTTAAGTATCAATTTCAGGCTAGTATCAAAATACTAGCAACTGACAAATAATCATACCGTAATTAACATAGGGAAATGGTCTCAATCTGAAAAGGTTACAAGAAGACATTGATTTCCTACCAAAATTAGAAATAAATATTCTACCTCTAATATTTTCAGGAATATATTGTTCTGAATGTTCCTTCTTCAGAACATCTATATCATCTTTCATGGGTTTAATGTTTCCCTGTATGTTTGACTGGTGCCTCATTAAAGCCTTTATATCATCCTTCATGGGTTTAATATTTTCCTGTAACTCTGACTGGTCTTTTTGTATTCTTTCTAGTTCATTTTGAATTTGTTTTATATTTTCCTTGATACATTTTTCCACTTCTGCTTTGTATGTGCAATTAAATGTTTGACGTTTTAGATCCAATATGTCAGTTGCAAGACTACCTAAGCTTAATCGACTGACAGCCTGAAAGATTCAAAAGAATATTAAATTGAAAACAAGTGCTTAAACAACAAAATAGATTCATATACTGTAGACATGAAAGTTAAGCAAACACTTTCAAAAATCTATTAACAGAATTCCATAATTTATTGACTGAAAATTTCAACACAAGAATCTAAATATCATATTACATTTATTGAGGGAGACGATGCCCTCATTGACTTACAATACACCAGCAGTGTTAATAAAAAAAAAACACCAAATGTCTTGCGATGGGTGTGCATTTCATGCATAACATCTACAGATGGGCAATGAGATCTTAGAATTTCGATTTTAACAATATGGGACCCAGAGAGATAGAATAAGGAAATTAAGCACGAGGACTAAACTCCTTTATTGTTTTTAATTTATGCATTTCATATTTGTTGTAGCACTGTCATTCACCGAATGTAAATATAACGTTTCAGGGTCAGGATTATCAGAACATGAAATTAAAGCCAACTTAGAGATATGTTTCTATATTTATTTACTGATACAGTAATTTTAAGCAGTACTGAATATATATTGGATTTGATGTTCCCTTTGATATAAATATTGTAATGGATGTGGATTTGATTAGTCTCCTTTTTTAGGTTCAGATTAATGTTTTCTTAATTATATGTTCATTTTAAGTTTAATTTGATTTTAAACACACTAAAATATAAAGTAGCTTAATTTGTTTAACTGTTAAAGTATTTAACTATGATATCTGTTTAATATTTTATGAATTTTAGCTTATTCAAAATAATCCAAAGATACTAATATTAGATATAGTAAATTTATACTATGCTGTATACGACGCATTTCAAGGAGTTACCTCTCATCAGCAGCTTTAGAACATTTGGAAGACCAAAAACCAAACTTATATTAAACAAGAAGTACTCATCCAAAAAAAAAACCGAAATAGGAAGCCAAATTTAAGCTAAGGAGATCTACCATGTGCAATACAAGGAATGAACCCTTAGTATTTCTATTATTTTTGAATTTTGCTAAATACTGGTAATTTCTGTAACAAATCAATGAATAATCATGTCAGACAAGTCTGACGACTGGGTTGGCGAATACCCTCGGGGACCTAGGGTCCACCAGCAGAGGCATCATCCCAGGAGTTTCAAAATAATCCAAAGATACTAATATTAGATATAGTAAATTTATACTATGCTGTATACGACGCATTTCAAGGAGTTGCTTCCATACCTTATCTTCAAATGTATCTGAGAAAGTTATAAGATTTTCTCTTAACATTGATCAGGAGTTGCAGCGGTGGGAGAAGACCACTCTCCACGTGTACGAGCCGGCATTACTTAATTTCAGTCTAAATTAGACATCAGCTCGCAGGAATCCAGAGATTCCACTCGAGTTCTTTTTCTGCAACTACTTTGGCATTACTTTGGTGCTTTTAACTAAATTCTAAAACACAACGCGAATTACATATTTTTAATTACTATATATTTGAACTGTTTTTTAAGGTTTCATCTTGGTTTGATTTTGACTACATGTATGTTTGGCTATATTGTTGTATAGTCGTAAAATAAAATATTGTCTTATATTAAATTTATGTCTTTGTTCAGCCAGAATCTGACATCAGGTATCCCGATGATCGAATAGGGGCGAAGTACTGGACATTACACGTCCCGGAAGGTGTCTTCACTGACCCTCCTGTTACAATATTCTATGATGAAAATTTAGTTGACAATAAAATGTACATGTAAATATATGATATTTTAATAGTACAAAAAAGTTGGAAAAGGAATGGTGTAGGGACGCCGTGGTGTAGTGGTTAACGCATCAGACTATGAAGCCAGTAGTCCCTGGTTAGATTCCGGTTCGTTATGAAAATCTCAGGGATCAAATTTGCGATATCCTATCGACACCATTTGCGAGGATGGTCTCGATAAAAGATCCTTGTCAGTCGAATGGGGATGACAAATGGTTGACTAGTGTTAAGGGACAGCAACACACTTATCATGTTAAAGAATCTTCTGTAGATGTCAAAAAAGAGCTGCTCAAACCCGCCAAGTGGAAAGGATTAGCATAAGTTGGAATAACTTGTTTCTCGATTGTCTATATATAAAATAAATAAGTTTTGAACTAACTGTAACAATTATCAAGTATATGTGTGTCCATTGGACAATGCCCGGCCAATGATGTCAGTATTTAGTAAATAGAATTACATTTGTATATTATTGACTTTGAAGTCTCTAACGATAGGGTAGATGAAATTCTACCTCTCAATACTTCATGAAAAACAACCTTCAACCTGAACCTTAACCTGGATTCTAATATTGAAATTATATAAAGAAATTCAAAGTCAATTACTCATCACCACAAGGTCACAGGATCCGTTTCGCATCAAAATGCTGCTGCTAATATCACAAGCTATCAATGTACGAAGTTTCATGATGATACCATAACTCCTTCATGAACAAGAGACTCCCAAGAGCCTGAATCGCTCACCTGTTATGTTTTGTGTAGATCTTGCAGCAATGGCATTGACTCTCGACGTGAACAGGTAAATTTTAGGGTCCTGAACCCAAATATGTTGGGATGCTAGGGTCTTTTCCATCAATTGCCATGGATATTTTTAAGGACCTTGACCCTTGAGCTTCCATATTGACTTTTTCAGCTTTACTATAGGATCCTGAATTTATATTGTTGGTAGGAACTTTTTCATCAGTTGCTAGGGCTTTTTCAATGACCTTGACCCTTGACCCCCCATTTAACTTGTATAGCTACCATTTAAAGTGGAACTAAAACGCTTATAGCAAGTTATTTTCATTTTATAGTACTAAATAAACGTATAAAAACGCAAAAAACCCGATGAAATTTGGTCAAGTAATAACGGAGAAAATAGCGAGTGAAGTTGGATTATTTTTACCTGTGGGAAATCCAATCAGCGCTATTTCCGGAAACAGGGTTTCCTCGCTGAGTGACCCGATTGACCGGAAATGACGTACAGTGCGGACTACTCTTGAACTTGTTTACATTGACCAGAAGGAATATATTATGGATGAAGACAGCAATGCTAGTGATTTATAATAGTATAGCCAATAAATTTCAATAAATGCCCCCATATACATATATATAAAAAGAATGAAAGTGAAAGATATTTTGAAAGGTGTGTATAACATAAATACAAATGGAAGACCATCTTAAATAGGAATAAAAAACAAACACTATTTTTTAAACAAGCAAATATAAGACACAATATTAATTGATAGTTTTAAAACAGATGTTTTACAAATAGTGATATAAGTTACTGAATAGTAATATAGATTTTGATGTAGAATTATAATGTGTTTTTTTTATTGAATTGACAGATTCATAAAATTTCAGAATTTTCTTATAAAAATATAATAAATTTCTTAGTTTAATCAGAGACATATATGTAGAGAGGGATAAGTAATTTCTTACAATCCTTGTTGTAATAATAAAAATATGTAGAGAATCATTGGAGAAACTGCACTGTACACCTAAAACTTTAATAAAAGATTTTGATGGATTTTAATAAAAAAAAATTATTCAACTTATAAAATAATTCCCACGTTTGTAGAGTTATAATTTGGTTAATATTGGTTATGGGACTTTATGCTCTTTGTGTAATTTGAATTATAATACCAGTCAAAACTGGTTTTCATAACACCTTTCTATATTGATTTACTCCACAGGTGGTAGGTGCATGGCCAAGTTGTTATTTACCTGATTGGAGGGATTAAAACTTTTGTTTGATCTTTATTACTAGATAACAGGATGTTAATTAATAGGTGCTAAAACTTTAACTGTTTTAATTACCAGGATTAAAGGTGATAAATATCCATCCACATGTTTACTAATTTGTTTTATATCATGAACTAGTTTTAATTTTCACAGGTGTTTAATACTATTTAGGGGGAAATTAAAATTTCTTGCACGATTGGAAGTGTCATATATATATTTTTTTTACAAATAATGAATAAATAAATACATATTCTTTTAATAAATAATTAGACATTCAAACTTTGCTTTAGCTTTACATTGCTAATGAAATAGAATGTCTTTAAAAAAGCTACATTTTTACCCAAATTATTTTCTGCATTATCAGGATTATGACCATGAACATGTTATATAAATAGAGAGGTAGTTATATCATGGAAGTACATGTATTGTTCTATATTGTATTATTTTACCATAGTCAGCAGACTCTTAATATTTGAAATTATTATGGTTACAAATGTATAACTTTTATGCTCATAGAAAGAGAAAAAAATTCAGAGGGACATGGGACCAGAATAACTTTTTATGGAGCTACACATTTCGCTATAATAGCCTCTTATTGTACTACAACTTATGTTAGCTTGTTGGCTACATCTTTTCAAAGTCATGCCTGTCAAGGCTCTGCATTTGATATCAGCGGCCTTACATGTACCTTCTACTTACTCCATTAATAATATTTTTAAATAGCCCCATGTTCAGGATGTTGGTAACTGTGGTGGTTTGAAAAGAAGGGGTGTAAATCAAACACAATAACTCTAAAAATACCCTTAAATATACCCTATGTATGATGTAAAGGTACAATATAGTTATACATAAAAAATTTTGATTCAACAGGAGAGGCTGCATAGGCTTAATGTAGGCTTATTCTCACAATGACATTATGATAATGCATTCATTTTCAAACATGTGCATATATACACATAAAGTTGCATCCCGCAACTGCACAATTCCTTCCCATTGTTGAATTGTAGATTTAAATTAAGTACAATGTTTCATCAAACAAGTGTCGGTGAATATATAAGAAGCACTGTCAATCGATAGTTGTCACCAATAACGTATAAACAATCAACTGAATCTGCTTTCACTTTGCAAATGACCTGTACCTATTTATGTACAAGATCTGAACCGCACAGTACGTCACTTCCGGCGACTAGTAATATTCGAGTTTTTTAACAAATCGTTCAGGTGTGCAAATGACGATTGGTCAGTATTTTGCTAATATCTCGAAAACTAAGTTACCGAATTTCATCGGGTTTATTGCGTTTTTATACGTTTTTTTAGTACTATAAAATGAAAATAACTTTCTATAAGCGTTTTAGTTCCACTTTAATTTATTTCAAGTTATGCTCTTAACATCTGTTTACATAATAATTTTTCAAGGGCATCAACTCCTATAAGTGGCCATTGAAGATTTTTGTCATGTTGACTTATTTGTAGATCTTACTTAGCTGTTGTTGCTGTTTACAGTTTGTATTTATCTATAACAGTACTTAAGTTAATAACCTAAAATTGCAAAATTTCCTTAAAATTAACAATTCAGGGGCAATAACCCATAAACGGGTTGATTAATTGGTCCGAAAATTTCATGGTAGGTAGATCTTGACCTGATGAACATTTTTACCTCGTCAGTTTTGTTCTGAATGCTTTAGTTTTTGAGATATAAGCTACAAACTATAGTTTAACCTTATGTTCTATTTTTAGCCATGGCGGCCATGTTTCTAAGGATCATTAAGACTAAGTATGGCTGTGATTGGTTTCGTGGTTTCAGAGTAGAAGATCTTTGAAAAAGTTTTACGATGGATGACAGACAGATGGCAAGTGATGGCAAAAGCTCACATGTCCTTTTAGGACAGGTGAGCTAAAAATTACCTTAAATTTGAACCTTACGGGTAACATGGATTCTAATATTGAAATTCTATAAAGAAATGACCATGACCTCAAGGTCACAGCATCCGTTTTGCATCAAAATACTGTTGTCCATATCACAAGCTATCCATGTACAAATTTCTTGATGATACCATGCATAACTCCTTCATTAAAAACTACCTTAAACCTGAACCTTAACCTTGATTCTAATATTGAAATTCAATAAAGAAATTCAGAGTCAATAACCCATACCTTCAAAGACACAGCATCCATTTCACATCAAAATGCTGCTGTCCATATCAAAAGCTATCTACCTTAAACCTGAACCTTAGTCTCGTACAGAGTGACGCACAGACCGAAAAACTATGCCTGGCCTGCCTTACACGCGGGGCATAAAAAGCGAATAAGACCATAAATATCAAAACAATAATATATTGCCATAGATATCAAAACCTGACTGGTGATATGTGCATTTGCTTTTTTAAGTAAGAGTGAACATGTTGGTTCCACTTGATCTAATTTGTTCAACCATATTTATTTAACATCGTCTTCAAGAGGAAATTCAACCAAATTTTCCTTGTTGTGAAACAATCATTTTAGCAACAATTTTCAATAGATGGTACCTATATTGTGTAATCAACTGAGGTAGAATGCAAATTAAACCTTTTCTTATTAGATCTTCAATTTTTTTGAAATTCTTTTCCAAAAATACAGATCTTAGACATAGAATATTCATTGAAATATTGAACATGTGTTTTAAGGAGAATTATGCAATATGAAGATATTTTGGTAATATTTTCATATTTCAAGACTTTTCACAAGAACGTATTTGTCAAGACTGCAAACATATTAGACTTAACTGAACATTTTAATTTAGCTGAATAATAAGACCCAATGTTCATATACGGTTAATACATAGTTAAATCAATTAATGAAACAGTCTTTAGGTATTGTCTTATGATGTCCCAATCTAAATTTAGCCATTTTATTTCATTCTACATAAAATCAGACAAATCAGTTTCTTAATGATCAAATGGACGATAAACAGTGCCCTTTGTTATTTGTACTTACTTGAGAAAGGTCAGGCCAAACATTATTAAATTCAGACTCCTTTATCTGGAAATCTGTCTTGTGTGACAGTTTATTTCGATAATGGTGAATTCTTTCAATATCATCTTCTTGAGTTGTATCCCCTAATAGTGGCTGATTACCCCATCCTTGTGTTGGAGGTGGTATGCTTGTCTTCAGTGTATTTATTATTAAGCTATATAGCAAGGTGAAATCAAAATCTAAAGACCTGACAACATTGGAGGTACCTGTAATTTACATAATATATTTCATAATGCAGTTACTACTTTGAACTACATGTATTGTATTTTTTATGTTATTTTATTATGTCTTTTTTCAAACTGCAAAAGCTTTTTCTGAAATATGTTTCTTTAAATGTACTAAACTAACTTTCGTTTCCAATAATCGTAATGAATTGTCGTTTTCGTTTCCAAGACAATTATAGAAATGCCCAAAATAAGCTGATTTTCAATTTTTTGTGTGCATTTCTCTCATTGATTTCTATATCATGTATAACGTCAACACACACAAATGTGACGTTACAGACTATGTGCAAATTCTGTTCCCGAACTTTTGTTCTATGTTGACTTTTAGACATAATGTCTGAATTGTTATTTTAAACGTACAGAATAGCAATCAAGTCTAAAGTTTGTTATTTTCACATATGAACTACCAAATAATCTTAATTCAGAGTACATATTTTAATAATATAAAGTACAAACCTGGGAAGAGAATGTTCAGTTGTTCAAGTGTGTATCTTCTGTTATTTGCCAGTGAATTGTAATGCCAATTCAAATGACCAGATAACATATTTGGAGGCATTTTTCTGTCAAAATATTGACGAACCGATGTTGTTCCAATTTTCTGACACAGAATAAAAATTCTGATGAAATTATTTTCTTCATGTGACAGGCCTGAAATAAAAACCATCACATTGTGCCATGGAATGTACATTATACATGTATATTTGTGAACTAGCCTTAGAAAAAGTTATTCTGTTGGAGGCTGAGTACATTGGGAAGACCATCGTAAAGCTGAAAATGTGATTCTTACAATTTTAACCATTGTATGTAAATTTCTGTTCCCAATAAGGAGTTGAGGGCCTAATTAAATGCATCAAAGAAATAAATATTTAAACATTTGTGTGTTGATTAAAAGTTCAGACAATTTTTTTTTATTTTTATAATGTTTATATCGCTCTATCCATCTAAGGACAAATGAATGTAGCTACCATCCTGAACAGCTTAATCTGACTTTATTGTTCATATTTTTTAGGTCATGAAACCTGGACAAAAAAGTTCACTACAACTACCAGGTGTAATATCATTCCACTGGATTTATAACATTATCCACCTATCTGTGGATTTGAATAAACACTTCTCAGTTGTAAAATGTCATGTGACTTCCTGTTGATCAACAGATTTTTTTGTGCTACAAAGTCATGGAATGAGAAATGCACATAAAAAAGGAGTTGCTTATATTGAAAGCTGTAAAACGTTAAAACTTTTACCAAACAAACAAGCAAACGTGGTCAGACACCTAATTACCTCACCATGACCTCATTTCCATGGTTCACGTACTGAACTTTATTTCAAAATCTTCTTGTCTGAAACAACTAAGCCAATTGGAACCAGACTTGGCATCAATGGTCAATAGATCGTCCATTCATAATTGTGTTTAATGACCCGGATCAATCGCCACAGCCAGATTTAGTTTAACAACGGACCTATAGGAAAATTCATTAAAAACATTTGTCTGAAATCACTTGGCCAATTGGAGCCAGACTTAGTAGCAATGGTGCTTAAATGGCCATCTGTCAGAATTGTGACCAATGACCCAAACCTTCAACCAAGATTTCCACCACAAATGAACAGTTTAACATAGGACCCTATGGGAAAAAACCAGCCAAAATGAATATTACACTTACATTTTTAGTCCTGCTGAAGATAAACAATTTAAATCCAGATGAGCTTCTAGATACATGTATAGGTATACAGGTACTGTGAATTATCAAAACAATAAAATAATCTTTTTGAGGGGTATTTTTTATTTTCAGCATTCTTGTGCAAGAAAGAATATCTGGTTATTATATTAATCAAACTATATTTTTCCCTGAGTTAAATTATGGATATACATGTATTTCACCAGTTTGATAGAATTCTTGCACAATTTATAATGAACTTTGGTTGACTTCATATTAATGAAAAAAGTGTCATCCACATATATTCTCATGTTTGATGAAACTTACCTGGTAAGACTTCAATAACAACGGGTTGACCCTGAAAAACCTCAGTCAATCTTCTTATCTCTAGTTTATAGATACCATCATCAGTTTTATCTATATCATTTAATATTAGTTCAGGAGTTGGTAGATCACAAGAACTACCGGAATATTTGCCGGTATGAATTGATAAATCTTTTCCAATATTGTTTATGATTCTTTGCCAGTGAAGAGTGATTGGTCTTGTGGAACCGTACTTGATCCTTGCAGATAATTTGACTGTACTGCCTTGAAGTATCGATATTGTGCCATTTTGTACCATTTCAATGTCAGCATCAGCTGTATTCAAGGAAAGGATTATATGATGTACATCATTAGATTATCATCAATGTAATCAACATAGAAAATAGAGCACGAAAAGGTTCAACTTGAATTTTCAATGAAAACTGCCAAACAAATGATATCTACTGGTATAATAAAACAAACTGTAATCTCGCCTGCCAGCAGCAGTAAAGTCAACATTTCTGTATTAAATTCAAATGGATGTATAAAAACTAGAAAATTTGTTTCTTTAATGTTTTTTAATAATGCTTTTGTTCATATTTTTGTTTTTTATAATTTGTGTATATTGTGTGTTTCAGATTAAATGTAATTATCAGTACTAATGTTAATCCGGACATTTTTAAATTCAGATAATAAACAAATTGTATCACATGTATTATAATGTAAAGGCAGGAAATATCAAAGGGATATTCGAAGGAGAGAAAAATCATAACAACTGACGAACTCCGGAGAACAACGAAGACAAGACCAAAACAATAATAAAATTATCTATTTGTGAAGATTAAAGTTCTTACCCGAGTTCAAAATGAAGACTGGAAAATGTTCAACGTCATTTCTGAATGGAGCTTAGCAGAATGAGAGAAAAAACAGTGAATTTTAAAAACGAGTCTACCCCCTGGTTTTTTGGTGGGTCCATGTTGTTCATATGTTTTTAGTTTTTAATTGTAATGCATGTATTATTTTTGTCTTGTTTTTGTTGTTCTCCGGAGTTTGTCAGTTGTTTCGATTATTCCCTCCTTCGGATATCTTTCATTAACTTTCACTTGAGTTTAGTTTTTATGTTGATAATTCCCCAGCATAGTGCCAAACAAAAATCTCACCATGTTACCTGTATCCTTTTTGGACACAGTGAAAGAATGTTTGGAGTATTTGTAGTGAATGACAAGTAATACAGTTGGAAACGTAATGAATTATGCCTAAGCAGTTTCATGATTGATTTTGTATTTGTAACCAATTTGTTTTTAAAATTTCAGCTTCTTTCCTTTCGTTCTACTGCGCTCTAATCAGAAAAAATGTGAATTTTCCTCATACCGGATTTGACATGGGCAGCATGGTGGGTGTCCTGCAGGAAGCAGAGACTGCTTACTCTTCCGAAGCACCGGAGTCTACCCCCGGTTTTTTGGTGGGGTCTATGCTGCTCATATTTTTTTAGTTTTTAATTGTATTGCTTGTATTGTTTTGGTCTTGTCTTCGTTGTTCACCGGAGTTTGTCAGTTGTTACGATTTTTCTCTCCTTCGAATATCCCTTTGGTATTTCTTAACTTTACTTAAAACTCGTTGAAGATTTTCCAGTCTTCACTTTCAACTCGTGTAAGAAACTATTATTCTTTTTAATCTAACTTTTTTGTTTGATTCCTCTGTTTTGGAAGATTTACATGGTAAAAGGTTTAACGCATCCTCCCCATATACGGTTGCATTTGTTAAATTTGTCTTCTCTATGGCTGTTTTCAAGATTCTTTCACATAAAATGTTTCATATACACTTTTAAATAAATTCATGATAATTCATTATCACAATCTTTCCAATAATCCCCAAAATCAATGTTTAACTGCATTTCTTATGAAGGCAATTGTTGTAAAATAGTATAAGGATGCGTTCAACATGTTCAATGCATGTAGAACAAACGTAAATGAACGGAAACGACACAGACAACAACAATGAAGACGAAAGGCTCATACCATAATATAAATGCAAATATTTATGTTAGTATAAATAATTATTATTCTCTGTGTGTAGAAAACAAAATATTTTGAAAGGAATCTTTCAATGCACACGGAATACCTGACAAGTCTGCTGCAATGGCCCCATCATTTGGAACTTCTCCATTTTCTTCATCTTCCGATGCATCTCCTGTTTTCATCTTTTCTGGAAACTGCAAGTACATGTACATACTGGAATAACAGAATAACCTAAATACAAATACTGATTTGATATTATATTCAGTTTGCTAGAGATTTCTGAGCATGTATTGGTTTTCTCATATTTTCTTATTCCAGTCATCAAACTGATTTTACTAGCATATAAATCTAAACTGGTCATGAAATGAGATTGTTGTGACCAGCTAGTGACCATTTGTGTAGCCTTCATCCATTATTGTATTTCCTCTTGAAAACTGTGGTGTATTGGGTTAGTATATAATACACAACCCGTTTGGTTACATGATTATATTTAAAACTGAACTCTAAACATGACATATATCAATACATAGAAAATATGCATTAAATGAACTATCTGAACTTTAGCTATAAGATAGTACTAGAATCTACTACTGAATTTTTCTTTATATTAATAATTAATTATCTTAGTCACAGCCACCAATCTAAGTCACAGCAAAATGCTGTGAAAGAAAAACATTTAGAGGAATTTCCGGTTGTGACTTGGAGGAAACCATTTACGTGACCTTTTGCAGGTAGGTCGTACATTTATGGTCCAGTATGAGGTTTTTAAACGGAATATGAAAATTCTAAAAATGTCATCATACCCTTTAATAATTTCCCGGTCACATATTTACAGCATAGTTCTATTCTTATCTATGAAGTTAATACGTACCTTACCTCAAAGCAGAGATTGTTGTGACGCAAGTTTCGGAATGTTGAATTAAAAAAGTGATTCCAGTATACCACCACTCTTGCGACTGGGATATAATAGAAATATTAATGCACTACTAAATTCTCTAAATATTGATTCCTCCAAATCACATCTAGTTCCTCGAATGCACAACAGGTCTCTCTCAGTCACAGTATTGCACTAAATGTCTGTATTTGTTGGCAATTCAAAGACTTTGGTTAATTAAAGGTGACTTGCATGTTGACTCGACAAATAGATTCCTTTTGAATAAAACTAGATGTATTGTGAGCAAAGCTCACAAAGGATACCCCCCCCTTTTTTGAAGTCCAATTATCTCCCTTGTGTGATATTGGAAAGCAAAGATTTTCTTCATGCACATCTTTGGATGATGTACTTCCTTTCTGTAAAGTTTCGTTAAATCCATTGAGCGGTCTAGGAGGAGTTGCGCTTACAAGGTTCATATATAATGTATAAGCCAAAAAAAATAGAAGTCCAATTATCTCCCTTGTGTGATATCAGAAAGCAAAGATTTTTCTTAATGCACATCTTTGGATGATGTACTTCCTTTCTGTAAAGATTCGTTGAAATCCATTGAGCGGTCTAGGAGGAGTTGCGCTTACGAGGTTCATATATAATGTATAAGCCAAAAAAAAATAGAAGTCCAATTATCTCCATTGTGTGATATCGGAAAGCAAAGATTTTTCTTCATGCACATCTTTGGATGATGTACTTCCTTTCTGTAAAGTTTCGTTGAAATCCATCGAGCGGTCTAGGAGGAGTTGCGCTTACAAGATATATATGGACAGACGGACGTAAAAAAATGATCCAGAAAACACGATTTGAAATTCTGTCTGCAGCATGAAACACCTCAACTTATGTCTGCCAAAAATTGTAGCGCCAACATAATATTACAGATGTAAAAACGCTGTTAATTTGTGACAGGGAAATTATTAAAGGGTATGATGAAATTCTAAGAATTTTCAAATTCCGTCTAAAAACCTCATACAGGACCATAAATGTACGACCTACCTGCAAAAGGTCACATAAATGGTTTCCTCCAAGTCACAACCAGAAATTCCCCCAAACATTTTTCTATCACCACATTTGGCTGTGACTTAGAGCGATTGGTGGCCGTGTTAGTAATGGACTTTAGTTTGCAAAAGACAAAAATGTGTGCGTCTTCCAAGGAAGAAATGTGTCACCTGCGGACATCAATTTTTACAAAAGATATTAAACTTTTCTAAAAATGAAATATATATGCACACCTTTGCATTAAGGTTAATGCACAGAGAAAGTTTCATCAAATTACTCTGAGTGGTTATGGAGTAGTTAGGGATAGAGGTTTTGAACACCCCCCCCCCCCTTTTTTTTCAAAAATGTTGATTTTTAAAAAAAAAATTAAAATTTTCTAAAAATGAAAATATATATGCACACCTTTGCATTAAGGCTAATGCACTGAGTAAGTTTCATCAAATTGCTTTGAGCGTTTATGGAGTAGTTGAGGATAGAAGTTTTACCCCCCCCCCCTTTTTGCAAAAATGTCAATTTTAAAAAAAATTTTTAAATTTTCTAAAAATTTAATATATATGCACACCTGTGCTTTAAGGGTAATGCACAGAGAAAGTTTAATCAAATTCCTTTGAGCGGTTATGGAGTAGTTGAGGATAGAAGTTTTGCCCCCCCCCCCCCCACCTTTTTTTGCAAATATGTAAATTTTTACCAAAAAAATTTGAAATTTTCTAAAGTTGAAATATACATGCACACCTATGGCACCCCGTTGTTTTATTTTTATTCAAATTCCAAGATATCTTATTAAGTATTAAGATGTCTTTAATTTTTATAAGATATCCTATTTAATTTGAAGGTAAATAAGATATCTTTTAAACACATACTTTATTAGATATCTTATAAAGTTTATAACATATCTTATAAACTAATAGAGATATCTTATTAACTTATAGAGATATCTTATATATTTAATAAGATATCTTTATAACCAGTTAAATAAGATATCTCTAAGTTAATAAGATATCTCTATAAGTTTATAAGATATCTCTATTAGAGATTAAAAAAAAAAAAAAAAAAAAAAAAAAAAAAAAAAATCTGTCTAAACTGATTAAAGATGGCAATGAATTATTGAGGAAATATCTAGCCAATCAGAAAATACTCTAGGGATGTGGCTCCGCCCTCTAATTAAGATATAGAATTGAAAATGGAAAGAAAAACTAACGAAACCATAACTTGTAATTATAATATCTAGCCAATCAGAAAATACTCTAGGGATGTGGCTCCGCCCTCTAATTAAGATATAGAATTAAAAATGGAAAGAAAAACTAACGAAACCATAACTTGTAATTGTAATCATGGATATTAAATGCGATATTGATGTGAACATATTAGATGACGATGAGTTTCTACAATGTAGTCAGAAAGTAAGAAGTGACGAACAGATTGTAGAAGATACAATAAAAGACGTCAGAAAGCTTAATGAGGATAGATTTCCACTGCTGACTCTAATCCAGCATATGAAGTACACAAAAGAGAATGAAGGCTTCTCGCTACTAAACATTAGCTTCCGTCCAAACTATGGAGGTAGGGATAACTTCGAATCCCTGAAAGAAAAGATTGATAGCCATCTAAAAGAGGCAAAAGAGTTGGCATACCAGTCTATTATTTCAACACTGGAAGAAAGGGTTAGTGAACTAACCAAAAGAATAGGCGAAATAATCTCGTCAGCAATGAACGCTTTAGATATAACAAGTGCTCCGGGAGGAGAAGCGCGAAACAAGCTGTCAAGAGAGGCAAATACACTAAATGAGGAATACACTCAAAAATTACGAATGTACGTGATAAACCTCAAAGGGAAAGGAAAAGAAGAAAGAAACAAAGAGGAAAAGAGGGAAAGGAGAACACCCTATAGCAGACCAGCTGACAAGAAGAAAGACAGAAAAATAGATTCACAACTTCTAAACCTCATGCAGAGGTATTTCAAACAGGACTAATGTGAACTTAGAGACATAATATGTAAAAAATAACATACTATGTGTTTGATATATAAAAAAAATTGCTTAAAATGTTATTTGCTGTGAAAGAAATGTGTCAAAATGTTGGCAGACTGAATAAATATATATATATAAATAAAAAATATTCTAAACAATACGGTTGTCATCAATAGATTAATGAAAATGTACATATTTGAGATATGGAAGCTAAAATCCTAGAAGAGATAGCGACCACATCTAAAAAATGTCACAACCTATAAAATTCCAATAAAGTAAAAACGTGGGGTACGAAATCTGATATGTATAATTAAAAAAGACTATAAGACCAATTCCATCAATCAGGAGGATAATCGAAAGATATCCAATAGTAATCCTTACTACCTTAGACCACGCCCTATTCTGGAAATCATGACTTATGATTGGTAATTAAAATAACGCCAATACATGCAAAATAACATATATAAACAAAAACTCCCTGAGTATTATTGTATCTTGTATACATCGACACCATTGATAATCATGGGTCGAACCAGAAGATATAAAAACAATAAGAAACCAAACAAAAATAAACAAAAACATATTGACCATAAGCTCAAGATCGTACATAAATATAATTCGGAGAAAGCTGAAATGGCTAATGAATTTGTACTTAATTTGTCAAAAAGAAAAATTAATGAGACTGAAACATGTGTACTAGCTAAAGGTCTTAAATTTGTCCCATCAAAGAAGTTGAATCACGGACAACTACTACAAAACTTTAAAACATTTGAAAAATCTATGAGACTGAAATACTACTTTGGTAGTAATAAGGAAAGTAAAGCTATCATGCATCCATTTAAAACAAAATCTAAATTCGAAATACCAGTGATAGGTGATAATCCTATAGAAAAATATCTGTTCTATACCAAGATTGAACTAACTAAATATAAAGCAGTACATAGATACAACCTGTCAGTACAGGAAATACAATGCATAAAAAGTCTTAAGAATGACGCATCTATTTGCATTCATAAAGCTGACAAGAATAATACAACTGTTGTTCAAAACAGAAGTGATTATATTAAAGAAGGAGAACGTCAACTAAATGATGGCATTCACTACAGAAAAATACACAATATAAGCATAGGTGAGACTAGACGATTGATTAATAGTATTATATTCAAAATGAAAGAAAACAAAGAAATTGATGATACTACTTTTAAATTCCTCCGGGAAGAAGGAAAAGTGTACAAAATTCCAAAAGCATATTTCCTACCTAAAATTCATAAAATAGATAAGGAGATATTAAACCAATACCAGAATGATCTAATAAACAAAGAAACTGTAGAAATTCCAGGCAGACCAATAATAGCTCAATGCTCGGGCCCGCTTGAGAATCTTGGAAAATTCCTAGATTACTTTCTACTACCAATAGTAAGAAAACAAAATACATATCTTTCTGATACGAGCGACTTTATTCGCCACATTGAAAATGTGAACACCAAAGAAAAAGATCTACTGGTTTCATATGATATAACATCCTTATACACAAATCTCCAATTCACGGAAATCACTGAATCCATACGAAATGCACTTGAAAATAATGACATAGAATACCCAATCAATATACCGACCACGCATAGTTTAATAGAAATTTTAAAAATTCTGTTAACAAAGAATGAATTTACATTCAACAATAATTCAAATAATAATTCTAAACAGTCGAAAAGAAAACACACTTCAGGCAGTGATACCGAGACAGACTCTGAACAAGACAAAACTGACAAACCACAACATAAACGTTCCAAACTTCCGGAAAATGATGGTGATAATAGCAATCAATCGGACAATGGTACTGTAATTTCAAATAAAATGGTAACAACGGCGGCTGATGTACATGTCGACTCCAGTCTACCTCCGGATGTTTTAATGGTTACGCAGATGATTACTAGACTGTCTGTTGATATGCATACTATGTTTGATCAAGTTAATACCAGAATAGATACTTTAGAAACGAATCTGGAACGCAAAATTTCTGAAAAGGTTAACAAAATTGTAGACAAACGCATAAATACTGAGATAAAAAAAGTTAAAAATGAAGTTAATTCCGCTGTTGATTCAGTACGTAAAGATCTTGGTCGGGACATCAAAGTTGTTGAAGATAAGCTAGACGCAGTTTCCAAAAATGTAGCTGCCAAATCTGGTGGAGGTATTTCGAATAATTTTGTAATAAGAAATCTACCGGAAGGTGTAAATGAAAATTTGAATTCTAAAGTGTCTGCACTTTTGAGGGAAGGTCTTAAATTAGACAAAGTTTCGTTAACCAAAGTTGAAAGGAAAAGTAGCAAACGAGATGACAAAAGTGGTGTAGTTATTGTAACCTGTAAGTCTAAGGACGATGTTAATTCTGTAATGGCGTCAAAATGTAATCTGAAATCTAGTCGCCAATACAGTAATGTGTACATACATAGAGATCAAACCTTACAACAACGAATTGAAAAGAAAAATTTTCAAACAATAGTTGATGTGCTGAAGTCAATCGACCCAAATATTGATATGAAGGGAGCTGAAATCATTGCTAAACGTTATGTCAACTATAAGGATACCAGCCGTAACCAGGGGAGTTCCAGTACAAGTTCTGGCCCCGGACGTCGACGAGACAGTCATAGTTCATCGGAGAATAGATATAGTAGTAACTACACTAGAAATCACAGACAATATAATAGATATGACAATAAGGACAGTGGTCGTACATATCGTGACCAGGGAAACAACCGTGATTATCGTGACCAGGGAAACAACCGTGATTATCAACGTGATAGAGGTTACTAGGTCAAAGCAGGTTTTTGGAATGTTAATAATTGGAACAAAGACACATGTACTGATAACAATAAATTAAGAACTAACTGTATATTAAATTTAAATTTAGATATTATTGGTATTGCGGAGTCACATTTAAGGGGTAATGATGTGTTGCATATTGAGGGTTTTAAATGGATTGGTCAAAATAGGGATAATTTACACAAAAATGCCAAAGTAGGGTCTGGTGGTGTAGGACTTTTTGTTAAAAAGTGTTTATATGATGACTTTGATATTGATGTTTTAGATAAAGCGTTTGAAGGTATATTGTGGGTTTATTTTAACCATAAGCATTCAAGTTTTAAATTTAATGTATGTGTATGTTATCTACCTCCTGAAAACTCAACTCGACAAATTGACAAAGATTTATTTTTTGATACTTTAATCACACAAGTTTATGAGTTTCAAAATTTAGGTCCGTTCTTTATTTGCGGAGATTTTAACAGTAGATGTGGTGATGAAAATGATTATATTACGGGTGTTGATGATATATGCCCCAGAGATGTAGTTGACTTTAAGTGTAATTCATACTGTAATACCTTTATTGATTTTCTGATTAGTATCAATTGTTGTATGTTAAATGGTAGAAAATTTTTGAACAACGATTTTACTTGTATATCAACAAAAGGTTGTTCAGTGGTCGATTACTGTATTGTACCTTATGATTATTTGAACATTTTTGATAAATTCTGTGTTACCAGAGCAAATGACTTAGTGTCCGCTACTGGATTTGATGTAACTGGTATAGATTTAAGACTGGTCCCAGATCATTCTTTACTAAAGTGGAATATAGATATCAGTTCTTTTATTACATTGTCATCTGGTAACAGTAAAGAAAATTTACAACCCCAGTATGATAAATTTGACTTAAAAAACATTCCCTCAAATTTTATGAATTCAGATATAATTTATCCAAAGATCTGTGAACTTATTGGAAAGTTGGAGAGTGGTCAACATATTCAAAATTGTGTAGATGATGTATATACTGAATTTTGTAATTTGGTTGAAAATGAAATGTTTGAAAAATTATCACACAGAAAGGTATGTGTTGGTAGTAATGTTTCTAATAAAAGGTATAGGAATAAGAAACCATGGTGGAATGAAAATTTAACAGAGTTATGGAACAACATGTGTGAAGCGGAAAAGCTGTGGAATAAAGGTAATAGAGTGAATAGTAAGACCCTTAAGGCTGTTTATGTACAAAAACGGAAGGTATTCGATAAGGAAGTTCAGAAAGCAAAACGGAAATACTGGTATAGTATGCAAGAAGAGTTATTGTATGAATCCACTAAGAACCAGAAATTTTTCTGGAAGAAAATAGGTAAGATAGGTGTGGCAAGTGATCGTAAGTCCATGATCCCTATGGAGGTAGTACATTCTGATGGTACTGTTTCTTCCGATATTATTAAAGTTTTAGATAAATGGAAGTCTGAGTACTCTACGTTACTTAATCAGCAAAGAGACGTTATCGCTGATGGTAGTATCCATGAATCACGTTCTGCTGAAAAAAGAACCTTTAACGATTATTTGCTGACTGAACCTATTTCATATAACGAAACCCTGTTTGCTATTGAGAAAGCCAAAAGAGGTAAATCTGCTGGGTTTGATAACTTGCCTGCAGAGACATTTTTGAATCAATGCTCTGTACTGTTTTTACATCATTTGTTTGACTATTGTTTTACATTTGGTAAAACTCCTGTTGTATGGAATAAGATTATCATTAATCCTATACCTAAGTCAAACATGGCGGATGCTAGAGACCCATTATGTTACAGAGGTATTGCTCTAGCGTCTGTGTCATACAAGCTTTACTGTAATATCTTAAACGACAGATTAACACAGTGGGTAGATGATAACAACCTACTAGCAGATGAACAAAACGGTTTTCGGAAGGAACGTAGTACGGTAGATCAGTTGTCTTCTTTAACTAATATCATTGAGGTAAGGAAAAAGTTACGCAAGTCTACATTTTGTGCCTTCATTGACTTTAAAAAGGCATATGATACCATAAACAGGGACCGTATGTGGACTAAGTTGAATAATATAGGTATGTCAGGTAAATTTTGTACAGCTATTAGGTCTTTATACACTAATGTACTTTGTTCAGTTAGAGTGAATGGCCATTTTACTGATTGGTTTGATGTAAACAGTGGTTTGAAGCAGGGGTGTCCTTTGTCACCCATGTTGTTTAATTTATATATTAATGATTTAGTAACTTTTCTGAAATCATTTGACTGTGGAATCGAGTTAGATGGGGTAAAAGTTTGCATTTTATTATATGCTGACGATGTTGTAATTTTAGCTAATAATGAAAATGAAATGCAGATTATGTTAAATGCATTATCAATGTGGTGTACAGAAAATTGTATGAGTATAAATGCTTCCAAAAGCAAAGTGGTACATTTTAGACCACAGTCTATACCTAAATCAGAATTTGTATTTAAGTGTGGTGATGATTGTATACAATATTGTAGTGATTATAAATATTTAGGCCTTGTTTTAAACGAGTTTTTAGACTATAATGTTACAGCTAAATCTGTGGCATTATCAGCTAATAGAGCGTTAGGCCTAGTTATAGCTAAATGTAAAATGTTAGGTGGTGTATCACATGGGGTTTTTACGAAATTATATGACAGTATGGTTAGCTCTATTGTTGAGTACGGTGCAAGTATCTGGGGAACCAGAAATTACTCTTGCGTCAATGCTATACAAAACAGAGCTTGCCGTTTTTTTCTGGGGGTAGGTAAATACACACCTAACAATGCTATTTCTGGTGATATGGGTTGGGAACCTATTCTTCACAAACAGTGGAAAGCTGTAATTAATTTATGGTGTAGATTAAACAACATGAGTTCAGATCGACTGAATAGAAAAGTGTTTGTTTGGGCTGACAGTCTTAGTATAAGTAATAAATGTGTAAAAAATTGGAATTTTAATGTAAAGAAAACCTTCTGTGAGCTTAATGTTGCCCATTTTAGTGATATTGTAGATTTTTTGGATACACGTTATGTTGTTAATACCGTTTTATCGAAAATGCGTTCTGTACATGTAAATAAATGGCGCGATAGTTTGATTACTGACATTTCTAGATCTGGTAGGGGTGGGAATAAATTACGTACTTATAGACTATTTAAAGACAAATTTGAGACGGAAAATTATTGTAAAATTGCTCTACCTTTTACTCACAGAAGTGCTTTCGCTAAGTTCCGATGTGGAGTAGCTCCCCTTAGAATCGAGACCGGGAGGTATGAGAATTTAAGTTTAAATGAGCGTGTGTGTAGTGTATGTTCGATTGAAGTTGAGGATGAAGCTCATGTTTTATTACGGTGTCCCCTTTATAGTACTTTTAGAGATTATCTATTTAATATTGCTTGTACTTTTAATGAAAATTTTTTATCTCTTAATGATAATCAGAAATTAGTGTTTTTGTTCTCCGATTTCAATATGATCAGGATATGCGCCAAAACCTGTCATTTAATTTTAAATGAAAGAAGAAATGTTTTATATTGTAAATAAATGTTGATTTTATTTGTATATGTATGTAATATACTGACATAATATTGTTTTATATATGTGTGCTATAGACAATGTTTTAAATATAGTCTCTTATAATTCTGTAAAGAATGGCTCTCTAATTTATTGTTGTATAATTGTTTTATTTGTGTATTATGTCTTGAAATTGAGAGATGAGACTTAAAATAAAATAAAATATATATAAATATATAAAAATAATATTCATATACGCAAACGGTTGGAGTTTCAATGGGTGGTGTAAGCTCCCCTGAAATTTGTGATATCGCTATATTTGATCACATTAATACAATTATCGAAAAATATCCATATAAAAACAGGATAAAGTTTCACAAAAGAATGAGAGACGATGGATTCATAATATTTAATGGTAGTATTGAAGAGATAGAATACTTATTTGAAATGGCAAACGAAACACATGACCTCCTGAAATTTACTTACGAAATAAATAAAGAAAGTATGAAATTTCTTGATGTCGAAGTATATAAAGGCACTAAATTCTCGAAAACAGGTGTACTAGATATTAAATGCTTCACAAAGAAAACTGAGAGCTTCCAGTACCTACATAAAAATTCCAACCATGCAAATAATTGCTTTCACTCATTCATTAAAGGTGAAGGTATCAGGATACTGAGGAATACAAGTGACAAAACTGAATTCGAGAAAAGAATTCAATTATTTGTAAACAAACTGTCCAAAAGAGGCTATGACGAAACTCAAGTATGGAAAATATTAAATAAAATACGTCACGAAGAAAGACAAATAAAATTAAAAAAACAAAATAAAACTAAGAATAAACATCAAAATATGTTTATTACTTCATATCATCCAAATGCGGAAAGACTGCAAAAAATAATAACAAAATTCTGGTATATCATACGCAATAATCCAATTAGTAAAGAAATATTTAAATCTAAACCACAAGTTGGATTTAGAAAAAGCAGAAATATTGGCAACACAATTACTAAACATTAAACATTAACATGTCTATACTAATGATACAAAGACGTTATCTGTCCATGCAGAATGAGACATAAATGAATATATAGTGATGTAATATATGTATATCATACATTCTTAACATCTGTTATCTGCAGGATGTCCATATCCATAAATAGTAGCGATCCTACTAATAATAATACAACAGGAAACTCATAAAAACACAAAGAAAATGTGAAATCTTTAAACAATAAGTTTCTATATGAACATAATCGGCGGGATAACAGAAATATTGAAATGACCCGTGTATCCTAGCACATAATTGTCTCAAAACGTTTACAATATACAAATCTAAGATCGAAAAAAAGACCTGAATCTGAAAAGAATTGAAATATATATATATATATATATATATATAGATATAGAATAATAAAAATAACTAAAATAATAATTAAAAAAAATAAAAATAAAAAAATAAAAAAAAATAAAAAAATAAAAAAATAAAAAAATAAAAAAGGGATGGCCTCTGATGATGGGTTCTCCCGGGAAAGCATCCCAAAGAAACCCGAAACATTGAAGAAATGATGTACGCAATGTCAGGTCAGTGATACGATCCATACCATGAATGGGTGGGTAACATGATCAATTATTTAACATGGCATACGGAGAAAATCCAATACTTGCATCGTACATCCTTTAATAAGAATTCTGCCGAATACAAGTGATAGACAAAAATATAAAGAGAATTATTAACTCATTGTCGAAAAGCTTGTAAAGAGAGGTTATAACAAAAGTCCATGTATGGGAAATCCTAAATACCATAAACTATGAGGAGAGAAACATAAGAATTAAAAGAAAATATCGGAAACGGAATTTTAAAAATATGTTAATAACCTCATATCATCCAAAAGATGATATTTTACAACGACTTATAACTAAAGTTTGGTACTTAATACGAAATGACCCTATTATACAGACCATATTTAAGTCTAAACCATACGTGGCTTTCAAAAAGGGGAAGAAGTATCAAAGATGTATTAACAAATAGTTGACAAGTAGATTAAGAAATATCGGCAATTAACAAATCAATCAATGTCACACAATGATGATACTATGTCTGCGCAGCTGGACGATAGATATATTGAAGGCATTATCTAATATGACCATATTATGCATAAAAAATGCTGATGGCCGAACTTAGATAAACAATGAATAACATGTTATTATAAGATAAAATAAGGGTTGAATATACTCAATACTGAATATTTTTATTTATTAAATAATAATACTATAATAATTGCCTGGAAGATGGAAAAGATAGTCAGAAAGAAAGGAAATATATGGTTACATAAAACAATTCTTAAATTTGACGTTGGGATGACCTTTACTTAAGATTACCCTTCAGAAACCACGCCTTAAAAATAAAACAATATACAAATTCAGTGGTACACATTACCCAATCAACGTTAAGACGAAATGATTGACAACATATAGTCTTATAATACAGACAGTAAAATGAATTTCCTTCGTTGCAGACAAAAATAGTCGCAACGAAACATGCAATGCAATAAAAAGCAATAGCTAAAGCATGCTAAATATACATCAATTATTCACAACTGAATAGATGTATATAATAATAAGTGACATATAATTATGCACTTAAACAAAGGGATGTGACCTCCCTAATTGTCAAAATATTAAACATATACATAATAGAGATTCTGAAGATTCTTCACTTTCCATGCATGAAAATGCAAATAATTTTTTTAAATATGGGATGGCCTCTGATGAGGGTTGCCCTGGAGAAACTCCTAAAATAACCCGAAACATTGAAAAATCCAAACCTATAGTACAATACGCAATGTAAGGTCAAAGATACGATCCATACCATGAATGGGTGGATTTATGATCATTTATATAAGAACACGATTTGAAATTCTGTCTGCAGCATGAAACACCTCAACTTATGTCTGCCAAAAATTGTAGCGCCAACATAATATTACAGATGTAAAAACGCTGTTAATTTGTGACAGGGAAATTATTAAAGGGTATGATGAAATTCTAAGAATTTTCAAATTCCGTCTAAAAACCTCATACAGGACCATAAATGTACGACCTACCTGCAAAAGGTCACATAAATGGTTTCCTCCAAGTCACAACCAGAAATTCCCCCAAACATTTTTCTATCACCACATTTGGCTGTGACTTAGAGCGATTGGTGGCCGTGTTAGTAATGGACTTTAGTTTGCAAAAGACAAAAATGTGTGCGTCTTCCAAGGAAGAAATGTGTCACCTGCGGACATCAATTTTTACAAAAGATATTAAAATTTTCTAAAAATGAAATATATATGCACACCTTTGCATTAAGGTTAATGCACAGAGAAAGTTTCATCAAATTACTCTGAGTGGTTATGGAGTAGTTAGGGATAGAGGTTTTGAACACCCCCCCTTTTTTTTCAAAAATGTTGATTTTTAAAAAAAAAATTAAAATTTTCTAAAAATGAAAATATATATGCACACCTTTGCATTAAGGCTAATGCACTGAGTAAGTTTCATCAAATTGCTTTGAGCGTTTATGGAGTAGTTGAGGATAGAAGTTTTACCCCCCCCCCCCCCTTTTTGCAAAAATGTCAATTTTAAAAAAAAATTTTAAATTTTCTAAAAATTTAATATATATGCACACCTGTGCTTTAAGGGTAATGCACAGAGAAAGTTTAATCAAATTCCTTTGAGCGGTTATGGAGTAGTTGAGGATAGAAGTTTTGCCCCCCCCCACCTTTTTTTGCAAATATGTAAATTTTTACCAAAAAAATTTGAAATTTTCTAAAGTTGAAATATACATGCACACCTATGGCACCCCGTTGTTTTATTTTTATTCAAATTCCAAGATATCTTATTAAGTATTAAGATGTCTTTAATTTTTATAAGATATCCTATTTAATTTGAAGGTAAATAAGATATCTTTTAAACACATACTTTATTAGATATCTTATAAAGTTTATAACATATCTTATAAACTAATAGAGATATCTTATTAACTTATAGAGATATCTTATATATTTAATAAGATATCTTTATAACCAGTTAAATAAGATATCTCTAAGTTAATAAGATATCTCTATAAGTTTATAAGATATCTCTATTAGTTAATAAGATATCTTATAAATTAAAGTAGATATCTTATATTTTAAATAAGATATCTTATAAATTAAAAGATAGATCTTATATTTAAAATAAGATATCTTATATATTGAATAAGATATCTTATTAAGTATTAAGATGTCTTTAATTTATATAAGATATCTTATTTAATTTGAAAGTAAATAAGATATCTCTATAAGTTAATAAGATATCTTATAAAGTATATAAGATATCTTACTTCTTTATAAAGATATCTTTTAAACACATACTTTATTAGATATCTTATAAAGTTTATAAGATATCTTAAAAAACTAATAGAGATATTTTATTAACTTATAGAGATATCTTATATATTTAATCAGATATCTTTATAACCAGTTAAATAAGATATCTCTATAAGTTTATAAAATATATTAGTTTATAAGATATCTTATTAAGTAAATAAGATATATCTATTATTAACTATATAAAAGATATCTTATATAGTTAATACGATATCTTATAAATTAATAGAGATATCTTACATTTTAAATAAGATATCTTATAAATAAAAAGATATATCTTATATTTTAAATAAGATCTCCTATATATTTAATAAGATATCTTTAATTTTTATAAGATATCTTATTTAATTTGAAGGTAAATAAGATATCTCTATAAGTTAATAAGATTTCTCTATAAGTTGATATCTCTATAAGTTCATAAGATATCTTATAAACTATATAAGATATCTTACTTCTTTATAAAGATATCTTTTAAACACATACTTTATTAGATATCTTATAAAGTTTATAAGATATCTTAACAAGAGTTGACACACAAAAATGTCTCGCCTGTCGTGTATTTCTAATGAAAGTAAATGCTATCAGACATATTGCATACAGTATTCGAAAAACAGGCCAAAACACAAAAACTTAACTATAATGACTGAACCATGAAAATGAGGTCGAGGTCAGATGACACCTGCCAGTTGGACATGTACACCTTACAATCCTTCCATACACCAAATATAGTAGACCTATTGCATACAGTGTTCGAAAAACAGGCCAAAACACACCACTGAACCATGAAAATGAGGTCAAGGTCAGATGACACCGGCCAGTTGGACATGTACACCTTACAATCCTTCCATACACCAAATATAGTAGACCTATTGCATATAGTATTCGAAAAACAGGCCAAAACACAAAAACTTAACTATAACCACTGAACCATGAAAATGAGGTCAAGGTCAGATGACACCTGCCAGTTGGACATGTACACCTTACAATCCTTCCATACACCAAATATTGTAGACCTATTGCATATAGTATTCGAAAAACAGGCCAAAACACAAAAACTTAACTATAACCACTGAACCATGAAAATGAGGTCAAGGTCAGATGACACTTGCCAGTTGGACATGTACACCTTACAATCCTTCCATACACCAAATATAGTAGACCTATTGCATATAGTATTCGAAAAACAGGCCAAAACACAAAAACTTAACTATAACCACTGAACCATGAAAATGAGGTCAAGGTCAGATGACACCTGCCAGTTGGACATGTACACCTTACAATCCTTCCATACAACAAATATAGTAGACCTATTGCATACAGTGTTCGAAAAACAGGCCAAAACACACCACTGAACCATGAAAATGAGGTCAAGGTCAGATGACACCGGCCAGTTGGACATGTACACCTTACAATCCTTCCATACACCAAATATAGTAGACCTATTGCATATAGTATTCGAAAAACAGGCCAAAACACAAAAACTTAACTATAACCACTGAACCATGAAAATGAGGTCAAGGTCAGATGACACCTGCCAGTTGGACATGTACACCTTACAATCCTTCCATGCACCAAATATACTAGACCTATTGCTTATAGTATCTGAGATATGGACTTGACCACCAAAACTTAACCTTGTTCACTGATCCTTGAAATTGGGTTGAGGTCAATTGAAAACTGTCTGACGGGGATGAGGACCTTGTAAGGTACGCACATACCAAATATAGTTATCCTATTACTCATAATAAGAGAGAAATTAACATTACAAAAAATCTTAACTTTTTTTTCAATTAGTCACTGAACCATGAAAATGAGGTCAAGGACAATGTACATATGACAGACGGAAAGTTCGTAACATAAGGCATCTATATACAAAGTATAAAGCATCCAGGTCTTCTACCTTCTAAAATATAAAGCTTTTAAGAAGTGAGTTAACGCCGCCGCCGCCGCCAGATCACCATCCCTATGTCGAGCTTTCTGCGACTAAAGTCGCAGGCTCGACAAAAACTAATAGAGATATCTTATTAACTTATAGAGATATCTTATATATTTAATAAGATATCTTTATAACCAGTTAAATAAGATATCTCTATAAGTTAATAAGATATCTCTATAAGTTTATAAAATATCTCTATTAGTTTATAAGATATCTTATTAAGTAAATAAGATATCTCTATTATTAACTGTATAAAAGATATCTTATATAGTTAATACGATATCTTATAAATTAATAGAGATATCTTACATTTTAAATAAGATATCTTATATATTTAATAAGATATCTTATATATTTAATAAGATATCTTATATATTTAATAAGATATCTTTATAAACATTTTAATAAGATATCTTATTAAATATAAAAGATATCTCATTTTATTATTAAGATATCTCAATTAGTTTATAAGATATCTCATTTAATTAAATAAGATATCTCGAAATTAAATAAATATAACAACGGTGTGCCATACACACCTGTGCATTATGATTAATGCACGAAGAAAGTTTCACCAAATTCCTTTGAGCGGTTTACGAGTAGTTGAGGATAGAAGAAAAGTGTCACGACGCAAGACGCAGATTGACAGATAGTGATCCGCAGGCGACACAAAAATGGGGTCCATGTGCTCATTACAGAGATATTTAAGAAAAATTTTATATGTATAAGGGTTTTCTTGAGAAATAGTGGGTATCTCTTTGCAATATCATTACATCCCCCTGCTACTGTATTGTATTCCCTTGGCCTTAAATACAACATTACATCATGTATCGATATACTAATACGGGGAAAAATTTTAAATACAATGAAATCATAAGAAAACAAATAATGTAAATATAGTGTTAAAATAAAAATTCACTACGAAAAAGTGTCGGTGACCTGGAGTTTGCACAGTACCTGATCTGAGACTGAGAATATTCCACTGTAAACTGAATTTCCAACTTTAGTGAATTATATTAGCAATGTCTTCTTACAGTATATTACAAAATGTAGTTTGAATACTTTGTTCATCAACTTTAGTCTGTAAATGAGAAGAACTTCATGGTGTTGCATACTTTTATTTTTATCAGTTTTCTGGTTTTTCCGCTTTCGTTTTAAAGTTCAATGTAATATACAAACGGATACGTTACGGTAAATCCGCGTTTGGAAGGCCAAGAATTTTCATATTAAAATAAAATTGCACAAGATCAAACATAAACTTTGAAACATTCTACTATAAATTTAGAACAAAAACCATTTAAAATGCTTTAATACGGGGTAGAAAATAAAAATGGAAGAAATACAGTTGTAAAGGATATGGTTTTTATCTCCCTTTTTACAAGATAGATTAGTGATTATCTCCCTTTTAAATTCAATTTATAGCAAGGTAAACGTTCTCTTTTCAGTCCTTTATATTTTATAGGGCTTGCCCGAGGGTGACTTTACTTTCCGAGGGGAGACAAACCGTCGGGTCACACACCAACATGGGTGATAACTGTTATATTATATCGAATATTCAACTTACTATGCGACCCAACGATTTTCGGTTGACCCAACGAATGGGCAAATATCACGTGACACTGTTTTAACAAATCAGATTAAAGATTTCTATATGAGTATATAATATAAGACGTTATAAACTTCCCAGTTTGTTAATCCTTATCACATGCCCAAATCATGTAAGTTTGTTATCATTGAATCCGTATAGATTCATACCATTCTCCGTTTGACTGGAGCTCAACAATTTGGTTACGTTGCGAATTGCGAAGTTCAAATTGACCTGCTTTAGATATCTGTTCTTGAATTTTTAAGTCTGAGCAACAGGGTCCTGTTTAAAAATGAAATACGTCATAACCATTTTTTGATACCTTCCTGACTACCAAAGTATGTTTTTCTAGGGTTATTTTGGGGGTTCTATGGACATTTTTACCTTGCCAGTGCGAACCAAATGTTCAGTAATTTTCTCAACTTCATAATTTGGTAAACCATTTACATTTTATATTTTGGATATATTTATGTTAAATTGTTGAATCTTTTTTTTTGTTGTTATATGTTAATAAAATGAAAACTTACTAATAGTATTCGAATTGCCAAAATAAACAGCTTGGAGTCCCAGAGAACTGAATGTTCGAATTGCTGCAACTGATTGTCTGTCTGACTGTCTGTCTGTTCGTCAGTTGAGGAATTTACGGTTTAAATACGATAGGGAATTTGATGTCTTGTTTTTGTTGGGCAATTCTGAACATTTTAGTATTCAGCGGGGACTTGTAACACATAGTTGCCAGACCCTCCTGTTACACAGTAAATATATACGAAAAGTGTGCGCTAATTGTGGTCTTTGGCCTACACCAATTCTGAAGGCCCTCTTTAATACAAGTCCATATGAATTTTAAGTAAAATCTTTGAAAGAGGTTTTGTAGAGAATTTAGCTGACCCAGCAATGTACCTTTGTTTAAACGGATTCTTATGAAGTTAAAGAGCAGGAAGGTCCATTTCTTGACCCATTGTAAAACGCCAAAGGAATGAAGAATGGTCTTGTGGTTATCAAGGATTTCCTGCTTAGTGAGTGTTGTCGGTGTTACCCGCAGTGTTATCTATTCCCAGCTCGTTTCTAAGACACTCAAAATAAAAGTTCTTGCCGACAAAACGATGTTATTGGGCTATATATTTGTCATGGAGGCGAGTCAAGTTTTCAACTAACATTATCTTGAATGTACTTTAAGCGGACTCCTACTAATTCATTTCATGTTGGTTATAAATGAATATTTTTACTCATACTTTCAGAATGCAGATAAGATTGATATTTACAATATTCTTAATATACAGCAAAAATAAATGTATTTTAGAATTAATATCTGCATTACATAAAGCAAAATAAATTATATATTTTGAATTTATAACGTATGTCTCTAACATTGTGTTCCCTATTGCCATTTTTGTTTTAAATCTGCTGACATTGTTTGCCTCGTCTGCAGTAAACGATAGCAAACACATGTTGATCCACCAAATTCAAGTGGTTGTAGTGCAGTTATAAAAGAACAAAACGTATTCAGCGTTGGTAGTAAGGTCGTAGAGAGTATAAATTTATTTAATAAAACGTAAAAAGTGACCATTGAGTTGCAGTTTTAAAGAAATATGCTCCCATAGACAAAATTCTCATTAACGACGACTGAAACATAAGTGTTTTATCCTTTTCCGATTTTGTTTTAAGTTAAAGCCATAGATTTATATTCAACAGGCAAGTTTCCCATTGTATGACCAATACCGGAAACCACCACATATTATTAAATAAATGTTATAAATAGAAAAAGAATCATCCACCTGTCATATCGGAAAACATTTGGCGCATCTGTGTTTACTATTGCATCGGCAGTTCCAGTTGCCGGTAATAGGGTGTGTAGATGAGATGTAAGTTATGATAATCAAGTGACAGAGCATCATCTATGTAGTGGAAACTGCAATTAAAGGACTGGACTATTTCTTTTTTGTTCTCTGTAATAGAGCCTACAAATCTTTCTCTTCCCTCGTGTAAAAATAAAAACAGATCGGTCAAAATAACAATCCAAAGATACTAATATTAGATATAGTAAATTTATACTATGCTGTATACGACGCATTTCAAGGAGTTACCTCTCATCAGCAGCTTTAAAACCGAAACATTTGGAAGACCAAAAACCAAACTTATATTAAACAAGAAATACTCAGCCAAAAATACCGAAATAGGAAGGCAAATTTCAGCTAAGGAGATCTACCATGTGCAATACAAGGAATGAACCCTTAGTATTTCTATTATTTTTGAATTTTACTAAATACTGGTAATTTCTGTAACAAATCAATGAATAATCATGTCAGACAAGTCTGACGACTGAGTTGGCGAATACCCTCGGGGACCTAGGGTCCACCAGCAGAGGCATCATCCCAGGAGTTTCAAAATAACAATCCAAAGATACTAATATTAGATATAGTAAATTTATACTATGCTGTATACGACGCATTTCAAAGAGTTACCTCTCATCAGCAGCTTTAAAACCGAAACATTTGGAAGACCAAAAACCAAACTTATATTAAACAAGAAGTACTCAACCAAAAATACCGAAATAGGAAGCCAAATTTCAGCTAAGGAGATCTACCATGTGCAATACAAGGAATGAACCCTTAGTATTTCTATTATTTTTGAATTTTACTAAATACTGGTATTTTCTGTAACAAATCAATGAATAATCATGTCAGACAAGTCTGACGACTGAGTTGGCGAATACCCTCGGGGACCTAGGGTCCACCAGCAGAGGCATCATCCCAGGAGTTTCAAAATAACAATCCAAAAATACTAATATTAGATATAGTAAATTTATACTTTGCTGTATACGACGCATTTCAAGGAGTTACCTCTCATCAGCAGCATTAAAACCGAAACATTTGGAAGACCAAAAACCAAACTTATATTAAACAAGAAGTACTCAACCAAAAATACCGAAATAGGAAGCCAAATTTCAGCTAAGGAGATCTACCATGTGCAATACAAGGAATGAACCCTTAGTATTTCTATTATTTTTGAATTTTACTAAATACTGGTAATTTCTGTAACAAATCAATGAATAATCATGTCAGACAAGTCTGACGACTGAGTTGGCGAATACCCTCGGGGACCTAGGGTCCACCAGCAGAGGCATCATCCCAGGAGTTTCAAAATAACAATCCAAAGATACTAATATTAGATATAGTAAATTTATACTAGGCTGTATACGACGCATTTCAAGGAGTGACCTCTCATCAGCAGCATTAAAACCGAAACATTTGGAAGACCAAAAACCAAACTTATATTAAAACAAGAAGTACTCAACCAAAAATACCAAATAGGAAGCCAAATTTCAAAAACGGCGCGTAGTGTGTCTACTGGAACATCTATCCACCAAAACTGAACAAAGATGTACAGCATCAGTGTCAGAGTACCTTCTGTTAGAAGCAGTGTGTTTTTTCATCAAATAAGTTTTATCCTTACCTAATAACAGCTAGGCATATCATTGTGAACCTTGTTCAGAAAAATTGTTGAATTGGATCTTAATGAATCATGTGAAACTATCGTATACCGTGTAGAAAAATTAAGTTTTTATAATTGTACAATAGGTAAGGTCACTAGAAGAGAGATACATAAGAAATTATAATGGTCGAGGAGAAATTCGTTCTGACATAAAACAAAAAATACTATCTATGATTGAATTCGCAACTGAATGAAAGCGATCACTGGGTGTCATGGAATAAGCAAATACATTGAACTTATGTTGGGTTTACCGTAGTGATAAATAAAGTGTATCACGAAATACATAGATAACTGATGCACTGTATTGCCATTTCGTTGACTGACAATTCATCAGCACTGCTCGAGATCAAAATGTTGGAATTCCGGTTAAAGATATAATGGGGAATTAATAAGCACGAACATCAAAAACCCAAACAAATAAAACAAATAGTAATCCAAACTCAGTTAAGGGTTACCTCTGCATCAAAAGGAAGAGCCGTAAAAATTTCTGGCAATTTTTGCCAAATTTTGAGGGAAAATTTAAATGCATTTAAGTAATAAATCATATTACAATGCGCAATATAATGCCTCTCCCGTGTGGTAGGCTCAGAGATTAGGCGCAATGGTGACTTTGAAGGTTTATCAATCTTGATCTTTGCCTCACTAATGCATAGCCATATACTAACATGTTCATGTAAACTGGTAACTGGTATTTGGGACTGAAATGATTTTCTCACACCAATCAGGACGGGAGGACAGATGGACTGAGGTAAACCAGTAAATGTACATTCCTTAAAAGACCAGTATAATTATTCATGGCAGTCGAGGGTGATTTAAGCATTGTTCCATGTTAAATCAATGCATTAAAACTTGCAGTTAGGTTTTGGTATCACATTGTTAATTCAAGTCCTGCCACCGTAGCAAATCAGATGTGTTATAATCTTTAATAAACAATGCTGGTATTATATGAAAATAAAGACACTTTTCTAGAAGATAAATTGTGATCATGTTAGGGAAAGCCACAACTCAAGTTCTAATATGTTGAAAACCACAACAACAATTGAAGTTGAAGAGCAAATTCAAAAATGCCAAAATTACCAAAAGGAGTAAAGCCAAAACTATCTCAGGACTAAGCTATGCACGAGGAAGATACTCCTTAGTTTCAACAAATTTTAGTTTTGTAACGAAATTTTTAGTATCAATTTCGGGCTAGCATCGAAATACTAGCTACCCTCGAGGACTTGGAGTCCACCAGCAGCCCCATCGACTCAATGGTAAAAATAAAATTCCTTGATACAAATTTTGATGAGCAAAATGTCCACATTATATGATTTAAGAATATTTCAAAATTATCAACTTTGGGGGTGGGGAAGACCCCCTACAGGAACTAGTTATGTTTCAATTATTATGTGTTGTCACGGTGTATAATAAAATATATTATATGGATGGTTATCGGTCACTCTCGTAGAGTTTTTCGATGAAAAAATAATTTCCCATAGGGTCCTATATTAAATTCCTAGCCTCTTTGAACTGCTCATTATACGCATCAGTAACACACAACAAAAAGTGAATAGTATTAGACAAATCTAGAAACATTGATTATTGAAAACCTCCAATCCATAACTCGAACGAACAAAATCGGAGAGGAAGAAAACAACTGTTTGGGAAACTTAATTACACAGGTCGGGTAGTTTTAAACAAAAAGATCTTTGAATTTAACAAATTAGAAAAGCCCCTCTTATCTTGACATTCATCTCGATATAGACAATGGAGGGAAGTAAACAACTAAACACTATGATAAACGCGACGACTTTAATTTTCCCATTGTAAACTTCCCATTTCTGTGTAATAACATTCCAGCTGCTCCAGCGTATGGGGAATTTATCTCCCAACTCATAGGTTTTGCTAGAAATTGCGTCCAGTATGCCGATTTTCTGGATAGGCCTCAGCGGCTTACGCAAAAGCTATTAGGACAGGTTTATGTTGCCCATATAGATGAAGGTTGTTGCTTTGAAAATTCTACGGTCGTCACCACGATCTGATTGACGGCTGTGGTGTGTCAGTTTAAAACATTACAAAAGACTTCCATCTGTTTTCCTCCTTCACCGGACATGACCTTCAACGAACAGCACGGCGGGTGTCCTGTAAGAAGCATCAACTGCTCACCTTTCCGGAGCTCCTGAAGTTAGCCCGGTTTTTGGTGGGGTTCGTGCTGCTCGTTTCTTTTTGTTTTTTTTGTGTTGTTTGTTACTTTGTCATTTGTCGTCTTTTTCGTGTTCCCGCTTGTGCTTTTTGTCCATGGACTACTCCGCTTTTCACACTTCGGTATTCCTACTTTTTGTTTGATGCCTTCAGTTCGTACTTGTCGATAAAAAAAGCAATAAATATTTGGTACCTCTTAACGATCTGCTAAGTTTGGTTGCATAAAGTAAGTTTTCGATATTTCAATCATTCAGACATTAAAATAGGCACTGGCTCTCTTTTGGTTTTTTTACAGCAATCAAACAGTATTATAAGAATCAACCAAAATTGTATCCAATTCATTAAAAATACCTCTTTCTAAATTTTCAAGATTAAGGAGGACAAACAATCATATCTTGTAAGAAGACAAGAAAATGGTCTGAAAACAAAAATGTTAAAGAAGACATGGTCCTTGATTTCCTACATAATCCTGCCTAAATTAAAAATAATTTAATGTTTCCCTGTATGTCTGACTTTTTCTCTGTATGCAATTAAATTTTTGACCTTTGAGTTCCAATATGGTTGTTGTAAGACTGCCTTACCTTAAGCGACTGACAGCCTGAAAGATTGCAAAAAAATGTACTTTAAATCAAGTGCTTAAACATAGCACTGAAGTGCTGATCTGCAGCGCTGCTGCTAAATTTTTCGCCCTAACCTCATTTTCCTATGCCTTATTGTTCTTTTTAGTCTTAACAGGGTTTCTGATACTGCACTAACATATAATAAATTTACTTCAAATCTACCATTGTGCAAAAGAATAATTGATCATTGAACAAATATGTAGACATTTATACTATTCCATTTAGAAGGATATCTTTAACCAGAAATTCAACTAACGGATAAGCTGAATGGTTGATGAAAGACCATCACAATCCATGAATAACTAAAACTGTGAGTGACCTCACTGAGTGATACCCCATTTGCAATACTAGGAGTTACGCTTACAAACTTTAAACCTACAAGTTGGATTATCTCCCTTTGCAAGCAAGCGGCGATAATGGTCTTCTTTTATGTATATCTACATATGCTGCCCAACCTTCATATAACGTTTCATCAAAATGCATTGAACGGTTAAGGAGTTACGCTGACAAGATTTAAATTTGTAAAACCCTTAAGTTTGATTACCTCCCTTTGCAAGCGTCCAGCGATAATTATCTTGCATCATAAACATCTACATATGATACCCAACCTTCATATAAAGTTTTATCAAAATGAATTGAATGGTTTAGGAGTTGCGCTTATAAGCTTTAAACATGTAAAACCCTTAAGATGAACTATCTCCCTTTGCAAGCACCTGGTGATAATTATATTGCTTCATGCACATCTACATATGAAGTCCAACCTTCATAAAGTCTCATTAAATCCATTGAACTGTTTAGAAGGAGTTGCGCTTACAATGTACATGGACAGAGACAGACAGACGGAGGGACAATTCCTATATACCCCAAAAAAAAACCAAATACTGTGTTTGCAGGGGGTATAATAAATGCTACATTCTGAACATTTTCACTTATTCAGTAATTCACTTAAATAACTCATGTAACTGTGAAGTTGGAACAAGTAATAAAGTTCAATATTTTGTTCAAAAACAGGTAAAACTAGAACTGTGAGGGGACCTCACTAACTATACCACCCGCTGCTGTTAATTTAATGGACCAGGGCATCCTTATCATGGTGAATTGTCTCACAATTTCTAAGTCCAACTGAGTATAACTGAGGGAACAAAAGGGTATAAAGTTATGGGAAAGGTATTTGACCAGGACATACTACGCATGCGCACATCTACATACTAGGATCTAACAGTATGCAAAGTTTCATTAACCTCTGATAAGGCATGTTTGAGAAACTGGGTACAATAAAAATTGGGGGATAGACTGAATTTCTAAGTCCAAAAGGGTATAAAATTATGGAAAAAAGTATTGGACCAGGACATACTTCGCATGCGCACATCTATGTTCTAGGATCTAACAGTATGCAAAGTTTCATTAACCTCTGATAAGGCATGTTTGAGAAACTGCGGGTAAAAAAAATTCTGGACAGACAGACAGGCTGATTCTTATATACCTCAAACTATTTTGCGGGGGGTGTATAACAAAAGGCTAACAACATTTAAATTATCGTTCAACATAACATATTCTTCAGTGTAAATAGTCACTTTCTGAATTATGAATCATCAGAGATACAATTCTTTGATACCAATTTTGATGTACAAGATGTGATTTACGACTCATCAGTTGTGCTCAATGCCTAAAATGTTGAAATCCAAAACAATAATCCAAAAGGTTGAAGAGCAATTCAAAATTTCCAAAATTACTAAAAGGAGTTATGCCAAAACGTTTTAATGACATAGCACGCACGAGGGAGATACTCCAAAGGTTTTTGCAATTTTTTACATTTTTGCAACAGTATACTCTAAGTATCAGCTTCGGGTTAGTATCAAAATACTAGCAACTGAGCTGGGGATATCCTCGGGGACTTGGAATTCACCAGCAGTGGCATAACGACTCCAATGGTAAAAATAGATTTCTTTGATACCAATTTTGATGCACAAGATGAGCACATTTCAAAAGGTTGAAGAGCAATTCAAAATCACCAAAATGACCAAAAAGGGTTATGCCAAAACCATCAAAGGTCAGATCACTGCACAAGGTAGATACTATAATGAAAAGAGTTCATGTAAAACAAAGAATTAACATAGATAATTAAATTGATTCAAAAAACAAATTACAGTTGTATATTTTTTATATGTTTACAAAACTAAAGTTAAAGATAGTAGCAGAGAATGGCATCCAAAACATCACATGTGCAAGTAAATAAACCACCTCGCTCACCTGATATTTCCATATGTTCATCGATAAGGGACCTTGAGATTAACAACATCCATGCCATGTTTGGTTTCAATCCATTCAGATATTTTCAAGAAGAAGCCGTCTGTATGTATTTTCATAAGGTCCTATGTTGAACTAAGTCTTCTGCGGAAGGTCATCAATGGATAACAGATCGGCACCAAAGTAACAACTCTTGGCCAGAACGTCATAAGGAACATTCATGCAATGTTTCGTTTAATCCATTCAGTGGTTCTCTAGATGAAGATTTTTGTATGAAATTTCCCGTAGGAGCAATCGGAATAAGTATAACGGACCGCGCAATGCCAAAGTTTTTTTTAGAATTGCCCACCAACTATCCTATCCACGTCGGATTGTTATTGACTTCGTTGAACGTGGGCATCCTTTTTCTGGTGAAACTTCGTTTTGACTGTGGACAAATATGGTGGATTGTCAGCAGATCGATATAATAAAACGGTTAAAAATTAACGTTATGGTTTATTATTAACTTAATTCCAATCCTTTTCATAATTTAATAATTCTTCCCTTTGATGCAGAGGTAACTCTTAGCTGAGTTTGGATACCTGTTTGTTTTAATTGTTTTGATTTCTGATGGTTTGTGCTTATTAATTCATCATTATATCTTTAACCGGTTTTCCAATATTTTGTTCTCGAGCACTGCTGTTGGGTTGTCAGTCAACGAAATGGCCATACAGTGCATCAAATTTATTTCGGTATTTTGTGATACGTTTTATTCCTATACAGTCGGGAGTTTTTTTTTACGTTCGTAATAACTGATTTGTCCAACATCAGTGTCAGCATAAATAAATGGGTCACCTGTAGACGAGAGAATGATTGACAATAATCTTGACCGCGGTATGTCGTTTGAAGTAACGGGTCAGGGTATTATGAACTTGGTTGTGTAACATGAATTGACGGTGTCAAAGTATGTACGTGTGTCTTTGACAAGATCACAAAAATCTCGTGCAAAAACTGGCGGGAAAATATACCACGGTACGATAAAATCTTCAATCTATACAATTTGGCAAAATAATTAATGTATGCCATAAAAGAGAAGACTTTATATACGGATGTTCGGAACAAATATTGAATTTGGTTATATCGTCAACGGGATAATTTTATATGACCTATTGCAGACCGACCAAGAACGAATGAAATGGATAATAGATAGATTGTCAATAGTTTTTTTTTAATTGTTGTATTTGTACTTGAGGAAAATTCCAAACACAGGAAACGTTACATTTTGTAAACAGACGGCGAAATTTGATTTCATCTTAGAACGAAATAAAGATTAATCAATGACATCTATTCCGTTATGTACAAAATGTATTAGTATAGGAAGCATATAAAATGCTGTTATTACATTTTTTTCAAAAGATAACATTTTTAATAACCAAATACGTGCAATTTGACTCTATGCATTAAGAAAAAAGTACTACAGACTAAACAAAAAAAATATCTCAATTGATGAAATTTATTTCGTAATAATTTGTAATCTAATTTGAAGAAAATAACGAAATAAAAGACAGACAGACAGCGTTAAAAAGTTAAACGGGGAAATTTAAGGAACAGTATATTTAAGACAGTGTTTCAGAGATACACGGGAATATTTGAGGAACAGTATATAAGACAGTTCAGATTTATAAAGATCCCGAATGCATTTTTTAAAATATCCCCGTATTTGGGACGGGACGGGGAAAATTGACGATATAGCCTATTTGGTTTTTGCCGAGGATAAGTGAGAACGAAATTTGATAAATGTAACCAGAGACATGTTTTATATGTCTCTGATGTAACGTCATCCCAAAATCGTTCAATAACAAATGATAATTTCAAAAACGATTGATAAGTCTTGTTCATGGATATATATATCGTCATCCAAAACCACCCCATCGAGTCAAATGGTCGCTCCATAGGAACTTCCCGTGTTGCCAGATTGTCGATATTACGACCAAACACTGTTCAGATAATTTATATGCTCTACTAATTGTTGAAAATAGCCGAACGATCTTCGTGAGGGTCAAATTAGATGAATCCAGTCTGGAATCGACAAAAATAAACTGGGTCAATTAATAATTATAAAAACAATACATGTGCTTTATTAATAATCCTCGTGTTCTCTCCTTAACCTTATATTGTTGTTTCTTTTATTCCATTCCGTATAAAACAGTGTACCTTACTAAAATAAGAACGTACTGCACACTTCGCATATTTTTTTTCCTTCATATAATGAGAATTTATATTTAGACATTCTCCGTGAATTCCTGTGTACTTACTATTTCTGAGCATGCGCGATGAATTGTCCGCAATCTGATTAAAATGCACGCCTGCAAAACCCGTCTTTAAGGCGAATTTGTTTATAATTATTTAATATAAACAATATTTTATTCATAAAAGTTATCATGAATAAGATTGGTCAACAGGCTAAATCTATACAAGTCCTCTCCGAAAACCACTAAATAGTCTAGAAAGATGTGTACGAACCTGATAAATTGATACCGCCCGGTTTGGGGAAACAAACAATTATTTATTTTTTGGTCATACGCAAAAATATTCGTGAAAATATTACGGTATCAATTACTCACAACAGCACACCTTAGCATGGGAATTCATATATGTGACGACCGATATTGACCATGAACTTGTTTAAATTTTCAACTGGTCGATGTGACGTAGCATCAAATCGTATTAATAGATTAGGTGATGGACTTGACCTATCTTTGATACACGCTTTCTGGATTGTAAACGTCGAAATTAAAGGCTTATAACGAGTCGTATTGTACAAGAATTATGTAATTAAATCTATTTAAAAAGAAAGAGATCAAAATGTCCCAGGTAATGCACAAGCCTACAACTGAGACTGAACGGGGCCCTGATAATGGAGACTGCACTACTTTCAAACTTTGTATCAATACAAACAGTAAAAAATGCGGAAGCATTCATAGAAAGAGGTTAGATGGCTCAGTACAAAGTTATTGCCAGCGTGTTAACAATCTTACGCACAGCGTCAGCTAGATAAGCTAAAGCTTATCTTCGCTGCAGCAGCACTGCAGAAAAACGACACTGATTCGTGCTCACGATATATTTTTGCCTTCATAAGAACTCCAATGTTTTAGCTATAATATAAGATGCAGGCAGTTGGAAGCTGCAGCTATTTCCACACTCATCGTAGTTTCCCTGTGGTTTCAAATACTACAATAGTTTCACAATCATAAGTTCTTTGCAAGTGAAAGTGGAACTCTCATTGTCTCTGAATTTCAAACTTTTTATTGACTGAAAATTTGAAAACACGAATCTTAATACCATATCACAACCAAAGTGATTATACCCTCGGTGACTCAATTTTCACCTCTGTAAGAAAATCACCAAAAGTCTCGTGCTGTACGCGCATTTCTTTGATGGGCAATGCAGTTTTAGAAACCTGATGCCAATAGAGATAGAATTTTGAAATTAAGATTGTGGCCTAAAGTCCATTTTCTATTTCAATTCATGCATTTCATGTTTTGCAGCATTTTTTATTCACTGCATCTGAATATCATAAAGTTTTAGAATTTGAATTTTTAGATCCCATGGATATATTTATTTATTGATATATTATAATTTAAAGAAATACCGAATTTTGAGCTTCTCTTTATATCTAACGTTTTGAATTATCAACTATATTGGCAAATTAAATCAAGGTCAGTAATATAAAGGCTCCTGTGAGCGTCTCACTGTACGTTTACCTTTTATCATACAAAGGAGAAGAGTTTAAATGAAACAAACCTGCATGTAATTGTTGTGCCAAGGATTTTTTTTGAATTTGGTCTTCACTTTTATGGATTGTTATTTTGGTTTTCAACATTTTAGGCCTTGAGCACAACTGATGAGTCATAAAGCGACGAGACGTGCATATCTTGTGCATCAAAATTGGTATCAATAAATTGTATTTAAATCACTGAGTCGATGCCACTGCTGATAGTCTCAAAGTCCCCCAAGGTATCTACAGCTAGATACTAATACTGCGATACTAGCCCTATTAAAATTTACTGTTACAAAATTGTAAAATTGATGAAAACTAAGGAGTATCCCTCGTGCACAGCTCTGTCATTAGATGGTTTTGGCTTTGCATTGTTTTTGGTCATTTGATATTGCTCTTGGATGTTTGTTATAGGTTTCAACATTTTAGGCCTTGAGCACAACTGATGAGTTCTAAATCGACGAAATGAAGACATCTTGTGCATCAAAATTGGTATCAAAGAATTGTATTTTTTTCTTTTGAATAAACATTCTATCAACATGATCAATACATATTCTGGTAAACTTAATATAGATATATGAGATGATTCATTAGTACTGCAAAACGCTAAATATATGTATCTTTTTTAAAAAAAATAATAACGCTGAACTATTAAAAAGCGAATTAAAATAAAACAAATATATATAAAAAGAATAATGCACGAAGAAATCTTAGTAGTAATACTGTAGCCTTTCTACTTAAAAACATGAATCTTTATTAATAAGTATATGAAAACATTTTTCTTATTGTTTCCAGTTTAAATATTCATAATTATTCTAAAAAAAACATAACTCATCGTTACTAAAATGGGGAAAAATGGCTACAAAATATTGCCAAGTTCTTTCTATCTGTGATCAGAGTATTAAAGTTGCTAAAAAGACTGGTACAAGACTCACTAGACTTATCTAGTGACATTTCCTTAGGCTCATCTACTGTTACCTGATGAAAGTCAGATGTTGTTCTAGAGTTAAGTCGCCTTGTCCATAAAAAAAATCAAATATGCACGAAAAATCACAAAATTAGCAATTTTCGGGTAAATTAAAAAACGTGTCGACTTAGATGGGCTCAATATATCTTGTTAAAATTTGTTACATACTTTGTTAAGATAAGTATCTTTCAATGGTCAACTGCTAATCAATGCTAAACATATAGCTTGAATTCATAATTTGTGTATCATGAAATTTCGATACCAGTAGTTTTATTTTTCTTGATAAAAACTTTACAAGAAATATACACATACTAGTATGTCTCTTTTCGTTTAAATAGTGACTTGACTTACTATCTTGAGACTCACATTAGATAAATATTGATCTACTGATGGCATAATGAAAAGCGTCAAGTAAAAGCGTCCGTATACGGCACTCGTCGTAAAGTTCAACAATAGCCTTTACCCTTCTTGGTTGACTGCAATGCAATAGATTATGTTTTGATCTTGTTAATTTGATCTCTTTTTCTAAAAATCGTAAATTGTAAATATCAATGCAATCAAGAAAAAGTATGATAAAAATAGCCTTTTCAGATCAAAGTATGTTACTATATAAAGACATAATCTTTCTATCAGTTTAATTGAGGTCTGGAGCTGGCATGTCAGTAACTGCTAGTAGTCCTTTGTTAATATATATTGATCATTGTCATTTTGCTCAGTTTCTTCTGATACCTTTTTTAAACATCGGACTCTAACATCTTTTGAACTGATTTTTACTGTGTGTACTGCTGTGTGTTTGTTTATTCTACATTGGCTAGAGGTATAGTGGGATTGGGATCTCACAAAACAGTTTAACCCGGCCGCATTTTTGCGCCTGTCCCAAGTCCGGAACCTCTAGCCTTTTTTTTTTAATTTTGGTTCATTTGTATGTTTCGGAATTTAGTGTGCCGTCCATTTCGCTGAACTAGTATGCAATATTGTTTAGGGGCCAGCTGAGCCCTCCTTTGGGTGCAGGATTTTCTCCCATTGGTAGCCTTGGGCTGTTTACTGCTCTTTGGTCAGGTTGTTGTCTCTTTGACACACAAAAATACACACACAAAAAAAACACAAAATTAGCAATTTTGGGTAAATTAAAAAACGTGCCGAGTTAGATGTGCTCAATATATCTTGTAAAAATTTGAAACATACTTTGTAAAGATAAGTATCTTTCTATGGTCAACTGCTAATCAATGCTAAACATATAGCTTGAATTCATAATTTGTGTATCATGAAATTTCGATACCAGTAGTTTTATTTTTCTTGATAAAAACTTTACAAGAAATATACACATACTAGTATGTCTCTTTTCGTTTAAATAGTGACTTGACTTACTATCTTGAGACTCACATTAGATAAATATTGATCTACTGATGGCATATTCGTTTACAGACAAAACTCCAAAAGTAATTACGTCATGTTTTAACTTAACCATGAATATTATACAAATTGCAAAACTCAAATTGTCAGTTTCATCCCGTTGCAATTTTCGCAGAAAAAAAGAAATCAATTACAGTATTTTATGTATTTACAGTAATACATAGCTTTCTGAACAGTCGTGGAACAATAAACCATTCCATCAAAGTCACAGCCAGATAAGTTTTGGAAATGGGGGCCATTAGGTACATCCACAAAGGTTTGGTCCCGATAAGTTTAGGGATTGTAGAAAAGGAGCATTAAAACTAATTTCAAAAAACGGATTTTATAGAAGTAGTTCTACAGAAAGATTATGTACACAGTATAGCAAAAGCTAGATTTGCGCTGTAAAATTTGTACATACATTTATTAAAACAAACTGAAAATAGTGAATTTTAAATATACGGCTTTGCTAAGCGGAGCACGATATATTGCATAAAGTTTTATAACAAAACATGGAACTCCAAGAGAAATTCATCCAACAAACTGTCAAGGCCGGGAGATACGCAAATAACCAGAACAACTGGAAAGCAACAGTCACATTCCTGACTTGGTGCAGGCATTTTCAAGAAATTCTCAGTAATATAAACGATTCACAGTAATATATTTGGCCTACCATAAAAACCAGATGAACAAATGTCCAAAAAATATACTTTTTTGGCCACTTTAGTCCCTTATATCTCGAAACCCATGAGGTATAGGAAAACTATGTTGAGGTACTTCTAAAATCATTAATCAAGATGACTTAAAGATTAAAGAAAACACTATTTAAATATGATTAAAAATAAAATGTATGTTTTCTCCAACAGTTTGATCCGTTTTACCATTAATATCTTGGAATCAGTAAGATTGGTTGGCATAGTTAGGAAGGTATTCTACGTGGGAATTACCGCCCTTTTTTCTACAGTTATTAGAACGATAACCTGGAGAAGTCCCGAAATGACGTCTATGTAAATATAATTTCAAGCGTTTGAATTTATGAATTAGCGTGAAATTATTTTCTTATGTGTTATCTGCCCATAGGGGGCGTTGTTGCGTTATAAAGCGAGAATTTTCCCGCTTTTCTTCATTCAGCACGACAGGGTCTACTCGATAGGACAGTAAATTTTCATGTAGATGGTTTTATTATCTATTTCTGTTTAGATCATTTATGGTTTTTGTCTTGCTACAAAATATTCATTCCTTTAAGAGATCTTTTGTGGGTTTTTTGAACAGTGACATTATTTTAAATATCTACACATGAAATATTCCATGGTTTGTTTATTTCAATATTATAATTATTGAATAAACAGCACTCGCTCTGTCGTGTGGTATTGCACTTTACACGTTTTTTGTTTCTTTATATATACTTTGAGCACATGGATCATTACTTTGTGTCTGTCGTATAGATATACAAGCGTACTGAAGTATTATTTTGTGTCTGTCGTAAGAATTGAACATTGCTTTGCATCTGTCGTAAAAAATTGAAGTATTGTTTTGCGTCTGTCATCTTTTTGTAATTGGTTTTATGTTGTTTGGTTCTATGGGATTTATGGTTCAGAAGAAACAAACTACATAGCGATGACATTTTCCTGGGGTTTTTGTCGAAAATTATAGGAGAAACAGATTCTCCTTCAATTTACTCGTGAGTTATGGAATTTCTCCACACTCAATAGTTAAATTTTAGATTTTAACACGCTCGATAAAGGCTCGCGTGTTGAAAATCGAAAATTTAACTATCTCGGATGGAGAAATTCCATAACTCACTCGTACTTGAAGGAGAATCTATATGCATCTCTCACATCGATTTACTTTGCCCACCTTCAGCAGAACTCAAGATCTGACTAGTAATCATACTGGTTGTTGTGGTTACTTGTAACTAAGTTCGGTTTCATTTGGCATTATACTGTCAAACAAGAAGTTTTTATGTGAATATGCCCATATGGACTATGATAACTAAGGTTACTGCAGCCGATACGGCTGGCGGTCTGAGTAATTACTGATATTTTTGATCAGGAATTCTATCACAGTTTGGTCCAATTGGCCCAGTCGTTTCAGAGGAAAAAAACTTAACTAATTCCTATGGGTTCCTGTGATCAACCAGGGTCGAAGGAGACAATGTGGAACAGATCCCTCTAAGAACCATTGTTGCCAAGTTTGGTACAATATGGCAGTTTAAGAAAAGATGACAGTGCGGTTCATCAAAGAGGCCATCTAACGACCATTACTGCCAAGTCTGATTCAGATAGGCCAAGAAGATTTTTAAATCAATTTTTACATAGGGTTCTAAGTTGAACTCAATTCTATTTTAGCGGACTGTCGATCATATTACTTATTTATGAAAGAGGACCATCTACCAGGTCTGGTTCAAATTGGTAAATTGATTTCAGAAAAAAAAAATTCGCATATGTTAAACTAAGTTTAGCTGTGGTGCCATCTTGGTTGACAGTCTGGGTAATCGGAAACAATTATAAACAAGAGGCTCCCAGGAGCCTGAATCGCTCACCTGGTCCTTAAGCTTTAAGGGAGTCTTTCATGAGCTATTACCCCTATAATGGATCATCTAACAACTTCGACCCAATTCAGACTTTTGTAGAGCTCAATGAGCTGATTGTTTAAGCAAACAACAGCTTTTCTCTATTGACAACAACTTAATAAGTACAAATTTCAAAAAAAAATCAAGAAAAAGGGCAATAACTCCTACATGGGTGGTTACATCTTCTTCAAAATTTCAAAGCAGGTAGATCTTGAGGTGTTGAACACTTTAGCTTCCCATCAGAATTTTGATATCTGTCACCATTTTTGAGTTATTTGCAAAAAACTGCAATTTACCCCTATGTTCTATTTTTAGCCATGGCAGCCATGTTTTTTTACAAATCAAAAATCCAAACGATAGTTTAGTAGCACTCATGCCAAGGAACAACTACACTAAGTTTGGTTGCAATTAAACTTATGGTGTAAGAGGAGTTAACGATTTTATTACAATGAATAAAGACTGCAAAAATGGTCAATTTTGATGATCTAAGGGGAATAACTCCTAAAAGGAACGAACCTACAACTTCGATCCTGTTACAAATTTTGTAGATCTTTGTGTGCCTAACAATATGAAATTTAAATTTTTCAAATTTCCTTTATAGTATCCAAGATATTGAGCTTAATAAGTGCAAAATTTGGAAAAAATGCAGAAAAAGGGCAATAACTCCTACATGGGTCGTTGGATCTTCTTCAAAATTTCAGGGCAGGTAGATCTTGAGGTGCTGATCACTTTTACCCTATGCCAGAATTTTGATATCTGTGACCGTTTCTGACTTATTTGCAAAAAACTGTGATTTACCCCTATGTTCTATTTTTAGCCATGACGGCCATGTTTTTATACGAATCAAAAATCCAAACAATAGATTTGTAGCACCCATACCAATTAATAACTGTACCAAGTTTGGTTGCAGTTGGACTTATGGTGTTGGAGGAGTTAACGTTTGAAAAAGTTAACGGACGACGGACGACGGACGGACGGACGACGGACGGACGGACGGACGACGGACGGACGACGGACGCCAAGTGATGGCAATAGCTCACATGACCCTTCGGGTCAGGTGAGCTAAAAAGGACCATATCAATCTAGTTTAATTTGGTTCCAATTGGCCAAGTTGTTTCAAAACATTCATATTCACAGTTTGTAGGAACAGAAATATTCATACAAGTTGTTTATATGGCACAAGGAATACCTAACAAGTCAGCTGCACAATCAGCATCACACATCTGTTCATTTGGAACTTCTTTATTTTCTTCATCTTCTGATGAATCTCAATTCTTCATATTTCCTTAAAACTGCAAGTACATTTGTATATACATGTATATATAGCAATGTGCTACAAATTTCTGTTTATACTGAATAAGAGATTGCCGGAGTGTGTTAGATTTATGACCATGTACTGGTCCTCTCTCATCGATAACCGAATTTGCTTATACCAGACATACATGTATTACTGGTATTGAAAACAAATTAAGTTCAGTTGGTCTTCAAATGTATTTATCAAACGGATACAACAATAGACTGAAGTTCACTGATAGCATGTTTCTGTATTAACATTCTTACTCTAATTTTCTTTTTAAGTTTAAGAAATGTTTTTTTTTTTTTGTTGTTGTTTGGGGGGGGAGGAGTGTCGACTGTTGCATGTCCAAACATTCTATACATAAAATTGGAAACGAGATTTGGTTTCAGATTCAGTTAAAACATTTTTGTGTGATATGAATTTAAAATAGTAATATCTTTTTCTGTCAGGAGTGCTTCACAATTTATACATTACCCGTAAAACAAGTGGTTTCTGCATGATTACGTATTAAAAAGTATTTGGATGGCGTATGTTCCTAGGGTGGGAGAAGAAGCCATAAGGTTTAAGGTCAAGGTTACTGATACAATAAATAGATATTTCTGTCCATCGAAACAATTAGATTTTATCTTCATTTCCGGATGATAAGTTCGATGAATAATAAACCAAGCGAAGGGATTTGGTGGTCATTGGGTCACAGTCCAACGTCACTGAAACAGTAAAAATTTAATTTTTTAGTACATTGAAATTTGGCAATGCCTTCATGAGTTGCAATAAAACGTATTAAACGTATGAACAATTTATATTCTTGGATTTTATGAGATTATTCAAAATAAATTTCATTAGTGCCTGGGTTTATTCCAACCCATATTTTTTTTTTAAATCATGAAAACTGTTGAGATCCCCAGCACATTGCGAGTGTTTTAGATTCAGTGTTTTTTTTAATTTTTGGTTATAATTCTGACAAGGACTTTTCCCAATCTTATGTCGCTTTGGTGCTGTTTATTGGCATTTGTTTCTCATAATAAGATAATGAATCATATATTTTATTTGGCCCTGCATTTCAATATTTTATCCTACAATAAGACAAATTTATTGCGCTACTTTGCTTGTTAGTCCCTGCGTGCAATCAGGCCTTCTTGTAATGAGTTTAAATGGCGTGAAAATGGTTGAGTTCCCCAACTCTGAACAATGAATGTTCGTTTTTTAATTAAATTATATATCTTTTATTATTGTTTTTTATTACTTATTTTGTGTTTTTATGTGGGAGTGTATTCCATACTATTCAAAGTTTCACATGGCCACATGAATCATATAATTGTTAGCAACTTGAATTAATTACAATTACATAGTTAGGGCATTTATGTATGCTTACATGAATAACTGCCGAAAATGGAATATGTTTTAAGTGAATTAAAAAATAATAAAAAAAAAATGTGGCCCTGGGAAACTGACACACTCAACATGCTCAATCTGAACAAATCCATGGTTTCATCAAATCAAGAAAACAAACCAAAGTACCGTAGAAATTATTTATTTATTATAAACTATAATGAATAGAGATAATCTAGCTCTTTCTGTGTATAGTGATTCTAACACTGAGTTAATTTTGCAATTATTCTGTCGATGTATCATCGAATGTTAGTTACTGAAAACCTAAGCAATAATCCAAAGGGTTGAAGAGCAAATTCGAAAAATGACAAAATGGGGTAATGCCAAAAGCATCTAAGGACAGTACTATACACGAGGGAGATACTTCTTAGTTTAAGTATTTTTTTCTAACAGAGTTTTCATTAAAATCAAAGTTTTTAGTGTTTCTATGAAAAGAAATACAGGTATAGTATTTCCAGTATACAAGTTTTTCTTAATGTTTATCTTCTATGGCAAGCCGTTTTACTATTTATTCTAACGTCAAGATATCTCATATAATATATAAGATATCTCATATCATATATAATATATCTTATATAATCCAGTTTTTATAAGACATCTTATATAATCTAGTTTTTATAAGATATCTTATAAACTATATGAGATATCTTATAAAGTTTATTAGATATCTTGAAGTTAGAATAAATAGTAAAACGGCCTGCCATAGTCTTCCGTCTATTTCTTTTAAAACTAACATAGGTTTTTAAAGGGAATATACCTGTGGATTTAATAATCTAACTTCTATATATTAGATTTATCAAACAATTTCTATTCGATGTAAACCCGGAAGATTTATCATTCCAACACATTTATAATATGTACGTTCTTTTGTCCTTATGGCATAAACGTTTAAATGGCCACGAACAAAACTGAAACAGATGATAAAATTGGAGATTTGCTAAGGTTTTGCAAAGGAGTACCTCTCGCAGCTTTGAGGAAATCGTCAAAAACACAAATTTCCAATTACTTGGACAAAGAAGGTATACCTATAGGAGACTATTGCAATGACTGGTATGGCCTTGCTGAGCGGATAGGCTATTTGTATAGAGACATCAAAAGATTCGAAACATTTTCAAGTCCAACAATCTCACTTCTAGATAATTGGGCTTCTAGACCAAACCTTTCACCAACTGTTGATAAACTTATTTCATACTTGCTGGACATTCAAAGGCCGGATGTTGCTGAGGAAAGTGCTCCAAATATTAGTATGTATAATGAAAACATTCTATGATATCCATAATATAGATGTGCATGTTTTGTAATGTCAAGGGCGAAAAATTGGACGTTCAACCAGTAAGTGCAGATCATGGATTTAAAAACCATCGAAGGACCTTCAATGTATTGTGTTGGTAAGACAGCAAAATTGTGACATTAAGCCAGTAAGTCTTTACCTGAGACTGAAAAATACATGTAACAAACCCGGCTAAAATACATGTAGTTGAGTAAAAACCCATTTAAGGACGAACAATATATTGTGGTCAGGTTGTAAGAGAGAAAAAAATGTGACATTAAGCCAGTAAGTCTATGCGTTAGACTGAAAAATACTTGTAACAAGCCGGCTAAAATAGTTGAGTCAAAAACCATCTAAGGACATGCAATACGTTAAGATATCCTTAGGTTTCCAAAACAGATTTTACATTTTTTACCACAGAATAATTTAAGGATATCACTACCCTACGCCTACAATTAATCAGATATCATTTAGGCCTGAATGTTGAAAACAAAACAATAATAAAAAAAATTAAGAGCATTTTCAAAAATGTCAAAATCACCAAAGGAGAACAGCCAAAAACATCTAAGGACAGAGCTATGCACGAAGGGGATACTCCTAATAATAATATGATAATATTAATATGTTTCTATGTTCAGTAGATTTAATTAAGATTCACATGAAGACAATTATAATACACCATGCGAGAAAAATTAGTCAGATATACCTGTTTTTTTTTTTAAATTAAAATAGAACTTATTTATAATAATATGTAGCACTGTAATAAATTCAAAACTATTTCTGTAAGTATTATTTAAAGGCATATAAAGTTCGTTGTTTTCGTGATAGGTTCATAAGAATAGAAAAATAAAGAATGTTTCTTTTGTATGATTTAACTTTATATGTAATTACAAACAGACTTAAACACCAATGTCAATTTTATCAGTGACAAGAAATCCAAAGGAATTCGAAACAATACAGATAGTATTCTATATTTAAAATAAAGTATAAATTGACCAATTGATATAGCAGGAAGTTCCTGAAATCTGGCATTTATAAAGGGCCTTATAAACTTCCGGCTTTTGTTCTGTTTTGTTGCCTTTGAAAAAAAATAACATGAACATCAATATATTCGCAGTCTCGTGTCTATACAGCTTAACTAGATCAATATCTATCTAACGGACGAGACTAAATATCTTCAGTTTTATTTCACGTCCTTCTGGTATCGACACATAACCGGACTTTGACACTTCACTGGCTTTTACTCGATCACCATGTGACGGGTGCCGTTAACGGAGTAGGATGTGCTTACCTTTCCGGAGCACCTGATGTCACTCCCGGTTTTTAATAGTTCACATTGCTTGTTCTTTAGTTTCTGTTATTGTATGTTTTTATTATTTTAGTTATAAAAGTATCCTTGATGCGTTATTTATTGTGTTCCATTCTCATGTATTTGTCCTTTCCTATACAATTTCCTATTCTTTTGCCTATATCTATATGGAAATACCGATTTAGGTCGTGGAATACTTCATTTAAATTAACATAATGTATTCAGTCAATTAATTTGAGATATCTGTTATTTTGTTTTGTTTTGTTTTTTATTTTAACAATGAAGCCTTAAATTACTTACTAGTATAAGGAATTATGATGCAAAAAAGTTCTCCAAACGGGTAAAAGATGTTCCGAAAGGAGGCTAATATGTATGAATGTTTGGACTTTTGTGTCTCAATAAAAGACTCTGTGAATTAAATTTCAGTCTTTTTCTTCAAATTGAATGCAAAAAAACAATACTCATACACACAATAACAAATCAGTCAATTGTGTTTAATCATTTAATACCCTGATTTTGTTTCAAGGAAGAGATGTAGAAAACTTCAAACAACCACGTAAGGAATTAACCCAGCAGCAACTTCCTGTTAATGGTACGTATATATAAAGATATTCGTTGAAACCTATTTCATGTATTAGGCCCTGCGAATTTCGACAGAAAGTTTCTTGAGTCAATGAAAATAAACGTTCTATATTAACAATATTGTTCTAAATTACACAGACATGCTCTCCTTCTGTAAATAAAATCTGTATCTGTATCTGCCGAGCAGTATAGCCTCCTTCAACGATTCCAAGATTCTGCTATACATAAAATTGTTCTCTAACCAGTTCCGTTTACAGGAGAAGACGTTTTATAGGGTATTTGTGCTGTGGTCCAGTGAAATTACATTTACATATAGTCAAACCTGTATATAAAGGGCAGCTCAGGGACCAGAAAACGTACCCTTTATGAGCAGGTGCCCTTTATACAGAGGTTAATCTTACATAATCTGTTCATGAATGGGACATTTTTTCACTGTGGCCTTTATAGACAGTGATTTGCTATATAGACGTCCCCTTTAAAGCAGGTTTTATTGTACAAGTGAAATTTGAACTTAAACTGGCTAAAAAATCCACCGTGGCTGCTAAAAAATACAAGGAATGATATGCTCTTGAATTAACTCAATTATATCTAATTTTAGACTTCACAGGACTTAAAAGTGTAACTGACAAACTCGGCATAATTCTGAACCTCGATACTAAAGAAGAAGTAAAATTACTACACTCCCTTTGATAGATCTCATCACGTTAGTTCGTTTCGTTGCTCCCGTTTTTTTTTTTTTTTTTTTTGTTTTTTTTGTTTTTGTTTTGTGTTTTGTGTTGTTTTTTTTTTCACGCTATAGCTATTGGCCATTGAAGGGTATAAAAGTCGCCATTACAAAATTACAAATTTTGACATTATTGTACTTAATTTCTAGTTGCTTAGGTATAAAATATGGTAAGTAAAAAACTAATAATTTGTCTTTGGTTTTACCAGGCCCAGGATCGAACCCGTGACCTTCCGTACTCGAGGCGAGCACGTTACCACGAGACCACCGATTCGGTTTAAAGTATTTTGAAGTTGAGAAATTACTTTTGATCAATTAAACTTAATAACTGAATTGCAATCATTGAAAATTTAACAGTCAGACTGTACGGTTGTAAATAATCGCAGGTCATTTATAACTAGGGGGGGGGGGGGGGGTATTTCGTCGGTATTTCGTCGCAGTTTCTTTTGGTTTGTTTTATTTTATTGTTTTATTTCATATTTCCATAGATGAAGGTAAAAGATACGATGCATTTGTTGCCTACGGTGAAAATCCTAGAGATATACAGTTTGTTAAAGAAATGATCAGTATTCTTGAAGGAGAAAAATATAATATTAAGTTGTATGTACCTGGTCGGGATGACATACCGGGAGAGGAAAAATACATGGTAGCAGGCAAAATGATTGCATACAGGTACAACAGATTTAAAATATGTTTTGTTCACCTTTTTTTAGGGAGCAACCATTCGATTTTTATTGGGTTTTTATTTTTTTTTCTTTTAATTTAAACTAAAATAAAATGCTGATTGACATAGGTCCTGCATTTTTTTCACACCTAAAGTGATCCTGTCTTTTTATTATGCCAAAATCCTGGTCCTGCCTATTTCAAAATTCATCCTAGCCCCAATAAAAATCAAATGGTTGCTCCCTTATTGGATGATATAATTATACACATGGTAGATCTCCTTAGCTGAAATTTGGCTTCCTATTTCGGTATTTTTGGTTGAGTACTTCTTGTTTAATATAAGTTTGGTTTTTTGGTCTTCCAAATGTTTCGGTTTTAATGCTGCTGATGAGAGGTAACTCCTTGAAATGCGTCGTATACAGCATAGTATAAATTTACTATATCTAATATTGGTATCTTTGGATTGTTATTTTTTTTTTTTATACAGTTTTGGTAATCTGTGTTGTATCTGCTTTAGGTACGTTCAATATTGTCAGGTCATTTTGTTCAAAAATATCTTTTACCATTGTATAGGTCTCAAGCATGGTCTTATATTACTTTATTTTCAGATGTCGTAGAATTATTGTTGTCTTGTCGAGAGGTTTTGAAGCCAGTGAATACTGTGATTTTGCCCTGAAACTTGCCCAGTCCCTATCACCGGGTAAGATAGTTAGGATAATCAAAAAATATCAAGACGAAATTTTCTATGATAATTTCCGAAAATATGTCAGATAATCGTTCTTAGCTCTTTACATTTCAACCAAACCGCCATGATGGATACATCCAAACTCCCGGATACCGACCCGGTAACCATACAGTAAAATTATGTAGTGGATTATTTATCTTATTATCTTATACATTACCTGTAATTTCATTAAAAAAATATCGGATTATAAAGTAAAATATTCAAGTGTGATGTAGTTTTAATTTAGCGCTTATTCCTGAGTGAAAAAAAATATTGTCTTTTTTTTCAGGTGCAAAATCAAGACGTATTGTTCCAATTTTACTGGACAAAGTTGAAATTCCTTCAATTTTAAGATTTGTCCGTGTTGTTGACTTCACAAATCCGATGCAACATGAGTGGGGTTGGGGTAGAATTGCTAAAACCATAGTTTTGCCATTGATACCCAACATGGAAGACTATATAAATACGATACACGATTTGAAAAACAGACGTTACGACTCTAAAGCAGTGGCACATATGTTCTATGGATTAGGTGTAGCCCTACAAGAATTCCCAGATCCGGACGATAAAAAAAAAGAAATCTATAATACTAAATTTACGAATTAGCCGAATAGGCGGCAAAACGCGTGGTTCAAAATAAACGATGTATGGTTCAGATTATAAAAGTTATTATCGGATTTGACAATCTGCATTTATAAATTTCAACTGCAGTTTTGTTTATGTGCAAATGGAATTTGTATGCACTTTTCCTATATGAATTCTCCCAACATATCCCTTAGAAGGTTCTCGAATGCATCATTTTAACACATTGATTTAAATAAACAAGTATGCACATATTTTAAATGTATTTCTGTTTGAAATTACGGAAGAAGAATAAAACTAAATAAAAATATTCTCCTTCGAATGGGATGTTTCCGCTTCATGTATTCAGGATTGTTTTTTTACAATAACGCAATTTCTCCTAACTGTAAAGCCTATGAACTTTCAAGATTATATGAAGAAGTAAGGTAAAGTTCATCTAGGAATTCCTAACGTAGTTGTTTTTTTTTTTTTTTTTGATTGCTCGGATGTTTACATTGCACAAAGTGATTAAACCAACAATTATCTATTTTTACATTATTTGTCATGTGACCTGTCTAAATATATCTCTACCATACAATTCCCTGTAAGCCCTAGATAAAACTATTTTTAACAAATGGTCATCTTTATCATTAATGACGAAATTTATCTCGGACATCTTTGATAAATATAAACGAGGACAGCACACGCATCCACACACTAAAAATGCTTTTATCGTCTGATTATTGGATATATTTGTGAAATTAAGCATCGCATGCCCTGCCCATGATGACAATGAAACAATTGGAACAATTATTTTCCAAACATATGCTCTACCTAACTCATGGCATCTTTTGAAAAATTCATCCGTCACTAAGGAAATGGTTACATCTACAATTTCATTTTCATATTTATTCTGAAGGGAAAATGTAATGCATTATGAAATGTGTATTTAATGAAAGCTTTTCATCAAGTTCCAGTTCAGAATTAATTGTAACAATAAAAATATTGACAATTTATGTGGTTGTGTTTTCGTTATAGATTTTGACTTTGATGGAACCTTCAGGTCCATTTTGGTAATTCTACGTGGCATACAGTCTACTTCATCAGTGGATACATCTTCGGTAGTAACGAACAGCCATATGACAATTGGGTCACGTTGACCTACATTTCACGCTTCATTGACTTTGATTAAAGTTTGCATTAACATCCATTTCTGGAATACTACAGCATATATAGACATGAAACTATCAGTTGATACCACCTACTTGACAGGAAAGTTTATGGAAAGCCTGCTACAACATCCATATTGAGTCACTGTTCCATGAATGACATGGCCGCAACAACTTTTTATAGTCAACATGGCCACCACAAAAAAATATGCTTATTTTCCCGCGCTCGCGCGGGTTCAATGTCTTGTATTAATGAAAACTGATGTTTGTTGACAATGAAATTCTAGCGGTATAAAATTGAAGATTTATTATTGACGGATTCCTTAGTATAAGTAAAGTGGTAGACTAAATATATATTTTTTTTCTTCATTTTATTTTTGATTCGAAATGAAGCAACTTGCATCTTTATCATCTGCATTTTGAAAATTTGTAAAAATCTCTTTCAACGTTTTTAACTAGCTTTTTGTTAAATATAACCAGTTTTGATGAACTTACAAGAAGTCACATTTCATTATAATGATAAACGCCCAAAAAATAATATAACAATCAACTGAACCTGCTTTAAAGGGCACCTTTATATAGCAAATCACTGTCTATAAAGGTCATTGTGAAAAAGTCCGTGGTATGTACAAAGTTTGTAAAATTTACTTCCATATAAAGGACACCTGCTCATAAAGGGCACTTTTCATGTCCCTTAGGTGCCATTTATACACAGTTTTGAATGTATTTTACCACCAACTCAGATCAGACAGGACAAAAAAGTTTCATAGCCAAAAACTATCTAATGACGAGATTTCAGAAGGGACATAATAAGAATCAATCGGCTATTTAAATTTTAAATATCAATGCAGCATTATAAACATTGTTAACTGTGCTGATGATTCAGTCGGTAAATTTGAATCCACCCGCAGATAGGTTGTAGCAATATATTTTCTATATGATTACAATTTAGATATTTTGTAAACAATCTATGCTTGTATTTTAATAATAATAAGCTACAATGTACTTTTTGTTTTCTTCTTTTTTGACATAATTTTGTTCGTGTTCTGCATTTCAAAATTTATCGGAATGAATCGACAGAAACTGTTGAAATCTGGAATAAATCTCAGCCATATGAAATGATATTGACTGAAAAGTCAGGTCTTTGTGATGCTTGAAACTGTCAAATTTTGTTATATGTGTCATAAAGCAATTTTGTGATAAAATCTTTGCCGAGTTTTATAAGCTAAAATCCAGAGCTTGAAAAGCAAAATTTCGTACCAATTTAAACCTTAAACAAGAAGACTTAAGTTATGTTTTAAACAAAGCCATTAAATTATAAAATATGTATAAATTTTGCTTTGCAGACTCTACATTTTAGCTTAAATATCCTGTCAATGACATATGAATGAGGCTTTTCAAATAACATAATTCGTAAAATACACAGGTGCAAATAGATAGATGTTGTTATATCAATCCCTTCTAAAAAAAAAAAAAAAAAACCTGTATAAAGAAGTAATCTGTCGAATAAGGTCATCAATAAACATATCTTGTAAACCGAACAGTCAAAAATTTTCAGGTTTCACCAGTAGATCAACCAAGGGGAGACAATTGTAATTATTGCAATTGGGTTTTACGCATTAATTTTGATGGGTCTAAGTATACAGTCAGTGGCCATAAATTAAGTTTTTCTTATAACATATAGAACCACATTTTTTTTTTAATTTTGCCCTGAAGTTATTTTTAGTTTGATTTTAATGAAATTTGCATTGATGGGCTATAAATTATTTTATCCTGCAATGAAGCCATTTCCAGTCTAATAACAGGGGTAGAATAAACTTTAGTTGTATTATGTCAATGACCTAATAATCTACTGGTAATTGTTTAAATGACGATCACGAAGAACTAAAGTTCACCTTTTCTCATGTTTCTAAAGCTCGCCCAAATAAATTTTATATTTTCGGACAATGACTATGTATTGTATATGTCATACACCACATGGAGATGCGCCATAATTTTCAAGAGATGCTGTCATTACGGAGTACGGTCGGAGTCCGTCTAATGATTAAAAATCGCATTTGATTTCTGCTTTTTCAATTTTATATTCCATTAAAATGTTCATCAAACATTTATTCATATCAGGATGTTGTCTCTTACTAGATAATTTACATGTACTTACTAGTAGTATTGTGAATCTTTGACAACTGGCAATCTAATTCCAATGCATGTTATAACAGATCATTATACCTCAGTATGTTTTTTTTCTATATAAAATTCAAGACATTAAGTTTACTATTTTTTTTACCGGTGATTAGTTTCCAAAACTAATCACCGGTAAATAGTAACCGGTGAATATTACTGGGAACTATAAACCGGTTACATATATTTAACAGTCATTTCAGGATATAGCCAGGAAAATGGTCAGCTTTGGGACAAATAAAATGGCTAAATCCTTCAATACTGTTAAATAAAATGCTCCGCTGGGCACAGCTTGATACGACCGCAGAGGTCGAACCCTGAACAGTTGGGGCAAGTATGGACACATCATTCAAGCTTGATACAACATTGAATTTGGATTGTGAATAAATATTTGACACAGCATATGTTTCTGACACAGAATTAATGTGTTGTAAGAACTTAAAATTTTTTAATTTACCTATTCAAACCATATCAGTATTATTTGATTTTATATATAAATCCCAAATAACCAATTGAAAATGGCATTATAGATGAGATAAACAAAAAACTTTCATCAGCACATTAACCCATTTAAATACACAATAAATGTATTAAAATAGACAATGACATCATAGTAATGGCTGACAAATTTTAAATATACATAATTTAAAAGCAGTTTAGATGAGATAACCAAAAAAGCTTCATCAGCACATTTTATATTGGCAAATTTCCAATGAAGTTCATTGACCTATGTATTGAAGATTTCTTGCTATTGTGCAATACTGTGCAATTGAAAATTCCCCCCCCCCCCCAAAAAAAAATAAAATAATTTACCTCTTTTTTAACTTTTGTGCAATACACTATGAAGTTCCACATTGTCCCCTTCCCTCCCAAAAAAAAATTTAAAAAAAAAAAAAATTATTGTAACCCCCCCTTTTTTTCCTAAAAGAAATCTGAAATTTCCTTTTTAATTTATGAAATATGAAATGATAAAAAAATTGCCCCCTCCATAATTTCTCATTTACCCACCCCCCTAAATTTTTTTTCAAACCCCACCCCCCCTTTCGTTTGATACTTTGCAACCATAACAGCCCATTTAAATACACCATAATTTATTAAAATAGAAAATGACATCATAGTCATGGATGGTAAATTTTAAATATACATAATTTAAAAGCATTTTAGATGAGATAAACAAAAAAACTTCATCAGCAAATTTTATATTTCCAAATTTCCAAGTAACTTCATTAAACTAAAGATATTGGCAAATTTCCAATGGAATTTGTTAATAATAAAGTTTTGATAACAGGTCACACATATCAATTTCTTGCTATTACACAATACTGTGCAATTGAAAATTTATTGAAATATTTGATACATAATAGGTTTATGACACAGAATAAGTGAAATCAAAAAACTTAGAATTGGTCATATGATTTGAATTTATATTCAACTTTTTTCTTCTTGTGCAATACAATATGCTGTGGATAAATGCCCCACCCCCCCCCCCCCCCCAAAAAAAAAAAAAAATTACCCCTTTTTTATCTTTAATTTTGGACCCCAATTTGAACCAACTTGAAAACTGGGCCCATAATAACAAAACTAAGTACAAATCTGAAATGAGAAAAAAATTTTCCCCACCCCCCGCCAATTTAATATTTACCCCATAAATTTTGATACCCCCCCCCCCACTTTCCCTTTTTCAAAAAAAAAAATCTTTCCCTCAAGATAATGTCATAATCCCTATTCAAAATTATCATGAAGTTTGCAAACATAATTAAACATTTAAATACATCATTGAAGTCTTAAAATAAAAAATGACATATGGCTAAAATTAATATTAATTCATAGTAAGTTCTAAAAATAAATTGACAGCTATAAATCACCCCAAAAACAATCAACATTTCTTTATACATAATTGAATCATACACAATATTTTACTTTAAATGTGTTTGGAATGTGTTTGGATTACCTTCCTTAGCCCACCAAGCTAATATCATAGATTTCTATTTATTTATACTACAGTTATTGTGCAAAAACCAAGAAAAATGCTTATTTGGGCCCTTTTTTAGCCCCTAATTCCTAAACTGTTGGGATCAAAACTCCAAAAAATGATCATAAACCTTGTGTTAAAATTTCATAGATTTCTATTTACTTATACTAGACTTATTGTGCGAAAACCAAGAAAAATGCTTATTGGACCCTTTTTTGGCCCCTAATTCTTAAACTTTTGGGACCAAAACTCCCAAAAACAATCCCAACCTTCCTTTTGTGGTCATAAACCTTGTGTTTAAATTTCGTAGATTTCTATTAACTTATACTACATTTATAGTGCGAAAACCAAATGTCTACAGACTCCGACGGACGACGACGACGCCAACGTGATACCAATATACGACCACAAAAATTTTGCGGTCGTATAAAAACTGTATAATATTACAAGGTAACACAAAATTTTCAGCGTAAAGTTATGTTCATGGTATCGGTTTTTTTTATTCATTATTGAACTGACAGAATTAAGAAACCAAAATACAGGCAAAAACTGAAGTAAAATTAAAAACCAATTGTTCAGAGAACAATTGAAGGTCTTTCCACCTCAATTGCAGATTTGTTGATAAAAAAAAATGAGGTTTAAAATGTAATTGTTGGTTTTAGAGCACAGCTAAACTTTCAGTGATTTCAAGGATATATGGTTCTATGTACTGAAATAAGGGAGGTATTATGCTACTTCCCGTATTACAAATATCACTTCTGGTTTGATATGATAGGTAATTTCATAATTGTTAAAAAAATATATGGACTGCTAGTTTGAATAAGTAAGAAAAATGTTTATTTCTGGTTAACTAAATGTTTGTGATGAATTATACTGTTTTGCACTATAAACATCAAAAACGTCATTAATGTGACCTTATAAATTGACAATTCTAGACGTTTTCATGGGTTGTAACATTGTCACATTAATTAACATTCCAATATATCCAAAACGTCTAAAAACGTCTACAAAAATAATAACGTTGCCAGAAATAACGTCATCAAAAGTAGTGCCTGAATTTCACGCTTTCAATACCTTTAATTGCTTTAAAAATCTGAAAAAACTTATAAAGTGTGAAAAAATGCAAAATACGTAATATAGGTCATGACCTTGACCTTTGACCTTGTGACATTTTTCAAGGTCATTGGTCGTTGAGGTCATTTTAGAAGACCCCCTGCCATTATTATGTACCATTGTCAAGTTATAAACGAAAAACCTTAAGTTTGAACGTTCTAGGCGCAATTACTCTCAAAAGATGACGTCATACAACTTTAACTCAAATGTAACAAAGTTGCGCATCAATGTCCTAAACATTTCCACCATTATATTTCCTTGGCTATCTACAACCATTTCAGAGGAGTAGTGATAACAAGCAAATGTCAAATAATAGAACTTGACCTTGACCTTTGACCTTGATGCCAATTTGAAGGTTATCAATCCTTGATGTCAAAACAAAAGACCCCATGCCTTTATCAAGTACCATTGTTGAGAAATAAACGAAAAACCGCAAATTTAAACGTTCTAACGGCAATTACGCCTATAAAATGACGTCATACAACTTTTATGCAAATGTAACAAATCTAGGTCTCAACGTCCTTAACATTTTCTCCATTACATTTTATCAGCTATCTTTTACCGTTTCAGAGGAGAAGCGATAACAAGCAAAAGTCAAAATTTAGAACTTGACCTTGACCTTTGACCTTGACCTCATTTTACTTGTTAGGGGTCATGGACCCTAAATACAAAGTTTCATGTTGATACCTCAACTCTAAATAACAGTTTGTATGATACACCAAAAGTGAAAGTCGTTTGAAGGGAAATAACTCCTATGAAATGTCGTCAGATCCCTTCCGACCAAATTGAACAAAGTTGCGCACAGATACAATGAAGACATTGCAAAAGATTTTGGGTCGATATCTTTTACGGTTTTAGAGATTTAGCGATAACAAGAAAAGGAGGACGCGGGGAGATAACTCCTATAAAAAAAAGTGTTCAGTTACACAGGGTCAATGGTGAAATCGCAATCACTGTACGATATCATGGGCCAAAAATCCTTTCGATACGTCAAGTAACAAAAAAACATCCTAGACGGCAGAAGAAAAAAAAAAAAATAATCAGAACAAAAGCAAAAGGTCTTTCCACGGAAAGTGGAAAGACCTAAAAATCCTCAGTTATAACAATATTAATAAATTTTGTATATTCACTATAATCTATTCAGCAGTGGTTTATAGTTGGAATGTTGTTCTAATGGAATAAAATATACAATCTTTATAAATTTGATCAATGACTCACTGGTAGAAACCTCAAAATTTCATATTTCTTAAATTTGACAAGTGAAGGTATACAAATTGCATACGTCAATTTTAAAGACATGAAGAATCTAGCTAAATACAGTCATACCTGTGTATAAAGGGCACTCACGTCACCAAAGAATTGTGCCCATGTGAGCATGTGGCATTTATACAGAGGTTAATTTTACAAGTTTTGTTCATATGAAGGACATTTTCACAATGCCCTTTATAGACAGTGATCTGTAATATAGAGGTGCCCATTAAAGCCAGTTTGACTGAAAGCAAATTTTGTGATGTGCTTTGATAAATGCTTCATATATCAATTCTGGTTTATTTTGAAGTTTTAATTGTTGATAGATGACACACTAAAGATCTAACTAGGTGCATTTAAATCAGCTTTTTATGGTTTTATAACCTAAGTATCCAACACATTATATGATCCTGTGTTGTGTCTGATTAGATATGATATCCAAAGATTGCTACAGCATTAGTCAATGTGCACAGCTGCTAATATTGAAAGTTGCAAAATTACTGAACTAAACTCGACAAATACAATGCTATAAACCATTGACATAAATTTCATTGAAATCTGTTTGGACATGCAGAGTGAGAGTTCTTATAAAGTCAATTGTCCGTATTTTTACTGTTCAAAGGGGAATAACTATGACAAATAAATCAGTGTTGGTGATTTTCGAAACACCCTAGAAAATTCCGATATAAATTTTATTTAAATCATGTAGACATGAGTACTTTCATGTTGCTAAATGTTGTAGGATAAGATAATAAAATTCATCCCAGTGAAAATATTTTGATGTTCATCTCTAAAATTTTGTTATACATGTACTAGCAAAAATACCTACTTTAATAACAGTTACTTCAGTTTGGATGATGGATGAATTATTGTTTAACGTCCAGTGGCAACCAGGTGCATATCAGGACGAGTACATGTTGATATGATAATGAATATGATCCCTGCTTTGTACTAGACCAACACGCTAAGTTGGATTTTTAATGTGCTAGCTCACGAGGTAACTGTCCGCAGGAAGACATATCACCTCACTCAGGCACAATATATTGACTCCGAGTCGACCAGTCTTTGCTCTTACTCTTAGATACAGCGTGCTTGGCGGAGAAGCAGCAAATTCAAATTTTAATGTCTTTGGTTTGACCCCGCCAGGGATTGAACCCGCGACCTTCCACATCATAGGCGAGCATGCTACCACGATACCACCAAGGCAGTCGCTTCAGTTTTGAATTAGTCTAACATCACGGATTTCCAGAACTATATTTCAGTTCTTTAAACAAAATTTCTAGGCGTTAAAACATTTTACTACAACTATAATTTGGTTTGAACTGTTTTTACATATTCTTTTTGTATTCAAACAACCAAAGCTCTGCTGGAATAGTGTTTGTCTCCCATTAAGTTCAACTCATTTCAGAAATACCTCTTGTATTATTTTAGAAATAGGGGCTTTGTGGGTGTTTGTGTTCATTTTAAACTGATTTTTGCATTATCATAACGTTAATGCTGTAATTCAAAAGGCTGCATGTTTTGTCCATAAAAGTTTGAATGGTGCTGATATTGATAACGTATCAGATACTTATCTTCAATGAAATAAATACCAGTTCTTTAAATTCTTTTAATTACAAAGAATTTGGGAAATTTTAGGGGTGAAAAGATTTCAAAATTATACAATTTAAAAATTTTCACAACAAAAAGGGAGGATGTCTCATCCCTAAACTGTGAGATATGACATGTACACTGTATAAAGTTTGTCGTTAACAGGCCATTAAGTCTAAGTTTTCACTAATACAAGACTGAAACACCCAATTTTAATATATATAAATTTTAATGAAGCAATATATCTACATATTTAAATGTGTTTTTCCTAAGAGATACCATTTTCTGTTCTGTCCATATTTTCTTCAGTATTGTTTTTCTCTTCTGTTGGAGTAATTTCTTTTTGTTCTTCACAATCCATGTCTTTTTCAACCTTATTTTCAGATTCTTTTTCTACATTATGATAGTTGTCAATGTCAACATTGCCTTTTAAGTGTTGTAGTAGTAATCTACTAGCCTTTGATGTTTGTGGCTCCTCTTCTTTGTTTGGCTGTTGGTCACTCGAATCTACACATTTGATTGGATCTTGATCACTAGGATCTACAGATTTGACTGGCTCTTGGTAACTAGGATCTACAGATTTGATTGGCTCTTGGTCACTAGGATTAACAGTTTTGATTGGTTGCTGGTCACTAGGTTCTGCAGCCAATGAATCAGAATTCAATGGTTGGTCATGTGACCCATTCATCTCAATTGTTTTTAGCTTTTCATTTGGATCTTTAGATCCACTAGATGAAATAGCATTGCTCTTATCAACATCATTCTGTGCAAACTTCTGCTCATTTTGTTCATGATCAGAGCCAGAAAATATCAAGTCTGGAAATTCTGGATTTTGTCCCAGAAAATTGTTTCCTAATAAGAGATCCTGAGGATTAAGTTCTAAATTTGGCAGTAATTTTTCTAATGCCTCTTTTGTTAGTACCAATTCTTCTTCTTTTTCCTGTAAAATAATCATACATGACAAATCATTTCAAAGTTTATCTTATAATTTCTTCTTACTCCCCCGCAAGTGTAAGTTTGTTTATTTGAGGTTTTACGCCGTTTTCAGCACATTTGGCTATTTCACGGCGGCCAGTTTTTATTGGTTGAGGAAGTCGGAGTACCCGGAGAGAACCACCGACCTTTGGTAGGAAAATTGGCAATCCTTGTCAATTAAGATCAAAGTCGAACACACCCTGCCACAGGTGAGATTCGAACTCGCACACTCAGTGTTGACAGGCTAGTGATCATTAGTAGTCATGACGAACTACCTAGACCACTCGGCTACCGAGGCCCCCCGCAAGTGTAAGAAATGAAGAAAAACATGTATCAGTTACTTGTAAATGCCAAGTATGAATTCTTAAATCAATAATACTGTATATCACACATACTTCAGCAAATAATTTCTTGATGAAAAACTATGGACTCCATTACTTAAAGGTACATAATTAGGTATGTCCTAAAAGTAAAACATGAAACAAAATTTGCACATACATGTATTTTGGAATGTCACATTTGCTTGTGGTGTCATATATCATACAAAAATCACTGAAATGCAAACAAAAATTGGACAATCAGCTTTTGTAAAATATTTGGGGTATTTCACCAGTGGAAAAGAAAATAATTCATTACAACTATTGGGAACAAAAGGTAGTGTAATACTTTTTACTTCCATTTTAAAGAAACATTTGAGAAATTCCTGAAAAACCACTTGTAGTTTGAAAAAAGAAATACAGAAAGGGACTTCCCGAGATTCCTAGAAACAACCTAGCTTTCGCCTCATTGTTGAAGATCTTCTACATTTTCAATGCAATCAAGGTCCCTGTTACTGAAACATTTATATGTCTGCAATCAAGACAACGGGACAACAATACAAAAAGATAGACAAACCATAGAAGTATGAATGTTTGTGAAATTTTACCCAGCTTGATGTTGTCAGAACAAGAATACTGATTGAATATTTTTAGATGCAAGACAGGTACCCCTGCCTCTGAAATCAATATCACACATAGAAAATGCCAGAATGATTAGTTTGAAATGGACCCATGTTTTTACTGTTTATCTAGTACAATTACCTCTTCAACAAGGTGTATTCTGGGTTCACATTCTGGAATCGGCATGTGCCTGTGACAAAATGCTTCCTCTTCCCATGATGCAACTGGCTGTGGGCAGAAAGAATCTGCAAAGGCACAAGGTCTGTACAAGGTTTGGTGGTTATCATTTAAAATATCTGTAGATCATTAAGAAAACTTTTAAATTGTTGTTCTTGATGTTTTAAAGTTCCTCCAATATAAACACAGATTTCTGTATAACAACCTCAAAACCTTAATTTCTAATATTATAAAATGTATGTAATTTAAACTTCTCTAAATATCTAAGGCAATATTATACAGTGAAGCAGGGGTTGACTTAAGCAATTGCCTGCTAGCCCCAGGCCAGTCGAATTTCGATAGGGCCAGTTGAACGTAAGGCTAGTATATTTGACTATATTTTCACTTGGATACATGTAGTATTATTAGAGCAAATTTTAATTGAGTAGGGCCAGTAAATTTATGCTCTAACTGGCCCTATTGGCCATACTTTTAAATTTTGTGAAGTCGACCTCTGTGAAGCTTCAAAAGCACCTAAATTACATGTCAACACTACTTGAATTATGATATCTTTCCAGATTCCTTCACAAAAAAGTTATTTTCTTTTGGTAAACTGACTTGACATATACCATCAACTGTTCTTAATGGTATCATTCTGTAAGAATACTCGAATCATAACATCCTCCCTATAAAAAAAACAAAATAACACTTCGGTAATCTTACTTTTTCTTCCTTGTGTATAATGCACATCCCTGCTCAACACTCGTTAGGTACCGTAAAAACCTGTTTAAACTTTATATAAGAAGTTATTTTTGCCTACCTACAAACACTAAATTTTTATAAGAAGTTATAATTATAGGTTTGTTGTTTTATTAACTAATAAATAAGGATACGTTTTGAGCAGTATTTTGATAATGGTAGTGCTCTGTCTGTACACTTTGAGCTGCCCTCTACACTGATGCATCTTGGGTATGAAGGTGGTCTATAATTAGCTCCCTCGGACACTGCTATCCTTCGCTGCTTCGACTGACGGTGTAACAGGGCCTCTTTTCCATATCTTTTATGGTATCTTTTAATATACTTGAGTTTTTCATATTTGTGAGCAGTCTCTGGATCATGTTTATAATCCTTGATACTACCTGCAAAAAAACCACCTAACTTGAGACTCCACATGCCATATGATATATTCAAAACTTCATTATTTTCATGGTAAACATTTTTTGGCCAATGATATTAAAACTTGCTAACATGAACTTAGTTTGGGATTAAAAACCATGAAAGGGAATTAAACAAGATTTTTTCATTAGCAGTGACCATATTGGTCTATAGTCCTGACCCCAGACAAAATTTTGAAAGGGGACAAATCACCATTCCATCAAAGTTTGGTCTCAACTAGCCCAAATAATTCCAGAGAATAAGATTTTATAGATATATTTTTTTGCTGATTTTTCTATTTTTAGTATTGGCGGCACGATTGGCCCATCAAAGATCCAGACCCAAAAACACAAGTTTGAAAAAGGACCATCTAAAAACCATTTCTAGTTTTAAAGTAGAATATTTTTTAGATTTTGCTGATATTTTTATTTTTATTAAAAACAGCCATATTTGTTGGAGATCCTGACCCCTGGAAACATTTTTGAAAGGGGACAACCCAAGGACCATTCCATCAAAGTTTGGTCCCAAATGGCAGGGTGGTTTCACAGCAGATCTTTAAAGGAAAGTTTACAACTGTTATGATATTGTAATTATTATATTTATTTATCTTGGCCTAATTTGTTTTGTGTGGCCTTATAACATGTATAATATGCTTACAAAATACTTATAGTTGTTTACCAAATAATGTTATAACTGTGCAGTTTATAAATCACCAGAACAATAATAGATACTGATGGAATGATTAGAACTTTCTATTTGACTTACGTAATAATTCTGGAATGATCATGATAAAACGATGTGTAATTCAAACTTCTACTGTATTCTAGAAGTTTCCGTTCTACAGTTTTCTAGAGATTTCTGTGACAACTATATATATATAGGACACTAAAGTTAGACTTTCAGATCAGACATTAACATTCTTGTGTTCTCAGATTTTGGATTGACATACTTATTCACGTTAACTACATCATACTAGATTGTGACTTATTGGACATAATATTCTGTTTGGATTCCCGCAACAGTGAAGAGAAGAATTCCGGATAAAGAAAACACAAAAGGATCGGACATATATTTTAACAGTTAAGTTGACATTTCAATTTATATAATATTTCTTGTAAACTTATGTATAATAATTCTTGTTAATTTTGTTATTGATTTGTGTCTTTTGTTGGCTACAATTTAAAGGCGATTTCTGGTGGTAACACAACTACGATGGAGGACATGCAACAGATGCAAAGTGATGGCAATAGCTGACTAGACCCTTGAGCCAGGTCAGCTAAAAAATGTTTCATGACCATTGTAACATGAACTTTATGTAAAAATTATAAAATGGAATAATACAGCAGCAAAGGTGCTTTTCCCTGGATTTTAATGGCTAATATAGCCTATGTAATTTTTACTACAATTTTTGCACTTTACTTGACACAGGAATGAATACCTAGTGATTCTCTCTCCTGTTTATATGTATGTAAGTACTTTCTTCTTTTCTCTTTCATGATGTGTTGTAATCTTTTAAATTGGTCAATATACAAAGACTGGAGACGGATCAGTTTATCACGCATGATCAGGGCCACTTCCTCTGCTGTGTAAACTCCAGCATACCTACAAAAGATTGTTTAATATTTAATTTCAGATTTATACAGGGTACAGTCGAACAGAATAAACAGAGATGATTCTAAACAAATCTCCAATATGATAGAAAATTATTGACGACCCAGAAATATCTAGCCTTTTTGAGATCTTCGTTAAAGAGTCCTGTAAGACCTTAGTCAAACAACGCATAGAAAATAGTAGTGTGGTTTTTGTTTGAATTTTTTGGCAGATTTTATTACTTCAGCAGTGATACTAACAGGTTGCTATTCACTGTATTTTGTGCTTATTGAGAAAAATGCAAGTTGAAGGCCAAATTTCTTATTTTATTTGTGGTTCCAGTTACCCTAGCTACCCTATTTTTTTGGCAGCTACCCAAGATTTTTTGGACATTTTACAATAAGGACTATTACAGCTAGAATGTCTCTCCACTAGACTAAATGAAAAAACTTTTGTATAATAAAACAAATCCCTACCTAAGCTATATTTTTTCAATGTGTAAACTGGAACCACACTTATTTTTTTTATATGGCCTTACAATGACTGGCTGACAACTTGCCACTATAAACAATCTTAATATGTTCTTTAGTTTATCACAGGTGAAAGATATATTAAAGGTTTTTGCTACTGAAAGCCGTCATCACTGGAAACTCAGACGAAACAATAACTGATTATTACTGGAAAAAACTTCTTGTTAATGATTAATTACTTTAAATAATCTTCTTGTTCGCTGTCAATGCTCTCCGCATCACTTTCACCATCTCCACGCCACGCCTGATCAACCAATGGTAACTCCTCATCTGAATCACTTGAACTTGCAAACTCTAAAACACAGACAAACAGAAAAGACATCAGAATCTTGGCTTTAACTCTAACAAATCTAAAATCATTAAAGCTTTACCATTTCAAAAAAAATCTCTCAAATCATAAATCAGACAGAAAACCAAATATTGGGTTATTTGATGGCAGGGTCTCAAATTAAAAATAATTTTTTGCCACTTTCTGTATGTTTGCACATATTTGTAGCAGAGAAAGCAGGTCCAGAAATTAGCAGGCTGTCTATTCTATGATAAACATGTACAGTGTCCTAATTATGTTTTATAATATTCATTGTTTGGCTAACCATTTAACCATTGACAAAGAATTTTCAAGAAAAGGTCCAGATGTCAAGCACATGTTTAACATGAATCGCCACATTTAACATATTCTAAGGAAAGACAACCGATTGCCATGTTACCCAGTAGACCACTGGGCAAATTCAGTGTTAATAGTTTACCAACAAAAATATTACTCAAGTTTTCAAACCTAGTCCCTATTTTGCTTGCTTTTTAAAAATTTCAAAATGAACTCATTAAACTAGAACCAAACCTTTCTAATGTTACATTTCAAGGAACAATAAAATAGGGTCTAATAAGACAGGTGGTCACTTATTACATGTTTGATTAATATTAAGTTACTGTTAATAGTCATTGTCACTTAGGGACGAGATCAAAAGTTCAAAATAGGATTAAAAACATAATTCAAATAGTTTGGGGGTGGGGGTGGGGGGAGGGTAAAAATCGCTGCAAGTTTTTGTTATCCGACATCGATTTTCAGATGGAAAAATACCAATTCAAGTGATGTCCAAGTCAATATATAGAACAATCATACATTGTTGAGGAAAAACAGAACCATATTGGTCAATCAATTTTTTGCAAATTAAGTTAAGAGGGGGTTGGGGGGTCAGTGAAAAAACTATGTGAATTAAGTTTTTTATCCTACATTGAACTTTTGATCTCGTCCCTTAAGCAGGGTGCTTCATATCAGTTGGTGTGTAGGAAAAAAATTAGTGGATAAAAATGCTGGAACAAAAAAATGTATAGATTTGCCACCTTTTTTGTTCTGGATCTAATTATAACATAAAAAGTGTATAAGAGTGTAAGAAACCAGTATTTTCAATTTTTAACATTTGTCTTGGTTGAGAGTTGTTGCTATTGGTAAGCTTAGAAATGACCCTGTGATGATATCAACTTTTCCCCATGTTAAATGTATCAGACAGTTTTCTTACTGACACTAGTCTAAGATTCCTCTGCTATCAAACAAACTTTTGTAGTACATGTATTGGCATTGGACACCAGTGCATAATAGCAAAATTTGTCTAACATTGAATTTGAAATTAAATTTCTGCACAGATACTCATACATGTGTGTTTCGCTTAAGTAATTTTGTTAAACTTTGTTCATTTACGAGTATTCTTTCTGGTCAGGTAAAAGAAAGGCTTACAACACAAACCTATATCAAGCAACTGAAATTAATAAACTTCTTAATAATCAGTACAAATTATTTACATCTGATAACTCTTCTGCAGAGAAAAACAGTTACAAAAGTGAATAAAAGGACTTTACAATGTATTCATAGTACAAAATAAATATGATTGTCATAAAAAAAAGGACAAATATACCTAAGGAGCAATCAAAAAAACGTAATCCATTGGACAGACAAACCCGGGAAGACAAACGAACAACCACAAGCACAACAAATAAACACAGAAAACTAAAAACAATGAACAACACGAACTCCTATAAAAACCAGGAGTGAACCCAGGTGCTCCGGAAGGGTAAGCAGTTCCTGCTCCGTATACGGCACCCGTCGTGAAGTTCAACAAGGTCAATCCGGTGGAAGTCACAAATCGTAGGAGTCACATGAAAGGTTACGACAGTGGGAACAGGTCCAACATCATCTTAGATATTGGAACACTGTAATGGTCAATCAATTCATGATGACGACCGTAAAATTTCTTAAGTGATGACATCAACTTATCCCTGATAAAACCCTGGTTAAGAAGCTTTTGTGACAGCAGTAATCCTCTCTGTCGAAAGTCAGGGTAACTCACGCATGCCCTTGAAAATCGGATAAGCTGAGAAACGTAGACGCCATATGCAGGCGATGCTGGTATATTGCTACTCAAGAAGGGAAAATTAACAATAGGAAAGTTGAAGTCATCAACAAGTCATAAAACAATAATTGCCATTACTAAACAAAATTTGCAATTTTTCCTATTTTAGATGCTATGATTTCCATGGCCAAAGCCAATTCAACAAAATACATTTTTAAATCGGAGAAATCCTAAAGTGATGCATACCCAAATCCTTCCATGTTCCTTACCTAAAACTTTACTAGATGATAAATCTGTAAATAACTTTGGTCTACACCTGTTAACATCAGTGTATTTGTAATGATCTAAAGACTCTAACAACGATTCAGCAGACTGTGATGGTTGTCGTTTCCTTGATGATTTCTGTCGACTTACCGCTGCGGCCTTTGAATGTTCTGCACAATAACTGAAAACAAAGAATGAAAGTAAGCTGTCTGTGCCAAACAACAAATACTTAACTGAACATTACCTTCCTTAAAAAATATTTCTCCCATTATCAGAACCACTGTTTAAACACATTTTCTTCAAATTGTCTAATGAAAGTGAGTGTAGGTATTTTTTTATACCCTGGTACAATGCAAAGTGTTTGAAATAGGCAGAATTCCTAAACATTTTAATTTACTGCTGAGAATTCGGATTCGTATTTCCAACACAGCTAAAGTTTATGTTTATTTAAGTTTTAATCCCCCTTCAGAACTTGTAACTGACTCTACCACTGTGCTCCACTTTAAGTGTGCATTTGATTAATAATTTAATAAAAGTTAAAATATTATTATTAGTTGTGCTTAGTTTAAATCATATTTAAATTGTACAAAAACACATTATGTAAATTCTTCATGTTCTTATGCAATGCTATGAATTTCATAAGAAAATACACATATTCTTTTTTCAAATATCATTTATAAATGATAATATATTGTAAAAGCTGCATTAAATTGGTTTTCTAATTGTGCAACAATAATAATCATTTTACCTTCTAGTCATGTATTTTCCATTTTCCATGTCAAAAGATCAAGAAAACCATGTGTTTTATGTAACAACCTAATTCATGACCTTTCATGTCCTTGATTTACATAAATATGACAATACATTACTAATATTGCATCAGAAAAAAAAAATTGGATTAAGAAGATGATAATTTTTGTAGCCAAATTCAATTAAAACATGTGAAATACACAACATTTAAATTCTTTATTTAGTAAATTACTTCTTTCTTGGTATAATTGTCCTGTATAAATATACACAGGTGCAAATGGAAAACTGCATGCTAAAAATAGAAAACTTGTATTTAAAGTTCTTACGAAATGATTAAACACCTTGAGGTAAGCACATTTCTTTTAGCAAAAGAATTTATTCATTAAAATGTTAGATACATTGTTTAAAAACTTCAAAAAATAAGTCAAATCACCAACATATATCACTAGGATTAGTTAGTTTAAGAAGTAAAATAATTATTCAACAGTATGTCAAAATTTTGAATGAAAAAAAAAATTAAAAAAAAATAAATTTAACAAGGAAAGAATTCAGAGAGTGCTCTTATAAAGTCCTACATTTGACTGTTGATAATATTTTTTAAACTAATTTGAGATAGCCTAGTTTACAATAATGGAAACCTTAGGATTAAATTTTTTTATGATTGAAAGTAGTAGTGATCCTTGGTAAGCAGTGAGATCACCAGAAAATATTCACTTATAAAAATCAACTAACATTGATCTTCCGACCCAATGCTCCAAATAAACAATTTTTTTTTTCATGCCATCATGCAATGACTGCAATTTAAAAGACTTCCTTTTTTTAAATTTTATACCAATAACATACCCGTCTCTCTTGTCTGATTTGGGGGCAGCATTTATACATCTTTTACCATTCTTCAGAGAAATAAATCCACACTGTTTGTAAGGTCCATTTTTATCTTCTAAGATGTGTTTAATACAATATTCATAGCCTTCAAGTCTGTTATGCATGCATGTTCTGTGAGAATAGTTACAAAATAATCCTTCTACAGGCTGTCGTACTTTTCTGGGAGCTTGCTGAGGAACCTTACTGCGAATCATTGTTCTTCTGAAAGAAAACTAAACTTACTTAAAAATCGTATAATTCATTGATTTCAATCTTTTTATAAAAGAAAACAAGATTTTTTTAAAGATGGCTGACATTTTTTGAATCAGTTTTATTATTAAACTCATTGAGGAATTTCCATGTGGGAAAACGGAGATAAAATTAGTGATATTCAGATAAATGATAATTGTTTGGTTGTGGCATTTAATTTCATGTAAATTGAGCCAAAATCTAGAAATCAGGAAAAAATTAAACATTTTGTATAGAAATACTTATATAGCAACAAAAATTGGCAAAATCTGAAAATCATTCACCTTTTGAAATGTTACTGATGAAAAAACCACCTCGACATTTAAAATTATTGACTTATTAAATTATTGAAAGAAATTTGGAGAAAAAAAATATACATCGTTCTAGTAAATATTTTATTTTTTCTGTATCATGAATGATGAACCGTTTTAATCACACCCAAATCACATGTAGATTTTTGACACAATACAAGTACCTGTATTTTCTATCAAAATATTTGTCAATAAGAGAAAACAATTTAACTTTGGAATCGTTGAACAGACTTTATATAAGTTTCTGTTTTTTTTGTTAGGACTGAAGTCAACAGTGACATGTTTATCAACTAAAATTTACTTCAAAACAGTCTTCCTTTACAGTTTCATATTTCTATTAAAATTAAATTTGCTAATTTTTCAGCATTCTTCCAATCAATTTCCCAATTTTTTTCAAATTTCAAATAGATTAAGATGTTTCCACAAATTACTGGAATTTTAAGCTAGTACTCATCATTTTATTCATTGGCGAATTTATTTTGAAAGTGACGATATGAATTTCAAGTAGATGCATCACTTTATTTTTGCGACAATAATTAAAATTACATAAAATTATCATCAAAGGCTAGAAAACAAATTTATTTTATCTACTTTCTAAGCCACTTACTGACATTTTGATAAGTTTCCAGTTAATTGTCTGATAAATAAACCCACCAGTATCATGAACAACAACCTTAAACAGGTATTGACACTTGAACTGGCAATGAAGATATTCAATTAGTTGATTTTAATTGGCCTAGATATTTGTTGTTGGAATTTTTTAATCTATGATGATACTAGACATGTGCAAGATGATAAAGTTGATAAAATAACATTAATAAGCTCATTTGTTTGGAATAGCCATTATAAATACATTTTGTACAGTTGTCAAACGACTGTTTACATGTTTAACCAAAGACATAAAAACAGCATGAATAACAAAGCACAAGTAAGGTTTTTCTTTAAAACAATTTCAATTTTGATAAGTTATTTTATTTTGCTTTTTAGAAACAACAGTGAATAATAAATATTTCTTTCAAAATTGTTTTATTTAAGGAAGATATGTCAATATCTGATACAATTAGTGCAGTTCCCCAGATAATTGTTTTGAATCAGGGGGTAACTACCTCCAGCTTTTTAAAAGGGGTGAGTATTTTAACCTCCAAAAAGCAGAATTAAAGTGGTGAAATGAGAAATCTAAGAGTGAAATTAATGTAGAGAGTTACCAGATTGAAACATTAGCATAAAAGCAACAATTACTATTATTCTCACCCACACTAATAAAGTTTAACCCCAAAAGCCTTAAGATTGTTGTGTCAGTTATGCATCTTACATGTTAAAACCAGAAATCTATGATTACGAAGTTCGCCTCGTTCCACCACTAATTTTGGTGTGTGGCTGTGTAGCTCCCCAAGATGCACCCTTACAGCAAGTAATATATATGATTGTAGGTCACTTGGTATCAGAGAACTAAACTCAGACGTAAAACTTAACCTTAGTCAATGAATTGCGATAAGTAGATCAGAGTGACCTAATTTTGGCAGGAAGCTATTTTACTTCCCGAGATGGACCCTGACACCAAGTAGTATGATTGTAGGTCCCTTGGTATCAGAGAACTGAACTCGGATGTAAAACTTAACCCAAGTCAATGAAGCACGATAAGTAGGTCAGTGACATAATTTTGGTGGGAGGCTGTGTTGCTTCCAGGAATGCACCTGGACACCAAGCAGGAGTCATGCTGGCATTCAAAAAGTTGTCCCCAAAGCATCATTTTTGTTGCAAGTTTCAAAATTTGTTTGCCAAGTCACCCTCCCCATTTTTGAAACATATATGATTGTTTTTTATTCATTACTATTTGAAAAAAAAAACCACCTGAAAATTATTTGCAATTAAATAAAGTTTTAATGACAGTTAACTTTCATCTGAAATGACCTGTATTTTGATGGCAAGCCTAATAAAACATTGACTGTTCCCTATTCCACATGTGTTTGTTGATGTTAAACTGGAAGTGACAACACAAACTTTGCTGATTGGTAACGGTGTTAAAAAGCATGCATATTTATTTTCATGACTAATAAAAATTTTTAATAATGTAAATATTACCTTAGTATATCAGAGGGTGGTCAATTAATCTCAGCACTTGGGAGTTATTGATTATGTGTTTGTTTACTGTTGAAACACCTGCTGTGTTTAGTAGCCTGATGTAAACTGTTCAATTATCATAGATAATCATACACTGACAAATGATGTTTCTTAGTAACCATTTTAAAATATTTTCACAGAAGTGCCAGATTTAGATAAAAAAGGATAGAAAAATTCCAGCACAAGATACATTGTATATCGCCAACTATGAAATTCTGTCGCCAGATTGAATAAAAAATCACATTTGGTGACATTGGCGAAGCCCAGCACGGTCCCTGACCAAGTTATATGATTGTTGGTCCCTTGGTATAGGAGAACGGAACAAGTAATATGATTGTAGGTCCCTTGGTATCAAAGAACTGAACTCAGACGTAAACTTAACCTACTACTTAACTACTAAGACAGAGAAAGTTTCATCAAATTGCTTTGAGCGGTTAAGGAGTAGTTGAGGATAGAAGAAAAGTGTGACGACTCAAGACGACAGATAGTGATCTCTATGTGTCGACCATGCGTTCCAGGGGCAACACAAAAACTATTAAATTCCTAGATAAAACAAAATGTGCACCACAAAGAACAGCATTCACCAATTTACAAGCAATAATCAACAACTGTCTTCTCTTTGGATTTGCAGGAAATCTTCGAAACCTAACTGCATTTTGTTACATTATGATACATTTTTACCAGATCCATATTTATATCAACCTTATCTAAAGATGACAACATTATATATTGGGTCACATTAACCAGTCTTGGTCATTCTTCTCACCTGCAAGCTAGGGACCCCCTACCTGTCATACCACACCTGGGCTGGGATACAGGTGCATTTCCAGTGATGATTGTTTATTACGTAACAGAGCCCTCAATTAATTCACACCTTTTACAACCCAAAGATTAAATGTAAATAATTAAAGTGATGAAGATATGTTCCAATTTGATTTTAACAGTTGTCAAAAAATAAAGTTTTTTCATGTCAAAATCATCGAAATCATATTGTTAAAAAATTTTAATTTTATAAAAAATAAGTTAGGCCAAAAAAAAATAAATACATGTGTTTCTGCTAACCCTAATTACCCTAATTTGTAGTGCCTACCCTAACACTTTTTATCCCATTTTGAAACAGCACTGTTAAAGTCAGACTGTTTCCCTTGTTGTAACCAACTAAAAACTGTTTGTAAAATAAAATAATATTGCCTACCTACCCTATTTGTTTTCAGCACATTAGTATGGAACGCCATGACTGCCTTATGTTAATAATCAGCATTATATGCAGTGCTCACAGCATTATATGCAGTGCTCACAACATTATATGCAGTGTTCACAACATTATATGCAGTGCTCACAACATTATATGCAGTGCTCACAACATTATACGCAGAGCTCACAACATTATATGCAGTGATCACAACATTATATGCAGTGTTCACAGCATTATATGCAGCGGTCACAACTTTATATGCAGTGCTCACAACATTATATGCAGTGCTCATAACATTATATGCAGTGCTCACAACATTATACGCAGAGCTCACAGCATTATATGCACTGGTCACAACATTATATGCAGTGTTCACAGCATTATATGCAGCGGTCACAACTTTATATGCAGTGTTCACAACATTATATGCAGCGGTCACAACTTTATATGCGGTGTTCCCAACATTATATGCAGTGCTCACACCATTATATGCAGTTGTCGGAACATTATATGTAGTGGTCACAGCATTATATGCAGTGTTCACAACATTATATGCAGCGGTCACAACTTTATATGCAGTGTTCAAAACATTATATTCAGCGTTCACAACATTATATGCAGTGCTCACAACATTATACGTTTTTTGTTGATGAAGGTGATGATCAGTGATGGTGATGATGATGATTGATGTTAGTGATGGTGGTGGTTCAGATTCGGTAAACTTCGGAAATTTCATCGGATACTTCCGGACCGAGGCCGGTCTATATTTCATTAACGAGCACATGTTACACCGGACAAAATGGCTGATATTGATAATTCGAAGAGTATACAGGCGGTTCTTTTTGAACTTGGTCTTGGGACTATTTCCCAAAGATTTACTGAGCACAAAATAACTTTTGATCTGGCAAAAAAATTATCAGATGAAGAACTGAGTGCTTTGGGTGTTGGGACAATAGGCGATCGGATACGCCTCAAAGAAAAACTTAACAATCCAAACACAGAACCTGTGCCTGTGGCGCATTCAAGTCCTCAGGCTTCAGGTTCTACTTCAGGTAAATTCAAGATAAAATACGTAATAATGACGAAAACCCTATGTGTAGCCGTGAGACAGGGAGTATGAATTGGGAGAAAAACGTTGTGTAAATAGATTAGAGTCATTAGAGATGATTTATAATTGACAAAATTAATAAGTCTATACTTACTTTAGTCTCCCCCGAAACATATTATGTATGACATGTATATGTCTGTGGTTTCCCTGTACTAGGTGAACTATAAAACAAATACACAAAAAATGCATTGGATAAGAATAATTTCTAGATGTGGTAGGAGTGCGGCAGCCAATGAGACAACACTCCAGCCAAGTCCGAGCATAGGCTTATCCATAGGGGAGGGGGGGGGGGCTTTTGTTGGGAAAAAAATTTGGTTGGTTATATAGGGAATCACTGAAGCATGACTGGAGCAGGCACCCCTTAGGTCAGTGGCCCCCTTCCCCCCCTTATGAAAAGTTCTGGATCCGCCACTGCCGAGGACAATGTACTTTTTAGCTCACCTGGCCATAGGCCATGTGAGCTATTGCCATCACTTGGCGTCCGTCGTCGTCTGTCATCGTCGTCGTCGTCGTCTGTAAACTTTTTCAAATGTTAACTCGTCCTAAACTACTGGACCGACTTCAACCTAACTTTGCAGAATTGTTCTTTAGGGCATCTGGAAAATTTCTATCGTTTAAAATTTTTGAAATGTCGAAAAACATGGCTGTCGTTACTATAAATAGAATTAAGGGGTAAATTGCTGTTTTTTGCTAATAACTCAAAAACCGTTACAGATATCGAAAATCTGACATGGGGTAAAATTGATCAGCATGACAAGATCTACCTACCCTGAAATTTTGAAGGAAATTCCAAAACCCATTTAGGAGTTATTGCCCTTTTTTCACATTTTTGGCTTTTTTTTTATGTTATTATTTCAAAAATCTTCTTCTCTGAAACTACTATTCAAAATCATATGAAACTTGGTAAGATTGTTGCTTAGGGTACCCTGCATAGAACTGATGTGGGAATTTTTGATTCGTCGAAAAACATGGCCGCTGTTACTAAAAATAGAACATAGGGGTAAATTGCTGTTTTTTGCTAATAACTCAAAAACCGTTACAGATATCGAAAATCTGACGTGGGGTAAATTTGATCAGCATGACAAGATCTACCTACCCTGAAATTTTGAAGGAAATTCCAAAACCCATTTAGGAGTTATTGTCCTTTTTTCGTCAAATTTTCATAATTTAACATTTTTCGTCATTTATCTCCAAAACTATTTGAGATAGAAGTGAAATGTAAATTTGAAAAATGTTTGCCATGTTGAGATCTACATACCCTGAAATTTTAAAGGAAATGCCAAAACCCATTTAGGAGTTATTGCCCTTTTTTGTCAAATTTTTAAAATTTTAACATTTTTGCATTTATCTCCAAAACTATTTGAGATAGAAGTGAAATGTAAATTGAAAAATGTTTGCCATGTTGAGATCTACCTACCCTGAAATTTTGAAGGGAATCCCAAATTCTATTTAGGAGTTATTGGTTTGTGTAATTTGAGGTCGGGTTCTGTTACATTTATTTAAGGTTCACCCTTATTCCTGGTCAATTTTGTCAACTTCCTGCCAGGACTACCACCATCAGGGAACATATTTTAACATTAAACCTTATGAAAAATAAATCTTCAACAAATTTTCCCTGAACAATTGAACCAATTGCAACAAACTTGGTCAAATAGTTGATTAATTGTCCAATGAAAACCAGACTCCAGGTGAGCGATACAGGCTCTGGTGAGCCTCTTGTTAAAGTTAACAATTAATTATAGGTCAAAGTATGGCCTTCAACACAGAGCATACCATATGATTTTTTTTTGACCTCTTGATAGATATATATCTATGGTTTCAGGAAAGGTATCACTGTAATTGATTGAAATTTTCGTTTGGACCAAATTTTGGAGACTTTTGTGACATGTTCACCCCCCTTTTTTGCAATATTTTGTATCAAAGAAATGCAGATTGTTGCCATTGTTACACCAAAAAGAGATTATATTTCACCATTATAACCATTAGAAATGGAATCTATGGAAGATTCTCATTCTATAAATATACACATGCATAACACAAATATTAAGCCTTATTTGTTAGAAAGGAAGGGAAAGAGGGTGTTGAAAAATTATGTGTGTCAGTTTGATTTTTTTTCCTAACTGTGTATTGTACTATGTCTCCATTTGTGGACAGTCATTCGTAAAATCATGATTGTCATTTCATACCCATTCGAAGCCTTTGGTTGATTTGGAACCCCTTACTTCCCTTATTTTTGTTGGGTGAAACATAACCAAACATTTGGAAAAAAATGCTTGTTTGTCTTTATTAACTCGTGTCGGTCGTATTTTAAATTTCATCGAATAGCCCCGCGTATATCAACAAGAAATCTGTGAGGTTAATATGCTTACTTAACAACAAACGAGAATTTTCCATGTCTACTTTTTACAGACAAGTCACACATCAAATATATCAGTACATAGCTTTGGATCCATATTATCATTATATGATAGACAATTAATAGGGAGAATACAGCATAAAAAAAGTCCAACCCTTACACTTTACAGCAACTATAAAATATACATGCTCCACGTCAGGAACCGTTTAAAAAGTGCATTTTACACTTATTTAATGTTTTTTAGCCCAAAAAAGGTCACAAAAATTGTTCGCCCCACTCCGCTCCACAATCTTTAAAAAGTTCGCCCCCTCTTTCAAAAATCTTGGATCCGCCCCTGCAAGTTTGGTCAAATCTCATAATTTTCACGGAGACTGTTTTCCGAAAATTATTTAGGCATTACAATGGACATAAGAATTTCCGGTTTACACAAAATTTGTGAGGAAGCCCTAAAATTATAAAAAAAAAACAGTTATTTTGACAGGGTAAACAAAGCAAATAAATCCTCAGCCATTAGAGATATTCTATCAATATGTAACAAAATATTGACAATGGGAAGAAAGTAATGCCAGTGTGTATCCCAAACTCTGTCTGACAGACAAATGTCAGCCAAAAAATCATTTGGTCAGAAAGTTTTTTGGATGACAATATTGAAGAAAAAAATCCAACTTTTTCTTTCGATCAGACAAACCCTTAAACAGTTTGGCACAGACTGAGTGCTAGGTTTTCTTGCATACAAATTTATATTTCAATGTACATACATGTACCTTTAGTCTGCCCTCTATCTTTGTGGCTTTATTAATCTGCGGAAAGACTTCCATATGGCACCCCCAATTGTGTATATCTTAGACATCAATAAGCATATAGATGTACTTATGGGGGTGCCAAATGGAAATCTTGCCTAGTCCGCTACAGACAAAGTCGAAGGGGACTTTAGGTTTGCACTCTGTCTGTCTGTCTGTCCAGCTAATTAGTTTTCCACACTTTTTTCTTCTTCCTTGAAGATATTGTTTTGATCTTTGGTGTATTGATATATCATAAGAAGTTACAGATCAATTCGAATTTTGTTCTGGACTGATGATTTTGATTTTTGTGCAGAATTATGGTCCTTAATTGTACTTAGAAGAGGGTGGTAAAGGGGGGTACTGAACACGGAAACATGTGAAATAATAATCGCAAAAACGTTGCACGAAAAATAAAAATAGAGAAAAACGAAGCACGAGAAATAAAATTGTAAATATTAAGGAAAAAAGTACGTACCAGAAGTTATTACTCAGTCGTTCTTAGAGATCATTATGATTGTATGGGCTTTATCATGATTATGGGACTTTATTCATAAAAAAGGGAGGTTTTCAGTTTTGGACTATAGTTCAAATTTCTTTTAACTGTATTATTAACAACCGTGAATGTACATGTTTATGTAAGGGCTTATTTTGGCCTAAAATTTGAAGTACTTCCGATGAAAGATTTTTTAAATCCTTAAGTGTCTACTTCATTTGATTCAAATAGTTATTGTAAAAACATCCCACATTTACCATAAGGTTCATAAGGTATTGATCTATCTGCACATACATTGTAAAACAAATCAGACAACCCAAGATGGCTGACATAGCTAAAAATAGAACATAGGGGTAAAATGCAGTTTTTGGCTGATATCTCTGAAACTAAATCATTTAAAGCAAATCTGACAAGGTATACATGTTCATCAGGTTGAGATGTATCTAGCGTGTAATTTTTAGATGAATCAGACAACCTGTTGTTGGGTTGCTGCCCCTGAATTGGTAATTTTAAGGAAATTTGCAGTTGTGTGTTATTATCTTGAATATTGTTTATACAGATAGAGAAAACAGCAACAATGTCCAGCAAAGTAAGATCTACAAAAAATTCAATATAACCGAAATTGTCAATTGACCCCTTAATCCTTTCCTCAATGGAAATTATATTTATGCATACTTGATTTGCATAGTTTTTTCAATAAAATGCTGAAAATATGCTTTAAAGTATTAATGCATTGCAAAAAACAAATATTTCATCAAATAAACTTTAGTCAGATATTCTTATGAATATTCTTTTCAAATTGGATACAAATTTTATTAAGTCTGATGCAGACATTTCATAGTCAAAGCGTTACAACTGAGGTACTACACAGGCGCCAAAAGGCTTCATTATGGAGTAAAGGGGGTGGCGTCAAAAGGAGTCATTATGGAGGAAAGGGTTAAGGAATTATTGCCCTTAGAATTTTTGTATAATGTTAAATAATCTTCTCCTCTGAAACTACTTTGCCAATTTAATAACACCTGAACATTAACGCTATTTTGTCTTTACAGGCTCCACACCAAGAAGTCTTCTAGATAGAATCAGAAGGGAGCGTTCATTACTGTTTTCTTCTGGTTCTGGAAAAAGTAATTCACCCAAAAACCTGCCTAGAAATCAGAAGAAAAGTAAGGGGAAAACATGGACGGGAACATTTATATGCTTGGCAGATAAATCCCAAGGACGGGTACCTTCAGTTTCTGAAAAAGAAGTTTTAATTAGAGCCCAATTGGGTTCAAAAAGGATCCAGTTTTGTCTTGAAGACAAGGAAGAGGATGTTTTAGCTAAATTATCAGAAAATGAAACTGGGTTTCACCAGTTACAGGATATTGGAGGGTTTGAACTGTTAAGATGTAGACAAAATTGCAGACAGTTAGAAATCGTTGACTGTCCATGGACAGTCCGTGATCTGAAGGCCACGCTTGGAAGCCAAAGTAAAATATACCTAAGGCCTATACAAATAAACCTAAGTACACAGTCAACAGTTCAGACTACTCATATAGAAAAAAAGGAAGCTTGTAAAAGCTGTGGAGACAGCTTCAGTATACATGAACTAAGAAAACATATAAAACTGTGTCATGAAAAAGATCTTTCTAATGAGTCTGACTCAGAGCTATATGATCCACATATTACTGAAACAAATGTCAAAGAAACTGATGAAATCCACAGTGAAAAGATTCCAGACAATATCATGGAAAATATGGAACAAATTGAGTCATCTAACAATAACAGTGGATCTTCTGTAAACAGCAACAATGAGACAATTATAGAAAGCATAATAGTGTCCTCGACATATCAAAGCGGTCTTGATGGAAAGGAAGGTAATGATGTTATTCCTGTTGATGGTGTCATTCTCCAATCTAGAGATGACAGTGTGTCAGATATCAATGTGGACCCTGTAGATAACTTGATGACAGATGAATCAATTATTATAACACTTATTAACAATTGCCTTAACTACCTTATAGACAACAGTATTAATGACCCTGTAGACATCCTGCGCTATTTACAAAAGAATATAGTAACTGGTAGGGAATTGGAAATTTCAAGTATAGAAACACCCACAGATGGAGACACAAATTTTATTTCTGTTGACAGGCACGAGTTAATTGAAACTGCCTTTGATGAAGTAGGAGCATTAACAGACTTACGTCCTACATTGGAGGTACAGTTTTACGGCGAGGTAGGTCATACAGTGTAGCTAAATTTGACCAGCGTTCTGTGTTCACATCAGTTCATGAATTTACATGTATGGTATTGATATCACATATATATACTTGGCAACTGTTGTTTGATTTCATCAGATATTTCTTGGATTGGCATGAATAAAACTGATTTCTGATGAATGGTTTATAAAACAAATTTCAATTGAGCACCACCCAAGAAACAACCCTAACTAGTTTCTTTGTTTTACACAGTATCTGACGAGAACTAAAAAGGAGTCAGCTAATAAGAAGTAGTGGGTCTTTTTCTGTAAATTGGTTGGTTGCTTTCACTTTGCCACTACAGAGCTGTGGTAACATGTACATGTACATAGCTTTAATTTTTCTCTCATTTAGGAGCTATGAAACCAAGCTTCCTGATATAATATGTAGAACTATACTTCAATAGGCATACATTCTTTACCAGGTTATTGTGACAAGAAATCACATTTTTATAAAATGAAACCTATATAGTGAAGGTCACCTTCATGTTTGCTGCAACTTGTACTGTATAGTGGGTTATTTTCGAGGGGTGTAAATTTTTAGCTTATCTTCGCAGTTAGAAAAAAAAAGGCCAAAATAAATTCCACCAATTTAAAAGTGCACATGCAAATGTATTAATAAAAGGGTTGAATCTGCCAAAATAACCGCCAAAATATTCCGTATACCTTATTCAATGAAAATCTTGAAATTTCACACCAGCAAATATGACCCACTATACGGTACTGAATTAATTTTGAATGAGATACTAATTATTTACATGTAGAAAGATCTTGTTTTTCAATTATAAAAACAAAAATAAATGTTATGTACCTTGATATTTATTAGTACTAATTTTCATATATAACTTTTCAAAACTTACATGTAATTACAGAATGCAGTTGACGGCGGTGGACCCAGGAAAGAATTTTTTCGGTTAATCCTTAGAGAAATTAAAGAGAAATATTTCGAGCCCATTAGACCATTTGCAAAAATGGAGGACTATGAAACCATAGGAAAGATTTTAGGTATGAATTATCTCCCATGGAAACTTATCAACAATACAAGTTTTAGCTTTTTCAAAAGCTGTGGACTGCTTCGCTCTCTCCTAATTTAATGTAATATGTGTGCATGTGGTATTTTTAGATAGTTGATTGATATAAAATGGATTTACTTTAAGAGTGTGCATTATGAGTGTGCCTCTCTGGAGGTGTGCCTAGATTAGGAGAAGTTATAATATACAGATAATGCTTTTTTGAAAACGTTGTATAGGAACATTGTTTAGCAAAACAAATCGTGCATATTGCAGATTGACAAAGCAAATAAACGTGTATTGATAATTGATATTTCAATATTGAATTTCAGTGTGCAATATATATGCATAATAAAACGAACATGAATTAATGACAGTTGATTGGAACTGATATACACATAGTTAATTTTCCGGCTTATAACGACTTATTCTGAATGAGAAAAGTCTGTAATACTTTCTCATTTAAACCAATGGCTGTTGCTGATTCTCAGCCGCATCATAAAGTAACCAATCAGTGATCAGTAATAATTTCAAGATGGCGTGTATGTCTACTGAAACTAATAGCTCTGCACCGTGATGCGAAGCAATAAAATTGTCACTTAACATGCTTAACGTATATTTTAATGTGAGTATGCTTTATTATATCCCTTGCAGCACTATTTTGACTACACTGGTCTTCTAATAGCAGTTGCTTAAAATTCAGCTTACCAGTTGAACAATTTGGTTTGCTTAAACAATTAATATTCAGTCACAATTTTGCACGAACTTCATTTTATTTTTATTTTGCATAAATCGTCATTTTATTATGTGATATAAAGTAATAACAATTAAATTCTTAGAGCATCTCTTGTTACAACCATGCAGCTGTTTCCTTTATAGTTTTCTCAGTTAAGATACAGTTGTATGTTCAAATTTAGTAACTTTAATAAATATATTCTTTTTTCAGCTCTTTCAATGTTACAGAATGGAAAGATACCCCAGTTTTTGGATTTTTCTCTTGTTAATGAGCTGTTTGAAAGTAGCAGTCCAAGTTTGGTAGTTTTGAATTTAAGAAAAGGACTAGACAGTTTAGGACTTTACAAGGTACACATTATCTGCAAAAAGAAAACATAATTTTAAGAATTGTGATATGTGTACGCAGCCTACTGGTATATAGAAATTGTAAATATGAACAAGAATTTAAGTACTACTAATCCAAGTATTCAAATAAAAAGATTAACAATGTTTGACCTAATTACAATACATTAAAACATGAATGCACATTGTGCATGCATTATCAGTGTTTTTCTGTCACAAGTTTAATATTTTGTATTTTTTATGGAATAATATATATTTCTGATTCTCAGTCATTGTCATTTAAATAGCAAACAACTCACAACATAACATCTGGAAATATTCAGATGCTTAATATTATGTTTTTTTTAATGTTCCAACCTTAAACAAAATAACTGTTTAAACTTTCTTTGTTTAACATTTAAAAAAAATAAAATAAAGCAGCATGTAATTTATAGATATTGAAAAGTGAATATCCGATTGTTAACATGAAAAAATTGGAGTAATTTAAGGATGTACTTAGGTGAGGTTTTGGAATTCGTGTCAAATGTTCGGACTCCTTGGAGTTTTTCCATACAATACAAGGTAAAATATTTTGATTTTTCGGCCCCATAACACCCATTTATTTTTTCATATAATACTTCATAGCTCATGTAAGGTCATTTGCCAAAATTTTACAAGATTCTTGATTTTCTTTCTTTTGTTTTCAGACCCAAATAATACCAATGCCTTTTTCCCGTCGTATTTTAAATCTCAAATATCTCGAAAAGGAGGTCCATGACCTATCATTATTTTTAGCTTATTTTCATCCTTAACCATTGCTCTACTGGCTTATAGTATAAATTTTAAATTCTTGATTTATTAATTTTCACCTAACCTCACCTATTAAAGTACATTATTATATTATTGTATGAATACTTTTCTCAGTAATCATGTCCATTCATGGTGTGAGTATTAATATAATATAATAGACTTTGCTAAATGGAAGATCATTAATGAAATAACTCAAAAACAAACTTTTATATATTTAATCTTACCAATGGGGATAATGACCTGAGGAATGTAGCCTAGTTTAGCAACTGTTATTAACTTATTAATGATGGCAAGCATGGGATTCCAGTAAATTTTTTAACTGAGGATTAGCTCTTCCTACAATCTTGTACCTCTCTTTGCACATGAGATGTTTTCACTAGTTTTCTATTACAGATTGGAAGTTCACTTCCACAGTTTCGACACCTTTTCAATGCAAAACAACCAGTTATGACTCTGAAAGGAGCAATTACCATGCTGAAACCAAAATTTAGTGAACCAGGCAGCAACAAGAGAAGTTTAGAAACTCGAGTTTATTCAGTGTTCACAAAATATCTTCGGGAAGTATCAAGTAAGAATAAAAAATATGCATGCAGATGTTATGACTTTTATAAGATTGAGTTAATCTTTACAACCATTTACCACGCTGAGTTTTGAAAACTATCTCAGAGCTACACTCAGGTCCCCAAAAAATATGTGTTTCCACTAAAGTGCTGAAAAAATAGGATAGGAAATATCATTTTATTTTGCAAACAATTTTTAGTGGGGTAAGTACTAGGAAATCAGTCTGACTTTAACACTGCTTGTTACAAAATGGCTTAAAAAGTGTTAGGATCATTTCTAAAAATTAGGGTTGGTAGGATTAAGGGAAACACATGCATTAATTATTTTGTTTAGCCCATTTGCATGACTAAATATTAATAAAGACTTTAATTTACATGTATGAGGTAAATACACACTTCTTTCATTTCATACATTACATTGAATAGATGTAGTTAAACCTATGAAAATGTAATTGTTCAGATTTTTCATATGTTTGTCATTAAATATCAGGAAAATTTAAATAAATTAAACAAGTGTGGTCATATTATATTATTAGCCTGTCATCTATTAACATAAAACTTCCCTTGGCTGATTCCTCCTATATTTTTACACAATATTAATCAATGTCAAATTAAAGAATTTCTAAATTTGGGGTCCTGACCTTTCCTATTTAAAAACAAGAGGCTCTCAAGAGCCTGAATCGCTCACCTGGTAAACAGTGCACTATAAACTAAATTAATATATTAATGTTTGTTGTAAACTAAACTGAGTATTAAAGGTCACGTAAAATGCTGAAAATACCTTTAAAAACCTTTAAGAACCTCTGGAAAGAAATGGGCATGAGTTCTCCCTACGCTTGATTAAGATACAGTCATGGTCAATCTGATGATTCATAATACAAAATACAAGCTTTAATTAATCTTCAAATACAAGTATAAATCTTTTGGTCTATATGTTGTCTTCGTTTTTAAAATGTTTGAAAGAAGTTATGTAAAAATTGTGGGTTAAGGCTTTTTATTGTACTTGAAAAGGAAATATTGCAGGAACAATCATGCTAAGTTTCATCAAATTCCCCCAAGTAGTTTCAGAGGAGAAGATGTTTGAAAATTTGTTAACAACGATTATGACAGACACCAAGTGATGGCAATTAAAAGCTCACATATTATGAAGTTTAATCATTGTTATACAACATTCTCATCATCACCATTCACTAAGGATACCATGTTTACTTTAAAAACCAAATATTGTTGAAATCCGAGCAAGTGTAAAAAATGGCGGGAAAATGGCAGCCATTTTAAAAATGGCCGTCCAAAACAAACTTTCATCATCACCATTCAACTCGGGATACCATGTTTGCCTTGAAAGTAGCTTTCATCTTCATTTTATTTCTATAATTCAGGAAAGAATAGCAAAAAACAGCATTTTGACCCCTATGTTCTATTTTTAGTAAGGGCGGACATGTTTTTTGACCAATCAAAAATCCAAGCATTAACTTTTTGCAGAATTCCCTAAGGAACAATCTTACCAAGTTTCATTTGATTTTGAATAGTAGTTTTAGAGAAGAAGATTTTTGAAATAATAACATAAAAGAAAGCCAAAAATGTCAAAAAAGGGCAATAACTCTAACATCAGTTGACAGATTTTCACAAAAATCAGCACGCAGGTAGCTCTCATCATGCTGAACACTTTCAACCTGCAGAATTTGGCGTAACCTAATGATTTTTGTGATATTTGCGAAAAACTGTTGTTTGACCCCTATGTTCTATTTTTAGTAACAGTGGCCATGTTTTTCGATGGATCAAAAATCGAAGCATAAACTTTGTGCAGGATACCCTAAGGAACAATCATGCTAAGTTTTATCCAAATCCATTCAGTAGTTTCAGAGGAGAAGATTTTTGAAATAATAACATAAAAAAAAGCCAAAAATGTCAAAAAAAAGGGTGATAACTCTGAAATGAGTGGTTGGATCTTCTTCAGAATTTCAGGGCAGGTAGATCTTGAGGTGCTGATCACTTTTACCCTATGCCAGAATTTTGATATCTGTGACCGTTTCTGACTTATTTGCAAAAAACTGCGATTTACCCCTATGTTCTATTTTTAGCCATGACGGCCATGTTTTTATACGAATCAAAAATCCAAACAATAGATTTGTAGCACCCATACCAATTAATAACTGTACCAAGTTTGGTTGCAGTTGGACTTATGGTGTTGGAGGAGTTAACGTTTGAAAAAGTTAACGGACGACGGACGGACGACGGACGCCAAGTGATAGCAATAGCTCACATGACCCTTCGGGTCAGGTGAGCTAAAAAGAGGTTGTTATATTTTGGCACAAGGTTTCTATGCACAAAATATAGACAAAGGTTAATTTTGGAGGGTTCCTGGTCCCACCCATTAGAGATTTCTAGAATTGATGAAAATTAAAGCATTCAACATGGTCAGTTGTGAAAGAAAAAGGCCAAAAAAGGAGAGACTGTTGGTCCAATTTAAATCTTAAATATATAAGAAGATGTGGTATGAGTGCCATTGAGATAACTCTCCATCAAGTCACAATTTGTAAAAGTAAAACCATTACAGGTCAAGGTACGGTCTTCAACACGTAGCCTTGGCTCAGACCGAACAGTAAGCTATAAAGGCCCCCAAAAATGACATGTTCGAGGGGTACCAATCTGCTCTATCACCCTCTCAGCTATGTGTTATTTAATTTTTTATACTGAATGTCCCATCATTATTGTTATTTACAGATGAATATTATTTTAAAGTATTTTCCATGACGTCATGTTCATAACAACGTTAGGGGTAGCAGAAAAATCATCAGAAGCGAAGCAAGATGTTTTATTTTTTTATTATTTTGACAATCAAATAATAGAATCTGATCCAAAACGTAGAAAGTAAGCATTGTCTTTATTATTTGATGTAAATTCAATTCATTGTCCTTCAAATTATCGATTTTTGATTGGCCTGGACGAGAGGGTGATCGACATTCAAAAAAAATTGTCAACCGCTCAGCCATGTGATAGAGTTAATTAACACCCTCGTATTAGCCAATCAAAATATGGCATTTTAACGTGAAGTATAATAATACAAAATATCAGTTGAAATGGCTTAACTCAATCAAAAGACATATTAACACAAGTGAACTGTTACACTGAATGAACAAAATTGTATGCATGCCTATTAAATGGACCTTAATTTATTGTATATACCTTGAAGATTTTAAGAAGATTATGATATTTTTTGTATATTTCTGACTATTTATTATTATTGCTATCACGTGTCACAGTCCTTTCGTAAAATGAGAAACCGAAAATTTTGTTTGACTTATATTTTAGTCTTATGGAATGTCATTCTTATTTCAGGTGGAAGAAGAGAAAATATATCGCTGCATAGTATTTTAATGTTTGCAACTGGAGCTGATGAAGAACCAATTCTTGGATTTGCAGTAGGCCCAGAGATCTGTTTTTCTGAGAGTGAAACATATAATTCTTTTCTGCCTACTTCAAACACCTGCATAAATAGACTTACTTTACCAATTCCATCAGCAGAGAAGGATTTACCAACAAATGAAGTCTTATTCCACTTGTATGACTTAGCCTTTGCCAATACTTATTATGGATTAAGTTGAACATATTATTGTAACATTTTGTATTTGTGATCATTCAGTTCAAATGATGTGAGTCTGAAGTACGACTGCAACAGATTTTTTGGGTTCGAAGAATAATGTTATGATGTTGTCTGCATCGTTTTCGTCCGAAGGCACATTTTGTTTCTGGACAATAACTTGTTTAATTGAATGGATCGGTTGGGATTGATTTTGGGGGTTATGGTACCAACAGTCTAGATATTAGGGGCCAAAAAAAAGCATTTTAATAGTGTCCGCACAATAACGTGTATAGATCTCTCTGACATTGTACCATAAGAAAGACTAGGATTTAATTGGGGGGGGGGGGGGGGGTATTGCCCCAAACATGCAGGAATTGGGGGCAAATAAAGAGACCAAAAATAAGCATTTTTTCAGTTTCCAGACAATAACATGTGTTCAAGTGTATGCATCTCTTTAAAATTGACAACAAGGTTCTGTACTACAAAGGGAAGGCTGGGATTGTGTTTGGGGGTAATTGCTCCAAAAAAAGGGGGTGGGAATTTTTTTTTAAGGGCTTATTTTTTAGCTCACCTGGCCAAAGGCCATGTGAGCTATTGCCATCACTTGGCGTCCGTCGTCGTCGTTAACAATTATACAAGACTCTTCTCCTCTGAAACTACTTGACTAATTAGAACCAAACTTGGTATGAATGTTCCTTGGGGTACCCTGCATAGAACTGAAGTGGGGATTTTTGATTCGTCGAAAAACATGGCCGCTGTTACTAAAAATAGAACATAGGGGTAAATTGCTGTTTTTTGGTAATAAATCAAAAACCGTTACAGATATCGAAAATCTGATGGGGTAAAATTGATCAGCATGACAAGATCTACCTAACCTGAAATAATTTTGAAGGAAATCCTAAAACCCATTTAGGAGTTATTGCCCTTTTTTTCGTCAAATTTTCATAATTTAACATTTTTCGTCATTTATCTCCAAAACTATTTGAGATAGAAGTGAAATATAATTGAAAAATGTTTGCCATGTTGAGATCTACCTACCCTGAAATTTTGAAGGGAATCCCAAATTCTATTTAGGAGTTATTGGGTTGTGTAATTTGAGGTCGGGTTCTGTTACATTTATTTAAGGTTCACCCTTATTCCTGGTCAATTTTGTCAACTTCCTGCCAGGGCTACCACCAACAGGGAACATATTTTAACATTAAATCATATGACAAATCAATCTTCAACAAATTTTCCCTGAACAATTGAACCAATTGCAACAAACTTGGTCAAATAGTTGATTAATTGTCCAATGAAAACCAGACTCCAGGTGAGCGATACAGGCTCTGGTGAGCCTCTTGTTTGTTATAAATTTTAAATTCTAAATTTTTTCAATAGCCTCAAGAAGAAATCTTCAATTGCAGTCTTGTTCAATACATTTTTAAGATCTCTGACCAAATTTATTTTGTGTCAGAAACCTATATTATATTATGTCCCAAATTTTATCACAATCCAAATTCAGACCGTATCAAGCTTGAATGTTGTGTCCAAATTTGCCCCAACTGTTCCAAGTTCAACCTCTCGGGTTGTACTGTATCAGCGAAGCATTTAATTAGTTAGAGTTTTTGGTCAAGGTAGTTGTTGATGATGTTGAATAGTCCAATCAACTTGAAACTAAATAGTACACATGTTCCCTATGATATGATCTTTCTAATTTTCATGCCAAATTAGAGTTATAGCCCCAATTACACAGTCCAATTAACAAAGAAAATGATAGTATGGAAAGGGCATCCATGTACTATAGACACATTCTTGTTTTTTTTATTTTTTCATCCTTTGGTCATAAATTGAAGGCATAAATGGTCTTCATCACCAGCTTGTTTTGTGCAAGTTTTACATATTTTTTTCTGACGGACGCAGTATCAACTTTAATTATAGTTTGTAAAGTCATCAAATGCCTTTATAAAACATTTAAGACTTGTTTCATTCCATTACAGCAATTAAGGCTTAGGGTTTACTGTAACCTAGTATTTTAATTTACTATTTTTGTTAAACTTTGAAAGAATTTTTGTTTACTGAAAATTTTACCAGAGAAAATATACATACAAAAAAAATTAATGTAACCTGATATTGTCTTCAAATTGGACAAACATGAGTTTCATCATTTTAGGGAGGTATATTTGGAGGAAATGATAAAAACTAAGAGTTTGTGTTCTGCAAATTTCTATAATCATACACAAACTTTCTCCAAGAAAGATTGATAGGAGGAATGTTTTTGTTGCCTGTTTCATGATAAAACAAAGAGTGTGTGTACATTAATTATAGTTGCTTGTCCTAATAAAATATGTAGGGCATAACTGTATACTTTAATTAAAAATGATAAATAAAAATGATGAACCTAAGGCATCAAATGGCATTTCAAACAATGTAACAGATCATTTTAAAATGTGAATATTCATTATATCCTTGCTTTTAAAAGAGGGTTTACTGTATTACCTCAGTCTGTCCCATGAATATTTTATCTCATTTTTCTCAGGAACTTCGACAAACCTTTCTGAAATTTGTATTGATGTTTATATGAGTGAGCTTTACTGTGTGATGTCTTGTTGCATTTTTCTTAGGAACTAAATATCAGGGCTTTCTGAAATTTGGTATCAAAGTTTATGACTGAGCTTTCATGTGTGATACATTTTCAATTTCATCGCTTAATAACTTCCTGTATTGTAACCGTATGCATTTAGTTTGTTTCTGAGATACTTCAATTGGTTTATACTACATTTAGGTGTATTAGAGAATAGTTTTGTACAGCCTATGTTGTCCTCAAAGGATTTTTCTAACCTTGACCTCATGATTATGATCATTGAAATGTTCATTTTATGTAATGCTTGTAGTATTTACTTCTCTTTTTCACTTGCAACATAATTCAATTATGAATACTAAAACAGGCAAGATAATTTGATGTGTCCAATCTTGTTCGTGTATTTTTAGCTCACCTGACCCAAAGGGTCAAGTGAGCTTTTCTCATCACTTGTCGTCCGTCGTCCGTCGTCCGTTAACTTTTACAAAAATCTTCTCCTCTGAAACTACTGGGTCAAATTGAACCAAACTTGGCCACAAGCATCATTAGGGTATCTAGTTTAAAAAATGTGTCCGATGACCCCGCCTGCCAACCAACATGGCCGACATGGCTAAAAATAGAACATAGGGGTAAACTGCAGTTTTTGTCTTATATCTCAAAAACTAAAGCAATTAGGGCAAAACTGACATGGGGTAAAAATGTTCATCAGGTCAAGATCTACCTGTCATGAAATTTTCAGACAAATCGGTCAACCCTTTGTTGGGTTATTGCCCCTGAATTGTTAATTTTTAGGACATTTTGCAGTTTTAGGTTATTATCTTGAATATTATTATAGATAAAGACAAATTGTAAACAGCAAAAATGTTCAACAAAGTAAGATCTACAAATAAGTCAACATGACCAAAATCATTGATTGACCCCTTATAGGAGTTTTTCCCCTTTAAAGACGGCATCCAGCATAAACTTTCCTTTAAAGATCTTTTCCTCTCAAACCACTGGGCTAATTGAGACCAAACTTTGGTGGAATGGTCCTTGGGTGGCCCCCTTCCAAAATTATATCTGGCATCCCCGACTTCCAACCGAGATGGCTGCTGTTACTAAAAATAGAAAAAAAAGGGGGGTGACTTTCTAAAATCTTCTTATATGAAACTACAAGTCCAGTTGGAACCAAAGTTGGCAGTAATAGTTCTTAGGAGGTTCTCTTTCAGAAATATGTCCAATGACCCGGACTGTTAACCAAGATGGCCGCCACAGCCGAACTTAGTTTAACATAGGGCCCTATGGGAAAATTCATTGAAAATCTTCTCGTCTGAAACCACTTGACCAATTGGAACCAGACTTAGCAGCAATGGTCCTTAGATGGTCCTCTTACAGAGGTGTGTCTGATGACCCGGACTGTCAACCAAGATGGCCGCCACACCCGAACTTAGTTTAACATAGAGCCCAATAGGAAAATTCATTGAAAAATCTTCTTGTCTGAAACCACTTGACATATTGGAGCAGGACTTGGCGGCATTGGTCCTTAGGAGGTCCTTTTTCAGAAATGTGTCTGATTTCGTGGACTGTGAACCAAGATGGCTGCCACAGCAGAACTTAGTTTAACATAGGACCCTATGGGAAATTCACTCAAAAAACTTCTCGTCTGAAACCACTAAGCCAGTTAGAATTAGACTTGGCAGCAATGGTCTTTAGATGGTCCTCTTTCAGAAGTTTGTGCGATGACCCAGACTGTCAACCAAGATGGCCACCACACCCAAACTTAGTTTAACATAGGGCCCTATGGAAAAATTCATTGAAAAATCTTCTTGTCTGAAATCACTTGAAATATTGGAGCCAGACTTGGCAGCATTGGTCCTTAGGAGGTCCTCTTTCAGAAATATGTCCGATCACCCGGATTGTCAACCAAGATGGCTGCCACACCGAACTTTGTTAAATATTGGACCCTATAGGAAAATTCATTTAAAAATCTTCCTGTCTGAAACCGCTTAGCCAGTTGGAACAAGACTTAGCAGAAATGGTCCTTAGATGGTTCTCTTTTAGAAATGTATCCGTTGACCTGGACTAAACCAAGATGACTGCCACAGCTGAAATTAGTTTAACATAGAATCCTGTAAAAAAAACAAGCCAAATTGACTGCAACACTTAAATTTTTAGGTCTGCTCAAGGTTAAAAGTTAAATCCAGGTGAGCGATACAGGCTCTTGAGAGCCTCTAGTTAGTTTTTTGCACATTCCTGTTGTATATTATGTATATTATTGGAAGTTTATTTTATTACGTCCCAAAAAAGATTGTTTGGGTAAATTAGATTTTTAATTACTGTTATGTTACCTGTGTTAGCAGCAGCAAATCCAATTAAAACACCAGCTCATACAGCAAGTTTACTATTTTTATTCAATTTTATCAAGATTTAGGTTGGAACATGTTGACATTTATTGCATTTACTTGATCTATGGATCAAGAGTTAGATAAATCACCATTACTTATTGTAAAAGATTACATTTCATAGACAAAATTGTCAGTCCCACTTTAAGAGAATTGTATATTAAGCATAATTTTAAGAATCGTGGTTGACAGATGTTTGGTGGTCAATATTGTTAAAAATAGATGGTTTAACAAAAACATCATTAAAAGTCATCTAGTGACCCAATTGTAATCAGACTTGAAGAGAATTTATACATTTCTAATCCTCTCCAGGAATTTTTTGTTGACCCAACCATCAGAAATCATGATGGCTGGCACTTTTTTCTTATTGTTGAAGCTTGTATGGTTGCCTTATTGCCTATAATTGCTTACATCTACTTCATCTGAACTATGGTGAAAGCTGTATTATGGCAATCATACAACATCTCTTTACTTTAATATTACTAAAGATACAAAACATTGAGGCAAAAATATGATCATAAATTTATAAGATATTTATTAAGGCATTTTTTGTCAAATCTCAAAGTATGATGTTTTAAAATGTTTGTACATTTTTCTGGTTAAGGATCATGTTAATTTGTAAATTAGTAGTTCACGAAAAGAGTTTTAAAGATGACTGCTGAAACAGGTCCAGACCCAGTATTGGTCTTGCTTACTTTACCTAAAATATCAAAGTTTGTGAATTTTCTGTTTGTTATCCAACATATTAAATTTTTGTTGATTATACTTATTCTGTCTTTTTTATATATAAAGGGACGACAGGTATCAATCCAGTAATCATTTAGGACCCATCCTTGGCAAAAGAGGGTTAAAAGATACCAGAGGGAAATTTAAACTTGTAAATCAGAAATAAACTGACAACACCATGCATGGCAAATGAAGAAGAAAAAACCAGACAAACAATAGCACACAAAACATAACATAGAAAACTAAAGACTAAGCAACAGGAAATGGGGATCGAACCAGGAATCTTCCCTACCCTTGAAGAGGACCTTTTTTATATAAATAAGGCCGTTAGTTTTCTCATTTGAATTGTTTTACATTGTCATTTCGGGGCTTTTTACAGCTGACTATGCGGTATGACCTATAGTTGTTAATTTCTGTGTCATTTTGGTCTCTTGTGGAGAGTTGTCTCATTGGCAATCATACCACATGTTCTTTTATATATATATATATTAATTGTCTTTTATGTAAGTTCCAGTTTTAGTGTTTAAACAGTTAAACGTTACGTACTTGATTCATATAATGTGATATTGAAAATTTCTAATATACATGTAATAATGCAGTTAAATGATGGTAGTTTTATTCATTATTTCTGCTTTTCATTGCCATTTAAAACACTTTATGACTAGATGAATACATGTTTGTCAATGACAGAATCTCTGAAAAGCTTACATAGTCAGGTGCATGCAAATATTCAAGAAATTATAGTTCATGAAATGAATGAATAATGTCAAGTGCTGTCAAGAAAACATCCATTCCATAAGCAGTCGATGTCCATCCTGAAGGACACTGTTCTTGTAATTCAGTTTTGCACTCATGAGAGGGTGTGAATGTCAGACTATGATAAATTGGTCTTGGATTTTCTTCATCAAAAAGAACTCCTTCTACTCCATAAAATTCTTCATCTTCAACGGCTAGGTCATTCTGTGTTCCTATTGGGTTATTCATTTGTCCAGCTAACCACAAGCGAATAGGAGATGATTTTGCAGTGCGCAATCTATGGCGTGCCCATGCTTCCCTCCAGATACACAGTTTTTCATTTATTTTTGGCATAAATACATGATGCAGTGAATACATATGAATTTCATCCAGAGGGTCTAACAACCCTTCATCTTCCATGAAGTAAAATAACACATAATAGTATGCGAGAACACCATCAAAGACATCACGCCATAGTCTCTCTATGCGTTGGTTGTGTACACTTTTTCCAACAATCATGCTTCCACGGTTTGCTCCGCGCCTTTCAATCATAAAATCGGCAACTTTACTATTTTCCATACCTTTATCAGACCTCACTCTGAGGGGAAGCCCAAATTCATTTACTCCTTCAAGAAAACAACTTGCAACGGTTTCTGCTTTGTTGTTATCAATACATTTTAAAAAAGTGATAAATCTGCTAAAGCCATCAATTCCTCCAGCTATGATAAAATTCCACCGGACAAGTTTGTGATTGGTGTCTATGTGCCAAAGGTGATTAACACCCTGCACATTGTAAACTCTTCTTTTCAGCCTTCCTGCACGCCTGTCTTGTATTCCATTGTCATCAACATGATGTAGAATTTCCCGAAGTCTTGATCTTTGTACCTGTAAAAAAGAACTAGCATAAATAACACTAATTCACATTGTAAAACCAATGTTAGTGAGCTACCATTGAATTTTTCTTTTTTTTGGGGGGGGGGGGGGGGTTGCTAGGGTTAAAAATTTTGTGCTGCATTTTTTTTTTTTGTAATGTCTGTGCAGCATTTTAATATTTCACTCTATTCGGTCCTGCATTTTTTAGGTTTATTCTCAATTTTTTCATAAATTGACATCCTGTCTTTTTTTGGGCAACATGTTCCATCCTGCCTGTATTTTACTTAAAACTCCTCTCCAGCCTATTTTTTTCAAATTTCATCACATTACTACAATGTGTTCGTTATATGGAAGAATGTGTACTAGATTGATCTGTCTGGTGGTTTTTCGAAATATAAGTGGCCAAAGGGGGGGGGGGGAATAATATGCAAATGAAATAAGAAAGAAGATCAGAGGAAACAGGAAGAAAGATAACTTTTAAGTAAACTTAACTGAATAATGATCTCATTTACCTTTACATTTTTTTGAACCAGAATTTGTCTTAGTAAGGTTTCTCCACAAAAAGGGAACTCTGTAACTACATTTGTAATTAAGTCTTCTAATGCGCCATCTTCAATGTCTGTAAAATACTCTTTTTTCAATCCATATTCGTCCATCCTTCTATATATTGTTCTTTCGGATACTGATAACAGGTTAGCTATGTCGGAAATGAGAAATCCATCCTCCAAGAGGTTGTTCAAAATTTCCTTTGGGATAATGAACTTCGGTGCACCTGCCTTAAAAAAAATATGTTGTTTCTTTATTTTACAATCATGTGCATATAGTATACTCTAGTAATAGTAAAACAGGGAAATTTCAATTCGACCACTAAAATAGTACAGCAATTTCATAAAAAAAAATAATAAACACACCGACAAAATATAGCTTGGATCCAAGCTTTTGTGACTGACAGGGTTAAACACCCCCCCCCCTTTCTCAATCAGAAATTATTAAAATATGAGGTGCACAAGACCATTTTTAAGTCTCCCAAAGTTTAAGTTTGGAGACTTATTGTTTTTGTTGCGTTTCTTGTTCTTCTTCTTCTTCTTCTTCTTCTTCTTCTTCTTCTTATTATTATTATTATTATGTCGCCCCGACGGAAGTCGGCGACATATTGTTATTCTTCCGTTTCTTTGTTATTATTCTTTCTTTCTTTCATTCTTTCTTCCAATGTTTTATGTCCGGCTTAGTTCTCGGAGATGCCTGGATAGAATTAAATGAAACTTGACAGAAAGTAAGAGACTATGTGAAGGTGTGCAATCAATACTTTTTTTTCGAAATGGCCGCCATTTTCAAGATGGCTGCCAGGGGCGACATCTGCTATTGCTCGCAATTGCAATTCTAGTTATGTCGCCCCGACGAAAGTCGGCGACATATTGTTATTGTTCCGTTTCTCTGTTATTATTCTTTCTTTCTTTCTTCCAATGATTTTTGTCCGGGTTAGTTCTCGGAGATGCCTGGATAGAATTGAATGAAACTTGGCAGAAAGTAAGATCACTATGTGAAGGTGTGCAATCAATACTTTTTTTTTCAAAATGGCCGCCATTTTCAAGATGGCTGCCAGGGATGACATCTGCTATTGCTCGCAATTGCAATTCTAGTTATTATTCTTCTTCTTTCTCGCGCCGCCAACTTTGTCCGGGGCACTTTTGCACTTTATACTTGACCGATTTCAATCATATTTTGCACAATGATATTACCCCATGAGATGTCGGTCCTAACCATTTTTCAAGTGTAGGGGGGCCCAAGGGGCAGTGCCACGCCCCTTCAAATACCTCAAAAATTGATATTTTTTTAATAGGTCAAAAATAGTTTACATTCCTGCCCTATAACAATATATATTATTACTACTTATGATAAGACGAAGGATTTGGTCATTAAGGGGGGACTGAGGGGCCCCAGGGGCAGTGCCACGCCCCTTCAAATACCTCAAAAATCGATATTTGTTTAATAGGTCAAAAATAGTTTACATTCCTACCCTATAACCATATATATTATTACTCCTGATGATTAGACGAAGACTTCGGCACCATAGGGGGGTCTGAGGGGGGTCATGCCCCACCCCCTCAAATGACAAAAGACTTAATATTTTGAAAACCATTGAGATCCCCACCCTATAACCATATATATTATTACTCCTTATGACAAGACGAAGCATTGGGTACCATTGGGGGTCTGATGGGGAACTTCCTTTGGGAGACTTAGTAACACTGTTACAATTATTACTTGTTCATCTTAAAATTCATTCAATTCCATAGACTTTTCAGACTGATAATTTCGGAAGCCGATGATAATTAACGGAGGCCTAATGTCCAGCGGCAAATTAATATGCATATTGAGGACAAGAACTTAACAGTTTAAGGGCATACGATACTGTTACAGTTTAGGTAATTACGTTGCTAACGTAAATTGTTATTTTCGCGACGTCAAACTATGACTTATCGGGAAAAGATTCAGTTTTCCACTGATTTTTATCATTCAAACTTATCTAACTTCAAAACGAGTTCATTGACCCCGCTGTTTTAAGGCCATTTGGTTTGATTACGGAAGAAGATTATGTGTGCCAATTTTCATGAAAATGTAAATAGTGTATTTTTTTAAAAATTTGATAAATATGCAGCAAAATTGACGGTTTTTTTTACTACTTTCGTGAACATTTGATGAGTTATTTGAAAAGAAATTGCACGTACACATTTAAATGACATTTATAATATAAAACAGAATTTACAAATAATTTAACAACAAACACAAACAGCTTGTGTTTATCTTTTAAAACGAAAAAGTTATGTATTTCTGTCGAAAAGAAAAATACGTCCACAAATCCAAATTATGAGTAAATATATAAAATTTGGACCTCATTTTACTAAAAAAAAGTAGCACATGAAGGTATATTTTTTATTACATATTTGATTTAATCAGGGAAAAAACTGTATCGTATGCCCTTAATGGTAAATGAATATTAACCCTGTTTTGTACTAGACCGCAGTCAGACATGTCACCTTACCCAGACACATTAAACTGACTCTGAGCAGACATTCAGTCTTAATGCCGTTTGCATGCTTAGGGGAGAATCCAGAAATACCTTTTTTAGGTCTTCAGTTTGACCCAGCAGGGTTCTAACCCATGACTTCCTGCACTCCATGTGAACACGGTACCTGCGGTAGTTACAGAAGGAGGACGCCTATCCTCCAAAATTTATTCAAGTCAAATATATATGAGTTGGATGTATTAATTTCTCATATAAAAATTACTATACACCAAGGGTTTGTTTTACAGTCTAATTGCATCGTAATTGTGTATGCAAATTCTATTTGGGCCCTTAATTGGTAATAAAAATATATATCTTATCTTCCAATACAACAGAAATGCCAAAGTATATTTTTTGAAATGGGAAATCTTCTCGAGGTGACATTACACATTACAAAACAATCTAAGTGTATGTCTTGTCATTGAAGTGGGCCGTAACAACATAGTATCCTCAGTGACTTTTCATGCTTTAAGCTGGATCATAAACATAAAATTAACCAGAATAGTTAATGCGTAAAAAAGTCGGTCCCAATGACCTACTTTGTTTCAAGGTCTTTTGTTACTGTTCAATTTGCGGGTCACAGTTTACATGCAGGACACACACAACAGATAGAATCAATAGGGGAAAAGCCACTGTTCCCGAAACAAGAAAAATTAACACCATCACTGAGAACGTGTATCAAATAAACTGACAATAGTGCTGCCTCCTGGCTCAAGTAACCCTACTATCTCTTTATATCTATTAAATATGAGACTTGTCATCAGTCTACTCATACCAAATCGAATTAAAATCGAGTCACGAAAAATGCACTAATCACTAATCACGGATAACAAATCCATGAAAAAAAAACTTAACGAATCACAGACAACAAATTCATGGAAAGAAGTCATGGAAAACAAAATTCAACGACCACAAAGAAAGAAAATATCCCATCATTCCCCTCAAAGTAGCATTCCTCTATATATATGACATGTACTGCTGTACTTGCTTATAGATTCCGTATCTTATGCAAAGCTTAACGGACTGAGGCAATTCTGCATAAAATGTAGGTCGAGATGACCCGCTTTTATTGGACCATTGTTACTATCCAAGATGTGCACATGAACAGTAACAGAACATCTTTCATCTTTAATTCAATTCGCAGTTAATTTATATATAGACCTTGACGCAAAACTTGACCGTGACGGATGGACGGATGAACGAACGGACGGAGGAAATGCTACATTCATTTCAAAACTCCGATTGTCGAAGAGATGATAATTAAAGGGGACGACTAGTCTATTTGATGTCTGTGATATTCTAAGGGATTTGTTTTCGGATTGATTGTTTGTTTTCCTCTGCTGCTACACATGCTTATTAATTTATGTTTTACCGCTATTGTACTGTGTAAAATTGTTCATTTTTAAAATTCTCCTGATATTTGATGTTTGATGTAATCTATGGTTACATATATCATTATTATTGATTGTTTGTTTTTTTTACTCACTTTATTCCTTGTGTATTTCTCTGGACGAACAGTGCCATAACTAATGCACGCAATTCTTAGTTTCATCATTTCATCTGAATGAACAACCCCTAAATTATAAAAATCATGTCTGTCCAATTTGCAGATAATATCCGGTGTAATTTTTTCTCTTGTAAACGTTTCCGATAAATTGCCTAAATTACAGGACTTCAGTAACTGTTCCATTTGAAATTTTGGTGGTGCATTATCAATTTTTGTCTTATATTTTTGACCGGATTCGGCAATGTCCGATAAAATTTCCGATGTTTACCGAATCTGAACCACCACCATCACTAACATCAATCATCATCATCACCATCACTGATCATCACCTTCATCGACAAAAAACGTATAATGTTGTGAGCACTGCATATAATGTTGTGAGCACTGCATATAATGTTGTGAACACTTCATATAATGTTGTGAACACTGCATATAATGTTTTGAACACTGCATATAAAGTTGTGACCGCTGCATATAATGTTGTGACCACTACATATAATGTTCCGACAACTGCATATAATGGTGTGAGCACTGCATATAATGTTGGGAACACCGCATATAATGTTGTGAACACTGCATATAAAGTTGTGACCGTTGCATATAATGCTGTGAACACTGCATATAATGTTGTGACCAGTGCATATAATGCTGTGAGCTCTGCGTATAATGTTGTGAGCACTGCATATAATGTTATGAGCACTGCATATAATGTTGTGAGCACTGCATATAAAGTTGTGACCGCTGCATATAATGCTGTGAACACTGCATATAATGTTGTGATCACTGCATATAATGCTGTGAGCTCTGCGTATAATGTTGTGAGCACTGCATATAATGTTGTGAGCACTGCATATAATGTTGTGAACACTGCATATAATGTTGTGAGCACTGCATATAATGTTGTGAGCACTGCATATAATGCTGTGAGCACTGCATATAATGCTGATTATTAACATAAGGCAGTCATGGCGTTCCATACATTAGTGGAAAAACATGTATTATTTTTTTGCCTTTTAAAAGTGTTGATAATTAACATAAACTTTCACTGATGCTAAACTGTCATTAAGTTTTAACATTGTATTTATTTAAAAATCACTGAAATGTATAATATCTTTATTATATTCATTGATTTGTTTTCACCTCAATATGGTTGTCAGGAAGTGTATAAACTATGGTCAATCTTAGCATCACCTTGTACCCAAAATTCCTCATTTAGTTTTAGTTACAACTCAGCTTACTGCATCTGTCTACCAGGTAGTAAGATTCAAAATGATAATGGTGCTAAAATTTGGAAAAATCCATTCCATGGACTGAGGTTTACAGACCGTAAAATCAATATAGTCACTCAAGCATGAAATGTAGGTCATCATATGTTGGTGATCTGTATTGAACTAGAAAATGACAGTTTTAGTTGTAAAATATCATGCCATATCATCATATGCTTTTGAAAAATGGACTATAATGCAAAAATTTAACCAATGGCAATGTCACTCAAGCTGCCAAGGGCTCATTGGCAAAGCCTCAACTTGCTCAAGCGTAAAATGTAGGTTATTGTGAATGTATATGACATATATGTTGCTAAGTTGTGTTGTACTTTGTTAATATATCATGGCTTTCTTACCTTAAAATCAGACTCTTCTTGAAAAATTAACAGAAATAAGCCTAAATTTTAAGCACTATTTTATACGATGGTTTTGGTAAACCTTTGCAATATAAGTTGTGATTCGGTTACGTGGCTACGTTACAATAATCCATCAGATTACAATGACTGTTCTAATCATATTGCTAATTTTTCGTAAGCAAACCTACAAACTGACATCGAGCACATGTATGCCACAATTCAAGGAAGGAACATATCCGTATTTACCTCAAAAATTAAATAATAAAAGCCTTCAAGAATCGCACCATTCCTTGTGCGTAATGATACGAACATTGTTCATCTTGTTTACTTCTAATTTCTTAATAAGTGGATAAAAAAATAAAATCTTATTATCATACAAATAACAAAATTTGAAGCATTATCATACTTTGTCATAATTTGCTCGCTGTAAAGAACAAATTAATTTTATTTATTTTAAATCAATCGGTATTCCCGAATTTTTCAGTCTGACCCTTTGAAACTGCCACTGAGCATGCGTCATACCCATTTTCCTCGGTGTTGTGTAAATGGCGGGGGAGCGATGGATATTCACAAAAGAACAACTTCTGAATACCCCCAGCCGAAAGAGTGGGATAGAAAACGACAAAGAACTTATCTATAGACAACAAGCTGCCAACCTTATCCAGGATATGGGACAAAGGCTCCAAGTGTATCCTGTGAAAGGGAAGGGGGCAACTTTTATCAGACGTGGTCGCGAGTTTCTCGAAAAATAAATAAAATTACGATTATCAGTCTTCAAATCATTGTAATATCGAACTGAAGTGTCAAATTGTCAGTAAATAAAATTATTTGATTGAAGTTATATACTGAATCATGATAAAATTAAAAAAAAAGGCCTACCTGTATTTTGACCTCTTATGCCGACATTTTCAGAAAATTGAGTGATCACGTGTTTCCACCATGACCATGTGATTAGCTCAAGCACATGGGTTTATTTATATATTCTTTCAACAGAATAGCTCAAATAAATAACTGTTTATTTCTAGAATTTGTTAGTGTTTTAAGTTTTTTAAATGAATTATTGGTATAACTTGTTTTTTTCTCACTTTTTATAGATATTTCGATATTATAAATCCATTTAATTAATTTACTTTATTGCTCGGTTGTTTCAGAAACTAAAAAAGTGTTTAAATTTTAGAGTAATAAATTAGTGTAGGAATTCACTTATGGTAAAATTAATTTGTCTTATCATTAGTTGGGATGAAGATGTTTGAAAGAACATACCTCAATTTTTCCCCCCTTTGAACGGAAGTCCGTATTTGTCAATTACAAAATTAGTGTGAATGATTGTATGTGTATGTATGGCTTGTGTATGCATGATTTATATGCTCATAATGGGCCTTTAATAAGTATCAACCATTCTAATGCTTTCTTTTTCACTAATCAAGTATGCTACTGGCTAAAGAAAATGTTTTCCTCCTACTAGTTGTTTTTTAACTTTCTGCATTCAACACTATAGGAACACTTTGTCAGGGCAACTCCTCTGAAACCGCTGATCGGATTTCGTTAATTTTGTAGCACTTTTAGTCACCATATGTACTTGAACCTTTTGCACCGCCATTTGATTTGACAAATTTTATTGTAGTTGTGGGACCTTAACTTTTTTCTGCATTTGACACTATAGAAACACTTTGTCAGCTCAACTCCTCTGAGACCGCTGATAAGATTTGGTTCAAATTTTGACGGATTGTTAGTCACCACATGTACATGATCCTATCGCGACTATGATTTAACAAATTTTACGCTAACGTTTTTGTGCATGTGACGCTATAGGAACATTTTATGGACATAATTTCTCTGAGACTGCTGATTAGATTTCTTTCATATTTCGAGGATTGTTAGTCACCACATGTACTTGAGCCTATCACACCGCAATTTTGATTCAACAAATTTTATGAACACTTTGTGGATGCAAATTTTTATTTGTATTGTAGTGCAATTTTTTTTGAAAGTGGGAGTTTGTAACCACCTACTGCCCATTCTGTTGGATTCTTCATAACTGTTATGTAACATTTGGGAACCGAAGGTGATAGCAGTAAATTGACCATGCAAACGAGAAGGCTACTGTGTTTTGTAATATAATGAAAATTGCTTATTAAACATTTGAATCTTCATTCATGATTATTTTAAACGGCTCCACAAATATTGATTGATTGGGTGTATTTTGTGGAGTAATATAGAAAGTGAAAAATTCATCTCTGCGCGATCTGGACGCAAAGATTTTCTCTAACAGATATGTTTATAACTAAGGCCAAATAAAAAAATACATGTGTTTAGGGTAACACACTGAAAAAAGTTAGGTAGGGTAGGTAGGGAAATTTTTTTTTTCACATTAATTTTTTTAGTTAGGTTGTATACTGGAGTCACCTTGACTTTAACAGTGCTTGTTGAAGAAAGGTTATAAAAAATTTAGGGTAGGCAATAAAAATTAGGTAGGGTCGGGTTACCCTAAACACAACTATATTTTTTTAGGCCTGAATGAATAGTATTATACATATATTGCAATTTGTTCATAATTGACATGATCTTAATATCATGTTGAGGATATCCATTCTATCCTGTTTTGAATCTCTCTAGATTTATTAAATAATTTAAGTGTTCTCCCCAGACATTTTTAATAGCACTGTGGTAGAAAATTCACATAGGTTTGCATCGAATTGTGTAATTGAAATAAAAGCATTTATAAGAATTTGAATAAGATTTATGATGAATTATTAGAAATAATTGTGCAAAATTTTACTGGATTTTAATTATTCTGGTTTTCTCCTAATTTAAAATAAGGAAAACAGGAACAGATCAGCGCATCAAAAGTAAAAAATAAATTCATTGGTCAAATTTAATAGCACAGTGGTACCACTATGGTATATACATGATATAAGTCAGGGGAGAACACTGCATTTCATACTCCTACTGATGCATCATTCTGTTGTTTATATTTTTAAATGAAAAATAAATGTAAATCACTCAAGTATTATTTAGATTACAAATCGATTTTGGTTGTCTTGCAATTGATAAATCTCTTGTGTATATGACCCATATTATGGAAATTCGAAGAGTGGGACCTAAATATTGTTTGTTAAGTATCATTTCTGCTCTCTTTTCATCATTTGTCAAATCAGGCCTGTAATGTAAATATTTTGTAACTAACAATCATACTCTTTGCATGTCAAAGTCTTGTTGTATGGCATTTATAATAGTTAAATGATAAGGCCTAAAAAAAATATAGTTGTGTTTAGGGTAACCCGACCCTACCTAATTTTTAGTGCCTACCCTAAATTTTTTATAACCTTTCTTCAACAAGCACTGTTAAAGTCAAGGTGACTCCAGTATACAACCTAACTAAAAAAATTAATGTAAAAAAAAATTTCCCTACCTAACTTTTTTCAGTGTTACCCTATACACATGTATTTTTTTATTTGGCCTAACTTATCATTGATAACAATTTCTTTTAATGATTTCAAAAATGATGTTCATATATTGTTTTTCCTTAACTATAATCAGAACTCAACTATGTATCAACACCGCCATTGTTTACATGCACAGATTCTATATGTTCCACTCATTTCAAAAGTTCCATCGCAATGTAAGTACAACACAGATTCTGTAATCATGGTAATGTATAGGGATAATTATTTGATATGTAATTTACAAACCTGTTTACCACTACGATTTTGGCGTAGTTTCTACGATTTTTTGGACTCAAATTACGCTCTACGCCCAAATAGGTCATTTCTACGCTTTCAAAGATGTTACAGTAAAAAAAATCGGCAGTATGTAATTTTGTGTCTAAAGGAAGTTATCCGAACGCAAAACGGAGTCTTTGTCTTTTACGCGCTTGATAATGAATATATAAGTATGTATTACAAACGCTCTGGTGATCGTTGACTATCAAGTTTGACACATGGCGCGATGCCATGGTTGTATCTTTGGATTTACAAGAGAATGACATAATAAAATTTAGGAAGAAAACATATATCATTATTGTGTTCAATATAACTAATCCTATTGAATTTATATATTTGGTATCTTCAAAACATGACTCTAAAAGCTCTCAGATTGCAGGATTTTGCATCTAGTTTTTCAAAAAATTTCTGGGGGGGGCATGGCCCCCCCCCCCCAGACCCCCCTAGCAAGTTCGCACCGCGTTGCGCCGCTCATCGGTGATAGTAATTTTTAGGACTTGTAAAATCTAAAACTACACCTAAATATTGAAAACTACACTTTCTAAATGTATAAACTACACTACTAGCTTAAATGGGGTAAACAGGTCTGAATTTAAGATGGATTAGCAAAAAATATGTTGGACAAATATGCTCCTTTAAGCACTCGCTGCACCTGCTATTACAAGTAATGTAAGATTCCAAAAGATATTTCATTTCATTATATTTATTGGTTAATCGATCAAGTTTTGTATTAAATGTTCAATTGTGATTATTACATGACTGTTCAGGATGAGAACATATTGATTTGAAATGAATATGAGCTCCCCTTTTACCAGAATGATATGCTGATCTTGGATTTTTATGTGCTAACTAACAAGATAATGGTCCCCAAGAAATCCTCTCCCTGTACTGAGATATTCTGAATATGAGCAAATCAGCCTGTCACCATACTTATAAATGATGCGTGCTTAGTAGCCATGAATCACATCTACAACCTCCCACACTCCAAGCAAGGAGAATACATTTGTAATTTATGCTTGTATTTCTCTTTCTTGTAATATGTGTATTAAATGTTATAACTAACGTTGTTGTGATATTGTCTGGATGACCAAAGATTGTATCAGGCAGTGAGTGGATAATTTCTTGAAACTTTTTGCTCAGACAAACAAGTTATAGGACTATTTGGATGATGTCCTCATAGAGGATTTCAAATGCAGGTGGTAATACGGGTATATGCATTCACTTTAAACTCTATCATTGAAACTTTCAAAATCTATGTAAATGTGAAAAGCCAAGATTACATGACACTATACAGAGCCCTAGATAAGCCGCATATTAGTGCATTTTAAGCTGGAAATAGCTCAGATACGCTTTAAATATATTTTTTGGTAGTAAAAGATAAGCTCGTTCTTCAACTGATACGTAAAATTGGGAAAATGGGAGTGGTACTGCTACTGTAACATTTAGGTTAACACTGTTACCGTGAATATAAATCCAACGGTCCAGGTCAAGCTTTGAGTAATTTTTAAATTTCAAACCATGTACTGTTATCCATTTTGTTGTTTATCAAGATTAGCCTTCCATATCCAATGGTTAAATACTCCCAGTTATTGTAGTTTACTACCTCTTGGAATTTTCTTGGAGGTTTACTCCCCTACCATAAAAAACTGGACATGATTACTCCCATGAATAAAAAAATTATCTGGGACTCTTGACTAGATCATTTCAGAAATTTCACTATGCTTAACAGATTTCCAAAGTAAAACACTGGTAGAATAAGAAGAAATCATTATTGAATGTGTCAATGAGACATCATCGCAGTAGATAAGACGAGTTGATAGTTTAGTTGTATGGATTATTGTGTGACAATATTAACTTTGAGTATTATATCTAGCTTAACAACAAAACTCAGAAATTAATGAAAATCTTATCTTTGTAGGCAATGGCTGCAGCATGTTTATTTTTGGCTGCAAAAGTCGAGGAACAACCTAGGAAACTTGAGCATGTCATCAAAGTATCAAATATCTGTCAAAATAAAGAGACACAAGTAGATACTAAAAGTGAAGTAAGTATAAGTGTTCTCCCTGGGCCCTTTTAGCATCTCGGCACCGAGACACTATCAGAAATCACCAAGATCCTATCCAGGTCGCTGAGATCTTTTTTGTTTCAGCCGAGATGTTATATTTTTGAACAAATTGAAATTTCACGGAACTCGTGTACGGCCTAAAGATTTATAATGTGCTATCTCACGAGGTAGTCCGCAGGAAGACATATCACCGTGCTCAGCACATACTGACACATAGCAGACCAGTCCTTTGCTCTTACTCCTAGATGCCGCATGCTTGGCGGAGAAGCAGCAAATACCAATTTTATTGTCTTTGGTTTGACCAAGCCGGGAATCGAACTCTCAACCTTCAACACGCGAGGCGAGCACGCACGCTGATACCACCGTGGTGGTTGGTTTATAATATAGATGCATGTATCAATAACAAAAAACAATTCAAAATGTCCTTTAAGCCAATTATGCCTTGCAGATATGGGCATTTTGGAACCCCTTTTGTATATGGTGAGATGTGTTCGATTCCGATATTATTTGAAATGTTGCCAATTTTTCTAGTGAAGTTTGTGGTTTTCTACAGGAGCTCTGGCTTCCTAGGCAAATAAAAAGGGGCTGTTGCAATATAACCAGTTGAATTGAAATGGCTAACCACACAATGCACCCCTCCACAAATCAAACAATTTTGAAGTTAAATTAGTGAATATGTAGGTATGTACTGGCACTCAGGTTTCCTTAACCAGTTAAAACTAGATGCCATAATGTCTTGAAAAGAGGCATTAAACACCAGTAAAAACTTTGTATTGATTACTGGTATCTGAAGGAGAAGTACCAAAACATACAAGACAAAATTGGGCATCAGTGTTATCATTTCTTAGCTAAAATTTTGTGGTATTTTTTATTACAGGATTATTTAAATGAAGCTCATCAACTTGTGATAAATGAAAGTATTTTACTTCAAACTCTTGGTGAGTTTTATTTTTATAGTAAAATCATAAAAAAAATATATCTTGTTAGACATTTTCAGACATAATATATCAAGCTTTTCCATAAAAGTTTATAGAAAAATTCTTTACTAATAAATAAGACTAGAATTAATGTGAAAGAATTTCATTTTGTATGCATTAAGAAATTATACATGTATATACATTAAAAGCCAATTATTATAGACGGTAATGATTCAAAATAGAATACTCCATTACAGAATTTTTAATCACTGTTCAATACTAAATCTGAAGCTTTGCTTATACAGTAGTACATATAGTACAGTATGGTGTCCCTAGAACAAATACACGATGTATCACTTCCCCTTATACAGTAGTACATATAGTACAGTATGGTGTCCCTAGAACAAATACACGATGTATCACTTCCCCTTATACAGTAGTACATATAGTACAGTATGGTGTCTCTAGGACAAATACATGACGTATCACTTCCCTTTATACTGTAGTACATATAGTACAGTATGGTGTCCCTAGAACAAATACACGATGTATCACTTCCCCTTATACAGTAGTACATATAGTACAGTATGGTGTCTCTAGGACAAATACATGACGTATCACTTCCCTTTATACAGTAGTACATATAGTACAGTATGGTGTCCCTAGGACAAATACACGACGTATCACTTCCCTTTATACAGTAGTACATATAGTACAGTATGGTGTCCCTAAGACAAATACACGATGTATCACTTCCCTTTATACAGTAGTACATATAGTACAGTATGGTGTCCCTAGGACAAATACACGACGTATCACTTCCCTTTATACAGTAGTACATATAGTACAGTATGGTGTCCCTAGGACAAATACACGACATATCACTGCCCTTTATACAGTAGTACATATAGTACAGTATGGTGTCCCTAGGACAAATACACGATGTATCACTTCCCTTTATACAGTAGTACATATAATAGGGATTCCCATAGCTTGTTTTAGAAGGGGGGCCCGCCCTGCCGCCTTTACCTGCCGCCCTTCTGCCCTTTGTGCAAAAATTTTAAAAAATTGCCACCCTTTTTGCCCCTTGACAGTTCTGTCAAAAAAACCCCTTATGGAACCCCAGTTTTACAAAGCTGATAATTGGTAATTGACAAACAGCATGATAAAGGTGACAGGATGACATTAATTTATTTTCAATGAGTTATTTAATATAACTTTTAGGTATAGATTTATAAATGCTTGTAAACTTTGCTGTGGCTATTAATAGCGTATGCAAATTTCAATGGGAGACAACTGTAACGCAAATTGTAAAAAAATGTTAATTTTTTCCCTCTTTTGAAGTATTCTCGTAAGAAGGAAAAAGTGTGATAACACTTCATGGAGTGTTGGCCACATTTTCGGGCAACTGAATTGTGAACTTAAACGGTTATTTACCGGGATGTTTTACTTTTAAGCCGAATTTTAACTCTCAAATGCTAACGGGAATAAATGAGGCTTGCTAAAGGGTTTTCGGGATATGGAATAATCACTCGTTCTTTCATTGGGATAGGGACAGTCACATTTAATGTACTTGATTAACTGTAGGGATATAGAATAACAAATGTTTGAAAAACAGGATCTGATAAGGGCTATTCCAGAAAAAAATGTATGGGGGGGTTGGAAGGCACTTTATATAAAATTGTATGGGTGGTCGGGGGTCTGGAAAAAAATTCTAAAGGAAGCATAAGGAAATTTTATTTTAAATTGTATGGGTAGTGGGTGCTGAAAAAAAATGCCTTCCAACCCCCCCATACCATTTTTTCTGGAATAGCCCTAATGGATTTTTTTCTTTTCTTTTTTTTAAGGATATGGAACATTGGATATTCCCTATACAAGCTTTATAAATATTTCTGTGATACTTCATTTTTCATATCAACAGTTTGATTTTTTTCATTGAAATTTATGCAAAGAACCATTATTCATTAAACCACTTCTTAGCAAATTGAAATGAGATTTATTAAAGATTTTTGCTTCTACAGATATTTAACAATGCATAAAGAATGGTTTAATGAACAAAGGTGCTTTGCTTTTGACAATATATGGAATGGCATTCAAAGACAGTAGAATAAACTACTTGACTGTTTACAAAAATGTAAAACTATTGTTTGAATAAGGTCATAGAAGGAGATGTACATATATAAGAAAACAAGAACCAACGAAAAAAAGTACATGTACTTCTATTGCCCTGTCGAACATATCGATTCGATGGGTGCCCCCTTCTGCCCTGACCTGGACTTGAGTTTTACCCTGCCCTACACAAGCTTCTGTGGGAAACACTAATATAGTACAGTATGGTGTCCCTAAGACAAATACACGACGTATCACTTCCCTTCATACAGTAGTACATATAGTACAGTATGGTGTCCCTAGGACAAATACATGACGTATCACTTCCCTTTATACAGTAGTACATATAGTACAGTATGGTGTCCCTAGGACAAATACACGACGTATCACTTCCCTTTATACAGTAGTACATATAGTACAGTATGGTGTCCCTAGAACAAATACACGATGTATCACTTCCCCTTATACAGTAGTACATATAGTACAGTATGGTGTCCCTAGGACAAATACATGACGTATCACTTCCCTTTATACAGTAGTACATATAGTACAGTATGGTGTCCCTAGGACAAATACACGATGTATCACTTCCCTTTATACAGTAGTACATATAGTACAGTATGGTGTCCCTAAGACAAATACACGATGTATCACTTCCCTTTATACAGTAGTACATATAGTACAGTATGGTGTCCCTAAGACAAATACACGACGTATCACTTCCCTTTATACAGTAGTACATATAGTACAGTATGGTGTCCCTAGGACAAATACATGACGTATCACTTCCCTTTATACAGTAGTACATATAGTACAGTATGGTGTCCCTAGGACAAATACACGACGTATCACTTCCCTTTATACAGTAGTACATATAGTACAGTACGGTGTCCCTAGGACAAATACACGACGTATCACTTCCCTTTATACAGTAGTACATATAGTACAGTATGGTGTCCCTAAGACAAATACACGATGTATCACTTCCCTTTATACAGTAGTACATATAGTACAGTATGGTGTCCCTAGGACAAATACACGACGTTTCACTTCCCTTTATACAGTAGTACATATAGTACAGTACGGTGTCCCTAGGACAAATACACGACGTATCACTTCCCTTTATACAGTAGTACACATAGTACAGTATGGTGTCCCTAGGACAAATACACGATGTATCACTTCCCTTTATACAGTAGTACATATAATACAGTATGGTGTCCCTAGGACAAATACACGATGTATAACTTCCCTTTATACAGTAGTACATATAGTACAGTATGGTGTCCCTAGGACAAATACAGGACGTATCACTTCCCTTTATACAGTAGTACATATAATACAGTATGGTGTCCCTAGGACAAATACACGATGTATAACTTCCCTTTATACAGTAGTACATATAATACAGTATGGTGTCCCTAGGACAAATACACGACGTATCACTTCCCTTTATACAGTAGTACATATAGTACAGTATGGTGTCCCTAGGACAAATACACAATGTATCACTTCCCTTTATACAGTAGTACATATAGTACAGTATGGTGTCCCTAGGACAAATACACGACATATCACTGCCCTTTATACAGTAGTACATATAGTACAGTATGGTGTCCCTAGGACAAATACACAATGTATCACTTCCCTTTATACAGTAGTACATATAGTACAGTATGGTGTCCCTAGGACAAATACACGACATATCACTGCCCTTTATACAGTAGTACATATAGTACAGTATGGTGTCCCTAGGACAAATACACGATGTATCACTTCCCTTTATACAGTAGTACATATAGTACAGTACGGTGTCCCTAGGACAAATACACGATGTATTACTTCCCTTTATACAGTAGTACATATAGTACAGTATGGTGTCCCTAGGACAAATACACGATGTATCCCTTACCTTTATACAGTAGTACATATAGTACAGTACGGTGTCCCTAGGACAAATACACGATGTATTACTTCCCTTTATACAGTAGTACATATAGTACTGTATGGTGTCCCTAGGACAAATACACGATGTATCCCTTACCTTTATACAGTAGTACATATAGTACAGTATGGTGTCCCTAGGACAAATACATGACGTATCACTTCCCTTTATACAGTAGTACATATAGTACAGTATGGTGTCCCTAGGACAAATACACGATGTATCACTTCCCTTTATACAGTAGTACATATAGTACAGTATGGTGTCCCTAAGACAAATACACGACGTATCACTTCCCTTTATACAGTAGTACATATAGTACAGTATGGTGTTCCTAGGACAAATACACGATGTATCACTTCCCTTTATGGACTATTGAATAATCTGAATTTAATATTATGCAACTATCTGATTGAAAAAATAATGCAAATTTGTATAAAAGGAGGGCCACTACAAACAGGATGAAGGAACTAATGAATGTTCATTTCTTATTTTGTCAGATACACTTTTCTGCATTCACAAAATAAAAACATGAAAGTTGAGGGTATTCATCTCAATACATCTTATATAAGGGTACACATATTCTGCATCAAATTATATTGCTACATTTCTGCCAGATACATATGATTCAAGAGTAAATTGTTCTTCCAGGTTTTGATGTAACTGTAGATCATCCACACACCCGTGTAGTAAAAACATGCCAGCTTGTTAAAGGTAAATAAATCAGGGATGATTTAATTGTTTTTTAATGGATTTCTGCTTTTTGCTATTCAGATTTTTCCATAATGGATCCTTTATTATACATACAAATATGGCTTCCGGTACAGAATATCCAGGTTTTTTTTCTTAATTCGGAAATTTTTTATGTATCTTGTGGCAGGAGGCAGTGGTAAAAGAAAAAAAATGACAAAAATATTTCAGAGACATTATAGGTGCAGATATAGTTATCTTGCATTGAATGTATACATTCAGGGTGGGGTGGGCTTAAAAGAAATTTGGTGGTGGTTTCAGGGCTTCAGAATTTTTTTTGAAAATTAACTTGCCCAAGGGAAAGTTGTATTAAAATTTTACTTTTCCACATAATATTCACTATCCCGTTTTTAATTTCTTTAAAAGTCTGCATAACTTTAAATCTATGAACCATTCAACATAAACATCTTTATTTCAGAACAACTGAATACATCAATGACTAGAATAAACAGAATTTTCAGAATTTAACTATAAATGAGTATATCCACAAGTTGCCTGGCCACAGGCACTTCATCATCCACTTTTTGACTTATTTGTCCTGGTATTACATCATTACCGTTAATGTCAACTACTTTTCGTTTTTTTGATTCAGAAACAAAATATTTGTGCAAGCTCATGCTTGGGGCCTTATTTATTAAACATTTATTGTTGTCAAAGTTCGAAAGTGATCAGTTTGGTTTACTGGTAATACTTGATTACCGCTAAACGCAAGGAAAAAAAAAACTAACTTTCAGGGAACCAGTTTTAAAAAATTTAGATTCGTCCAATTACCGACTTCGTCAAACAATAAAACAACGCACCGGAATGTACCATGTACTGCTGATTTACTTGCCTGAAGGGAAACTGGTACTTGTGTTTTTACTTTCCTGACCATTTTTTTACTTACCTCAGGAAACCAGAAATGGGAATTCCAAAGCTCTGGGTTTCAAATAATTATACCCCCTGCAAACAAAGTTTGGGGGGGTATATAGGAATCACCTTGTCCGTCCGTCTGTCTGTCTGTCTGTCTGTCCATATATCTTGTAAGCGCAACTCCTCCTAGACCGCTCAATGGATTTCAGCGAAACTTTACAGAAAGGAAGTAAATCATCCAAAGATGTGCATGAAGAAAAATCTTTGCTTTCCGATATAACACAAGGGAGATAATTGGACTTCCATTTTTTTTGGCTTATACATTATATATGAACCTCGTAAGCGCAACTCCTCCTAGACCGCTCAATGGATTTCAACGAAACTTAACAGAAAGGAAGTACATCATCCAGAGATGTGCATGAAGAAAAATCTTTGCTTTCCGATATCACACAAGGGAGATAATTGGACTTCAAAGCACTTTCTAAGTGGAGTCCATTCAGAGATTAAAAGTTTGTTAGACCAAGAATTGTTTTATAGTATTTTAGATATGGGGTCAGATACCAAGAAATGCATATATTCCAGAAAATTATTTAAATCAGGAAGTCAGAATTTTTGTACACAAAAAATTGAGATAGCAAGATGGGAAAATTATTTTTATACAGGATCTATATGCATTGTTTATTTTAAAGATAATAACAATTTCTGTTTTCATGCTACATGGGTTTCATAAATTGATGATTTAAAGAAATACCTTGTTTCTGCTCATATACAAATTTTTTATTTGTGATTTATTCTGACGTCAAATTTTTTAACAAAAAAGACAAGCGTAAGTAAAAACTATTTGTTGGTTACGATTGACAGTGTGTGTTTGTTGTGTTATAATTTCAAATTATTTGAATTTGGTGAAATTTTTTATTGTTTTTCAACATTTTGAGAATGAAATTTCAAGAAAAGTTTGATTACAAGGTCTTGTTAAATTTTGGACACTTCACCACGTAGTTTTCCAGAAATGTATATAATCATGTCTTAAAAATGTTTTGTAACTTTAAAAAAGCATGTAAATGTAAGTACGTGTATACATATACTGAAATATTCGTCTGCCTATGAAAACACTTGAAAGGGGTATACTCTGTAGTAATGATTTTCATATATTGTTTTTATCCAAACATAAAAAATCACACATCGATTTGACACACTCTTGAAATATGTATTGTTATTGCATTGTTGCTAATAAAAATTTAACCATTTGAAAAAGTAGGAAAATTAAATTGAGAATTTGTACATATTAGCAAATTATAGATTATTTTAGCCTTTTATTTGGCCTTTATTCATTGATTAGAAAGTGTCTTTCAGATAAACAATATATAGATAATTATCTTACTCTTCAGATACTGAATAGTTTAAATAATTTATTTTACAGCAACAAAAGATCTTGCACAGACTTCATACTTCTTAGCAACTAACAGGTTAGTATATGTTAAATAATTTGCTGCTTTAGTCTGTAAATGTTTTTAATTGACAAACATAGTAGAACAGTTTCATGCTTACCTCCCATGATTTGTTTCCATTTTTTTTACACTCAACACTGTTCCTGTACAGATGAGAGGACATATAATAAGGACTTTAAATTTCAGGTTAAAAAATGCTTTTGTATGTCATTAATCTTCATAATCTTGTTACAAATTCATTAACTGTTATTGGATATTCTGAATTTTAAACGTGTCTGAAGAATATTTTATCATATATTATTACTTAAAAATTTGTAGACCCTTGATATTTGAAACAATTTTTTGTGTGACTTTGGACATTGATTTGCACTAAAATTAAAAAATATATTAATGTTGTTTTCAGCTTACATTTAACCACCATGTGTCTTCTTTACAAGCCTACAATTGTAGCCTGTGTATGTGTTCATCTAGCCTGCAAATGGTCCAAATGGGAGGTAATTAAAAATGATAAATGTATATGAGATTTACTATGGGTGAAAAGTGTTCTTCTGTAGTGGTAGTAGTAGTAGAGTTCATCCTGTTGTGACAGCTAGTAAAACCACAAAAACATATGGATGAAAAAAAATGTAAAGGATTGTATTAATGGACATAAAACAAAAAAATCCATTCAATGACAAAGGTAGCTTTCATACTTTTGGGGTTGATATGCCGTTAATTAGAGGTTTTTCCCATGTTCACAGCGTCATTGCTATTTTTTTCTATGAAGAACAAAAATATAAAAAAAATATTGACCTTTGCTTGCATGATTGATGTGGATTTTGTGACAAGAATTTTTTTCTAATTCATTGCCTGTCTTCAGGGTATCCAATTGGTGGGAGAAAAATTTGTTAATCCTTGTGTAATTTGTTGTTCTTGATCACTGATTGGTCGTTGAAATTCCCGTTCAATGATCTCTATGCTTAAACAAAGTATTCCCAACACCTACAATATTCTACATAATAAAAATGTCTGTACGATATTAAAACTTACTGGGAAAATCGAGGTATCCACCAAAATTGAGGTTATATTTGATGTATAGATATGTTGCGTCACATGAAAGATGTGAGAGGATCAATGTGGGGTTCATGGCAAATTATGTACTTAGTTTTTATATAAAAAAAAATGCATATTTTGAGAATTAACACTGTCGTATGATAACTTAAGATTGCCTTTACAGATTTTCATAAATTTTATACACAGTCTTGGACATGATCAAAGAAAGGTCCCTTTTGAATTTAAGGAAAATTGGAAAACACTTTTTGGGGAAAAACTTTAATTTTACATGGAAAAAGGCAATTTTTGAGAATTCAGCTTCATGCTTTTTGATAAATAAAATGAATGTATGAAATCACCACTAGATTTTGAAGTGTTTTTGATTCCCATGAAATCAATCGCACAAGCCGCGGGGCCCTTTCTGACATTGTCCGTATGCTAGTTTTATGGCTAATTTAAAACTATTGAAAGTATTAGATAAACAAAATCTTACATTGCAAGCAGTTTATTATCTTAATTTCTACAGTTTGTATTGATAAACCTTCAAATGTCTCGTCAAGGCTCGAAATTTGAACGTTTATCTTCACTACATAGATGTATGATAATTAACTACTCACGATGTAAGATTATACATGTATATATCCAACACATCCTTTCCTTCTAAATTTTAACTATTATTTTATTTTTTACCTTGATGTGACTTTTTACTATGGTAATGGTATTTTATTTTTATCAACAGATTCCACTTAGTTCAAACGAGGGTAAAGAATGGTATTGGTATATGGATAAATCTGTGACAACAGAATTATTGGAAGGTGTGTAACACCACATAAAATCTGTTGTCTAGAACTTTTCTGAATTTATCATAAGTAAAGTAAGAAAAATATAGGTAAGTACAAAATGGCTGTCAGATTGTGGCGATTATGAGTAATGTTTAAATTTTCTTATTTGTAATTTCAAATTTATTTGATTTTGCCATTGATTTTGGAACATCAGTTCAAATGCTTAAAATAAAAGATTTTGAATACCTACAGTTTCATTTTTTCTGTATGAACCAAGGTGGCAGCCATTTGTAAAAATAATTATAGGAATACACAGATTTAAAATCTAATTTTAAAATTATTTATTTTTTAAATCATAAGCAAGCAAAGCTCGCTCTTAAGTGCATCAAATTTCGGATATATATGTGTAAACATGATAAGTATTCTACAATTGAAAAAGTTTCGGCAAGATGGCGGCGGCCGCTGCGTCCATCGTAACTCCTCTGCCATTCTACAGTAGGGGCTGTGAAAATGTCCGAGAAGTTACGATTAGTAAACCAGAAATTATCACTAGGCGCATGTCCCATGAAATCATTAGTTCATTCGTCCCTTTATTTCTCGGACGCATTTTGGTATTTACATCCGATTTAACTTGTCAACCTAATTCGATAAATCTAAATACCAAAAATTAAAAGAAGGCACAAGCCTTGCGCGCTCCTCAGGTCGCACCTGTCTCATTATTTAAACTCTAATTGAAATGATAAATTATTTTGAGTTCTTCAGTTTTAACTGAGTTTGCTTTCAAGATAATTACATTTAAGGAAAAGAAATCCCTTAATTTTGTACCCTTGTACCAGTTCAAAAATGTAAAAGGTCATATATTTGGTTTAACAGTTTTGTTTTTAAGTTCATTTCACAGGGACTTGTTGAGATATATCAATTATGTATACAGTACTACTATGATCCTGTTTTAAAGTAGAACACAGTTTAGTAAAATCAATATAAATCATCAATATATCATTAATCTTACTGCTACAATTGTTCTACATCCTAAATTGTATTTTATAACTAATAGGCCATTGTGAGCCTGAGGAACCAGGTCGAGTTCTTGCATTCTATATGTTATAGAAAATTTCTCAAAGATTTGAGTTTGCACATATAGTATCTAGGATTAATGCCTTAAATTTCTTTGGCATCAAAATGCAACGAAGGCTATTATAAATGAAATTAATGTCCAATCATACATGTATTTATAAGGTTTTTATTTTATACAACTGGTGTATTTTCTTTCCTAATAAAAAAATTCAATAATTTATTAATCAAAATTAATAATAAAAAAAGACGTCAAATAAATTTGTTTTAGACTAATAGCATCATATAAAATCCCTTTTACTCATTTTGGTAGTGAGTACTGTGTTTTGCTTTACAGTGTTAATGTCTAAATTTCATCCTTCAATAACAGATTATGAAATAACGAAATTATATATGTAAATCATCTGAAAATTTACTCACTTCTCCTTGTTTCTAAAGCTTATTTAAAAAAAAACTTTGTGACAACAGACATGTATTTTCTGTATATTCACCAGATAAATTTGAAAATTTTCTGAGTATATAGTTGATGTCTTTATCATTATAGAGCTTACACAAGAATTCCTGAATATTCTTGATCAATGTCCAAGTAAACTGAAGAAAAAGATACTGATGTGGAGAGTAAGTACATGTATATGCACACACTGTCAGTAGGTCTAAATTGATAAAATGTTTCCAATAATATTTGAATATAAATGTCATTAGGTCAAATTAGATAAAATGTTTCCAATGATATTAGAATAAAACAAGCTGTGGGTTTGTTTTTTTTATATAAGACTTTTAATATTTGAATAAACAGTGCTTAGGAACTTCAAATTGTGGTCTTTGGTTTAACAGAAATGCAAGAAATTTTTTTAGCTCACCTGTCCTAAAAGAACGTGAGCTTTTGCTATCACTTGGCGTCTGTCGTAAACTTTTTAGCTCACCTGGCTATGCCAGGGTGAGCTTTTGCCATCACTTTGCGTCCGTCGTCCGTCCGTCGTCCGTCCGTCCGTCCGTCGTTAGCTCACTTTAAAAAATCTTCTCCTCTGAAACTACTGGAGGGATTGGTTTGAAACTTTATAGTAATCATCTATGACATATCCTGTACAAACGATCCTCATTTTATTATGATCCGATGAAAAACATGGCCACCGGTGCTAAAAATAGAACATAGGGGTAAATTGCAGTTTTTGGCTAATAACTCGAAAACCGATGCAAATATGAAAAATCTGACATGGGGTAAAAATGATCATCATGAAGAGATCTACCTACTGTCCAATTTTGAAGAAAATCTGACTACCCGTGTTGGAGTTATTGCCCTTTTTTCATAAAATTTTCAAAATTTTTGCATTTTTTATTTTTTATTTCAAAAAGTGTAACAGATAGAGGTCAAGTGTAAATAGCAAAAATGTTCAGCATATTGAGATCTACCCATCGTGATTTTTTGAAGAAAAACCAAAAACCCTTGTAGGAGTTATTGCCCTTTTTAGGTGAAATTTTCCGAATCTTAATATTGTTTGTCTGTTATTTCAAAAAGTATTGAAGATAGAAGTTAAGTGTAAATTACAAATATGTTAATCATGATGAGATCTACCTACCCTATAATTCTGAAGAAAATCTTAGGACCCCTATTGGAGTTATTGCCCTTTTTAGGTCAAATTTTGCGAATTTTACATTGTTTGTCTGTTATTTCAATAACTATTGAAGTTAGAGGTTAAGTGTAAATAACAAAAATGTTTAGCATGATGAGATCTACTAACCCTGCAATTTTGAAGAAAATCTTAGGACCCCTATTGGAGTTATTGCCCTTTTTAGGTAAACTTCCAAATTTTTATATTGTTTGTCTGTTATTTCAATAACTATTGAAGATAGAGGTTAAGTGTAAAAAACAAAAATGTTTATCATGATGAGATCTACTTACCTGGCAATTTTGAAGAAAATCTTAGGACCCCTGTTGGAGTTCAAAATTTTTCAATTTTGCATTTTTTGTGTTTTATTTTGAAAACTATATATACAGAGGTTGTGAAAATTGATGAAATGTTTGTAACGTTAAGATCTGTCAAAAATCAAAAAATGATGTAAATCCTTGCAAAAGTGAGAAAGCTATATGGTGATTTTTAGGTCCATTCAGGTCTAAGTCCGCGTTCAGGTCTTTAGCGTGACCCGATTTTATACGACTTCCTGTGACTGGTAAGCATGGATGTTTCTGAAATTTACAAACACAAAATGTAGGAAAAAAAACATAATTAAGCCCTTTTCATGTTTTCAATCATATATATGATCTGTGTCCTAAGGCCAAGATCAAGAAAATACACATGTATTACAGAAATTGAGGGGTGGACAATGGTAAACATTCACTAAAGTATCGATTGTGCCCCTGCGTCCACCTAGTATATTACTGATTGATGACTCAACAGGTCCACGGATGGCTCCGTAGAAAGAATGTGTTCAACATGCGCTGGAATTCTTAAATATTAAGTACATAAAAGAAAGGATGACCAGGAATTTCCACTATGATAGAAAACAAACCCACTTCCCACGTCTTTTGGTTCAGATACTACTACTAGAAACCAAAAATTAATACCCTTTATATAACCACAAAGAAATATTGATGCAATATAAATATACAGAATATTCAGGGGAATAATATAGTCTCTCTCTCAGGTATGTAAACTTTTTTAATTTTAACTGTTGATAAGTCAGAATTGTGTATGGCTCATCTCATAAATAAATGGGCCTGCCCCGCACAATTCTTTTCTTTCTTTTGTCCAATCTTTGTGGCCTGGTATAATTGGGAAGGGGGTCAATGTAAAGATGTGTTTACAAGGGGAAGTGCTGCCCAAATTTTTTTCAAGTTTTGGGAGTCTTTGTTTTTAAAGATCTAGAGCAGGGTGGATATAGGTTTTATGGTTGTCTGCATCTATCATTTGTAACTGTCTATTAAGTCCAATTACAAGGGTTTGTATGTTTGCCACAACACATTTGTATGATTGTTATATGTCTGAAACAAATGTTCAGTGTCATTATGCAGTGGTGTAACGGTTAATCGATTTATTTAATTGAAATGTGCCTGCAATGCTACTAATCGATTATGAAATTCTTAACCAATTAATCGGAAAAATCAAGTTTTAACTTCAATACTACCAAAATGAAATAAAATGAACCACAATTTGTTAAATAGGATGTTATTTCATAATTTGGTAATGTTATATGCAATTTTTATATAGCCTGAAGGGACGTATTATGATATACCCTCTTTTGACTGTCCATCTGTTTGTCCATAAACAGTTTTCGTCAAAGTTTTCTCAGCTTTGGTCAATGGGAATGATTTGATATTTGATATGTACCTTGGTAATGATTAACCCGTATTATCTATGTGTTGTATTCCCTTACTACGATTGCTCCGTTTTAAGGATGTGGCATTGTAATATGCCATTTTATTGTTTTCACTCAAATTCCACATAGGAAACGGAAATCCCCATTGAATCATGTTTGGAAGCTCTAACCAGGTTGAACCTTTTCTTCAAAGACTAATATTTTTATACTTAAAAGGCCTGTGTCGTTTACAAATCTCAAGGAAGGATAAGTTTTCGGATTGACTGTCGTCTCTAATTGGTTTTTGTGTCGCCTGCTGTAAGCAGCATCGACGCATAGGGATCACTATCTGCAGGGCTCTACATTAAGGCTTGTCCGACTTATCCCTACCAGTCCAAATTGGACTCGGACAAGTCAAATTTAGAACTACTTGCCCAAAGGACAACTGAAAAATTCAGATAAGGCCACTCCAAATCAATTCATAGTTCTTTGGACATTTTTCAGAAAATAGAGAAGGGAGCGTGCAAAATTTTATTTTAATTGCTTTTTCTGTAAAAATTCAATTTTGTGAAGCGAAGCCAAAAATTTTGTAAGGGGAATATGTTTTTTGTTTATAAAATGTAAAATTCTGATATTTACTAGCACGCTAACATGTTTTTTTTACCTGAAAATTCCAATTTTCACTGAAATTCAGGAGCAAGCAGAAAAATTTTATCTTTAAAATACTTATTTGCTTTGAAGAGAAGTGAGAAATCTTGAGGAAAAAGAAAACAGTCAAAAAAAATTTTTTTCAAACTTCACAGGGGCGGGCAAGTCCGAAGAACATGGAATCAATTTGTAGTGGCCTAAAATGAAATTCTGCATTGTTTGACAAGTAACAATTCATTTTGGACAAGTAAATCTGAAGTTTACTTATCCGATGGACAAATCAAAATAAAAGTTAAGAGGCCTATATCTGTCGTCTTGCGTCGTCGTCGTCGTCCCATGTCGTCACACTGTTAATCCGCAACTCCTTCCAGATCGTTTATCAGAATTCAACCAAACTTTCAGGATTTCTTCTTCAGGTGGTCAAGTTGTGCACCTAATACTTAGAATTTTGATTTTGCTGATTTTCAAGTTTTTCCGGATCCAAATCTGCTCTTTGTCAATACAAACATGTTAATCCGCAACTCCTTCCAGACCATTTAACAGAATTCAACCAAACTTACAGGATTTTTTCTTCAGGTGGTCAAGTTGTTTTGATTTTGCTGATTTTCAAGTTTTTGTGGAGCCAAATCTGCTCTTTGTCAATATGGACATTTACATTGGTTAATCCGCAACTCCTTCCAGACCGTTTTTCAGAATTCCACCAAACTTTTAGGATTTCTTCTTCAGGAGGTCAAGTTGTGCACCTAATACTTAGAATTTTGATTTTGCTGATTTTCGAGTTTTTCCAGAGCCAAATCTGCTCTTTGTCAATACGAACATGTAAATCCGCAACTTCTTCCGACCATTTATCAGAATTCAACCAAACTTAAAGGATTTTTTTCTTCAGGTGGTCAAGTTGTGCACCTAATATTTCGAATTTTGATTTGCTCATTTTTAAGTTTTTCCGGAGCCAAATCTGCTCTTTGTTAATACGGACATTTACATTGGTTTATTCGCAACTCCTTCCAGAATTTTTGTGTTCATTTACTCGCCCACACTTTTTCGATTTGTTGAGCTCAAGTGTTGTTGAGCAGGCAACACACGTGTTCCCTGGAACACCCATCCCTAAGATATATATACAATAAACACATGTGCATGTGCATAAAGAAAAATAATAATGGTGCACCAAATGTACAAGTCTTAGTTTATATCTCAGTTACTATACATAATAGGATCAACTTATTGTACATCCATCTCAAAAGGCAGGTCAGCATCCAGGCAAAATTAGGTCACTTTGACCTATATTTTCGCCATCAGTGACTTGCATTCAAGTTTACATCCGAGTTCAAATCTCAGTCACTGTACATGGTAGGAACAATTTATCTTGCACATGCATGCATCTCTGATGCTAGGGATATTGCAATCTTACCAGTAAACCATTAATTTCAAATTAAATGACATAACGAAGCGGACTCTGTAATTGTTGATTACCTATGTTTGACTATAAAAGCAGTAACCCAGGTGAGCGATTACAGGCTCTTTGAGAGCCTCTTGTTCAAAGATCTTCTCCTATGAAACCATTGAATCAATTACAGCCATACTTAGACTGAATGATTATTAGGGTATCTAGAATAAAGTTTGTGTTTTATTGTCTGACGAGAAACATGGCTTCCATGGCTAAAAATAGAACATAGGGGGTAAACTGCAGTTTTTGGCTTATATCTCAAAAACTAAAGCATTTAGAGTAAAACTGACATGAGGGTAAAAATGTTCATCAGGTCAAGATCTACCTGCCATGAAATTTTCAGACAAATCAGTCAACCCTTTGTTAGGTTATTGTCTTGAATATTATTATAGATAAAGACAAACTGTAAACAGAAAAAAAGTTCAACAAAGTGAGATCTACAAATAAGTCAGCGTGACCAATTGTCAGTTGACCCCTTATAGGAGTTTTTGCCCTTTAAAGACAATTTTTCACATTTTTTTTCGTCATTGTAAACTTTCAAAAATCTTCTGCTCTGAAACTACTAAATAACCTTCAGCTACACTTGGGCTGAAAGATCCTTAGGGTATCTAGTATAAACATTGTTTTATTTTTTTGTCTATCAAGAATTATGGCTGCCATGGCTAAAATAGAACATAGGTGAATAATGCAGGAGTTTTTGCCCTTTAAAGACAATTTTTCACATTTTTTTCATCATCTTTGTTAACTTTTAAAAATCTTCTCCTCTGAAACTACAGAATCAATTTCAGCCAAACTTAGGCTGATAGATCCTTAGGGTATCTTTTATAAATTTTATGTTTTATTTTCTTGTCCATTGAGAAACATGGCTGCCATGGCTAAAAATAGAATATATGTGAAAATGCTCTTTTTGGTTCATATCTCAAAAACTAAAGCAGAGCAAAACTGACAATTAGATTGTTTATGAGGTCAAGATCTACATGCCATGAAATGTTCAGATGAATCCGTCAACCCATTTTTGGATTATTGCCCCTGAATTGTTAATTTTAAGGAAATTTTGCAGTTTAAGGTTATTATCTTGAGTATTATTATAGATGAGTACAAACTGTTAACAGCAAAAATATTCAGCAAAGTAAGATTATTTACATGTAAACAGTAATTATCAATAAAAATAATGGTCTGACATATTGTCAAAGATGTAAAGAGGATAACTTGAAATAAATTAAATGGTAGCCGTACAACTAAAATGGAGGGTCAAAGGTCAAGGTCATTGAAAAAGTCCATAGCAACCAATAAAAAGGTCCATAGCAACCATATAAAGATTCAGGACCCTATTATTATACCCCCGCTTTTGAAAAAAGCGGGGTATATAGTATTCGTTGTGTCCGTCCGTCCGTCCGTCCGTCCGTCCGTCCGACCTTTGTATCCGCAACTCTTCCTAAACTACTGAATGGAATTTGATGAAACTTTCAGAGAATCTTTATCCCATGATGGCATTGTGCACCTCCTATTTTAGAATTTGTTCGGACCAATTTTTGGGGTTTCCCATAGAAAAACATGGTCTTTGACTTTCAATGTGATAGGGGGTACCATGATGCCATCCGCAACTCCTCCTAAACCACTGAATGGAATTTGATGAAACTTTCAGAGGATCTTTATTACATGATGCCATAGTGCACCTCCTATTTTAGATTTTGATCTGGTGAATATTTGGGGTTACCCATACCAAAACATGGACTTTGACATTCATTGTGATATGGGTACCATGATGCCATCCGCAACTCCTCCTAAACCACTGAATGGAATTTGATGAAACTTTCAGAGGATCTTTATTACATGATGCCATACTGCACCTCCTATTTTAGATTTTGATCTGATGAATATTTGGGGTTACCCATACCAAAACATGGACTTTGACATTCATTGTGATAGGGGTACCATGATGCCATCCGCAACTCCTCCTAAACCACTGAATGGAATTTGATGAAACTTTCAGAGGATCTTTATTACATGATGCCATAGTGCACCTCCTATTTTAGATTTTGATCTGATGAATATTTGGGGTTACCCATACCAAATCATGGACTTTGACATTCATTGTGATAGGGGTACCATGATGCCATCCGCAACTCCTCCTAAACCACTGAATGGAATTTGATGAAACTTTCAGAGGATCGTTATTACATGATGCCATAGTGCACCTCCTATTTTAGATTTTGATCCGATGAATATTTGGGGTTACCCATACCAAAACATGGACTTTGACATTCATTGTGATATGGGTACCATGATGCCATCCGCAACTCCTCCTAAACCACTGAATGGAATTTGATGAAACTTTCAGAGGATCTTTATTACATGATGCTATAGTGCACCTCCTATTTTAGATTTTGATCTGACCAACATTTGGGGTTTTCCATACCAACACATGGACTTTGCCATTCATTGTGATAGGGGGTACCAGTATGCCATCTGCAACTCCTCCTAAACCACTAAAGGGAATTCCATGAGACTTTCAGAGAATCTTTATCACATGATGCTATAGTGCACCTCCTATTTTAGATTTTGATCTGACCGACTTTTTATGTTTTCCATAGCAAAACATTGACTTTGCCATTCCTTGTGATAGGGGGGGCGGGGGTATCAATTAGTGAGCTTTGCTCACAGTATTTCTAGTTTAGCTTTACAAGTCAATTTGGAGGGTCAAGGGTCAAGGCGATTGAATTGGATATCTCGCTAAAGTGCCGTTCACCAGGAACCTTCCATTTTCATTTTCAAGCTGGAGCACTGTATACTGAGTTAAAAACTTGTTCAGCAAGTTTAAGAGTTGATATTTACGACATTTTGTATTAGTTTACAAGATTTAAGTATTTTAAAATTATTGGATTCGCAATTTTTTGGTGCAAATCTGCATTGAATTTGACATGTGTTTGTGGATCTTGTCAAAAAACTGGAAAGTAGGTTGTTGCTGTGTTCAGTTTTTGTCTGATGAAATATTTGTTCTAAGTACAAATTTGAATTTTTCAGTCTGGAAAAGAAAAAGAGAAGGAGAAACAGAATGATGAAGTTGATTCAAAAGATAAAGTGAAAGCAGAGACTTCTTCATCCACAGCCTCATCCTCAAAATCTCATCCATCATCTCATCACCACACAATGAGTAATCATGACCGGAAAAGTGACCACCATAAGTCTTCTTCGGAACATCATGTGACCAAATCTTCAGTTGGTGGAAATTCCAACAAAAACGCTATTGACAGTAAACCAAATAGTCTTTCAGTCTCCGTAGTCCCAACTATAAAGGAGGAACCTCATGGGGAAGTTAAAGAGAAGTCTGCTGCAGAAATTCCTGTGTCAACAGCTTCAACAACTATAACAACATTTAAGGAGTACAAGGAGAGAAAAGAAAAGGAGAGATTACTAGCCAAATCTAAAGACCAAAATTCTGTCAAGTCAGAAAAATTAACACAACAGGTTGAATCAGGGGACGTGAAACAATCTTCTGGCAGACATTTTACTGATAATATACAAAAGCAAAATGAAAAGAATCCTGCTGCTGAAATTCAAAAACATGGTGATAGACATTTTCATGATACTCATAAACAAACTGATCAGCATAATCAAGAAGTTCAAAAACATAATGATGGCCATTCCGTAAAACAAGGTGATCATGTGACTCACGAGATTAAAAAACAGGGCGATCGGCATGCTTCTGATGCTTTGAAGCATGAAGATCGTCACAGACATAGAGAAAAGCATGGTGAAAAACAAGCAGATGCTGAAAAACATAGAAAATCAAGTTCTCATAAACACGAAAGTCGGAAACATGGTGAAAAACATTCTCATGCTAAGCATAATGAAAATAAGAATGTATCGGACACTGACATAAGTAAACATAAGGTTAATCATGAGCCTACCAAAAATTCTCCTCAAGTTTCGGCTACTGAAACAGGTAAAATTCGAATAAAAACAGATCCTAGTATGACAGTGAATGAAATCGGAAAAATTCGTATTAAAACTGAACATGGAGGATCACCTGTTATCAAGCAAGAGGCCGAGATAGTACCTGGTTCTGAAACAAAAATACGAATAAAAACAGAATCAGGAATATCTCCAAGAATGAAAGTTGAGACTGGTATCTCACCTCGTATTAAAGCAGATCCCGGAATTTCCCCAAATATCAGACCAGAACCTGGTATTTCACCTTCTGTTTCTCAGGATGCCGCTTCACCACTGAAAATGAAAATAAAAAATATTTCCAAAGAACATCACAAGAGTTCTCAGCAATCTGAACAAAAAGTGCCAAGTTTAAAGATTTCTTCCAAAATGTTGGCAGAATCTCGTCACAGTGAGAAGTCTCATGGTGATCACAAGTCTCATAAATCAAAACATTCTGACAAGGAGCATCGTAAAAGTCATTCAGGGACCAATGGAAAACCTGAACTTAAACTTCATATTAGTATGTCTGCTATCAATAAACATAAAAGTGATGGAGAATCTAAGAAACATCACAAGTCCAGTCACTCAGACAGAAGTTCTAGTGATGAAAGAAGCTCAGGAAAATTGCATTCAAGCTCACAACAAAAGAAAGATTTACAATCGTCACAAAGTTCTAGTAATCGCAAAAGGCTTATGAGTCCAAATGCTGATGCAAATAGCCATAGTAAAAATAAATTTTCAAAGACCGATTCTAAAAGCCTGACAAGATCAACTTCAAATTGTTCTGTAATTAGCATGGATATATCAGATTCAGGTTCTGTAGATGGTGAGCAAAAAATGGCAAATCAGAAACAAGCGTTGGACCAGCAGATACTGGCTATGAACCAAGTGATCGATTTGATGAAGTCAAATAATCCACTTTTGGCAAATAGTTTACCAACAACACCAACAACACCAACATGCCCCCCTCCACCACCACCTCCACCATCGTTGGCGCAGCCACCACCACCACCTCCTCTACCAAGCAGTGCACCCCCTCCACCTCCACCACCACCAATGCCACAGTCACAGATGTATCAGTCCTATCCGTCAGCTCAACAATACGGCCATGGGATCCAGTATGGTACAAGTCACCAGTTTGTGCAGCCTCAGTTTGGATATCCGCAATCACTTTTTGATATAGACTTCTTGTCAGATGATGCATTACCTCCTCTGCCTAGTGATCCCCCTGCTCGTCCTCCTACTCCCCCTCTAGACCCTCCCCCCTTTTGATTTTTGTATTCTTTAGGTATTTTTGTTAATTCATATTTATTTTACTCATTATCAGATAAGGCATTACAAACCATTGCTAGTTGTAATTTGTATTATATCACGTTACGTATATTGACTGTTGTATAACAACAAAATTGTCGTAGTTCGTAATCTAGGTCATTAATACCTCATAATTATTTTTAACAATTGTATATTTCTCATTTCCATGTAAAATTTAGATATATTAAAAACACTTACAAGTATGACCATATCAGAAAATTATCTTACCGCTCAGTATTTTCCTCTTTGTTTTTATATTATGTATAGAGAAAGTATCCATTTACACCTTGGAAAAAACCTGGGACAAAATTAGTATATCTAAAAATATATAAAACTGACAAAAAGTTCTTTATAATGTACATGAAGTACGGTAAATGTAAAACTCTGAAGGTTTATGATAATTCTGTGATTCTATGATTTTCCTGTGATATTTCTTGGGGAAGAAAAATCTTGACTAAAGAAAAATCAACGAAAGTGGAATTTGATATTTTAATTGCACATTAGTTACAAATGCATATGAGATGATGATATGAACATTAAAAAATATTAAAGACAGACAGGCCAGTTGTATGAGTATTAACTTACAATGACAAAATATGTTGATTTCAAAACGTGTCAAGGTTAGATCTATTGTGCTACATGCAAGTTTTGTCAAAAGGAAAGATTGCTAGTGTAGCTGCAGTTTGTTGTGGTTCTGTTAGGGTACTCTGGTGTCCTTCAATAAAATAGAGCTGTAGTGATATGGCCAATTTCCTGAAAGTGACTTATCTTGCAAAAATTGTAAGAAGTTGCATTAATGGGTTATAGAACACCTAAGGGAGTTAACCCTTTAAAAATCAGATGAATGTTTTAATCACATGCTATTAGTAAAAATCAAATCAAGCTTTTCAATTATCAAAATTAGTGTTTGTCAAACTGCTATATATCCAATGAAATTAATCCCGTAAATTGTGTGGTTCAAATTTATTGAAATTTTTATAATTTTGTCAACAGGTCTGAGTCAATATTTCATCAATTTTATGAAAATTGAACGAGCCATATGTATTTTAGTCAATGTTGGGTACTCCCTTTAGCAAAATTTACTTAAAACACCCACATAATCTTTCCTGACCAGATTGAATTAGCATTGAAGTAAAGGTTTGATAAATTCAACTGATTTCTGTACAAAGACAACTTGTATTAAAATATTCAGTTGTAGGAAAAAAACTGATAATAGTCACTTTGATTTCTCCACTGGGTAACTTCAATATATTTAAAGGCTATTTCTGTGCATGAGTTTATACACTGTCTGCAGATCACGTCGATACTTAAATTAAAATTTTTACTATAAATTAAGGGTATAAATATAGATTACTAATATATAAAAAAAAACAATTGCCTACCTCAAAATTTCAGGAAATTATGGCAGCATCATAAAAAGGACCAATTCCTAGATTTTCAAATTATTTACAAAATCTGGAGCCATTCAGAAATGATTGTATGGGACGGTCAGAAGGCACTTCAATTAAACATTGATTGGTTGTTTTTGTTTTCAAATATCAGTCTTTATTTAAGCAGTAACAATATTTGCAATTGGTGACAAAGAAGATTTCTACTTTCCATATAATATGCAATACTTATTTTGAAGAGCTTTGACTTCACAAAAGGAGATAATAATGTAACAGTTGAAGTAGACAGGTCAAGAATATATATTGGCACTGTTACAGTTTTGTCACAATAAAATAATGAATTAAAATTTTATGCATGATTGGGTTAAATATACATGTATGTGCCTTCCAGAACCCATTTTCATTTATATTTTGAACAGCCCATAGAAGAAAAGATTATTTTTGTATTATTGCTGTTTCTGTTTTTGTCAATTTTGATGTGAATTTTTCAAAGACCGGTACACGACAAAAATATTAAGAGAATTACTGGGTGTCTTTTTTTGGCAGTATTAAAATAATTGTTAAGATTACTACTTTACTTTTTGTTTCCTCAATTTGTAATTAATTATTGCCTTTTCACCTGCAAATAAGTGACTCAAATATTTTACAAAGCAGATTTTTTCATTTTTTATGCAATTCTTGGATTTTTGCGTAAAATATGGCACAAACAAATGAGACTCAGCAGGATGAATGTGTTTTTGTTCGGTGACTTCTAGGATATATTCCTTATTGTTATTTTAAATGTACAGAATTATAATCGAGTAGGAATTTTTTTTTTTATCAAGAAATCAAATATGAAATACAGTGAAACTCGATTGTGTCGAAGTGCAGTGAACTTAAGAAACATCTACTGATCCTTAATAAGATTTGACCTCCAGGTTAAGTTATGATTAATTCAAACACATAATGTTGTGCATTGTAATTGTTTACACTAAAGTTCTTTTTTAATGTTTTAAAAAAATATGAAATAACAATGCCAATGGTTTTGGGAACAACAATCTTTTAAATTAAAATGAATGATTTAGAAGTAAGCTAGAAAATTTTGTTATATGAAAGGAAAAACATATCTGATTAATTCAGGACTATCTGATTCAACTCAAATGACAAAATAATATATCTTTCAGACTTCGAGATTATAAAAATAGTTCAACACAACCGATATATCTGACTTAGGCATATTCAAATAAGCAGTGTTGAATTTACTTCGAATAAATGGGCAAAAATTTGGATCTGGTCACCAACTTCCACATATCCAAGGTATTCGAATAAAGAGTGTTCATGTTTTACTATGTGTGAAAAACATTATCAATGAATTAATTTTGTCTGGCCTATATAGGGGAAGTTGGGAGAAGGAAGTGGAACTGTGCCTGTGGTCAGTTTACCATAGGTGGTTTAATGTTCCAATGTTTTATGCAAATCGCATATGTTAGCTTAAATAAGAAATAACCATCTATTTTACATTTTTTGAGAGGAGTAGGGATTGGTTGTGATTATGAATTATTCTAAAACTTGACAGAATAGTTCATGGAAATGTATTGAACTGTTACTGTACAACTGTGTAACTATTTAAATACCCCTATATAGTATTATTATCAACATGTTTGTATCCAGGTTTTCTGTAGATTTTCAGTATGATATCGTATAAATCACTGCCGTTGTTCTTGACTTGTTAACTTATATCAGGATAATGTATATTCCTATGTTTATCTCATTGCAGTTGACAAATTCATAATGGCAAAATGCCAACATTTTGCTTCTTAGTTCAAATAATGAATGTCTTGAAGTGAGCTTGATTGATCTAGTAGATAAAATCTTTGTATACAAGATAGCAAGATAGATTGGTCTCCTGAAAATTCCAGTACCATACTGAACTAATCTATTTGTGGTAGACTTTCATATAAGCATTAAGTTTTTGTATTATGTACAACCTATTCATAAATGTGAAAAAAGAAACTTTAGATACTGAAATTTTCAGATTTTGAAGATATTGAAATACTACGTAAAAAATGTCATGTTCCATTCTGTTATTTCATCATTTGAGATGAAATAAAATTTTTAAATGATGAATTTGAAATCTTCTTTTTATCATTAAATTTCTAAAAATTTCAAGTTTTGATAATTATTTCAAGTTTTGATAATTATTGAAATAACTATATATAAGTGGCTTATAAAGTTCCATTATTTGTCACCTTTTCACAAATTCATAATGACAATCTATGAAAGTGTTCAATTTACCAAAAAGATATATTGCGATCACTGCAGCGAAACAAATACATTCATGGTCACTTGATTCTCATCATTTATAGTTTAGTAAAAAATCACTTAAATTGTGTAGATACTTTGTTCTATGGTTTTTCTCTATTTTTATTCTTTTTTTTCAACCATAAAAGCATCTGTACTATTGCGGTAGTCTGTGTCTCCTTTCACAGGGTGTAAGATGGTGAGAGTAACTGCAGTTGTGCACTTCCCAAGATGGAGGACCCTAATTCTGGTAAGGTAAATTTTCAATAAATTGGCTAGTTGAATGTTCAATCACACACCTCGGGTACATCGATCTTTGTTAAAGTATTAATTCTGAATTGTACACCTGTGTACATTGATCTTTGTTAAAGTATTATTAATTCTGAAGAGTGCACCTGTCATCAATATTGCTCAATTTACTGTTGTTGGCATTTGATTTTTTTTGTTAATAACTTGCCTGTGAGGGTTAGGTCAATTTACAGAATTATTCCTTTAACAAAGATGTTTTTCAGCCATTTAGGGACGAGATCAAAAGTTCAATGTAAGATAAAAAACTTAATTCACATAGTTTTTCACTGACCCCCACCCCCTTCTTAACTTAATTTGGGAAAAATTGATTGACCAATATGGGCATATGCTGTGAGACTATACTTTTTGTATCATGGGTCTTGTTTTTACTCAACAATGTATGTTCGTTCTTTATATTGACTTGGACATCACTTGAATCCGTATTTTTCAATCCGAAAATCGATGTCGGATAACAAAACTTGCAGTGAATTTACCTCCCCACCCCCCTACCCCCAAACTATTTGAATTAAGTTTTGATCTCGTCCCTTAGTATGATTGAACAAACATGTTAAAGTAGCAAGTTTATAGAATTAACAGAGTTTACATCCATTACGGGATATCTGTAACTGCAGTTATGGTCATTGTATAACACACTGTCGCTTTGACATAAGAAAGCCCTATTTTTTGTATTAGCAGGGGCTGTGGGATGCTCCAGCATACTCCTCTAGATGATCAGCACATCATCTTGTGATCAATTCTTTACTCTAAATTGACCATTCTTCACTTGATGATGACTGTTGGCTGCTGACCTCAATAGTTCACACTTCATATAATTATACATTGTTGGTATAATGAAATAATTGTCTTACTTTATGAAAGATATAGGGCTAACTACATAAATAAAACGGTAATAGGTAATCAAAGGACTTGATAACTATTCTCAGTTTAGAAAAGTATAAGATGCAGTGTTTTATGGTAGAGAATGAGTTGGTGAGTAGACTGGCGTTGATTAATGCTGATTCTTGTTCAAATCAGCAGATTCCAGATTTTATATATGTATGCCGCATACACTTAACATCCAACAGCCTCGGGTAAAACAGGCCATTTGATGTAGTAGGAATATCTCAACACTGTATAATGTTTATCATATTTTATTAATGTTGAGGATTCAAATAAGAAATTTAATGTTTCTCTACACTTTATTTCAGTTGTAAACTATTTCATACAGAAATATTCTTTACTTTATAACACAGAAATTATTTGTTTTGAAGCCAGTTGCATAAGGATGTTAATGTTCTTTTTTCATAACTATGCCTGGAGTTGGTATTTTAATATTCCATGTATTTGCAATACCATCTTATTTGCTTATTTGCATATCAGTTTTATTTTTATATAATTGTAAAGCTCAGTCTTTGTAAAATGTATATTAATCATGACTGAAATGGGAAATTTATTAGTGTGCATTAACAAGCACTAATGGTTTTGAAGTACTATCACATTGGAACACAGTTGTTTCACTTGAAAACTGTGAGAAACTTTACCAATTATCTTCCTTTTACCAGTAATTCACTGGAGATAATAAAATAGCCTCCCTTTTGACAGTAGGACCAAAGGGAAATAATTACGATTATCTCCCCAGTGTATCTTGTTTAAGGAAGATAACTATATAAGTTTTCTCTGGTATGAATAGAGGATGGCTGCATACCATGCTCTGTCTTCTCAAAAAAACTTACAATGGCAGTTAATCATATTTATAACACAATGTGTTCAGAAGTGTGAACATTATTGTAAAAGTTGTGACAGACAGAAGTTGTAAGATTTTTTGTGAAGAGATATTACGTAAAGATGTTTACAAATGACAAGTTCAAATATGCTTGTATCAAATTTTTGCTAATTTTAGATAATGTACAATTTTTTTGCTAAGTATTTTTTTATGTTCATGTATGGAAGAAACTCGAAAGAATGGGTTTAATATTATATTGTCTTGGTGACATAAAAATTGTTTTACAGAAAAAGATATCTCACATTTGTTTATTAAAGAAAAATAGATAAATTTTTGTCATTTAGCTTATAATAGCATGATGTACAAGAAAATTTGTTCATAATAAATTTATTCAAATGTGAAAAATGTGGTAGATATGTGTTATGACTCGAGGAGATATGTAAAGAAAAACATTTAGAATAAGGATATGTATAAGCTCTTAGGCCACAACTCTTTCATTAATTATGTTTGACAGTTTCCTACGGTAATATGCAATTGTCTGTCCAATACGTACCAATAAGTACAAGTTGTGATAAATCCAAATGTACTGAAAGTGGCATGAAATCCAATAAACAAATTATCATCAACAACAAAAATTCAACTGTTAGCCTTAGAACCATAACTCTCATGGTCCTTTGTCAGTCCGCTTCTGGCAACGCTGAAGGAAACTATAGGTTCGCACTCTGTCAGTCACACTACAGTTTGCTGGACTTCAGAACCTGTTTAACCAGCTGATCGTATTTTTGGTGTGTGAACTTGTAATAATGAGTTACAGATTAAGTATGAGTTTGATGCTGATCTGAGAATTATTGCCTTTGGAAATTGAAATTATTGTCAGAATATTAGTTTTTGCATACCCTTTTACCAAATTATCTTATTTTTGGTATATGAGCTTATAATGATGAGTTACAGATCAAGTTTGATGCCGATCAAATAATTATTGTGAGAGTTATTGCCCTTGGAAATGGAAATTATTGTTGAAATATTAGTTTTGTGGACTTTTTTCACAACCTTTTTACAAAATAATCTTATTTTTGGTATAATAAGCTTATAATGAGCGAGTTTTATGCTTATCGGATAATTATTGTGAGAGTTATTGCCCTTGGAAATAAGAATTACATGTATTGTCAAAATATAGCTCTAGCCAGAAGGGAACATTGTTCAGCAATACTGTCAGAATGGTTGTGTTATGTACAGATATATTGTTATCTATGGACATGTAGCTCTTATTATCCTTTTGTTACTTTTCTGATATTTTGTAAGTGTAAGCGGTGGAACGGTAGCCCTTATTATCTTTTGTTACTTTTCTGATATATTTGTAAGTGGTGGAACTGTAGCTCTTATTATCCTTTGTTACTTTTCTGATATGTTTGTAAGTGGTGGAACTGTAGCTCTTATTATCCTTTGTTACTTTTCAGATATGTTTGTAAGTGTAAGAGTTATTGCCGTTGGAAAAAACTTATTTTTGGTATGTGAACTTATAGTGATTTTGAGTTTTATTCTTTTCGGATAATTATTGTGAGAGTTATTGCCCTTGGAAATAAGAATTACATGTATTGTCAAAATATAGCTCTAGCCGGAAGGGAACATTGTTCAGCAATACTGTCCGAATGCTGGTTGTGTTATGTACAGATATATTATTATCTGTGGAACTGCAGCTCTTATTATCCTTTGTTACTTTTCTGATATTTCTGTAAGTGTAAGTGTTGGAACTGGAGCTCTTATTATCCTTTACTTTTCTGATATGTTTGTAAGTGGTGGAATTACAGCTCTTATTATCCTTTGTTACTTTTCTGAGATGTTAAGTATAAGTGGTGGAACTGTATCTCTTATTATCCTTTGTTACTTCTGTGATATGTTTGTAAGTGTAAGTGGTGGAACTGCAGCTCTTATTATCTTTTGTTACTTTTCCGATATGTTTGTAAGTGTAAGTGGTGGAACTGTAGTTCTTATTATCCTTTCTAACTTCTCGGAGATGTCAAGTGTAAGTGGTGGAACTGTAGCTCTTATTGTCCTTCATTAATTTTCTGATATGTTTGTAAGTGTAAGTGGTGGAACTGCATCTCTTGTTATCCTGTTACTTTTCTGATATGCCAAGTGTAAGCTGTGGAACTGTACCTCTAAATGATCCTCATTGGGTTGCTTATATTAAAACCCCATGAAAGTCTCGTATAAACTGACATATTGCACTCATGTTTAGTACATGTATGTGTTAAAAATGCGGGTAGTATTACTTTTACTTGATCATTAATAAACAACAAAATGGATAACAGGAAAGGTCAACAATGACATACCAATCAATCAAAGCAACCCAACTGATAGAACTCCAGACAAAAAATAACATAAGACTACAAAACACAAACATGAACACAACAGAGTTAGGATAGTCTGACTTGGTACAGACTCTGAACAGTGGTGGGGTTAAACCTTCCCCTTATCTATCCTGACACTGGTGTATAAATAGCAATACAGTATGATTACCAACAAAGTGACCGCTTGCCAGAACTGTAAAATCGGAATGGACGGTACACGCATGTAATTTAGATAGCAGGCTCAGAATATGCTCGTTTTAACTGTAAAAACTAGCTAAGGCTCTCTTAGCTGCAGGGTGGATACTGTCGCTCTACTAAACGAAAGTCTGAAATAGCATCTCATCATAGAGTTGAATAGAAATCGGCAGTATTCATGAGAGGCTAGTATGAAATTAAAGTCTTGGGAGAAAGAGCAACTTTTATAGAATTGCAAACAATTTCATATTTGTAGCCCCTACTGTGAAAAAATCTTTAGCAACTACCAAGTTTCTGTGGGTTACTAGTGAGACTTTTGAATTTATTCATATTACAGCAGAAACTAGGATGGGAAAACATATTCATGATACCATGCAAGTGCTTTTCTGGAACCTAGGTATTTAGATAAAAGATATTGATATATCTATTATAAATCTTTTTAAAAAGCATTATAAAGCAACTTGTGAAACAAAACTGTTTTGAATGGTTGTATTGTTAACAGACAATATGATATCTTAATTTTCACTTGATATACATCAAAAAAAACATTACAAGACATCTTCAAGCACCAAAATTTACATCATTTTTTTCGAATCAAGGAAATTAGTACTGTAAATATGGAAATTATTGTGATGTTTTTATAATGGCGAATATTGCAGTTGGTTGAGGATCGCAATATTATAAACTCACATTTTTAATGCATATTTTCATGTCCGATTTATTCTAGATTTGTCTCCCTTTGTTTACATTTACACAGGTAAGTTTCTGGTCATTGATTGCCAACATGCGGAGACAGGTTAATTGGTAGATACTTAGTTGTATACACGCCGTTGTATAGTTATTGTTTGGACAGCTATTATATATATAATAATATTTTGAATTCTACTATTTCTAAAACCATTAATTAAAAAGATTATATTAATAAAACTTCCATATTCAAGTTTTAACCGATATCCGATCGCAATAATAAACTTTTTTTTCCCCTAAATTTGCCTTAGGTAGAAGAATCGCAATAATAAGTGCATGCAAAAATGTCCGAATTTACAGTGTACAAGAGAAAACCTAAAGTTATTTGGTGTGGATTATCAAATAAAAAAAATCTTTCAAAAGGGAATGTAACTCACAATTTTTTTTTTATTTAATTCTTTTTAAACAGATCTAAACAGAGACTGGGAGAATTTAGCAAGAATTAAATGAAAAAACATCATAACACAACTTTAATGTTCAACTTAAAAATTTTTAATAAACACATTTCTGATTTTAATTAAGAAATGCGATGATAATTTGGCAGAAATGAAATGAAATACATAATACAACTTTATTTACAACTAAAGTTTTCAATGAACACATTTCTAATTTTTAATTAAAAATAACAGGAAAGATCAACAGCAACATCTCAAGTAAGTTTTAACACTATGGTACACTTTAATCCAGTAAAAGCAGTCCCTGAAATTTTCTTTGTAAATGTTGTTTTTTTCTACCTTTTTCCACTAAGAACAAAAAATCTATCTAATTTGACTGGTATATTTCAAAAAGAACTCTAACATCTAAGCTTGATTAGTTCTATGTTAAACCAGATCAAATGGGAAAAAAATCTTATTTTGTAGATGTCAAAAAGAGAATCTAACAATAAGGGTAAGGGGAGATAATCATGAAAAATCATCTTTCATTCACACAATTTAATAATATTTATGGACATAGCACTATAGCAAGGGAGAGAATAATTGAAGTATAACAAGTGTGGAAATTTGAAAACACAAACGTACATACTGAATTATTAGCTGTTTGGTCATAATTCCTGATTTTTGTTATTTAAGTACAGTGGAACCTCTGTAAACTGAACAGCTATTGGACCGTAGAAATAGGCTGGTTTTCGGAGGTTCCAGACATTATTGAATTCCAACCGGAAGTAAATAAATCATTGTAAATTAAAATATTGAAAGGCATGAAAATTACACAGTTACTATATTTGAATGTTTTTTTCCTTTAAATGTTACTAAATCTTAGTCTTATAGCTTTAGGTAGAAACAGAAGTTAAAATCTGTTATTTAAAAGAAGTTTTTCCAAACATACAAATGAAATTTTATTTAAAATACGCTTCTCAATGAAGAGAATAAGTGTTCGGCCAGTTTTGAGAGGTGCATTTGACAGTAATGTATATATGGTTTGGACCGGAACTTGTCTCCGGTATTCGGAATTCAGAGGGGCCGGTTTTTGGAGGATTTTTTTACTTGAAAATATAGGCCAAAATTCCAGACCAGAATAAAGTGTTCAGTTTGTGGATGAGTCCGGTTTTCAGAGGGGCCGGTTTAGGGGAGTTCCAAGTTATCAAGATTAGTTATACCGTTTATCAAAAAGATTAAATAGGAAAAGAAGAGAGATTATGTGGTTTTATATGACTATTCATCAATTATATTTCAGTGCATTTATTTCACAAGTAAAGTATCAGATTTTCTTACACTTGGAAATCAAAGCATTTACAACTCTCAATGTAATAATTATACATTTTTACTGACGTACTTCACAATACATGTGTATTGTAATACTGCTTATAAACACTTGATAAAAGTACCATTTTGTCAAATATTAAACTGGCATTCTATAATAACAGAGAAATAAATGAACAAATAGTGATCCAGTTTTTAAAACAAACTCTAGAAAACTTATCTCTCATCATGTACAACTCTTTAGTAAAATGAGACACTATCAAATATAACACCTTTATTAAATAAGAAATAATTCATGGCAGGTTGGTTGTGGGGAGATTTTCATATGAATATTATATTTTTTAGCAAAATTTATCCAAAGTACTATTAAGGGGGTAAATCTTAGGTAATAATTTTACCCATGTTTTAAAAAATCTAAAACAAACATGGCTGACATGAATTATATCAATTCTAATATTGCAAAAATGAAAATTTTAATCAAGTGACAGTATTTTTGATTGTGAAACAACTATATATAAAAAAAGAAAACTATACTTTTCTCCATTTTGAAGCACACAGTAGCATGATTTTTTTCTGACAATGCAAATTAACAAAATATACATGTATTAAGATGCAAAATTAATACTATTTTTGGCAAGATTTCATACGGTGCAAATAGAAATGAGCTTTCAATATTAGAAAATGGATAATGCCTAATAAACCACAGAAATATTTTATATATTATGAAAATCATGAAACAACCGTACACTTGTATATAATTATATGAAAGTAATTTTTTTTAGATCTTCACAAGGCAGATAAGGCTTAAGCTTCAGTGCAAAACTAAACAAAAATATAACTTGCGACTCGGTGGGGGTTCTGCGACATTACCATTTGATTTACACAAAATGATAGTTAAAAGACAAATAAATAATTATAGATTTCAGTGGTAAGTACACAATTAAGTACATGTAATTGCATGATGTAATTTTATCCAATCTTTGATCACTTGAATAATTTCTCAAGGAATATTTTTTAAAACTAACAAAGACATACATTATGATATTTGAATCATATTTGAAAAATAATCTCCATATTTGGCTGCATAAAATCAAAACATTAATACTTTTAATATTACTTCTCTTTACTTGATGAAAAATTATCATTGTTCCAGCTAACCTAGAATATTTGTTTGTTGGACTAGAATTTTGGGCCAATCACAATGCATTTGCATTTTGCTACAAAATACGTACATCTTGTGTGTTTTAATTGTGAAGACTGGAAGTTCACCATGAACAGAATTTTAATTCAAATATACTGGTACTCAGTCATTAGCCAACTGATACTCCTTTCATAATCATGAATAAGCACCCTTTGCCATTTATGTGCACCACTCAACGTTTTTGTTCTTTTCTCAGCCCTCCTTATAAAGTTTACAAAAATACAGTAATAAATGCTTTTTAAATGTCAAGTAATCAGACGAAAAATGTAAAATGCATTGCTAAAGAACTTAGAACACCATAAAAAGGGCATTACTAAGTTCTGCTGAGTTTTCTTTGAGGTTGAAATTTTTCACACAAAACTTGCTCTTTTCTAAACATTACATTCCCCTTTTTTCTTAAAAAATTATGTCCCTCTGATCTTAAATTTTAGCTGGACCACTGATAATAATTCAAGTGATAACTTAACAATCTACCTAAAAATCACACATCTAACATTTTGTTACTAAGTTTAACCAGTAGCATTGCTCTCTTCTGATTCTGAACTATCTTCTTGTGACTTTGGTACCTGTTCATTTTTTTCAAACTTGCTCATGTCATCAGTAACTAAGTCATATTGTTCTTCTATGACAGATGAATCTGACCCACTTGATTTATCTCCTCCTGATGGATCAACAAGTTCTGGAGAACTTGTAGAGTTATCTTCTCTTGGTTCTGACCCACTAGAGATCTCTTCAGATGACAGAATTTCTGGATAGCCAGTAATACTATCAATTTCAAATTTACTAGAGTTGTCTCCCTTCTGGGAGGTTGGTGATGAGCTTGATCCAGTTTTCCCTATGTCTTTTGTAGAAACATCTGATTCAGACGACTGCTTTCCCTTTTCTTTAACCTCTGAATTTGCTACTAAATTTTCAGATGATCTTTTATTCTCCTCAGCAATACTCGATGATACTCCCGATGAAACAGATCGATCATCAACAGCAGGAAAATCAATTACAATTGCTTCGTCAGCATCAGAAATGGTTACGCTGATGTTTTCCTCCATTTTTGTTGTGTTTCCATAGTTACTTGAAGTAGTATCATCACTGCTTCTTTGTGATGAGAACGATCCTGCCATTGCCAGCATACTTTCTGATTCGGGTTTCATTTCAACCTGATCCTTCCTAGTACCTGGTACACCAAGTTTTGCAGCAGATAATGGAATGTTTGAATTCTCCTTTGAAATATATCTATAAATAAAAATAACAAAAAATGTTTCAATAGCATCAAAACTTAGATTATAATACATGTAAGAAGCCATGTCATACACTCTTTTTCAATTCAATCAACTTGAAAACAACATTTATTCATGGACAGACACAGGATTTTAGATTAGAGGGGGCGTAACATTAAAATATTTTTTGCTGAGCATATTGAAGTGGGACGTTTTTAGTAACGGTATTCTATGGCCCTTTTCTAACTTCTGGTAGAAATATTGTGGGTTTTTCATTTTTTTTGTCAACTTTAGGGGGTGGGCCCTCTGAATCTACCCCTGTTATTTAAACTGCATAGAAATATTAGATGAAGACACTGATAATTTCTTAGATGTATAAAAAAAGATACTCCCCAAATTTTATTTTGGAATCATATATAACTGGTTAGCATCTATTCCCTAATGATAAAAAATAATAACAGAAATTTTTTACAAACAATTTGAATCCAACGCATCACTGGTTTTTCTCTCATACTTAAGGTATCTAGATCATAATATCAACATAAATTACACTACTTTTCGATGGAAAATCTCTTAAGGATGTTTGCTGCTCAGTTTCAAAATAACAAACTTTTCATAACACTGGTAAATATTGATAGTGGATAAATAAACTAAAAGTGTGAGAAAAAAATTATAGATCCATGTGCTTGTTTTTGAGATATAAGCCACTGAAAATTTGGCAGGAAAAATATACTCTTTTGATTTTACATACATGCAGCTTTATCACTGACAAAAACCATTAAATAATAACAAGGATTTTATAATTTTAATACAAATAGCTTATTATTCTACATACAAAAGATTTTTGAAAAGAAAAATGGGTGACATTCAAATGGATAAAACCAGATGGTTCTTAACATCTGACAAAAATTCAAAAACATGACCAGCAAACATCCTTAAACCAAAATATCTGAAATTCAATTCATTGTTTGGATGGGGCCTCTTTTAAAGATAAGTTAGCGTTGAAATTGTGTTTCCAAAGTTGCCGAGATTATTGCAAATTGTGTTGTATAGGACCTTGAATGGTCATTTTTGGTCCGGATACTTAATTATTAAAACAAGGCACTCGTTCTTGGTTGTGGTTAAAACTGTGTTTATGATATATTAATAAAAAATTCAATGTCATCATTAACAGGTGAATAGAGCCAAACTGTATATGAAAAAGGTAGGTATACATGAGTCAATAACCCATAAGCCTGAACTCATGAACAGATTGATTACTTTATTACACTGAATATCTGGTAAGCCTGATATACAGTAGAACTTAATCATTCAAAATTTAATTTTTCAAACACCACTGCTATCCAAGACATCCTATTTTTCAAACACCACTGCTATCCAAGACATCCTATTTTTCAGACACCACTGCTATCCAAGACATCCTATTTTTCAAACACCACTGCTATCCAACACATCTTATTTTTCAAACACCACTGCTATCCAAGACATCCTATTTTTCAAACACCACTGCTATCCAACACATCTTATTTTTCAAACACCACTGCTATCCAAGACATCCTATTTTTCAAACACCACTGCTATCCAACACATCTTATTTTTCAAACACCACTGCTATCCAAGACATCCTATTTTTCATACACCACTGCTATCCAAGACATCCTATTTTTCAAACACCACTGCTATCCAACACATCTTATTTTTCAAACACCACTGCTATCCAAGACATCCTATTTTTCAAACACCACTGCTATCCAAGACATCCTATTTTTCAAACACCACTGCTATCCAAGACATCCTATTTTTCAAACACCACTGCTATCCAAGACATCTTATTTTTCAAGTTTTGTTTATTATATGTTTTTGAAATAATAGACTTTCATTTATTTCCAACTAACACGGTAATCAAAATTTTTTTGGACGTTTAATAAAAGTACTTCTATACATGATGAATATTTTCCATAAAATGCCAGGTTTCCAGAATTTGGTAAAATCTGCTTCTAAGCAGTCCTTAAGCAAAGTTAGCAAAGACAAAGATGTGATTTCCTGATTTCACTTTTTCACAACTTCACCCAATACTCTATATCATTTCTGATAATTGCAATCAAATTCTTACAAAAAAAAACAGCAGAAAAAAAAAAACAAAACTTACTGGTCCAAATTTTCATCTTGATCATATGGTGTTGACCTGTCATGGTTCACTTCTTCCAAATCTATAAATCCAGATTTTAATTTGTTGACAAGCGCTTCATACTTAGTACTGATACCTTCACACTTTGCTGTTACAGATGCTCTAAAAATGAGAAAAGTCAGGATATAATTAATTTGAAAGGGAATTATCTGTTAAAAGATTGAATTATAGGTTTCACAATGACAGAGAATTATATATCACTTGATATCAACTCAAGTTATTTAATTTTTAATAATAAACTAGCCTTTGGCATGTTTATTATTAAATCCAAATTAAATAACGAGAGTTGATAACAAATGATATCTAATTTTTATGAGTTGTTAAACCTATTTCTCTTATGATTCTTCATGAATATTTGTTTGTTTGTGATTTGGCGTCCTGGCCACGGGAAATCTTAATGTTCATATCTCTGTGAAGTCAAATGTTGCTATGCAAAGATGGCTTCCATATGTGACCCGATTGTGTAGAGAAATTGTTGACCAATCAAAATATACAAATTTTCCTATACAATCATTCCCTGACCAATCAAATGTGCAGATTCTTCATATCACTAGTTCATATCACACTGTTCTGGGTGTGATATCAAATTTCCCTAACTTTCTGAGAGTTAGATAATACCGGTCAATCATAAGAGATTCACTCCTTCATTAATCGTAAGTTACAACTCTTCATATCTAAATACTAAAAATCACTATGCCAATGGGCACAAATACACAGGTATTATTGTTTGTTTAGTTGGGGTTTTACGCCGTTTTCAACACATTTGGCTACTTTGCTGGGCCAGTTTTTATTGGTGGAGAAAGCCGGATTACCCAGAGAGAATAGGAAAATTGGCAATCCTTGTCAATTAAGATCGGAGTCGAACACACCCCGCCACAGGTAAGATTTGAACTCACAACCTCAGCATTGACAGGCTAGTGATCATTAGTAGTCATGACAAACTACCTAGAACACTCGGGCACCGAGGCCCCCACAGGTATTATTGACAAGGCCATCAATATTTCCTTACTTGGCAAATATTTGCGTCATTTCCTAATTAGTTTATCAATCTTTTTCATCAATTATTAATAAGAAAACAATGTCTATGTATTTGTGAATATTTCACAAAAGACAAGTTGAAGTTATCATTTTTCATTAAAAAGTTACATCTTTTGTCAAGGGGTTGAAAAATTAAAAATTTTTTGGCTCAAATATACAAATATCGGTGTCAAATATCTTTTCATATTTGGAAATTAACTATCTGGTAAATTTTGAGCAAAAAATAAGCAAACAAACCTCATTGTATTATATTCTCTTTAAACAATAATAAAGTATCAGTCTGAAGAACAAGTACATATCTGTGCAATGGACACTACATGTCCTACTATGATGTAGGTATTTAGTAAATAGAATTACATTTGTATATTGTTAACTTTGAAGTCCCTAGCGATAGGGTAGATGAAATACTCTCTCTCAGTACTTCATGAAAAACTACCTTCAACCTGAACCTTAACCTGGATTCTAATACTGAAATTCTATAAAGAAATTCAAAGTTGATGACCCATGACCTCACAGTCACAGCATCCGTCTCATATCAAATTGCTGCTGTTCATATCACAAGCTATCCATGTACAAAGTTTCAGGATGATACCGTAACTCCTTTATGAAAAACTACCTTAAACCTGAACCTGAACCTTAACCTCGTACGGACGGATGCACAGACCAAAGAACTATATGCCCGGCCTCCCTTACAGAGGGGAGGGGCATATATTCATTGTCCAGGGATCTGTCTCTTGGTCAACACTGATTGATTGGTATGTCATTGTTGACCTTTCCTGTTATCCATTTTGTTGTTTATTAACTTACAACTGATGTTGAAGTTCAATGACAACAGTTTCCATCTGCTGACGATCTTTCTTTGAATCATGATCAAATTTTTTGACATTAAATTCTGGTGTTTTCTCTGTATATCTTGAAGCTGGTGCTCTCTCATCCTCAGTAACTCTTCAAGGTATCCCTTACAATAGAAATGTATCATTAGTCATGGATTTATTTATTTGATATTTTCGATATTTGGGATTTAATGAAAACTTGTTCTTTTCTGTATATTCTGCAGTCTTGAGAATTTCTAGTAGCATTTTAAGATTATCAGATCGTTAATTTGTGGTCACACCAATACTACATAAACCCAGGAAATTGGCATCTGTCAAAATATAATGAATCCAAAATTAAATGGATGGACTGAATTATTAACTTCCAGTGGCAATTATTTCAGATTATATACGAATCTTGCTTTGTACTAAACCAACACACTGAGCCAGATTTTTAACGTGATAGCTCACGAGGTAATAGTCCACACAAAGACTTATCACACCATTCTGACACATTATACTGATTCTGAGCTTACCCGTCGCTAGATCTTACTCGTTGATGCCACTTGCTTGGTGGGGAAGCAGAAATACCAATTTTAATGTGTTTGGTTTGACCCAGCCAGAGACTGAACAATGGACCTTCCACACTTGAGGCGAGCGTGCCAGTACAAGACTACAGACATTGTCTCCAAAATTAAACGATTTCACCTCATCCTTTAATCAGTCTGACTTTTCACAGCTTTAACTCATTAAAAGTTACCTATTTGAAGAATAACTGTCTCAATCTGATATAAAAAAAAATATAAATCAATATTAACCATCTCCTACTGACTTAAACAAAAACCCATCTTTTAATAAATGAATTTCTATTTATTACTGTACAAATATATTTTAAAAATGAAATATTATGGGTGTTACAACATCACACATATATATATATATTCTTTATATATGTATTATTTTAAAAGAAAAGTATACAAACCTTTTGTTCTTTGATAGTTTTGTGGTTTCTCTCCAGATATTTATACTTGGCTTCCCATGATTCATCTCCAGAACGGACAGAGGATGACATATTTGACATTTCTGTACTTAACTCTGCTAACTCCTCAACATCCTTGTTTACACTTTCTTCACTGAAATTACAGGTAGATAAGGCCAGACCAAATTAATTTGTTGGTACATATTTCCAGGCATTTACCCACAGACAATTTTTATCTTCATATTTTGATCATTTATCAGAAAAGAATGAACATTTAAGGATATCAAATAAGTGTCCATGAGAAAACATCCCGCAGGAATGTACATGAAAAAAGAAGTTTGTTTTTAATTTGGGAAAGACAATTTTAACATGGTTCAGTTCAAATGCACCAGAAGGTTTCAGATAAAAATTTCTTTAAATAAATTTTCAGCAGGTTATTATTTTTCAACTACATGTATATTTGCTTGTGGCATCCATTTTGGTTGGTGGCAGCAAATATATTTTTGAAAGAATCCATCCAAAGATCAGCCTATCAAAATTGGCACCATTTGCCGATGTAGTTTTAGACAAGAAGCCATAGAGTCAACTAGAGAATATTATTTACCCATAACAACTAGTGTAGATTCAGAAATTAATCCAAAATATGTAACAAGGTAAATTTCAATAATTAATCCTAGCATTTTATTTTTTGCCCATAATTTTCTATTACAAATTGTACAGAGTTGTATTAATTTATATCTGTATTACTGTCCAATGTTGATGAATGTGGACACAATTTTGAATTTATGCAAGCTGACAAACCTGACCAATTTCTTGTCGCATATCTTAGTTATTTATTTTGTGTTGAACTGACAATACAAACCTTTGTGTGAAGATGAGGTAGGGAGTATAATCAATAAATAGTGGGCTTTTTAGTTCCTGGTTACTTCCCTTTAGACAAAAACTGAAAAATGAAGAAAAAAAACACTAATTGATTGATTGTTTAAGTCAGTAGTAGTTATAACATGAATAATTAAAGAAGAATATGTTGATAAGATATGAATGTAAACCCTGTTTTGAACTATACCAACAGCCTTAGAGTGTCAAAGCTACTTTAGGATGATAGGGAGAATGATTTCTCTCTCAGTAGCTGAAAAGGAGAAAAGGAGAGAGGAAAGGGAGAAGTAAATTAACCATGTGTCTCTAGACCTGATATTTAATGTGCTAATTCACAAAGTAACAGTCCATAGGAAGACATGCTTCCCAACCTGGACATATTATTCTGACTCCAGGTTGACAGGTCTTTTTGTTTCCGACCAAATTATTGAAGATAATATCCATGAACCATTCAGTCAAAATTTGCTACAAAGTAGATCAGTGGCTTCCTACGAAGGACAGAGGATTGAAAGATGGATACACTACACAATCCTGGAATAACCTTCATTAATTAAACCAAATGGATCTAAAAACTATTTAGTATGTAGTTAAAACCAATGAAAGGTCAACTTTGTCCGAGGGAGTTGATTTCTTAATTGTGATAAAGAAATGCAATTAAAAAACTTAAAATTTAGCAGTAATATATCATTTTTACCTGAAATCAATTGAATTCAACCCTAACAAGACTCCACAAAGTACATTTATGTCTTCTGACAAGATCACAGACCCTTCTTGATAAAATCTCCTGAAAAGAATAAAGAAATTCCTTTGAGAATAGAAAATATGTGACTAGAAACTTTTTGTCACCTATCATGTGAAAGAAGGGATATAGATGATTATTTCTTGTCACCAAATCTCTAAGCTAAAACAAAATAACCAGGAGACGCGCTGGGCTTTGCCGATGTCGCAAAATACATTTTTTTTATTCAATCTGGCAACAGAATTTTATACTTGGCGATATTTCTGACGAGAAAATTTTTCAATCTATTTTAATAAAAAATCTGGCACCTAAGTGAAAACATTGTGACTAAGAATCTTCATTTGTAAATTTTAAATAATTAATTGATCACTCTCTGGGGACAATTGCAGTTATATACTAATGTAATATTTACATTATTAAAATCTTTATTAGGTAATTTATAAGTCATGAAAATAAATATGCATGCCTTTTATCACCTTTAACAGGTGTTTAAAAGTGTGAAATTGTAAAATTTCCAGTCTGCAAGGATTGTAAGGTCACTTCCTGTTTTGACATAAACAAACACATGTGGACATACTTTGCAGGTCCGGTTATTTCAAATAGTAATAAAAAAGGGGAGGGTAACTTGGCAAACAAATTTTGAAACTGGTGACCAAAAATTATACTTTTGTGATTCAGTTTTTGAATGCCAGCATTTTTATTGCCGTTTCTTATTTTGAAGTCGTAGTGAGGCCTTTAAAGTAGAGAAAAATTTCAACTGACAGAAAAACTATGATGACAAAAAACTTTACAAAAATTTTACATGCATCTATGGATTGCATTTTAATTTTATGAGTTATCTCCCCTCGATTTCAACCTTGGAAATTACAAAATTTTAAATCTTAATCATTATTATGTATATAACGTGACATATTTTTTCAGAAAAATTACCGGTACCTTTAGTTTGAATTTTAATTATGTTTTAATATTTTGGCTCCTGTGTTGTATTTAAGTAACATAAATCTAAAGGTAAGATTAAGCATCCATTTAAGCCAATGTAAGTCCTTTCTGATATGTTTTGGGTTATTTTAATTCACATTTTGCATCTTGTGCAGTTGTTTCAGTAACTTTTTAATTTACCTAACAATTTTTGTTTGTTGTATGGCATGGGACAGATACTCAGAGAGTCTCTTCTCCATGAGTACACATCTTATCCAAGCTCTGCCCTAAAAAATAAAGAAAATATGATGTTATTTATCGGGGGAGGGTGACATTTATTGCTTCTCTTCTGTTATACACTGCTACACACAGCTGAAGGTAAAAATAAAAAAATAATAGGTTCATAAAACATGTCTTTCCCAAGTGGTGCACAGAGAAACAATTGGAAAGTCACTGAATTTTAAAAACGTGTCGAAAATTTTCCAGTTCTTCACTTTAGAATGAGTATAAGTACCTATTTCTTCCGTAAATACTCGATTTTTAGGTTTCCTATACCTAGGTAAATTCATTGAGGACAGTCGACTAAGTAAAATAATGTTGCGCCTATTTGGTCAAAAGGTATGACAAAAGAATTCCGATTAGACGTCACAACACTGGGAGATTGATGCAAGTGTTACTATCTTCCATGGGTCATCTCATACTGAAAACAGCCATTTATGGAAGAATAAACAAACATCCTACGAAATTGTCAATATAAAAAAAAACAACTGCTAGTGCTAATTTTAACTTTTGTCAGAAAATATTTTCTGTACTGACATTTTCAATTTCTCAAAAATACAAATCAACAATCTTTACAACTGAAACATTTTTAAATATATATTAAATATCTTTTGGTGCTGTTAAATTGAACATCTGTTTACTAGTAAGAACAAACCTTTCCTATAGGTGACTTGACGTTTTCAAGTGTAGCAATACTGTTTATACAATTGTTGTGTATATTCCGGCATGCTGCCTGGATAAACTCCCAAAATGGCTTCACTTCCTCTATACCATACCATGTTCTTTGTGCTAGAAAATACAAATATAAACTAGAAAATCTGTCTATAAGACACAGATTCCCTGACCTAAAAACAATATAGGGTTTGTAATATTGACCTAAATAGAAAAGAAATATCCAGTTATGAAAGTGAAAAATAAAGTTTATAATGGAGCAAATAGAAAATGTAGGTCATAGCGACCCAAGTGTTGCTGAACAGCATTGTACTATACAAAAGGACTGTAGTGGTGAAATATAATTGATATATTACTATAGGTTCATGAGAAATGAACCTAAACTCAAAACCTAAGTGAATCGGGACATACATACAGACGGACAAGGGAAAATCTATATGTCCCAGCCAAATTCGTGGCGGGGCATATAAAAAGAATAAAGAATTAAAATTTTCGTATGCAACATTATATTCCCTTGTAAAATTGAATAATGCTACCTGTGACAATCTAACATGCAGTATTACCTAGTAGCATGAATGGAGTAAAATGTTAAAAGACAACCTTCCATCTCTGAACTGAAAGTGTTATTGTACAAATATTGGTCAATATTAACTCATATTTGTGCAATAATCTCACAATCAGTATTCTCTGGTAGCATATATGGAGTCAAATGTTAAAATACAACATCCAATCTCTGAATTGAACAGACGAAAAATAGTTGTCATTTTCAAAGTTTTGCCACACAATGAAAGTGTTATTGCACATATATTGGTAAATATTCACTCATAACTGTGCAATAATCTCTCACAATTGAAGTGTTATTTCACATATAATATTGGTAAATATTCACTCATATTTGTGCAATAATCTCACAATAAATATGCTGTGAAATGTACTTGATAATTTCTTAACATAATCGCCATAGGATACATTTGAGTCGTACGTTTTTTACTTTCACATTTTTTGTTTTGTATGTTATGTGTAAAAATGGATATGGCAGACAGTTGGACACTGTAAATTTGAAAAATATTACGTTCACTTATTGCTGCAAATATTGAGAAATTGACAATAATGTGAATAATAATTAATTGATTCCTTTACAAGTTGCAAATTGAGTATTTTGGACAAAAATTGAAATATGAAGCTAACTTATTGCAATCTTAAAAACATCTCATTTATTTCCGAATTTACAGTGAATTCTTAATGCATTTTAGTATGAAAAAAGTCCATCAAAGGAAAACTGTGTTTATTGCTGTAAAGTTCCAATGAACTCTATACACAGAGAAAACTCTTGTCCCCTAATGCAATTTTAGGACAGCCCATAGCAGTGATTAAAGCAGAATTATATGTTAATGTCAATTATTTAACATGTGTGAAGTTTCACTGAATTCCATAAGATAGTTCAACGAGTTAAAAGTTTCATCGTAAGACAGACCAGGCTGGCGATACCATATATATATATGCAATTACCCAATCCAATCCATGGAAAAAACTTTGTTTGCCGGGGATATACAACACATGAAAAATAAATGGTAAGATTGGTTGCATTGATGGACATCAAATTTTCAAAGAAACATCCCAAACGATTAACATCAATGATAAACCAACCTTTCTGTCTGTATGTCAGAATATGTTCAATTGCAGCACAGAAATTAATTAATTCCTCTGAATCATCATCAATATATGTAAAGGATGCTTTATCTATCAGGGTTTTCACTGTCAATCTGCATAAAAAAATATACCTTTTAGTATGATCATATAAACAGTTTTTTAAAAATAAAAAACCTGAGGCATTCCCTTTTGCCTAATGTTTGGAAAATTTACCAATGCTTAATATCATACTGATGCCTTGTTAATATGACAGTTTGACTTTATTTTGACTTGTAACTGACAATTCCATTTACTGTTGGTGTTTTTAGAGTTATCTCCCATCTACGAAAATATAACTGTGTATGTAAAATACAGTGTATAGATGTAACAGGGATTTTCAAAAACATTTTTTCACCACATTTCTCTTAATTCTTTTTAATACTGACTGAATGAATTGTCATTATTTTTTTTAATTTGAATAATAATATTAATATGGTAACACAGTTAATACTTTACAATTATGGCCCTCTTAGGAAAGGGACATCCAGAATTGTCAACTTGTGAGGGTTGTCTTCCCGAGGGAAGACAACCTTCCTCTGGAAGACAACCTTCACAAGTTGACAATTCTAAATGTCCTCCTTGGGAAGACAACCCTCACAAGTTGACAATTCTGGATGTCCTCCGACTAAGAGGGCCATAATTGTTTTATACCGAGCTTCTTAATGACACACAAATTTAAACAAAAAATTATTACACCAAGTTTCTTGGTGACACACAAATTTAAACAAAAAATCATTTTTGACAAACCGCATCCGTGAAATGGACATGTTGAAAATGAAAGCAAGCAAATGGTCGACTTACGGTCTGTGTTTTCCATCGCCTGATCAGAGGAAATGGGGACGTCGAGGGGAAAATAGAGATGTTGGGGGAGACAATACTATTGTCACTCTCGAGTGGTGATTTTTCGGAGTTGTCAGAGGGAACATCTCAATTTTAAATGTCATGTGATCAATTTTTTAGCCAATTAGATACTGTGAGGTTTAATAAAAGCTATTATTATACGTCACGCCAGAAACTACTGTGATATTTGGTACATTAATAATTCGCATACATATTCCAACATTCCACCAAATACGGCATATAAACTACATTAATATGTCCACGTGCAAATACGGCATATAAACTACAGTAATATGTCCACGTGCGGCTTTATATGTCATTTGAGTTTTTGTGCACATTTATCTGGCAAACACGGCATATGAACTACTTGCGGCTTTATATATCACATGAGTTTTTGTGTACATTTACGGTTACAAGAATAGAGTGCTTTTCATGAATATTAACATTAAGAAAGGTCTGTGAGCGATGCCCTTTTTTACAGGAGAAAGTTGAATTGATTTTATGTTAGATGAATTCTTAGTATGAAGTATTATAATCACAATACTAGGGTCTTGTGACAGTTATATGCAAAATAGTTGCCAGGTCTGAGTGTCATATTACACCTGCTTTGTGTCAGCTAATATGTCACACAGACCTGGCAAATATTTCGCATATAACCATCGGATATTAAACAACTTCCACTTGGGGTCAAGTGGAGTTAGAATTAAAAGTCACAATAAAGAGCTGAGGGAAAGGATAACTTTCAAAGGAAAACTATTTAGGTTTATGATAATTTTGAACCATCATATTGACGCCAAGCTACTAATTATATAAAAACATTATTTAAAGTGTTTACGATCATTTAAATATGCCTCCTTGTAAAGTTTCTTTCACAATGCCATGTTACAACCGGGAACTAGTTGGTCTCAACTGGTTTGTCACATCATGAAAAAGTAGTGTAATTTCAGAATAATTCCGGTACTGTCAATAGGTATATTTGATGTCTTGGTAAATTCCATGTTTTGTAACTATTCTGTAAAAGTTTCATTGAAATTCATCCACTGGTTTAGGAGATAAGGGATGGATACTTATTTGATAAGGAATCTACCCCAAAAAATGGAAATATTGCAATTTACAGTATGTATACACATTTCTAATATATATATTAGAATGCCTGATTTTTTCCATTGAAATCCATTAACAGGTTTAGGAGTGGTTGCGGATATGAGATAGGTACCCCCAATGGTATCAAGACACTTCGGTACCTGGACAATTCGGTACTGAGACATTTCGGTACTAGAAAAAAAAAGTGCTGTATTTAAGTGTACATGAAACTGCATTGAAATATAAAGAATCTCGTTATTAAAATTCCACAAACACATTATTCAATCCACACATAAAGCTGAAAATTGTTCACTTCAATTGACACTTTTAGTGTAATACCCTACAAATATATAACACAATATACACAGTACTGAAATGTCTAATTACCGAAATTTCCAGGTACCGAAGTGTCTAGAATTCCCCCCAATGTGTGAAACACTAAAGACCATTCGCTCATATTAAGTGAAACCCCAAAAATGGAAATATTTTTTTTTAATTTGAAGTAGGAGGTGCACATCTCTAATGTATATGTAAGAATGTCTGAAGTTTTCATTGAAATCCATTCACAGGTTAAAGTGTCAGTATTCGCCATGCACCATCCGTGTGTACCATCTTTAACCTGGTTTGGGTAAAAAACTCTTACATGCCAAGAAAGCGTTAACTGTCTTAAGCCAGTTTGTGTCATATAATGTGGTCCAAATTTAAATTTTTCATCTCCCAAGTCAACCCAGTTGCAGTGTATAAATGGAAGTGTACGTTCATTTGAAATATGTGAGTTTGTACCATCATTTATGCAAAATTGAATAGAAAAATTAGTATTTACGGTCATTTTAAAGTAAACAAGTTTGCTGAAAATTATTAAAACAGTATCACAGCATAATGGCAGATATACCAGAATTTAAAATTCTTGAGGAATCTAATGTTGAAAACCTTTCACAGATTTTGAATCGACATTTTTGAATGTATCATAGAAGGCTTTTGATGTATCATCGAGATACAAAAGGAAGGTCAGTGATGTATCATCCATCTCTACATAGTGCCATACGAAAACACATTTTATAGCTTTGATGCCGTGTATTAATTTATTCTACATATTCACACTAAAAGATCAATGATTCATATACAGAATTCCGATTTTGTTGAAATTAAACAATTGTGTTAAGTGAGAAATTCAGCTAGAAAAACAACAACTTTTTTATTTTATCACGAAATTTCATTAACAAATAAGTTAGTGGTGACATTATAAATAATTTAAGTAACAAATTAACAATTTGCGTGAAATCCTACCTAGATATAATATAATGCATGGTCTGGTTTATTTCAAGAATTGGGAGAGCAAAAGAAAAAAAATCAAAATTACCTACCGTTTTCCTGTCACATTGTCCTTGTCAACAATGGTTCGTGACAATGTCCGATGGCTGTTTTATTGCAATGACACGGTTGTACGGTGTGTATATGTTGGATTTTATATCAATAAAACTTTGAACTTTAGAAATAATAATTGAAACCGTAACGAAACGGAACCGACCAAGGAACATGGATCGCAGATATTTTGGATTTATTAAATTAAAGCAATAACTATATGAAATTAGAAAGTATATTACATACACTAACTATTTATTATTATATAATATTTCTAATGATAGTCGCCTCAGAAGTAAAACTGCTAGAAAATTTCAGTCCGCAAATTAAATATTATAGATATTAAAAAAAAAAAAAATATAATACATAAAATATTATCCTTAAAATTATATGTTATATTTAGGAAAATATACAAAATCAATCTGTTGAAAAACATTGTTTATTTTATAAATAGAATTTGACATTCTGTTTAAAAATATCAAAACTCTTAGTTTTTTGCACTGAGATTGGTAGAATATTCCATAGAAAAGGCCCACAGTATCTGCACAACTACTTAAACAGTTCAGTTTTTGATGTTAGGACATATAAAATATCTTAAATTATAAGTACTAATTTCTGAAATATACATATTAATTCTTTGAGTCAAATATAAGAGTGCACACAACAGTTTTTCTTAGAACTTTTCATGACGTCATGAATTGAAGGGACATACTCAAAAGATTGATAGCTGGACAATTGGCTGTATCATATACCCATAGACAACCATATATCAAATAAAACATATTTCTTCAAGCTTTCACTGTATATAAGTATTTTTAAGGAATTCCTTTCCAAATTCTTACCATTACAGAAAGATAACTGACAAAAAATAGGCCTCCCCCCTTCAAATATTTCAAAAACAGACCAACATCAGAGCATCCTAGCAAAGATTCCTGCATAATTTAGAGAACTGAGTATATGTGTTTTCCAAAGTACACATTCAACTGGTTTCAGCACATGTAGTTTCAGGGTACATTCGCCGCCTTTTAAAATTGCTACATGAAGTGGTATAAAAATGTTGTGTTTTCACCTACACTATTTTTGGATGTTTTCAGAGTAGTCTCCCATTAATAAAACTTTTCTGAAAATAATTAATTTTTTACATTTCATGCATTTTTTTAAACTTAAAATAAAGCCAAGACTCTAATTTAAATAATGAAACCAAAAAACAATCAGAAATCAACATCTAGAACTTATAAATAGAGGGAATTCCATACCTATGACATCATATATTTAGGGGAAAATCACTGGAATTTTATACGAAACTGTTGTTTGCATTCTTAAGGCATTCTTGATACCCTTATTTTCAAAATAACAATAAATTTTCTCAATCTATAGACAATTACGAATAAAACGATACCTCGTTTGTCTATTTCTGACATGTGAATCAAATGTATTGAACAAATATTCAAAGGAGGGGGTTTTGATACCCTGGGGCATAACTCACAGACAATGACATAAAATGTAAATTTGACATATTTTGATGTAATATGAGCATATTTCTCTCTTATGAACTGTTTTATGCTTGTATACTTAAAGATTTGATTAATTTTAAGAAAATACATGAAAAAAACTAAATTTTATTGTAAAAAAAAAGGTTCAAATGAAAAAAAATAAGAATGCCAACCATTCCTTGAATTGATTAACAGTGTAATTATGGAATAGACTATTGACACTAATTTTTACCAGTGAAATGGAAATAAAGTTTATTTTTTCTTTTTTTTTCTTTCATTTTTTCCCCAATATTTATGCGAGAAAAAAATCTGCATATATTAAGTGCAATGAATCATCTAAAACTATAACCGCCTTCAAAAACTGCGAATAAATAATATGACGTCTTTACACTTGACATGGAATTATTACTGCAAATCCGTTATTTTTGGTTGCTAAGGCCAGATGGGACATAATAATGCATTAAATACCACTCTTGGTACATGAAATTCTTTCTATCTGTCTAATGTTGCATAAACAATACAATACATGAGCTTTATAACCAAAATACTGTTCAAATCTGAGCCTTATCAAAGCCTTTAAGAGTGCACACAACAGTTTTTCTTAGAACTTTTCATGACGTCATGAATTGAAGGGACATACTCAAAAGATTGATAGCTGGACAATTGGCTGTATCATATACCCATAGACAACCATATATCAAATAAAACATATTTCTTCAAGCTTTCACTGTATATAAGTATTTTTAAGGAATTCCTTTCCAAATTCTTACCATTACAGAAAGATAACTGACAAAAAATAGGCCTCCCCCCTTCAAATATTTCAAAAACAGACCAACATCAGAGCATCCTAGCAAAGATTCCTGCATAATTTAGAGAACTGAGTATATGTGTTTTCCAAAGTACACATTCAACTGGTTTCAGCACATGTAGTTTCAGGGTACATTCGCCGCCTTTTAAAATTGCTACATGAAGTGGTATAAAAATGTTGTGTTTTCACCTACACTATTTTTGGATGTTTTCAGAGTAGTCTCCCATTAATAAAACTTTTCTGAAAATAATTAATTTTTTACATTTCATGCATTTTTTTAAACTTAAAATAAAGCCAAGACTCTAATTTAAATAATGAAACCAAAAAACAATCAGAAATCAACATCTAGAACTTATAAATAGAGGGAATTCCATACCTATGACATCATATATTTAGGGGAAAATCACTGGAATTTTATACGAAACTGTTGTTTGCATTCTAAAGGATATTCATTATTTAAACATTCGAAGATCAGGGAATGGTTGTGGCACATTTATGTGATTATATTTTCAAATGTCACCCATTCTTAAGTAAGGGATTTAAAGGAGTAAGAAGATCTGCTTCAAGAACAAGTCTTGCTGTCCTTTTTTTAATTTTTATAATACGGCTGAGACTATCAAATGGCAGAAAGTAAGTTTTATTGTAATCAAATTTATTGTGTTTACTTTTATACCATTTTCAATTTCTGTTTCAGAAGTTCCAAAATCAAAATGGCCATCACATGAAAGGTATTGCAGTACCACTTCGTTTACCTGATTTCTGTTTTTGGCATATTAAAATCAAAATATTTCATGGGAGCCATATATTCATATTAGATTTTAATATGGGTGGCATTATTTGCTTAAATTTTGCTCAATTAATATTACCCATATTAAAATCTCAAACGAATATAATTGAACTGCCATGAATTATTTCTTAAAATTATAACCAATGTAAAAGAGCTTTTTTGAATCCAGATTTAAAATCTTTTTTATTTATGAAAAGAAGTTGATCAAACTAGAAAATTTTTTTAACACGCTCGATCAGTTAGTGTCAAGTTTTACTCCCAATAATTTTTCACAAGTACAATTTTGTAAAATTCCTGTATCTATTGTTAATACAGGGTTATACTTATAAACAGTTATGGTTCTATAACTTCAACTATAAACAAAGGAAGCCCCATTAGACATAAAAGGAACAAAATGATATAGTGTCTATCTTTTGAAATGGAAATTGATATGATCCAGATATTAACTCAATTAATAAATACACCCATGCATTATAATAATAAAATATTTTCTTTTACAGAGTCACTCAAAGTTCAATATGGCAACTTTGAAATATATTTAGAGTTTTTTTAGGCAATGACAACACTTGCATTGCTATCAAATATAAGGTACAAAGTATTTTGATTGTATCACCTGCAAATTTTTACAAGATTCCTCCTTTGGATATCAATCTGATGCCTGGAAAACTGATTATAAATTTCCTCATTCATTTTCAATGTCCACCATTATTTAGTCATGTGACTGAGCACCTGATGTTTAAAAATAAACATTTCTCTAATATTTTCGTATTAATTAATAAAAATAACTGTAAAAACATTTTATGTTTGCATTCTCAGCCAAGATGTTCACAGGCTATAGACATATTACCTTGAAATAATCATTCATGCCAAATCAAGAATGTTTTTGACCTAATTTCTGACCCAGATTCAAGAACTGAGCTGACTGCGCACGTCCAGACTTCAGTATTTGGGACAGTGACCAACAATGCCGTAAACAGCCTTTAATTTCAAGAAAATAGAGGACAGATTTTCAAGATATAGTCAGAATGGACTAAATACTCTTTAAGGAGAAGTCATGGTGTAAGGTGAGTACCATTCTCCTACATTTTAAGTTGAGCTGGGAGTCTTTTTAGATGGGGTCAGCTGTTGAGGGTAAATTGCTGAATGGTGATACTATTAACATTTCAGTCTTTTAAGAAGTTCAAATGATAATTTTGTATAGTTCAGCTGCTTAGAAATTAATATAATAACCTTGTGGTTGTGCTGCTATTGAGAATATATCTAGACAAAGAGTATTTATAAGAATTTTAGTTAAAACGGAAGTGAAAATTTTAACTTCCGGTTTGCATGAACTTGCATGAGCAGACGAAAAAAATCCAAATGCTGCACGTTTTTCTGGAAGAGGTACAAAGTGGAATAAAAACATGTTTTGAGAATTTCACAGCAAACAAATTTACTGTGTGTATGGCTGGTTGTCATGAATGTAGAACAAATTCCAGACATCCAATGGGGATTTTCAAATTTATACATTTTATATTATTAAAGCCCAAATCAAGTTATTCCTTTTTTAGCTCACCTGGCCTAAAAGGCCATGTGAGCTTTTCTCATCACTTTGCGTCCGTCGTCGTCGTAAACTTTTCACATTTTTATCAACTCCTCTGAAACCACTGAACCAATTTAAACCAAACTTAAGTGGAATGGTCCTTGGATGGTCCCCTTTAAAAATTGTGTTTGGTTTTGCCGGGCGCCATCCAATATGGCTGCCATGGTCGCACATAGTTTAACCTTGGACCCTATGGGAATTTTAACATTTTCGTTATCTTCTCTCAGACCATTAGGCCAATTTAAACCAAACTTTAGTGGAATGGTCCTTGGATAGCCCCTCTTTAAATATGTGTTCAGTTTCCCCAAACGCCATCCAACATGGCTGCCATTGCTGGACTTAGTTTAACATTAAGCCTATGGGAATTTTACTTTTTCGTCAACTCCTCTGAAACCACTGAACCAATTTAAACCAAACTTAATTGGAATGGTCCTTGGATGGTCCACTTTAAAATGTGTGTTTGGTTTTCAGGGGCGCCATCCAATATGGCTACCATGGTTAGACATAGTTTAACCTAGGACTCTATGGGAATTTTAACATTTTCGTTATCTTATCTCAGACCATTAGACCAATTTGAACCAAACTTTGGTGGAATGGTCCTTGGGTGGCCCCTTTTAAAATCTGTGTTTGGTTTTCCTGAACGCCATCCAACATGGCCACCATGGCTGAACTTAGTTAATCATTGAGCCTATGGGAATTTTACTTTTTCGTCAACTCCTCTAAAACCACTGAACCAATTTAAACCAAACTTAAGTGGAATGGTCCTTGGATGGTCCCCTTTAAAAATTGTGTTTGGTTTTGCCGGGCGCCATCCAATATGGCTGCCATGGTCGCACATAGTTTAACCTTGGACCCTATGGGAATTTTAACATTTTCGTTATCTTCTCTCAGACCATTAGGCCAATTTAAACCAAACTTTAGTGGAATGGTCCTTGGGTGGCCCCTTTTAAAATATATGTTCGGTTTCCCTGAACGCCATCCAACATGGCCACCATGGCTGGACTTAGTTTAACATTGAGCCTATGGAAATTTTACTTTTTCGTCAACTCCTCTAAAACCACTGAACCAATTTAAACCAAACTTAAGTGGAATGGTCCTTGGATGGTCCACTTTAAAAAGTGTGTTCGGTTTTCCCGGGCGGTATCCAATATGGCTGCCGTGGTCGGACATAGTTTAACCTTGGACCCTATGGGAATTTTAACATTTTCGTTATCTTCTCTCAGACCATTAGGCCAATTTGAACAAAAGTTTGGTGGAATGGTCCTTGGGTGGCCCCTTTTAAAATATATGTTCAGTTTCCCCGAATTCCATCCAACATGGCTGCCATGGCTGGACTTAGTTTAACATTGAGCCCATGGGAATTTTACTTTTACGTCATATCCTCTGAAACCACTGAACCAATTTGAACCTTGGGTGGCCCCTTTCCAAACTTATATCTAGCATCCCTAACTTCCAACTGACATGGCTGATGTTACTAAAAATAGAAAAAGGGAGGGGGATGAATTTCAAAAGTCTTCTTCTATGAATTTACAAGGCCAGTTTCAACCAAACTTGGCAGTAATGGTTTTTAGAAGGTTCTCTTTCAGAAGGATGTCTGATGACCCAGACTGTTAAACAAGATGGCAGCCACAGCCAAACTTAGTTAAACATAGGGCCCTATGGGAAAATTTATTGAAAAATCTTCTTGTCTGAAACCACTTTACCAATTGGAACCAGATTTTGCAGCAATGGTCCTTAGGAGGTCTTTATATGGTCCTCTTTCAGAATTGTATCCCATGACCTGGACTGTCAACCGAGATGGCTGCCACAACCAAACTTAGTTTAACATAAGGCCCAATGGGAAAATTCATTGAAAAATCTTCTTGTCTGAAACCACTTGACCAATTGGAACCAGACTTTGCAGCAATGGTCCTTAGGAGGTCCTCTTTCAGAATTGTCTGATTTCGTGGAATTTGAACCAAGATGGCCGACACAGCCGAACTTAGTTTAACATAGGACCCTATTGGAAATTCACTCAAAAATCTTCTGGTCTGAAACCAGTAAGCCAATTAGAATAGCTTGGTAGCAATGGTCCTTAGATGGTTCTCTTTTAGATATTTGTCTATTGACCTAGACTGTCAACCATCTTGGCTGCCAAAGCCGAACTTAGTTTAACATAGAACCCTATAGAAAAACCAGCCAAATCTTTAGTCCTGCTCAAGATGAAAAGTCCAATGCAGGTGAGCGATACAGGCTCTTTAGAGCCTCTAGTTTTAAAGACTGACCGTCAGAATATTTATTTCACATCAACATAGTGTTAATATGAAATGGGTTTGACCTGAAAGCGAGCGAAGCATAAGGTTTTTATGCTTGATTTGTCAGTATTCATAAAACATCGTAATGGCATAACAATCTCACTTCAAAGTAATAAGTTCATCATTATCAATGTTGTTGCTTCACATGGTCCGAATGGTCCATGGGCCGATTTGTCCGGTTAACCATTGCAGGAAAATGTGACACTTGCGTCTGCAGCTTTTTCGTGTCAAATTTGATTCCACATGGATACTTTCGTATTTATTTTTACTTTCATGACACTTGTGTTGGGAATTGGCTGAAAAACAATAATAGATTAATTGAAATAATCAGGAAGCCTAACCGATTTGATTAGCAATTATAATCCGAATTGTAAGATGCAACTAAAGTTATTGCCAGTTGATCTAAAATCTTGTTTTAATTGTCCCTTTGACCATAATCTGTACTATATGAGTAGGAAATAGGTCAATATCTTGTATGAAATAATTGTGTTTTTATTTTTAAGACTTTTCTGGACATGATTTGACTGTCTATAACTGAACCAAAAACTGGAAAAATAATCGATTATGGCCAGAAAAAAAATGATTGATCGATTTTCAATTATAATCGATAATCGGGACATCCCTAAATGACACTGAATGTTAAAAAAGTCCATAAATAACTTTATTTTGTTCCAAATAATCTATATCCACGTAATAACGTTGGAAGCAAATGGCAATGGACGCCACCATGTTGTTGAAACCTTTAGCCCGTACAATGTAGTAATAGGAATAATTCGATCTCTACCTTAAAGAGCAACCTTTGGTCGTTTATTACAGAGTTCTCGCTATGGCACGTGGTCATGCTAAAACTGGACTGGATGCGCCATCCTTCAAGCTCATGCTTCCCATGACTCATCAAGAAAAATTCTTAGTGAGAACCCTGTTATTACTATTAAATTATCAGTGTGAATGGAAGCAAAATCTGTTTTATGCAATTTATATAAAAGTTTTGTAGAAAACAACCAAAGGAATACACCTATTGACAGTAATGTCCAATCCGGATTTTTCCGGATATTAAACAACTTCCACTTCGGGTCAAAGTGGAGTTAGAATTAAAGGTCACAATAAAGAGCTGAGAGAAGAATAACTTTCAAAGGAAAATGCTTTAGGTTGATGATAGTTTTGAACCATCATGTTGAAGCCTAGCTACATGTACTAATTATATAAACACATTATTTGAAGTGTTTACGATCATTTAAATGTGCCTCATTGTAAAGTTTCTTTCATAATGCCATGTTACAACAGGGAACTAGTTGGTCTCGTCTGGTTTGTCACATCATGAAAAAGTTGTGTAATTTCAGAATAATTCTGGATTGGATATGTGCTGTCAGTAGGTATATGTTAACAGACATGGGTTGTATGGGCACGGAAGAACGTGAAATAAAATTTAACCACACGGTGAACAATAAATAATTTGTCCCAAGACTATCCAACTTGTAGTGCTAGGAAAATTATTACCACTTCTGATAAACAGATAAAGTGAAAAGAAAGAAGGGAAACCACAGTTCTATAGATAAGACTTTATCGAACAACCGTAAGTCGAAAAAAGTGTAAAGTGCAAATCAAATTGGCATTGATTTCTTTGGATTATTGTATAATATAAATAGGTTCTAGTGACCGTTTATTTTCTTTTTATCAAAATATTCTGGCCATGGTAAAATTACAGTAAGTGTATTGCTCAGAATATAGTTTTACTTTTTCCTAAGGAAAATTTTACATGTAGCAATAAAGTACAATTACAGTTTAATAATTTCATCTGAATTAAGTGGACATTTTGACACATCTGAAAATTCTTAGATAAATGTAAAGCAATCCAGCCTGCTTGAAATATCGACAGCACAAGAAAAAAAGGTTGTCAAAAAAGGAGATCGAAAAATAAAAACTGTCAAACACTAGAGAATGTAAAATAAAAAAATAACAATACGTGGCACAAAAAATAAAAGCCGCCAAAAATGCTGCACGAAAATAACCCTGTGCCACCCCTGTGATGTGTACAAGAACTTGAAGAAGTATTTATTGTGTTAAATCTAGTCATTTGACAAAATTTTTTTTACAATGTCTACTATCCATACTTTCCAGAAAGGCAAATATAATAATTTTGGCTTTTATACATATCCTTTGAGGATTATATGAAAAATTGTTGAAATTAGTCCTACAATGTATATATAATATATAATATATATTGGATTTCTGTTTTTTGGCACCATGTGCACTTTTACACATGGAAATGAATATCTTGCCATAAAAATACCTTGAACTTTTTGTTTGCTCTTACTTGTTATTGATGTTAAATTGTTGTAATGTTGTTCACTCTGATTTGTTTGAGTTTGTTTCTTCAATGATCAAATAGGGGGCCTCGGTGGCCGAGTGGTCTAGGTAGTTTGTCATGACTACTAATGATCACTAACGTGTCAACTCTGAGGTTGTGAGTTCGAATCTCACATGTGGCGGGGTGTTTTCGACTCTGATCTTAATTGACAAGGATTGCCAATTTTCCTACCAAAGGTCCGTGGTTCCCTCTCGGTACTCCAGCTTCCTCCACCAATAATAACTGGCCGCCGCAAAATAGCCAAATGTGCTGAAAACGGTGTAAAACCCCAACTAAACAAACAAATCAATGGTCAAATAATATGCCCATCCTATATACTTGACTTTTATAGCTGATGAAAAGCCTTTACATTCCATTTATTGGTAGAAGTTTTGTCTCCTACAAATATGCATTCTTTTTAGTAGCTTTGCGAGTAGAGGCTTCTTTCATGGTCAGAATATTTATTTATTTTGATGCACCACCCAGATTATTGAGGATAGAATAGTTATTTGAAAAAACTGCCAGCCCCCCTCCCCTTAGAGTTAAATGGTCATCCCCTGAAATTTAACCTGGAATGATGACATTTGAATAACTTATGCTTTTGTCAAAAAAATAATCTTATTAACCTTCAGACTGATATGACTTTGGCCCATTATCAAATGGAATTTTTCGTCAGTTTGATATACTGTACACAGGGGGTACTTACGATACAGTCCTATGAGTTTTATATTAAAACATATTCGATTATAATGTCATTCAAAATAACATTCACCAGACATGACACGGAAGTTGAACTGGAGGAATCGTTTTTTTCTACAATATGTATCATTTGTCTTTGAAGCGTATCATTACACTTCTGCAAAAAAGAAAAAATAGTCTATCAATATGATAGACAACAAAGTTAATCAATCAAATAATGTGTTACATTCAATATTTAATTATACATGTATAAAGATGGAATCAATGAATATTTATATTATAGTAATAAGAGTTGTTTTGAAGCAATTTATTGGTGTATAAAGAAGACCATTTCACTCACAAACAGAATAAAGTCTGAAGAACTTACTAATAATTCCATCAGAACTAATTTTTTCAGCAAAATAAGATAGAAGGGAGTGTTTTAGAACTGGCTTAAATATCCATACTCTGAACGTCATTTATCGGAAAATAAAAAATCCCAGACATCATGTTGTCGACCAATCAAAATAAAAAGTACACACTGTTTTGGAATTAATTCCATATTAAAATTTTTATCTCAACTTTAACTCAAGAAAAATTATATTCAGGAAGATTCATGCCATAAGGCCAAAATAAAATTTACCTCTGTTTTCTGTTAGATATGAGCAAAAAATTTGGGTCAGGAGGCCTGATTGTTTTACAAAATCATGATGAACATAAAAATACAAACAGAATATATTTATTGACAGTATTACTAAGCTATTTACATGCTCTAAGAGGTGAATTCTACATTTTTCAACAATGACTTCTGGTTCATATGCTCACACTGGGTTATTTACAAATTTATATTGCTAGCAGGCTGCTTGCTGGCAAAGAGTGGTCATTATTTAAGGTATCCGGACCATAATAGATAATAATCGAAAATTGTATCTCTTTTTGACCGTGAATGGCTGAACCAAACAGTTTAAAGCTGAAAGTTTGAATATATATTTTTCTCAAGTTGAAACACACTTTGTTGCTTATATGCAGAGTCTGTAAAAATAAGTTAGTTATATTGGCATTTCCGAAGTTTGCCGATAATTACCGAAGTCATTTCAATTGGGTTGTATGGAACATCCGGGAACTTTTAAATAATCACGTGGTCATTTATGGTCCGGATACCTTAAGCTATATGTATATCTTCTTCCAGTGTTGGCATACCTTTTATAACATAGTCCTTGAAATCTCTTTTTCAGCTGTCATTCCTTTAGACTGACAGCACACATTCATGTGTCATTCCAATTTATTATAGAATATCCCTTTTATTTGTAGTCTATTATAAGTGGGTGTGTAATGTATTTTCATCTTCAGATAAGCTTAAAAGGTTTTTTTTAACTCAAAGAAGTTGTCTTTTAGCAGCTCATAAAATATCATTAAATTGTATGAATATCTTCTGGAATACCTCCTTTTCCTCTTGATTCCCACACCTTCTTGAAATTTAATGGACCCCACTGCTGCCATGCTTTCATTAACTACCGATTCTGCTTTCAAATCACCACCTAATGAGACATTGGAAACCAGATTGTTACGATTGTGCCAATAACCAAGGACAAAAAATATCAATGTGCCTTAACTGCCACTTATTGGAAATTAGGACTGCTTATCCTACATGAATTTTTCCAGTCAGGACTTACAGGACCATCAGATTTCAAGATCTCTGTTATAACAGGGAAATAATCTTGTTCCAGTATAGGAGAACCATACTGGCTATCTGCAAGTCAACTTGCTTGAGTTGATTGGTTAATGGGAAAACAGAAATAAGTTCTATTATGCCCCATACATTTATTTTTGGACAGACCAGATATTATGTGAATACTACCCGGTAATATTAACTGGCAGAATGCTATTTTTCGGTTAAAAACTTGTACAAAGTCTTTATTTCACCAATATTGATTCAATGATTGTTGTGGTCAATGTTGTTGATTATTGATTGTTTTGAGTTATCATGGAAGGGGAAGGATACAGAAAAATAGTAAGCTAGAAAAAGGTACCAGGTGGTGATAAAAATTCTTGCAATAAAACAAATGATTCTTCATTGGTTACCAACCAGTAACAAGATATAAACCTTTTGAGCTTGAAAAAGATTTTGCCGACTTTAACTTTGATCACTGTCACATGCACCAATAGAAATATTATCCATATTGAAATACATGTAAGGACATTGGGAAGTAAATAAGAGAATCTTAAGAAAAAATAGTAATAAGATGATAAATAAATGATAAAAACAGAAAAATGAGAATAAAGAGTTAATTATTATGCAAAGTACAAAGTTTTCCCCTCTTTTTGGTAATGTCTATAAGAGGAATTTTGTCAAAAGTTTGGAGCACCCCTCGTCAGTGTTTTCCCTAGAGGGTTTATGCTTGGTGGTACCCCCATGCATTAATTTTAGGACCCCATGATTTAAATTTTTAAATTCCTAATAACACTATTTTTTTTACCACCATCCTATCACTCAATCCCCAATTTTCTAGGGAAAAAACAGCTGGTATGTTCAAATTTTATTAGTTTTATAACACTTACCTGGTAGTTTAGTATTTTGAGGGATAACATGATTATAGTTACATGTAAAATTAAAACAAAAACTATAGACTTGCCGGGATATTGTCAAAATCATGCGGGAATTAACATTCCAAAAACCGATGAAAAAAATATTAGTGAGGACTCTGCTATAATTTTGTACATTCTATAACTTTGGTTGTATACAATTTTTGTAGTTTACAGAGATCAAATCTGAGACACGCAAAAGCAAATTTTATTGAATATGCCAGAACAATGCATTGGTATAAATAGTAAGATTTATTAAACTGAACAGAACTTTCAAAACACAGAAAGGACTGTGATGCTGAAAGTTTTACATTTTAATATTATGGTTTGCATAAATTTGTGTGAATAATCAATTCATTAATAAAGAAAATTGCAACAGTTAAGGTTCTGCCAAAGTCTATAATGTGCCAATGACTGATTCCACTGATTAAGAAGAAATTCTTATAGACAACTGAATACTCATGGAATTATCTGGACTTAGTTCTTCTTTAACCAAAGCAATTTTGATGAATATATATTGCTGGCTTCTCTTTCTTTTGATCAATTTCAAAGTTTCTGATTAGACAAAATGAGTTCAACCACTGTGGCCTAAATCAGAAATTAAATCTAGTTTTCCTCTCTTGAATTTTTTGAGAGGATACACATTTTTTGAAAACAGTTGGGAAGATAAGATCTGTGTTTTTGCATCATTACACAATAAATGAATGTTTCCATCAGATGTAAAGTCAATAGTTATATGCATTTTGACACTTAAGGATGCTCGCTGGTCATGTTTTCGTCTTTTTGTCAGATTTTCGGAATCCTCGGGCTTTATCCATTTCTTAAACATGAAATTTTTTGCCCATGAACCCCCACTTTTTCTTTTATAATTCAATCATATATACCTTTAAATGGTATTTGAAAAAAAAATTATGAAATCCTTTTTATTTTTTCATACATTTTTGAGAGACTGAAGTTCTCAATGCAAAGACAATGAAAAATCCAGAGAAAACCCATTTCCTGCAGATTTTCAACGCCTTATAGCTCTAAAATGAGTACATGAACCTATATTTTTTTCTTGCTTATTTGTTTACTATTCATATGTTCTCTCAAACTAAAACACCTATTTCATATAATCATATCCTATTTATTTCCTATTAGACCAGCCATCATCCTTAAGTAGCACATGAAAGATTTGACAGGTGTTTTTGTAATTTTTTTTTCCAAATAGGGTTAAAGAAAATGTTATCTAGAGGTCAATAATTGGCTTAAAAACCACTTGTTGAGAAATAATTAACACCTGTCTTTTGTGTTACCTTTTAATTAATCAACTACGGGTATAATATCAAATGAAATTTTTATGCTTTAACAAAACATATCATACTATGAACTGCAAAAATAGATTCATTATGATTTTGAGCAGACTGGCTTCAGAACTTTTTGGAAAAGCAGGAATATTAACTAAAAGAATAATTATAATTAACATGTATTTTCATAAATAAGAAGGCAAATTAATTTTGCATGTCTGTTCAGATTTTAAAAACTGGCATTAGAGGAAAAAATAAAGACTACTCACACAGTGCAAGCACACAAAAAATTCAGGCCAGATAGAAAGTAGGCTGCTCAACAAAAAAGGGACAGTCATTGGTTAGTTTTAGTACCTGGGATAAAACTGATAATGAATACTGAATAAAAAAAATTGTTTGATTGGTTAGAATGTGATGACAGTATTGCAGCCGTTGCGTTTAAGGACAATTTGAGTTACATGTGTAATTGAATCCCCACATGTTTTTTATATTTTTGTCTGATTGTTGGAAATTTGTATCTGTTTCCAATAAAATTGAATGCAATAGTTTCTGGTCAGTTAATGAAAAATGGTTTCGCTATCATACAAAAAAAATACATGCATTTGATATATATGATGACTTTAAGACTATGAGTTGCCAAATTGAGCATATGTTCTGTAACCTTGAAGCACTGCCAAACAGCATGAATTTCTGTGCACAATGTTCCTGCCCAAACATGAGAAAATTAAATCCAATTCAACATGAATTGGCCATATTGATATTAAAATTTTGGTATAAAAGGGATTTAAAATAAAATATGTTTTACCAAGTTTTCATTTTATTTTATTTATTTATGGACAGTTTATTTAAAGATTTAAGAATAATAAAAATTTTTATAGAGATCTTTTCTATGATTGGTGATTGAAGAAATCCAATAATGAAGTTTTAACAACTTCCTTAAAATTGGAATTTATAGTTTCAGATAAGATTACTTCCCTTTTCCCATCTTGTGTATTTTTTTGAGGCCACTGATTATACATGTATACTACAAACTATATTTGTTTCTATTTCCTAGTTTTAAATTTTAAAAAATGACAGGAATTTAATGTCTTTTTTTTTCTACGTAAGTGAACCTCTCATTTCAAAATATACTGTAAAGCTGTAAAGCTTGCTCATCTGGATAAGGGACGAGGTGGACATATAATTTATATTTTCTTTACTTTCCTCTTTAAACACGCCCGTGTGGGGAGAATTACACATATATAAATACTGTTATTAATCAGTATTATTGTTTAAAAAAGAAGTATTATTTGTATTTATGTATCTAATCAATTTGTTGTATTGTGTTGTCATTATATATGCCTCTTAAATGGGACCCTTAATTGGTAATAAAAAACTTGAACTTGAACATGAACTATACTATTATTTGATTCTAAGTGTTATTCAGGTATGCTTTTTTCCACCATTTTCAACCCTGTCTTTTTTCACTTTCCTTCCTTGCATCCTTGCAGCTCCTCCCTATTAAAGAATAATGATCCAGTTGTTGTTCCCATACAAGAATGAATAAGGTAACTGGTTGGGGATGGTAGCAACAGCTATGTGAAATGACAGAGTAAGGGACAGATGAAATCAGGAAGTCATCTGTACCTTTTTCTGGTCCCTTGGGTGCCCTTTATAAACAGGTTTGAGATGTAACTGTGTATTAAAACAAATGGATTGTAAATGCAAAAAGACCAAAGTAAACGAAACAGATAGTCCTATTTTTACAGTCTGTCAATTAGCTTATTTGCACTCCATAAGAAGAGCATGAATCCATTAAATTATTATATTTCAGTGATGTTGCTAAGTAATAGATGACACTTATGGGGACAAGAACATTTCCAGAATATGTAACATGTTTAATAGATTTTCTCTGTATTGATGTGTATTGCAGAGTAATGTACTTTATATAAAAGGTCAAAAATCATTGATGAAATCATCAGTGTCTGCGAAATTGCTTGTTGTTAGAACTAATAAAATCGCCTTACATTGACTGTGGCATTTGGCTAGGTTGATAACACTTTTGCACTTTAGAATGTTTTATTTATAGATATCTTCTTGTATCTATGAAAGGCTGAATAATGATATAGTTGAAAATAAAAGTCAGTGTAAAACTTCAGTTGAGCAGATGTGACAGAATTGACATTTAGAACTTGAACTAGTGTCTGGGGCTTTCTGCAACTTGCAGTGAAGTGAGATATTTTATCTCATCTTGGAGACCTCACTGTGGCTTTATGATTTAGTCCAAGTAGATGATGAAAATCATGTCTTTTTAAAATTGCTTAAAAAACTCTGTGTTATGAGAACATTTATTTCAGAATTGTCAAAAAGTTGATAAGTCAATTCCAGAAATTGTAATTTACCAAAAATAAACAAAAAATTGAATTCAGGACAAGTTCATATTTTGACAAGTGTGTAATCAATTGTTATTGTCATGAATTAAATCAAATTTATTCTTATATTAGGTTAGAAAATAACTAATTTACTTAGGCAAACTAAAGAGGGATACATCAAGGCCACACTTAAAAACATTTTTGTTTGACTTTTGTCATGACTAGTAGCAGTGGGTAGGTAGGTAGGCTTTTTTTTTATATCGTTCTTTTTTCAACAATGGCCCAAAACTCAAAATACAGCAAAGACATTTTAAAGACTCCTTAATTGTCAGCTCTACACAGGGGCAGTTTGTGTACCATTGGTATAACTTGTTTCAAAATCCTCAATAATGAATAAACACAGAATTGTCACATCAGCAGTTTATCTTTAAGTTTGTTGCAGTTTGAGAAGGTGTTGTTCAATGTCATGTGACACCATCAGTTGTTGTGGGTGTGAATTGATTTATGTGATGTCTTATTGCTGTTGTTTACACTTACACAGTGCTGTATAAAGGGTCATTAATAGAAGTAAAAGGACTTGTTGGTTAAATTTCCATGATATATTGTTTTGATCTGAAGAGGGTTGGGGCTTGCAGTTTTTGAAAATAAATAATCAGGCCTGATTTCAAGGACAATTGTTTTTAATTCCCAAGAGCATGAAAATAAATTTACTGTAAACTGGCTTGCCATCCTGCTCAGGATTCTGCTTGAAAATTAATAATCTTGCCTTACTAAAATTGGAAAATTTTCTGATCCCTGGAAATTTGCCAACCCACCCCAACCCTACATCCTATACATGCCAAATTGATGAAATCAAATTGTAGTCCCTAACAACCCTGGAACAAAATTTGATTCCAAGACTTTCTACATCTTATCTACCCCAGTGAGCTTGAAATTAAGGATACTACAGATTCACCAAAGTCTGCTTCATGTTTGGATTTGTTTCTTGAAATAGACTATGAGGGACATTTGAAGACAAAACTTTATGACAAACGTGATGACTTCAACTTTCCGATTGTTAATTTTCCCTTCTTGAGTAGCAATATACCAGCATCGCCTGCATATTGCGTCTACGTTTCTCAGCTTATCCGATTTTCAAGGGCTTACGCAAGTTACTCTGACTTTTGACAAAGAGGATTACTGCTGTCACAAAAGCTTAACCAGGGTTTTATCAGGGATAAGTTGATGTCATCACTTGGGAAATTTTACGGTCGTCATCACGAATTGACCATTACAGTGTTCCAATATCTAAGATGATGTTGGACCTGTTCCCACTGTGATAAACTTTCATGTGCCTCCACCGATTTGTGAATTCCCCCGGATTGCCTTTGTTGAACTTCACGACGGGTGCCGTATACGGAGCAGGAACTGCTTACCCTTCCGTAGCACCTGGGTTCACTCCCAGTTTTTATAAGAGTTCGTGTTGTTCATTGTTTTTTAGTTTTCTGTGTTTATTTGTTGTGCTTGTGGTTGTTCATTTGTCTTCCCGGGTTTGTCTGTCCAAAGGATTACATTTTTTTTTATTGCTCCTTAGGTATATTTGTCCTTTTGTCCCCCGCCGCAACGCGATGCGGGGGATATGGTAATGCCGGGCATCCGTCCGTCCGTCCGTGCTTCCGTCCGTCCGTCCACCTTGTAAGCGCTCTAGAAAATTTATTTCTTGACCAATTTGGATAATATTTATACAGTAGCTTTAACTCAATGATACGTCAAGGGAGTTCGAAGGTGAGTCATGTCGAAATATTTTTGTAGGAGTTACGCCCCTTAATAACTTAGAAAATTGACAAAATTTTCATGTAAGCACTCTAGCAAATTTATTTCTTGACCGATTTGGATAATATTTATACAGTAGCTTTAACTCAATGATACCTCAAGGGAGTTCGAAGATGAGTCATGTCGAAATATTTTTGTAGGAGTTATGCCCCTTAATAACTTAGAAAATTGACAAAATTTTCATGTAAGCGCTCTAGCAAATTTATTTCTTGACCGATTTGGATAATATTTATACAGTAGCTTTAACTCAATGATACCTCAAGGGAGTTCGAAGATGAGTCATGTCGAAATATTTTTGTAGGAGTTATGCCCCTTAATAACTTAGAAAATTGACAAAATTTTCATGTAAGCGCTCTAGCAAATTTATTTCTTGACCGATTTGGATAATATTTATAAAGTAGATTTAACTCAATGATACCTCAAGGGAGTTCGAAGATGAGTCATGTCGAAATATTTTTGTAGGAGTTATGCCCCTTAATAACTTTGAAAATTGACAAAATGTTCATCGAAGTGTTCTAGAAAATTTATATTCTCCTTGCATTGGAATAATATTTAAACATTCGGACCTAAAGGGAGGTTTTATATATAAACTCCTATTGAAACTTACAAAATTGAAAAATACTGTCTTTAGGAGTTTGTTCAAAGCATTTCTGTTTATTGAAAAGAAGTAAATGTATATTTGTATAAATTCTCAATACACATGGTAAAATAAGATTTCAACACTATACCCATATTGTATAAATGTCTTCATACCACTCATTAACTTGTAAAAAACTTTAGCAATAACCACAAATTGTTTGTCCTTCTATTCTCTCTCTTTGAGAAAATTTTGTTATGTTTCACTTGTCCAAGGGTTTCTGATGCTCTAGTGGCGGGGGACTTCGGAACGCTGTTCGATTTTTTGATAAGTTTATTTCTTCAGTAACAATAAAAAAAAAACAAAAGTCTTTAACTGAACATTAGTTACACTGAGAATTCTTTAAAGAACAACATTTGTTCTGGACTGTAATAAATCAAATGGCACTAGTGTCATTGACCTATCTAAAACAATGGACAATGGGTTCAACTTTTTCTAATAGAATAATGTTTAGTTTAATGTGAGTTTTGAAGGAATTTTATTGTGACATGTTGAAAATTCTAATTAGATAGTGTGTGTAAATCAGGCAATAATTCCTGTTATTATGAAAATATTGATAAATGATAGTATTAATTCCTTATACAAACAATAATCACATTGTTGTTAAAATAAACATATTCACACCTGTACACATGGTTTAGCATATGACACACCTGTTAAACATTAGTGTAAATTTACCTCATCAAATTGATATGTTTACAGATCTTATCATTACCCAATCGGTTTAAAGAACTGTAAACAAACGTGAATTCCCCTCTTCATAGGTTAAGGAAATATACCCAGGTTGACCTGAGGATAGGTTTGTTAGACGTTATAAGTTCACAGAATCGATCTATTTTATATGTAGCTATAGGCCAATAGTACACAAGGGTTTAAATGTTAACAAATCATATTTAATCACCAGAAAAGATCAAAATGGTAAAAGGTCAACCCCGACCCCCTCCCAATTCCCAAACCCTATCATTCACACTCAGTATAGTATCAGTATAGTATCATGGTAAAAATCTACTGAACTTTGTTTAATGTGTATACAATACAAACATTAGACAAAAAAAATAGGGATTCATTCTCTGTAGCTATCCTAATTTTATTGTCTGAAACCCATAGCTGGTAGTGCCTACACTTCGCTAAACTTATCGGTAAGGGACGAGAAGTTCAATGTAGGATAAAAAAACTTAATTCACATAGTTTTTTCACTGAACCCCCCCCCCCTTCTTAACTTAATTTGGGAAAAATTGATTGACCAGTATGGGCATATGCTTTGAGAGTATACTTTTTGTATCAAGGGTCCTGTTTTTCCTCAACAATGTATATTCGTTCTGTATATTGACTTGGACATCACTTGAATCTGTATTTTTCAATCCGAAAATCGATGTCGGATAACAATACTTGCAGCAAATTTTTTTTACAGCTTGAAGTATTTATATGGAATAAAATGGAATAATTTAATACTGGATGTACATGTAACACGTCAATTTATTGGTCAAATTTCTTTTGTCTGTCTTATCATAAACTAAATTTTCTTTTCTACTATGACTTCATTAAAGCGAATCCCAACGTTTTAGACGTCAAAACAACCATTGGAATTAGATTATAAGCATTGACAGTAATTGTGTTTTCAGTGTATTCGAAATAACCTCAATGAACATGGTGCACACTTTCAAATACCCCGCTACACTGCTTATTTAGTGTGCACCACATGATTGAGGTTATTTCTTCATAGACTGAAAAAAAATTTCAGTTAATACTTAAATAAAATTATCTTTGAATTGTAATTTAAGGTTACATTTTACAAAAGTTATGTTATGGAAATCTTGTAAATCTATATATGTTGGTCTGTGTAAAAAATCTATAAAAATACATAATCCAGATTACTTTCCACTAAATCATAAGACCCTAAATAAACCTCCCTGAGGAAATTGCATAGTAATATATAGCTCATCAGTGTTTGCTTGTGTAAGGTACAAAACCCGACCACCCATCACTACCAAGATTATAGAAAATTACCCAAGTGTAATGTATTTTTAATTGCAGGTGCCCCTATATTTTGCCCAGTAAAATGTTTACTGAAGCATTGATTATTGCTTCTTTTTGTTATTAATTATAACCCTTTGTTAATCCATTTTCTCAAGCCATCTTCTGAACAGCATATTTCTGTGAAGCTTAAAAAATTTGTTATTTGAAATTTTGATAATGTTAGGGTCAGAAAATTTTCTGAGTGAACGTTTATATATCCTTTAATAGATGTTTGTTATTCAAGCCGAAAGAGCACATAGAAAACATATAATGATTAAAAAAATACCCCATGTTGAACTGCAGTGAGATGCTAGATTTTTTTTCCCTGTTGAAGACCTCACTAGAAGATAAATAAATGTAATAAAGGTGCTGATCTTTTGCATGAACGCTTGTTACATGCATGTCTTGATTTCATGTCAATTTTATGAAATACTGTTTGCTCCTTTCCAATTTGCCGCAGCAATGAATTATTGAAAATCCTTTTGTCCAGTAATTAAAATAAGAGGAGTTAAGAATTCCCAAAAAATTAATGTGAAGTTTTTGCCTCTAGTAGAAAAGGTTTTATTGTGCATATGTACTGAAATTATTTATGCTGACTTCACCTTGAACCACAATGCCAAAGCCAAATTATAGTCTCTTGGAAAAGGGAATTTTATAGATGGAACTATAGTAAAACAATTTATTCTACTGACTCTCAAGTAAAGTGTTTTCCCCAAAAATTTGTAATGGCCTAGTAATTTTAAAGAAATGAGACCCCAAAAAGGGTTGAAGTAAAGTCAAGAAATACCAAAAGGATATTTGAAAGAGGGGAAAATTGAAAATAATTGACAAACCGTGGAGAACAACGAAGACAAGACCAAAAGAATACAAACCTACACTCAAAAACTAAAATCATATGAACAACATGGACCCCACCAAAAAACCATCAATTTATAGGATTTTAGAAAAATTAAAAGCATTATCATGGTACACATACACAGTATTTAGAGGGGAAGACATGTTGCAGTACCAACACTGTATGTAAGCTACTACATGTACCGGTAGTTCAGATTTGTCTATTAGGTGAATCCCAAAAATCAAAGGTCTTATAAGTTACATTAAAAAAGCTTAGACATAGAGTGTAAATATTTGCTCAGAAGGGGGTGATATATTAAAACCAAGATTTATATGTTTGATCTACACAGTGTAATGTATATGTTCTTACACAATTTGCACTGGAAATTTTGATTTTACACTTGTTTGGGGAAATTAAAAGGAAAACTATTTATTTGAATTAGGAACATGTCTACCCATAAAATACATAAATTTGAATAATCATGACCACTAAATGCATTTTTCAAAAGGTCAAGAACCAGTATATGCACTTTAAATCCTCCAAATGTCTGGTGTTGATTTAAATTTTGAACCTTAACTGTATTTTTTGGTTGACCACAAATTAGTTCTTTGAGTTCATTAGGACAGTTTATTTTGTGGTATGTCTGATCACCCACTTTCGATTTTGTGGTCTTAGTCATGTTAGGGTGGTATAATGTTTGTTTAGTGCATCAGGTGTTTTAATCTGTAATTGATAAAATTGACTTGAATATTAACTTAGTTGAAAGACATTTTTCCAATTTTGTGTAAATAAAAAAAAAAGAAAGAAAAGTAACAACACTTAAATTTGTTTAATTATTGTTACAACAGCAACAACAACAGATAATTTATTGTCAATTATGATGCCCAATAATGAGCTGAAACAACTAAATATAAAATCACAATATACATTTGCAGTATTTTCCCTAAAAAATTTTTGAAGCATAGGGGGATTGACTGAAAGTATGGGGGTAAAAAAAATTTCATAGTATTATAACGAATTATAAAATTTCAAGCATGGGCCTGAAATTAATGGATGGGGGGTTCCACCATGCATATACCCTCTAAGGAAAACACTGACTTGATTAGAATTGATTGATTGATTGGAATGCATGAAAATTGACAAAAAAGGGGAAAAAAATAATAATAATAAATGTGGTACATATATATCAACAAGCACAGTGATCTGACTTTTATAGCCATACTGGTCTAACATGTCACAGGAGGCAAAGCTCCGAAGTATGGCAGAAGGAGAAACAAAAAACAATAAGACTTTTGTTCAGGTATTGTGGATGCTTGTGTTATAAACCTGATAAATTTGTAATTAAATTTCAAGTTAATTAAAGATAATTGATCTCCAAACTGTAAGATATGTCATACATGTGTAGATAATTGGAAGGTAAGACTTCCATTTGAACCCCCCTTCATGTATATCTTTATTTATTCCATAATTTGAGGGGGGGGAGGGGGGTTCAGTAGGAAGTCTTTCCGATTAAATATCATAATCTGATTTCATATTATTGACACCTGTATCTTGTTAAAGAATGGAAAACTGTAATAGACTTGAAATATGACATCTAAAAATAAATAATTTGGAATTTACAACACTCCCCCCCCCCTTTCTATTTCTGGATTTCTATGTAGGTGGTTCCATTAAACCAACAGTTTATAGCCTTTACATGATCAGTTAAAGTAAATTTGACCTGTTGATAAAACCTAATGAACATAAATAGAAGGGGCGGTACTGTCCGTGTAGTTAACCAGTGTGTCATTTACCATTAAAAGTCAATGGTTTTTAATCAGGAAATGTACATAGGGAGTTATTTATGATAAGAGGTTATCCCTAGATAGGTGGTTTAATTTGTTGACATGATCAGTGCAGTAAATGTATTGAGAAGTAGAAGACGAAATTTCCCTTGTACTATTTCTTAAGGAAAAGGAAATATGGTTCGAATGAATCGATTGTAGGTTTTATGATTTCTAATTTGACTTGTGTAGATGTTTATTTAATAATTTGTAATTTGACTTATTACCTTGTACTGAAGATTTAAATCTCTTTGATTTTGAAAGATCGGAAGTGATTGTATAGACTTCATGATATATTCGTTAGTGATTATTATGCAATCTGACCTGCCTTGTGATTATATGATTTTTAATCAAGTTCATGACAACTGTGATCATAGATAGAAAAAAAGGAAAAAAGGTGTGGATTAATTATTTCCCCCAGAAAAGTTTGTAATTTGACAGATTGAACACTGACAGCCTTAGAATAGATTAAAAGTGGACATTATATATTGATATTACATAACAAGATTAGACAGATATCTTGAGGGAATTTAGGTGAATTCTTTTGTTCCAAAGACAGTACCAGTATAACAACAATTCAGTGTTGTATGTTACACATTAGGGTAAATGTCAAACAGTATCTCCAGGAAGTTATAAAGAAAATTAAATGCGTGATGTAAAAATTTCATTGTTTTTATGCACTCCGTGGACTTTACATCATAATCCTATTATTGATGGAAATATAGCTACACTTGGTACAACATAACAACTCACTGAATATTGAGACAATAATTTTTTTTCCAGAATCAAAAATTATTTGATAAAATTCTGTTTGATTTCAAGCATTTGCAAGTGTTTCATCAGTGCTACAGTGGAATTATAATACGAGGAGCTACATTTCCGATTATTCTTGACTAGCTGAAGTAAATCAGACACAAGCCCATTTAATGGCATCCTGTGGGACATGAACTTCCATATTGCAATTATTGGAAAAAAGAATTGTAAGTGATTTTAGGTCAGTTTCCTTTTGTTGGCCTCATAGATTTTTCAATATCCTTTGTTGGGCCTTGGGATTATCTAGTTTATATAACTTCACCCTTTTGCTTGAGTGCAGCAAATTTGCAGAATTGAGTAAAAAAATCTAATTATACAGACTGTAAAGGAACTTGATGTTGACAATAGATCGTAGGGACAACAGAATGGAGGTGCTTTGAGCAGGCTCAGCGACCACTAATCTGGAAAATTTTAAATTGCATTCATTCTTTATTATAGATATGTACTAAATTAATTTATAGTTCGACAGAGGTTTTTATTGATTTGGTCCTGGAGAAATTGAAAAACGATTGCATTTCGTGCAAATAAAACATTAATTTGGATTTTTGATAGGAGCTAAAGTGACAATTTGATTAACAATGAAAGAAGAAATGTAGTGAAGTGTGGATATGCAGTTTTTAGCATCCAGATTGTTTGTATAAAAAAAAACAGAACATTTTGCATATTTGATAGATTATTTTTCACATATCAAAAAGACACAAGCTTTTGTCAGTTTGCACTTCGTAGTTGACCGAATTTATTGTTATATATAAAAAAAATGCCAGTACTTCAGATGAAATTTACGACTGTCTAGAAATCGGTTATTGTTGACATAATTGGAGCTGTATTATAAAACTTATTTTCGTTTGAAACTGTTTTTCTTGGAATATAGATATAACAGTGTTCAATACTAAAGAACGTGATAAATGGTTTTGAAATTAAAAAGCAATGGATATGGATGGAAATGGACCAGTTATTAGTAGCTCGGATATAAAGTCGTCAGAGTTGTCAAGGTAATATATTAGTGTTTTCCTATAAGAAATGTACATGTATATATGTGATTTAAACTTCAATGTCGAAATCTGGAAATTGATGAATTTTGATCAGAATTTTTGACATCATATGTGACACTAATAGTGTTGTGATAATTTTCTAAATAAATCTGCTAAATGTGTATAATTTTGGTCAGGAGATAGGAATTTTTAATCAGAAAGTCAACCCTCTAAATACATCATGAATTATATACCTCCAGACTAGAGGTTTCCATGTATGTGACCAGAAAATAATTCCTTGATCCTTCACGACTTGTACAACTTTTGTTCGAAGGGAAGAGTAAGTTAGCAAATTTATTTTTTTTCCATTTGAATGAAACCTGTCTTTCAAATAAAAAAAATAATAAAATTAGCCAAATATTTTTGGAAAGTATAAGTTTGATATAGCCAAAACTCAAGCTATAACTTCCATTTTTGAAAAAAAATACATTTTAGGAAAAAACTGAACATTGCTGAAAAAAAAAAATTTGCAAGTTATTTTCTTTATTTTTTAAATGTCTCTTCATACAAGATAATATATAGGGAAAAATTAAAGATTATACACCATGAAAAGTATAAAGCTTGGAAATTTTATCCTGTGTTCTTCTGTAGTAGTAATTTTGATTTTGTTCAGGGTTTCTATGAAATTTTAAGGATGGAGGTTGCTTTTCTCAGAGTTTGGCATTTTTGTAAATTTAAATAGGACAAAAAAAAATACTAAAAATGGACTGATACTGATGATTAAAGATTGATATATATAGATGTCACAATGATTTTTGTCTCTTTGTCCATGAGTCAGTTTTAAGGATTATGATTCTGATATTTTTTTTAGCATTAAGCATGCAGAAAACTGATTAATGAAGTCCTCCCTAGAAGGAAATATCAGAATGAGCTAGTTCTTGGAAAAAATACATTCATTCATTGTACAAAAACATTTGTATAAACCTTACATGGTCTAATGAATTTAATTTGATAGAAAATGGTCTACCCTGTCTGAAAAACATTCTATTTCTAGGATATTGGTCAGCATAAAATTTGTCTTCCACATTAAAAAAAAAGTTCAATAGGATGGAATCAGAAAGTATTTTTTCACTGCTTGGTAGAGGAATGATGTGAAATATACTAAGGAGGGCTTCAAAATAATACAGTCTGGGTATAAGAATGTAAAAATTAAAATTAAATTTGTCTTCCCCATTGAAAAAAAAAGTTCAATATGATGGAATCGTAAAGTATTTTTTCACTGCTTAGGAATGGAATGATATGAAAGGTATATAGGAGTGCTTTAAAATAATACAGTGTGGGATATAAAAATGTAAAAATTAATTTTGTGTTCCACAAGGGAAAATCTAGCCTCGTTTGAAAAAAAAATGGCATTTTATAAAGAAAGTTTCAAAAATTCTCATTTGACAAACTGTTTTTTTCAGGTACAAATGTACATAGCATAATTATGTTTTAAAGGGCCATTGTGAAAATGGCCATCATGAAGATAACTGTAAAATTAACCTCTTTGTGAAAGCGTACCAATGCCTGTTCATAGAGAGCATTTTTATTGAAGTTATGATACATGTACAAATAAAATGTTAATTCCTTTAAGGTCTTCCATCCCGACTTAACTTTTAAACTATTACTGTTTTTAAGTTACATAGGTATTTAAATAAAATATATGGAATAAACAAAATAAAAAGCAGAGTGGCCTTTTGGATGAAAGATATATGAACGGATGAAATAAAGCCGTTTGGTTTTGGTTTTGAACATTTTAAGTTGATTTGAAATAGCTTGTAATTTATTGTACTAGTTGACTTTCTTGAACACATTTAAGTAGAAATTCTGGGTAAATTTAATAAAAATGGTTTTACATGTACATGGAATGTGGGTCAGCAGTTTTGGTTTTGAAAATTTTAAGTTGATTTGAAGTAGCTTGTAATTTATTGTACACTTTAATAAACAGTTGACTTTCTTGAAAACATTTAAGAAGAAATTCTGGGTAAATTTAAATAAAAAATTTTTTACCTGGAATGTGGGTCAGCAGTAGTAGGTGAATAAATGAACTTCTGATAAGTCAAATTATTGGATAAGTTGAAATTCGGGCTTTTGTGAGTTTGACATAACAAGGCTTGACAGTTTATACATTGTACAGTCAGTATGTAAACTGGAATACATATATTTGAAATAAATGAATATTGATAACTTTTAAAAAGTTTGGAATATGGTAAATAAATCAGGAAATTTTCAAACTAGTGATTGGGGAATTGGCAGGAGTCATGGGCCATTTGAAGCTTAAAGATTATGGCCCATGAAGTTATTTAAAAAAAATTTTTAATGGGGCCCATTGAAAATTTGCTTTTTCTAATCACTGCAAACTACGAGTACATGTACAATATAGAATGGAAACGTGGAATGTGTCAAAGAGACAATAACCCAACCAAAGAGCAGAAAACAGCTCCAAGCTACCATGTACATTTATTTCAAAGGAAATGAAAATGTCATATATGTACATGTAGGAAAAGAAAAGACTTTCTAAAGAAGTAATCTTTGGTATTATGTATGTATTACATGTCATGTTAACCAGATAAAAATTCATGCACTAAATAGTACTTTCATAAAAAAAGCTGTTAGAACTGGAAAACATACACATGTATGTTAGGTGACAAAAATTATTTTAAAAAAATGTTTGCAGTAAAAATATTTATGTAGGACACATAAAATTAGTTTTCAGGTAATCATTTACCCCTTCTGAAGAGTTCAGATTGACAAGACACTCATATACATAATTTACTTCAAGCTGTTATTGTTACTGTAAATTAACAAAAATGCATGCATTTATAATTGCTCATTTCATAGTTAATAAGTATTAATGTGAGATGAATTTAATGCAAATGATTAACTTTCTGTGAAAAAAAAAGACTAAAAATATATATATATATAAAAATCTGATTTATTATCACTATCTTTTTCCTGTTTGATTTTTTACAATAATAAAACTATCAAATTTTAATTTCCAATTTACTGTAATTCATTAATATAAAGTAGGGGAACTTACTTAAAACTGTAAACTTTTTTTTAGAGAACAATGGTTACATAAAGTTTTCTTGTGTTAGTTCTTTAATACTGATAAATCACAGTTCTGATCGGGAGTGTGCTTTAGACATCTTGCTGTCCAAGCCAATTTCCTACCTACAGGTATTGAAGTTGTTTTGTCAGTTTCTCCTAAAGGAATGATATCATACATTAATGTAGAAGTGTTACTATAAAATATCTATAGGTTATATTTCGTTCTTATTACATTAATCCCATTCTCAATTTGATTGGGAGTTTACATACATAAAATCCCATTCTCAATTTGATTGGGAGTTTAAATACATAAGTACTATGAATTAGATTCAGGACAGATGTAAATATTAAGAAGTAATTTGATAGCTGTTTCAAAATCAATATTCTGATTATATTTTTAGAGAGTAGAAAATTGCAAACCTTCAGAACAAATTCAGGACTGTGTTTCCTCTTTATCTAAAAAAAAAGATTACTGAGGATTCATTAATTTTTATGGATACCAATTTCCGTGGATAGAGAAAAAAAGGCATTTCGAGGGATACGTAAATTCGTGGATTGCTGGCTTAGAAAATAATATATAAAAAGATGTTGAAATACTGAAATTCGTTGCTTGGCACATCATATATCATGAACTGCGACAAAACGTGCCGATCAGACATTGATATTGTACAGTAAAGTACTGATTTTAAGCACTTATAAAACAAAAGTATAGCAAACAGATTCTTCAAATTTTGAAGGAACAAAGCTGTCATGAATTTAACAAGATTAACAAAATCCGTAATTAGTTAATGAGGTGTGAAATAAAAATTGACAAAATTGCAATCACTTGTCACCAAAAACCTCGGGGCATACAAATCCATAGTTTTAATCCGATTACGATAATTTAAATAATTTCTGCTTTATTATCTTTTTCTAGATGTTATTACTGTAATTTATGAGAAAGTCTGTATTGGTTAGGCCTACTTAGGATTAATATTTTTCTTGAATGTTTGAATTAAAAAAAAATGTAAGTTAATTCTGCGACAATTTACACAGTCTAAATATTTTTAAAGAAAATTGTTTGAGCGTTTATATGTTACCAAAGGTAAAATTACCTGAAACACTGTATCCTCTATGGATATAGCTGACTCATCATATGTCAGCATCCAAGTACATACTGTAAAAAACGCAATTGTTCAATGTTGTCTCGGATATGTACATCAAAACTCTGTGTTTTCAAACTTGAGTGCATTTAAGCTCAAGTAAAAATATTTTATTTTTCGTTAGATATTTAAATTCGTGGTTTACTGGGACCCATGAAAACAGTATAAAGAAAAATTGCAAAATATCTGAAAGCTTTTTAACCTAATTTTCAAATGGGGAAAATTTGGATAATAGTTTGACAGTGTATGGGAGGCCTTTGTGCAGGTCCAAACAGAAATAACAGCTTCCTGTAAATATCTAGTCTCCATGACATGGGTTTTTGCTGGATAATGCCAAATAACAAAAATATGTGTGGCACTATTTACCCTACATGTAACTACCCAATTTTTTTTTCATCTACCATAAAGATTTTTTGGACATTTTTCAATCACACTGTGAAATTAAGGCAGAATGTCTCTACCATAGCTGACTCTTATGTTAAAAAAAAATTGTAAAATAAAAAAAAAATCCCTACCTACCTACCCTGTTGCACTTATTTTTTTAGTTGGCAGGGTTCTCACTAAGAATTTTTCATGATGAGTCCTGGGGACTCTTCCTTTTTCAGAATGGTGAGTCCCAGCTGATTGGCCCCAACTGTTGACCTAATACAGAAAGCCTGTATCATATGTACTAAAAGCAAAAATAAATATGTTAATTTAGTTACATATTTTCTATGAATTTTTATAATAAATAATGTTTGTGTTTAAAAACTATATGATAAACATCTATCAAGCTGTCATTCAGTTTATATCAAATACGAAAATGACTGTATTTAGTCATAGCTTTAAAATAATGAAGTCATTATATTGCTTTGGAAAAAAATGGTGTATTACATTGTAAAAACTTAATTTCACCAAAAAATTCAGCATTTGTAGGTGGCAATCTAGCTTAGAATTTTAATTATTACTAATTTTTAATGTTTTAATAAATGGGATGTTATTTTTTCCCTCTAGCATTTAGGTGATTCATGCTGTACTGAACATATTTAACATAAGCCAAGAAGGTACTATATTGTGCAACACTTAATGTGCAAAGAACTATGTTCAGCCTAGCCAAAAACAGATGGGAACACAGTGCCTACTCTGACTTTTCAGCATGCCTCTCTACTTTGTCTTCTGAATGAAGTATGAAAAATACAATAAACTTCCTTTCAAGGTACACTAATAGAAACTTGCCATCAAATATAGGTAACTGTCCTAAAAGTGGCATAACTTTTGAATTAATTATTGTATTCATGTACAACCAGCACCACAAATGAAAAAAAGGACAAAAAAAACAGGAATTGCAATGCATGTCATTTGATAATTTATTGAATAGAGGCAGGAAATTTAGTCAGGTTTTCATCCAATTATGTGATGTACTCAATATTTCATGTTCCTGTATCATTCTGTCACAGATGTACAGATAATAGCTCTACTCAGGGTATCCATGATCAGCCATTGATAAAACCACATTGACTTTTCAACTCTAGTGCATTTTCTGAGAGCATTTAGTTCATGTTAGTTAATAATTAATATGCATGAATTTTATGATGGAAAGCCTTGTGGTAAAATTATAGGGCATCTTTCATCTCCCTTTTGTCAACTTGGTTAATTACTTCCACATGCAGATATAATGTGCATTGTAAATTACTGTGTGCATGAAACTGACATAAATTTCATTGATGTTCTTATTAATATATTTATATAATGTGCCACATATAATGAGTATCCATTGACTTTTAAGTGTTTTGACAATTTTCAGCTATAAAAAAAAGTTTCCTCAATTATCCCTTCTGTTTGGTACACGAGGCTGTAAATTCAGAAATGAGGAACACAAAAAGCATAGCAGTAAATAAAACTTTGCATGTGCATTTTTGATGGTAAATTGTACTTGTTGTTCTGAAAAAGCAGTTTCAAACTGAAGAGAACCATCATAGTGAATACAGTGTTTGTCATATGATCTTCAATGAGTGGTAAACTCCACACAATATGACCGTCCCAAAATAACCAAGGCAAGTGTTTAAATCAGTGGAAACAACAGTAAATACACTCGTCAATAAATAAGTGTTAGAAACTAAAGAATCTAAATATAGCTGATACATGCCAGTGACAATATTATTCCTAACTTGGGACATATGCAATGGGTTTAAACTACTGTATTTTCTGGACTATAAGTCTGTGTGGACTATAGGTCTAATTGATACTTTCTCCATAGACTTATAATGGTAAAATGGTCATTTTAAAGTAAAAAAGTCTCGATCTATAGGCAGGAAAATACAAGCAAACAAACAACACTTTTATTGCTGTTCTTCATCTAAAAAGTTGCAGAGAGATTTTCAACATAGCTAAAATTTCCTCATCCCAATGCAAGATCCAGATGGCGACTTAGTTGTGGATCAAAGAGAAAAAAGGGAGAAAGAAAAAACACTAGATTGTCAGGATAGAGAGAGAGGTTTGGGTAACCAGAAAACCACCACCCCTGTTCAGTGTCTGTACCAAGTCAGACTATCTTAATTCTCTTTTGTGTTTAAGGTTGTGTTTTGTTCTCTTTTATGTTATTTTTTTGTCTTATTTTGTCAGTTAGGTTGCTTTGATTGATTGGTATGTCATTGTTGACCTATACTGTTATCCATTTTGTTGTTCAATATTGTCCATGTGCACTGTATAACAAGCACTTAATGGTGCCATATTATTAAAGTTGTAAAGAAATTCATGTAAAAAGTACAAAATGCATGAAATAAATTACCATACTCCAAATAGACATCGGTGTTTTGCCTACAAATTTTTAAGGGGGATTGAATGAAAGGATGATGGTCGTGAATTCTGAAGGATGGGGGTAAAGAAAAATTTATATAATATTATAAGGAATTTAAATATTTCAAGAATGGCTGCTTGAAATTAATGCATGGAGGTACCACCATGTGTAAACCCTTTAGGGAAAACACTGCACATAAAACTAAGAGACGTGCAACCTTGGACAAAGACTCCCGACTTATGATATTTACAAAAAATGTGGCAGAGTTTAATTTGTTCTTCATTGTATTTTCAGCAGTCATTTAGTGCATGTCTCGGATTGTAAAAGTTGGCTCAGTGTCGAATGCCATAATGTGGCTTTTAAAAAAAGGCTTTTCGTATTTTATAATTTTCAACAAACAAAACAAGATATATTGGACATTTTGTATATAAACATACGTTCAAATAGAAATTTTATGAAGGACTTCCTTTTGTTTAAGTTCATTTCGGACAAACTTCTCTTGTCTGTATGTTGTAGTTTTGATCTTTTAAGATGGATCACTATTAAAATGTGATAATATTTCAGAACAGGGAATTGAAAGTTTGCATCTTATAAACACTGAAAGAACATTTCCTGTTTAAAAGTTGAAACAAGGACAATAGCATGCAACCGGCTTAAGTTCAAACAAGTTTCACCGATTAACTAGTTCATTGAATTGAATAAGTGCGGTGAGTGCAGTCTTGCATAGTAATTAAAATCTTAATTGATGTCAGGAGATTGCAATTCATAAATAATTACGTCGATACCATAAGCTTTCATATTTTACAAGTTCAGTTCAATAGAATGAGAAATGTGTTTAAGCTCAGTATACGGTTGCACAGAGTACAAAAGTTTAAACCTTATACAAGAAATTACATAATATGTACACTGTATGCAAATGAATTGGCATTAGATGAATATGATTGGTAGAAATTTTGACAGTTTATTTTGACAAGATTTATAAAGACAAACCACTCGAGTAATCCCCCCTGGAAGTTGTATTATAAAGCTTAATGATCGTTCCTGGTAATCTCTGATAAAGAGACTTCAGTACACTATTGATTTATACAGAGTTGTTTTAGGAACAATAGGGAATGAAGCATTACAATAAATCTTGCTTTTAAACTTGTGTGACAGAGAACTCATTGACAGATTTTTTTTTTGATTTTTTTTTTGTTAATAAAGTTTTGAATACATGATCATGAAGTGCTAAAAATTTGGAAATTTTGACTTTTTTTACAAACAAAAAAAGATTCTAGCTAGTGAACTATTATTTGTCTTTGTCGAAAATTTTAACACCAGAAAAAGTCATATTTTCAGGAAATTATACCTTTATAAAATAAAATCCCATCCAACTGTAAAAAAAGGTAAAAAATGGTGTTAACCCATAAGGTAATTTATTTTAAATTTGGGAGGAGGGGGTTATATTTATTTTTCAAGTATTTTTTTTGCTACTACTGGTAATTGAAATGAAAAAGGGATATCAAAGGACGCAAGGATAAAAGGGAAAGATACATTCTTGTCAGTGCAGACTTATTGTAATTACCAAATTTTGGTGTGCAAGGTACATTAATCTTCAAATTATGTTATCTAATGTTTCATTGATCAATGTGAACTGAACATAATTTATGAGATTACACTTAATTTGCCTTACACTTCAGTTTGAAATAGATTTTAAATGCATCCATCACCTACTAATTGAAAATTGGATGTGACCTTATTTAAACGAAAAAATATACTACTTTTAAATTGGCTTTAGGCTGTTTTATTGAAAAAAAATGTCAGGAAGGCAGATAAAAAATTACCTGTTTCCAAAAACTATAAAAATTTTGAGGTAAGGGAAACAAAATTTTCCAAGAAATTTTAACTCATTTATGATGGAGACATTCCTACTTTAATAGTACTCACTGAAAAATGCAAAAAAATTTAGGTTAGGTATAAAAGAAATAATGCAAGTGGGGTTGTGTTAGTAAGGGGTTTTTTTTCTCTAAGTCTATAATGTTAATGAAAAAATGGAAGGTACTGCAACTGTGCCTAATACACTGATTGCTTGAATAGACAGGTTTTTTACAGTTTTTAAGTCAAAAATTCTTTACATGATTTTCCATAAAAAATTTTGTCAGGTCTACCTGTTTGTTACTATTTGTTGATCTCTATTTTGACTAGTGAAGAAGATCGTCCCAAGTTTTATTTTGTATGCTTATATCCCTGATTGTGTTTTGCATTAATAAAGTTATTAATAACTAATGGTGACATGCTGAACATGTCATTGTACCTTTTTAGATAACCAGATTTTGTTATTACGAATCAGTTGAAGGACAGCCGCAAACCTAATTTACAAGGATTACATGTTTTCAGGCCAAAGTTCTCTCAGTATAAAGACTGGCCACCACAATAAAGCCAAATGTAGGGAAAGAAGCAAAAACCCCAAATAATTCAATCAGGAAATTGCACCTATTTAAAGTTAATGTAATAATGTATAACTAATGTTGAAATTTGAATTCCTACAAATCTAACGACGATTTACCACATTAATGGACGAATATGTGTCGTTGGCGACGGCTATTTTTGTGTCACTTCCAAGAGTGAAATATGACAAGATTTCACCGGGTGAATTATCAAATTTGATTTCACTCAGAAGGAAATCAGGGTATTTCATCACACTCCGTGTAATAATCATCTAGTATTCAATAATCCTTGTCTTTGAAATTTTTCAACAGTTGTATGTAATGTTTTTCTTTCTGATTATGACAGAACCTTAATTAAAAACAGTTTTTGACATGTTTACATTAAGAAATAGGACAGGAATATGCTCTGTCGGTTAATTAAGTACACTCTCATCACATAATTAATGTGTACCCAGAATCTGTTGATGAATGTCATGCTCTATTTAACGTGCATTATTAATTAAGTCCCTTTATACAGCAAAGAAAGATTATCTCATCAAAAACAAGAATTCCAGGGGGATTTTCACTTGGTTTTAAGTCTGCTTAATTCAATATCTTGTTTTTCTTCTTACTTTATTCGGTAAAGTAAAAAGGTTAAAATAAGGACATTTCACTTTTACAGTGTTCTTGAGTACATTTATATTTAGCATTCTTACTTTCATCATTCAAGGACACTTAATGAGTTAAAAATCCTGATTTCTGATTGGAGAACCTGTAATGATACATAAAATGAAAATTCTTAATTTATTGAAGAGGTTTTCTAATTATAAAATTATATGGTAAATGCTGGTACATGTAGGTAAGGTTGGAGGAGCCGTTGATATTGATTGTAGAAACTGAAATTGTATAATATGAAAAAAATTAGCTAAAAAATGTCTAGCAAAATTTTTTCTATAATGAATGGCTTAATTTTAATTCCACAGATAACCAATAAGGTCGTTTTAGGAGAAAAATATTAATAATATAGCCAAAATATCTATAAAAATGTGATGTTTCCTTTTTTATAGCTAATTATTTTCTTGTAAAAAAGTCAGATACCTTAAACTTTCAAAGAGAGCAAAATTTCTATTTTTTGAAAACACATCGTTGATTTTTGCATGAAATCTGAGGTAATTGCATATTGTATTGGTTAACAAATGCATGTTTTTTATCTTTGTTCGCTGAGGTTGTGAGTTCGAATCTTACCTGTGGCGGGGTGTGTTCGACTCCAATATTAATTGACAAGGATTGCCAATTTTCCTACCGAAGGTCGGTGGTTCTCTCTGGGTACTCAGGCTTCCTCCACCAATAAAAACTGGCCGCTGCGAAATAGCCACATGCGCTGAAAACGGCGTAAAACTAAACAAACAAGATCTTTCCTTGTTTGAAATGTGAAGCTTTTGCAAAGGCACTTTATTTTTTTTTTTTTTTTATCAGTTTATGAAGCATGTTGGATAAGTCCAGTAAAAATAGATTCAATTTGTAAATAAAATAACATACATGTATCACCGAGCAAGTCAAAGATTATATAATTCTAACTTGCTATTTTAGTTTAAAAATTTTTGATATAATGCATCTATATTCCAACTGGTCAATAAGCTTCTCTCTGAAAATGACAAAGATAAGTGTTAATGATAATAATTTATTTACAAAATTACACACATGTGGGCCAAGCAAATACATGCACTAAACAAATAAACAAAGACAAAGTCAGTGGAATAATAAACCTTCAACATCAAGAGTCATTAAATTTGTATGGATTTTCAGTCATATCTACAATGTATGTGTACTACAATGTTGAATATTAGTTAGAATATTAATATTCTGAACAGATGTAGGATAGAAATATAGCAAGATATGAACATATGATTGATCAAGATTATAAAACTAATTAATGTACTTATTTTAAATAAGTCAATGTACCAGTATGTAATTCATATCTACATATTAAACTATGATCTATTGGAAATTTCACCTGTCAGTACTGGGGAGAGATAGTTACTTTCTATATCAACCTTGACTCATTCTCGCCATGATGGAAGAAAGTACACTGGAACTTAATTCTTATCATTTGTACAGTGTCTTCTTATTCTTGGCTAATTATAGTTTAATAACTATGTTTTGTCTTATTGCCTCTCACTGTATCGATTGTTTGTTTACTGATTGGAGGTTGAAGAGGTCTCCTTTATTATCCCCTTTACCAACGGACGTCCAGTGCAAAGACACTGTGTGTCATACCAGTGGATGCATCTTGAAAAATAACGAATATCTTATGTTGTAAAATGTCTAAGCCTTATGTTCAAACAATGAAAATATGGGAGAGGGGATTAGCTGTCGTTTACGACTGCCTCAGCTACTAGTTAAGTCTCTCAATGACTTTATGATGATAAACAGCAATAAAAAACATTGTTCTTTTTCTTTAATATTTGTCATGCATACATAAGGATTTTGTATGCAGAATCATCCACCATTACCCTTCTTCCTTTTTTACCCTAATAAAAATTTGGCAGTTTGACCAAGAGTCTACAGAATAATAATAAGACTAAAGGTTTCCCGTAAATTTCTTCTCTTGTGAATTCAGTCCTGGTGTACTCCTTAAAAATTGACATTTTCCAATTAAGAAATAACCCTAAAATTCAGTGACAGAACAATTTACATTAGTATGGCTCTAAGCTGTTAGACTTAGAACCTAATTAAGTTTGATACAGTGTCCCTAGTGTTATAAAAGCAAAATAATATAATGATTTCTTTTGCTGGATTTATTTTAGGAGGAAAACAAAATACATAGGTTGTTAACCTGGCATTCTATAGACCTTGGCCTCAATTTGAACTGGAATTAATTATAATAAGTCTTAAAATATATTTCATTTACCATATACATGTATATAAATGAAAAGTAGTTTTTTGTAAACAAATGGTTGGAATGCTTACACCTTGCACATGCAAATAAGATTATTTTTCTATTGGTAGTGAGTCCTAATTATAAACTAAAATGAATAAGAAATTAACCTTGTAACTGGTCATACATAATATATGATGTCTTATGATATCTGTGTAAATAATCAAAGATACCTTACATATTGTTTTACTCTTATAAAAGAATACAAATTCCCACTATGTATTAATATGAAAAATAAATTACAACTTTCGGGAAAAGATTGGCAATAATAGGCTCACTGGGGACATACTTTGAATTTTACAAGCTATGTGAATTCTTGCATCAACTCTAATAATAGCCTTTCATTCTACAATCAATCCTGGTTTAAAGCCACCCTTCATAGCAAGTCACTGTCTATAAAGTGCACTGTCCCCATTATGAAATAAAACTCTGTATAAAGAGCACCTGCTTATAAAGGGCACTTTTCTTTGGACCTAAGGTTGGCCTTTATACACAGGTTTGACAAATTTCTTTTGAAAAATGCAGAATAGAGCCTCTGTATCTCATCTACCAAGCCTATATAGTTGTTACCCCTCACAATCTTGATAAATTGTAGTGAAATTTCCAGCAACATGCAGACTGCATTTCTTTTTAATGAACTAGATCTGTGCTTTAAAATTAAAAATAACAATCCAAAGATACTAATATTAGATACAGTAATAAATTTATACTATGCTGCATGCGACGCATTTCAAGGAGTTACCTCTCATCAGCAGCATTAAAATCGAAACATTTGGGAGACCAAAAACCAAACTTATTTTAAACAAGAAGTACTCAACCAAAAATACCGAAATAGGAAGCCAAATTTCCACTAAGGAGATCTACCATGTGCAATACAAGGAATGAACCCTTAGTATTTCTATTATTTTTGAATTTTGCGAAATAAAAGTTTGTCCATTCTAACTGTAAAGGGAACCAAGATAAAAGGAGAAACAGCTACTGAATAGAATTCAACCAATCTACAGCTGTAGTATTACAAAAGTGAAATTCAAATGATGATATTTGTTCAAAATAGAAAATCTTTGTTTCTCAATTTGGGGAAAAACTTAGGTTTGAAAAAAATACACGTTTTATAACTTTATGAACTAATACCTGTTGTGTGTTTGAAAAAATTGAATCTTTATTGTGTTTGTGATTTTTATATATTTTTTTTTTGGTTTTCTGCATTAAGAAGTATTTTGAATGCCATTTAGTACTTATTGTCATGGTTTATTCCCTCATTGTGGAAGAGCTTAGATGTTTTTTATCTTTCAATTGCAATTTATTTGACAGGATGTTCCATATCCTTTGATTTTGAACCTTAAAGGAAGTTTTATAATATTCAAAGTGACCACTTATTTAATTTTGACCTCTTATAGTGCACTGTGTATGAAGTTTTGCTTTTAAAGTACAATAAGAGTCAAGACCCTTATTTCATAAAAAAAACATTGTGAAACAGTCATCAATTAATGTGCTCCAGTATTCATACATTCATCGGGCAATTTATAATTCCTACATTTGAGGAACTGGTGAAATATGAAACCTGTCGATGACATGGCTACATGAAAATATCAAGTGTTTGTTACAAGCACTTTACTCTAAATGGAATCAACGGTTTATTTCAATTTAAAGGGAAAAATTGCACAATTGGGTATTTAGAATGCAATTTAGTACTTGTTCAAAATTTTACTGAAAAACGTGTTAAACACTTTTTATTTTATCATAATTTGGAATCCAATAACTTTGAAAACCAAACAAATATGTCTTTTTTTCTTTAATCTGTAAAAATTTATGTCTATCAAATATCTTAATTCAAAGTAAGTCTTAATTCTATTAGTTATGTTAGAACAAGGATATGAAAGTTTTTTTTAACCAATAAAAGAACAGTGTTATTGCCCTCTATTTTTTTCTTCCTCATTTGAGTAACAAGGAAGTAAATTAATGTTTTTTTTTACTAAGAAAACAGATGGATGAAACTTTCGTACTAAATAAACTCATATATTTTATTTGTTTGCCACAGCTTTATTTAATTTTTTTTTATTTCTTCCAAATATAATATTTTTTTTAAACCAAGGAGAGATTCTGGAAGCTTTTATTTAGGTACATAATTTGTACTGTACTAACCTAAGTTTTGCAAAATTGGGTTCAGATTGGGAAGGCATAAACCCAAATTTTTAAGAAAATTAAAACCCTAAAAGGATGTTACAGGGATGTGGAAATGGGTGGAGATAAGCCCAAATTGTTAAGAAAATTAAAATCCTAAAAAGATGTTACAGGGATGTGGAATTGGGTGGAGATAAACCCAAATTTTTAAGAAAATTAATATCCTAAAAAGATGTTACAGGGATGTGGAATTGGGTGGAGATAAGCCCCAATTTTTAAGAAAATTAATACCCTAAAGGATGTTACAGGGATGTGGAATTGGGTGGAGATAAACCCAAATTTTTAAGAAAATTAAAACCCTAAAAGGGTGTTACAGGGATGTGGAAATAGGAGATCTCATAGAAGGTAACAATAATGTAGCTCATCTTTCATTCATTATTGTGCTTGGGGATGGAACCCAACTAAAACAAGCTTGTAAAATGGAGGGTTTAACAGGTACAAACAAATAATTTTTTTTTCTTTTTTTAATTTTCTCTTCAACATATTGGAATATTGTTTAGGTTCTTCTATATTTTAGAACTTGAGCACTCCTGACAAATCATAAATTGTGCACATTAAAATTCTTAATTGGTATCTAAGAATTTATGGTCCAGTCAACCTACCAAAATTTGACTTTAAACTGGTTTAGTTATAAATTAACTGTAGTACTGAATTTTAACTTCACTGTCAAACAACAGTGGTGTATAATTTCACCATGTACATTCAGCATTGTCTGTTGTGCAGATTTTTTGGTCTGACTAATAGATTTAACAATTTTGCACTGAACTTGACACTATAACTTTACTTTATAACTGATGTTTTTAGACAAAAAATAGAACATTTAGTTTGATTTATTTCGTTTTATGTTGGATTTTAGAGAGGAAAGGGGGAATTTATCTGTAAGATGACAAAGGGACCCCAAAAAAAGGAGTTTTAGTTAAATTGTATTCCTTTTCATAAAAAATAACCAGCTTGGACCACCATTATCATAAACATGAATTTTGGGGGAACATATAGTTTAAGCAGATGGCCTTCAATGCAGTTTTATATATTAACAGATCATTCACATCTTGAGAAAGCCCCTCTCAGTAATTTTCGAAATTGATTTGAAATTACCCCTCATGGTTTGGATCAGCCAATTTTATTTTGAATCAAATGAAAGATCAGGCCCTGCTAGCAACAAAATCTTTAATCAGATTTAAATCAAGTTTAGGAAGATCTAATATTGAAAATGTATTGATTACTGGCAAAAAACAAATGGATATTTTTTAGTACCTGTAGTAAGACTAAACAAACTTTGGACTTTGTTAGTCACAAGTTTCACTAGATATGCATTTCATTATAAAAAAGGTTACCTAGGAACTATCTGCCATGATAGAATTTGTCTAAGATGCTCTTCAGGTTAAATAGATGATGGAAAAACATTTTATATTTTTTTGCACAACATCTCCAACTCTATGCAATGCAATGAAGAAAAAAGTTGTGAACTTTGTTCTAATTTCGCATATCTTACATTTAGATCACCAACAATCACATTAATAATAACTTTATTTTCAAAATTACACCCATGTGGGCCAAGCAAATACATACACTAAACAAAGAAACAAACGCAAAGTCAGTGGAACAATATATAAATGTAAAAACTTTTGACTGACACTGACCTCATTTTCGCAAATATTATGATTGCTTTATAAAGTCTCATATTGCTGGCAAAAGTTCAGATTCGGGAGATATAAAATATTTTGAAGTTTATCTAGTGGTTGATATTGGACAAAATGTGGCTTTATTTTATTAATCTCGGAGACTAATTGATCCCTTAAACCTTATTTTGTTTACATTTTAAAAAGAAATGATATTCATCATCAATTTTGTCTTTACAAATTTGACATAATCTGTTTTCCCTCAGAGTACTCTTGTACCGTCCTAGTTCAATTTCTAAAATATGATCACTTACATGAAATTTAGTGATCATTTGTGTATTTTTAAAATTGGACTCCTTTAGTAAATAATTTTCTATTTCTATTTCTGATTTAAGTTTACTATAAACATAATATTTTGATTAATCATTGATCAATGTCTTATTTATTATGTTTTCACTATTGATGTTAATTATTTCTTTAAGGTATGTTTTATTTTCTCCAAAGGTTTATTAGAAGATTCAAAATTTTTTATATCTAACTCATAGACCCCCAATAACAAGATGAACTAAATACTCTGTTTGTCTATGGTTAAATTGGTTTTGAAAAAAAGGCAATATTGGAAAAGTCCATTACCCTTTACTTTAAAGAATCATCAAACTTAATTGATAAAACCAAAATTTTGAGATCAGTGACCATTTTTGCAGATTTTAAAGGATAAAGTCAAATATATTAAATTTTGTTTTGGTCTGTCTAAATCACTCTCCTTCTACATCTTTTTTCATTTCAAAAAATAAATTAATTTCTAAAATGGGAGATAACTCAAACCCAGCAACATGGATTAAGATTACCAGGCATTTTCATAACTTGAGATTGCAATCTTAAATTATAAAAACAAGGATGAATATAAGGAGAAAATGTCAGTTCTAATTTTAATTAGATTATTGGGATTGTATACATTTTTATGTCACATGTATGGTATAGTAAAGTCAGTATGACATACATGTAAAAATAGAATTGAATGATTATTTGAAGAACTTGATATGAAATAGAGTGTGAAATATTTATTGCATACCCCATTTGATATAAATTTTGTGCTTTTACTTTTGTGAAGATTATTTGTCTTCCCAGAAATTGATGCAAGGCAGTGCAAAAGCTGAGAGCTCAAAAGATTTCCCAAATAGATGAGGGAGCATTAAGATATGTACAACATTCTTCTATGTATAGAAAGGCTGCTTTGTATAATGTGTCACAGACTTGGATTACTAGCCAAAATCTTTTGATATTGACGCACAAGTAAAAACTAGAGATCCTAGTTTATTCACAGTGAGTTTATTTGAGAATAGATGAGTGAAGTCGTGACTCATTCATGAAATTTATTTCCAAATATTGCCCCATGTATAACATGTATTTACAGCAATACACAAGACAAGTAGTAACTGTTTGTGGTTATTGATTTGTATCTGAAAAAAGCCATTCAATAAATTTAAATCTTATTCTTCTCTTGTCATTTAACTTTCAGTGATGACCTTGTGTGACCTCTGTTGTAAATCTCTTCTGATGAATTAACATGAACACTTTAATGTACTTCTTGTTGAATTAATTGAAATCATGAGAGGACCGCCATGGGACAGTGTGGGTGGTAAAATATTGTTAAAGAGTACCCCTTAGAGGGAAAGGTGGGAGTAACATTTTTAGCTTTATATAATGTGATTTTTTGTTCTTTTTGTACTTTTATGACGATGATTAAAAATAAAACAAAATAATAAATCATGACAAAGAATATATATAAACAGGCGTTAGATTTTAAATGTTGATTCACTGTCACGGAAAATTGTAAAATAGTTCATGAATAAAGAATGAATTTTTTACACCTGACTATAGACAAAATGGTATATGAAACTCACAAAAAACATAATTTTAATATCTTATCTTTAGTGTTTTAACAAGGGCATAGGTTATTTATATATTTACATATTTGATATTTTTGAAAGTTAAGTTAGAAACCCTTTCAGTACCTAATCCATATGTTATAGTGTTTACATTATGCAAATGAAGCTAGCAAAAATGTGATAAAATAAATGAGTGCAAGCAAGTAAAGAACCATGAATTTCTAGGCTAAAGAAATTATTGATTGTAAATTGAGATCTAAAATAATATGTTGCCATGTTCTGAATGTTACTGAACTAAGGGAGCAACCAGGATTTTGGCAAAATAAATATACAGGATCACTTTAGGTATGAAAAAACTGCATGACCAGTGTGTCAATCAGGACATTTTGGGGTTTAAATGGAAAAAATAATCCAGGACCAAAATTTCAACAAAAAAAATAGACAGAATCAAATATTTTATTCTAGCCCCGTCCCCCCCCCCAAATAAAAATCAAATGGTTGCTCCCTAACAGATATTAATATGTTTGTATAAATGGTGTAATTCTAATAATTGTGTACTTAATTTATTTCTCATGTCAATAGTTCATTAAGGGATCCTTTTCAACCATGATCTCCTATTACTATTCCAAAAAATTTCATTGTAAATTGTGGATTCATCTTACATTTGTATTTTTGTATTTAAAATTTTTCATGGTTGAGGAAAATCTTTTATTTCAAGTGAAACATTGTACGAAAAAAATTATAATTTGACATTATGAATATCAAATATTCTTTTCATAGAATATATGAAATATGCTGTCTGTATTTATTGAATAATTGAAATATGCTTTTATGGAATACACAAGTTTGTAGATTGAGTGACATGAAAACCATAAAACTTGGTATATATTGAACTATAATGAATCCACACTGCATTAATGTTTACAGTTGTTTGATATTAATTATCTGAGAGAAACCTTAAGTGCAGTTTTCATAGGCAGAAATCGATAATCAAATTTCTGTAGGTAGAAAATTAGACTTTAAAAAGATATTTATTGACATGATTTCACAGCAGCAGAAGTCTTTGTAAATTTTGACATAATCTGCAATAATAATTTTATTGCGTCTTTCCTTCCTGTACACATCCTCATCCCTCCCCCTCAAAAACAATCTTAAAAGCAGAATTGATTGTCAAGTTGAGTGTTAGAGTTTTATATTTTTCATTGACAAATAAGATTGAACTGTACTATACATTATGACCTGAGTGTGAACCTTTATAATGAACAAGCACCTGCTAACTTAATTATAGTTGAATTAGATGTTCAGCTGTTCAGGGGAAATTTATCGTCCAAAAATAGATGACCCAGCATCATCCAGAGGTTAGGAACAAAAATGAAGTAATCAGAATATTTGGCTTCACCATATATCAGCTTATCCATGTCCTAAGGCAATATCCCTTTCCAGAAACTCATTTCCGGTATCATGAATCTTACTTAAAATTTATGATTTGAAATAAATTATTTCCCTTGCCAGGATGTAGTACTGGTTCACTGCAGTGCATAGTAACCAGTAGGAAGTAAATAGAAATTATTTATTACTTTCATATACAAATATTTCCAGCTTTATGATCAAGTTTGATTACAAGTATGTTGGAAGCACAAAGATTGTAAGTAATTCCCAAATTTATATAAACTGAACATTACTTGCAAATTAACAAGTTTTAAAAACAGCTAATCCTTTGCTCTTCATAGCGGAACATCCCAGCAAGGGAAATATTGCTTCAAATTATAATTTTAGAGTCCGAATCGTGATACCGTAAATGAGTTTCTGGAAATCAGTTTATTGTTCTTCAGAATTGTTTGACTCAAATTATCTTCCCTGAGAAAAAATTTAAATTTTGTTCAGTCTTTTGTAATTCTTGTTATCTGCTTTATAATTATAAAATGATAAAAAAAAAAACCCCAGAAATTTTATTTTAATATCACTAACAAACACCGTTTTCTCAACTGTTTTTTTTTTTTGGTCTTAACAAAAAAAGTATTATTTCACTTCAAATGTCAGTGATCACTCACTCACTTCAATATTTTGAGAAGAAATCCATAGAACATTGATATTTTTGGTGTAGCCTGAACATCTCTCATGTTTCAGTCACTTCGTTTAGAATGAATTGACATGTTGGATTGAGAACAGTTCATATTTTCCCACCTAACAGTAACACCTAAATCTCTTTCAGTGTAAGTTATAACATTGGACATAAGAAGTTTGTACTAGATGGACTTCCATCTTAACTAGTACGTGATAACTATCATCTGGTCCCTGTGGTTTGAAGACTGCCTTATTTGAGGTGTTTAGATAATGTGTGATTGATGATGGCTTAAAATAACCACATCATGGATACCCACGGTACCAGGTAGTGGTTGTAACCGGAAATTATCAATGATAGGGTGTTTATTGTATATCATGAACTACCGGAAAACTAAAGTTGTTCCGTGTCATAAAGTTTTGTATTTAAAAGTCAATATATGCAACTTGCGGTAGCTTTTAAGTACTTGTATAAAGTTCCTTAAGGGTTTTCTCTCTTTTTTTAGAATTGCCAAGTAGTTGTGGATTTTAAAAGGGAAATTGAAAGTTTTGTTTTTTTTCAGTTAATATCAGTGTACTGTTGCAAGATTGTGCATATTTATTTCAAGAACATTGGGGTCTATAAATAATTGATGAGGTTCTTTAAGAAAATTTTATAGTATTTTTCTGTATCATAGCTTTGAATTTAGTTCCAGTTTTAGGACAATTAAATGAATTTGATATGCACTTGTTTGTATGGAGAAATTTCCAGGAATATATATATGGGTACTAAATTTATTTATGTGAAATATATTTTACAGTTTCATTGAAACCTACACAGCGACACTTTTTTATTGCAATGTATATTGTTTACAGACCTCAACATTGAATTAGGTGGTTGTAAGGAGAATTTATAAGTTGGGGTTTGCAGAATACATAAAGTAGCTAGAAATTTATAAATTAGTACTGTTGAACCAGTTAACTGTATATTAATGCTAACTGTATTTGTTATATTGTTAATAAGCAGTTTTCTGGTTATCTTGTACTTTAATTGATTGATTGATTGTTGTTTAACGCCGTAAGGACAGTATTGCAGCCATACCACGGCGAACTTGTACTTTAAGCCATTGTCAGTTCATAATAAGCAGTTTTCTGGATAACTTGTACTTTAAGCCATGGTCACTTCATAATAAGCAGTTTTCTGGATAACTTGTACTTTAAGCCATGGTCACTTCATAATAAGCAGTTTTCTGGATAACTTGCACTTTAAGCCATGGTCACTTCATAATAAGCAGTTTTCTGGATAACTTGCACTTTAAGCCATGGTCACTTCATAATAAGCAGTTTTCTGGATAACTTGTACATTAAGCCATGGTCACTTCATAATAAGCAGTTTTCTGGATAACTTGTACTTTAAGCCATGGTCACTTCATAATAAGCAGTTTTCTGGATAACTTGCACTTTAAGCCATGGTCACTTCATAATAAGCAGTTTTCTGGATAACTTGTACTTTAAGCCATGGTCAGTTCATAATAAGCAGTTTTCTGGATAACTTGTACTTTAAACCATGGTCACTTCATAATAAGCAGTTTTCTGGATAACTTGCACTTTAAGCCATGGTCACTTCATAATAAGCAGTTTTCTGGATAACTTGTACTTTAAGCCATGGTCAGTTCATAATAAGCAGTTTTTTGGATAACTTGTACTTTAAGCCATGGTCACTTCATAATAAGCAGTTTTCTGGATAACTTGTACTTTAAGCCATGGTCAGTTCATAATAAGCAGTTTCCGGATAACTTGTGCTTTAAGCCATGGTCACTTCATAATAAGGACAAATGATCCAAGTACGATAATGTTAATTGAGCCGAGATATTTCTGTCAGTGTCCTTAATGAACAAAAATAATGTCACATCCAGAAATATCACTAAAAACTGTAGTTAAAAGTGTAGCATATATCATATAAGGTATTTGCAGATGCCTTCCATTTGTATTTTCGAATTTAAACTTATTTGACTATTATCTTTCTATGCATGAATATCTTTTGCTTTGAAATGAAATGTAACACTTGGAGATATTTTTTATGGGAGACTCGTAGAAGAAATCAATAAATAACTCATACATAATAGATGTAAATTTGATAAATATCCTTTACAAGGATTTTTAGAATATTACAGTGTTAACTCAGTAATATAATACTGGTATTCTGGTAATCATTGACATATTTTTTAATAAAAATATATACAAATGAGTTGAGAAGGAGTTTTTGAATTTTCTGGGCATACCCACTAGCCTTGGGCTTTTTGGGACTGAAAATTTACTAACCACAAGTACCAGCCAAGAACTTGTATGGAACTGAAATTTATCAGCTTTGGCATATATACAATTGATCAATAGCATTATCCCTATTGCTGAGATTATATTAGTGATCCTAAAAAAGCAATAATTTCAGAAATAGTAACTAAGTAAGTGAACGGCATGGGATGAAGATTAGGTTCCTCTTCCTCAGGGGACCGCCTCGGTGGTCTCGTGGTAGCGTGCTCGCCCAGAGTGCGGAAGGTTGCGGCTTCGATCCCCAGCCAGGTCAAACCAAAGACATTAAAATTGGTATTTGCTGATTCACCCCTAAGCACGCAGCATCTAGGAGCAAAGACTGGTCGGCTCGGAGTCAGTATAATGTGTCGAGTGAGGTTACATGTCTTCCTGCAGACAGTTACCTCGTGAGCTAGCACATTAAAAATCTGACTTAGCGTGCCGGTCTAGTACAAAGCAGGGATCATATTCATTATCATATCAACATGTTCTCGTCCTGATATGCACCTGGTTGCCACTGGACGTTAAACAATAATTCATCCATCCATCATCTTTCTCAGGGGTACCTTCAAAATAGTAATTCTTTCAATGCTGGGGTTGTGAGTTTGGTTAAGGTTTGTTTGACTCTGAAAATGATAAGGATTGCCATATTTTTTTCTACTGAAGGTCAGTGGTCCTCTCCAGGTACAATGGCTTCTGAGTTCCACCAATAAAAAAACTGACCAAATTCATTATGCAAATTGCAATGAGAGGGCTGTAAATCAAATATGTAGGTTATAGGCATCTCCAAAAGCAGATTTTATATTTGTTATAAGTTTACTGATCTCTTCCTTGTTGATAATAAATGGGTGCGTTTAACCTCAGTTTTACTGCTATGATTAATCGATCAGTCAATGACAGTTATAATACAGACCAAAAATATTCTCATTAGTTGTCACATCAAAAAATGCTGTCTTGTTTTATTAATTTTTTTATTTTAAAAAATTGAACTATTACAATTGTGAATTTGAGACTAAAATTTGGACAGGAAGTGAAAAGTTGTAAATTTGATGAGCAACTTCCCTCATGTATGATTTTGTACTTAATATTGATTGGATTAACCGATATTTATTCCTGTATATAGATCCTTAAATATATTCACTTATAGTGGTTATCAATTTCTTTTAAAGAACTGAAAAGAAATTTGACAGCCCTATCGGGCTTATAAATGTGCCTGTGTTGTTAGTCGAGCCATTGAAACACAAATTGGTGCTTAGCCATTCTTCCAGTGCAAGTGAAAGAACAAAAACAAAGCAAAGTTTGTTGTTTGTTTTTAATATGATGTACTATTTCAGACTTGATCTAGGTATATGCAGAATTTTCATTTCCCTATACAAATTTTCCTGAAAAGTTTTATTGTCAGAAAAATTCATTATATTTATGACGCTGCACTATGAAACAGTCGGAGGGCTTCCCTGACTGAATTAAAGAGTTAATTATTATTTGTCAACATTGTGAATTTTGGATGTGATTCCAAAAAACATTCAATCCTGCATTCTTTTTCATCTTTTTTTACGTGCAAAATTTTGAAGGTTTGATTTTATATTATAAATTACTTCCTTGCCCCAAAAGAAATTAAAAGGTTGCTTCCCTATCAATGTAAAAATATGAAAAACATGCCTTTTTTGGTACAATTTTGGGAGCAACCATTTTATTTTTAAATGGAGACGGGAGAAAAGGATTGGAAAAAGAATTAGGGCAGGCTTGAATGCCAAAATAAAAACTTTCATCTGGAAAATATTTCCAAGATCTCGTCCTTGTTCCCCACCCCAAAATTCAAGTGGTTGCTTCCTTAAATATTTGTCCTTACTGAAAGTATATGTTTTAATCTATTTTGTAATAATTACTCAAATGAAAACATGAGAAGTTTTTGATACAAGATTTTACATTAAACTAAAAATAAAAATAAGGTATTCATATGTCAGATATCAATTAAAAAATAAAGATTTCTGAAAATGTAAAGTACTGTAGGAAAAAGATGATCAGGTGGGGAGCAGCTTTGGTTCCTCAGAAAAAAAATTAATGTGACCAGAAAATAAATGTTTTGTCTGGTATATTTCTTCTGGGTGTTTATTTCCTGCGCAGAAAATAATTTTTTGTATTCATAGAAATAAAATTTATCAGCACATCTATGGAAATACATAAATTCTGCCCTGACCTAATTTGTCCCACCCTCCAGCCCCACCCCCTTTCCCTCTTTCGAAAACAAATAGAATGTATGGATTAGGAAGGTTAATAATAAGGCCATGAAATAGAGATCTATTTATACATACATTTTTATTTTTCCTAAATCATTACTATATTTTCCATATCTATAAATACATTTGTTTGTACTTATATTTAATATGTGTAGGCCCCATTCACAAACATGTGACTGACATTTAAACCATTCAGACTAAAACATGTGAATCAACATGCACATGGTGAATTATTTTCTTATTAAAGGGATTCCCTCAATCTATAATGTGAAGGTCAATAGTAGGAAAGTAGGACAGTCATTCTTTGTTGTTTTAAAATGAAAGTTGGAAACTTCTAGGAATTTGGAAACTGATTATTAGGATCTTATTTTATTAAGAATCTGGAAATGTTGAATGTGAATCGATTGAAATCTTTGTTAGGGTAAATATAAATTTTTATTTCTATGATAATAGATTTACATGAGATATATGTATTTATGTAACAGATCATAGATTTATCTCAAAAATTGAAATTGTTTTGCTGTTTTCAGAAGAAATGAACAATGTGGTCATTAGTGAAGGGTATACATGGTTTCTCATGTGTATGATATATTATTTTTTATTACTGGATTTATTCATTTGTAATATTGTCCTTAAATGTCCTTCTTTCTTTGTTGTAAAACCAATCAATCCAATTAATATGAAATCAAATGTATTTAATTCACTTAATTATTCTGCTCAGTATTGGGCGTCATGATTGGCAATAAAATATTTGTATTTGTATAGCAACATATCAAATCAAATCAAATCAAATACTTTATTGATATAAAGTACAATAAAGGACTGTCATCAACAATTTAACAAAACAATGATGAACAACACAGAATATACAAAATGTAGTAAATGAAGTAAATATATGTTAAAAAATATATCTACAATGAATGAATATCTGCACAAAAATGATGACACCACGACTGAGGATTAACCAAGTAGTAATTAATGACAAGATCAAATACATAAATTATGTTTGTTTTATAACACATACATAACACACAATCAATTATAATTTAATCTCATTTCATACATATTATTTATACCTTGAATACACATTTTATTTATATCATAGTCATTAGAGCTAAAAATGAATTTGAACATATGAGTGTGTGAGTTTGATCAAGGCATTCCAGAATGGTGATAGTTTTGCCAGGACGAACTTAGTAGGAAAAGGGACATTTTAAATTTTCTGTCATATGTTTTTTGTATAATTTAAACCAGGAATTTCTACCATATACAATGACATATTACACATTAAGCCTGTTTATTAATTATGTAAATAATAATAAATGTTTGAACACCCAAGTTTCAAATTTTAAAAAAAAGTTGGTGAATGTAACACCTAGACATGATCATAAAAAATGCTTGTCTCCAGAAAATTTTATGCCTTTGGTTTGACCGAGTTTAAGACCAGTTACCTTTAACTGTCCTTAAATGGGTAATACAATCTGCCATTTACACAATAGCCTAGTCCTGAAAACCCTTCTAAAGAACAAACAAAGGTAGAATATTTTCTAGGTAAAATTCAAAGGACTAGACCTCCAGGGATAGCATGACAGGACTAAACAATTACATTATATAAAATTTTACGTTTGACAGTCAAATTATGAAATGCTGTCTGACGGAAGAAATGTCTCTCGGTCAGACAAAAATTGACATCGGAGCAAAATTCCAAATTTGGGTTTCGGTCAGACCATAAAACTACTTCCTAAAGATTGATATGATTGGACACAACAAAGGGTTAGAATAATTTTGTGACAAGAAATGACAAAAAAACTCAGTGTCATATTTATAGATACTTTCTATCTCTTGTAGAATCAATGAAACTATTCGCACTAAACTTCTAGACACTTTCCAAACAGAAAATGATATAACTACTAATGATAAAATCAAATATATATTAAATCCTAATACGACTCAACAAGTGAAATCTTTGAGCTCCTATATAAAACAGTCGCTAGAACTGAGGACCTCGAACTGAGGACAGGGGCACCTGATTCATTAGTTGATTTTATCTTTTATGTATTAAACTGTTTGTATGTAGCCTTTGACCCTATTTGGGTGTAAGTTGTGCTAATAAAGAATTTGAATTTGAATTATACATATACAATCATATTCAAATTAGAATATCTTCAAGTATCATGGTGAAAAGTTCATGTACATTTTTAGTGTTAATTTGACAGTATGATGTTTTAGATCAGATAAAAATCAAGTACTTCCTTTCTGAAAGTTGTTTACTTATCATAGATTGTTTACATTTATTTTCAGTGTAATAATTTATCCCAGTACAGATCATTTGATACATAAAATTAGTTTTATAATTATATTTCTCATGTTCAATAACACGGAGACCTTTTTTATGCCTAAATGTAATGAGGCTGTTTTATAGGGGTTTTAACCAACTTTGTATCTTTGCATAACTCAAATTTGACTCAATTAAGTCTCTATTTTACTCTTTCCAAAGTATTGAATTGAATTAAGTCTTTAACAAGTCATTGTTGCCCACCAGTTAAACAATTCAGTTTCATGATTTATTTCACTTTTCCTGAGTTACTCCCCTTGATGACATAAGTTGTTGGATAAGAACAACAGACTATTTTTTATTCCAATTAGAAGCATTAGTCAAGTTACCCAGGGGTGATAACTAAATTAAGGGGAAATAACTGATTAATGCTTACCATAAATGGCTCATAAAGGGCAGTATAATCAGATGTAAAGTAAGACTTATAGATAAAATTAACTGTTTATATATACACTGTTATACACAAAATTTACCCATGTCAGTAGTCACAAAAGAAAACTTGTATATAAAATAATACTAATAACCATTACAAAATGAAATATAAAATAGATTTGTTGAAAGTGTAACAACTAATCATCAAAAGACTTTCAACACTTGAGTATGTGAGTTCAAACCTTATTGCGAGGTTTGCTCAAGTCTGATGACAAAGATTGCCAGATTTCCTGCTGAAGGTTGACGTTTTTCCACCCCAGGGTACTTATTGACGGAGTCTGGAGCTGCCATTGGTGGTCAATCTTCTAGGTAGATCTTAAGTTCCAATATCAGGTCACTAAGCTTTTCAGCATTGATCTTAGGAGTCTTTAATCCTATTCATAGATATTGCCAAAACAGTACCCAAGCGACTACACAGTGGGAACAGTCCGTAAAATCAATATCCAAAGAAATGGACAAAGTCATGAGAATGGAACTTAACAAAGAAATGCCACAAGGATACATACATAACTAAAAGGCATAAAAAACATATAATAAACTAAACAGAATAAGAACAAGAGTACATATTTTCAAGTTCAGGCTTTATTAACAAAGATTGCCCGATTTCCTTTGAAATTGTTTTGCTTGTGTTATCTCTACATACTCTGCTTTCCTCCACCATTTCATGTGTATTTGATGATAATCCTATGTTGGATTCTATATCAATGAAACTTTGAACCAATAAAGCCTATTACCATAAAATACAGCACAAAATGATTTCACAGTATGTTAATTTTTATACTTTCTTTTTTAGGGAATAATTATTGCTAATTATTTTTCCCATTAAATTGTTCACATGTGAATACATATGGTTATTGCATAAACAGTTTTTTAATATAATGAGAAAAAAAAACCAAGCTCATAGGTCTGTGTATAAAAGGAAGAAATTAGTAAAAAAAAAAAATCATTACTAAGCAGTTTGTAATTTATTGCCTTATCAATCAGTAATAACTGTGAATGACACAAATATACAGTATTCTCATTTTTACTGTCCACAGTTCTGATGTTAGATAAAGGACCCAGTATTTTCCTCTTTGGAAGCAACTATTTGATTTTATATGAAGAACTGCAGACAAACACACACACAAATGTGCATTGTTGAACTCCAAGTTCTAAAAAATTAAAACAAAGAAAAAGAAAGGGAAAAAACCAGATGTGGTCCTGACATCCATAGAATATTTGTTTCATGTACTATAGTATGCAGTTGTAATTATACAGTTACTTCTAGTCTCAGAGATGTGGCCCTGACCATGCATAGAATATGATTGCACTTTCATGTAGTATAGTACATAATTGTAATTATACAGTTCTAGTCTACAGAGATGTGGCCCTGACCATGCATAGAATATTATTGCACTTCATGTAGTATAGTACATAATTGTAATTATACAGTAACTTCTAGTCTCCAGAGATGTGGCCCTGACCATGCATTGAATATTATTGCACGTTCATGTAGTATAGTACATAATTGTAATTATACAGTAACTTCTAGTCTGCAGAGATGTGGCCCTGACCATGCATAGAATATTATTGCACGTTCATGTAGTATAGTACATAATTGTAATTATACAGTAACTTCTAGTATGCAGAGATGTGGCCCTGACCACGCATAGAATATTAATGCAAGTTCATGTACTATAGTACATAATTGTAATTGTGGTTCAGCTTGATAAAATTTATGTTAGGTGGAATGTGTCTGAACTAAAAGTAAACAGGATCTCCTGTCTGTCTAGTTTTAATCTGATGGAGCATAAAATAAAGAAAATTGATAAATAATTATAATGTTATTGAATACTTGAGACATGTGTCACTCACATAACATTGCATTAAGTTTTATGGGGGTCATAGGTTAGATAATAAAATGTCTGTAATGCCTAACAAGTATTTTTTAAGAAAAATGCACTTGAAATGAAAACAAGTCTTGAAAAAGCTTAATTACCATCTGATATTTGATGGGGTTTTTTTTCTGATTCTCTCCCATTTGACAAAAATAGTATGATTTTAAAGTACATGTAAACGTTGGCTTGATAAATCCTACTTTCCTCTTCCTCGTTTACGTCAAGTAACAACAGTTGCTATCACATTTAACCGAGTACATAATTGAACTAGGATAATCAAATTTTCTTATTAAATCCTCATTCTTTACTATTGGTTGGCTTTACTATAAGTGCTCACACCCAATGCATGAGGTTGCGGGTTTGATCTCCATTCAGGTACACCCAAAGATTTTAAATTTGGTTTAGTTTAAACATATTTTATTTGCTAATTAGAAGCAAATGGGATTAGACACAAATTTAGTGTACTTCCTTTCCCAACATTTGGTATCTGCTGCTTCTCCTTTAAGAATGTGGCATATAAGAGTTGTGAAAAAAAACTGGTCGGATCTTAGAATAATGTGTCCTCGTGAGGTGACATGTCTTCCTGAGGACTATATCACCTTGTAAGCAGTTAGAAAGTTAAAAATAGGACTCAGTATGTGTCTCTTGTACATGTATAAAGCACTGTTCATATTCATTATTACATCAATATGTTCTTGTTCAGATATTCATGCATTAATGTTAGCCAATCAGTCATAAGTAACTTGATAGATACATTTATTAAAGTTCCTCTGCAAATTGTTTGTCTTTTACATTAGAAATATAATGATGTGAATCATTCTATAATTTATACATCTTATCGAAATAGGTGTTAACCATGGTACACACAGATTATTGAGAGGTACACCTGGATACTCTTTCCTGTCTGTTGTCTCGTTTTTAGGCCTGAAAAACGTAAAGGAATAGATTAAGGTTCCTGAATTCTTGAATCAGGCTCCAAATTGATGAAAATTATTAAAATTTAAAACAAATAAAAATGGGGTCATGGATGCCCTTAAAATTTGTCATCCCAGGTAACATCCTTGTCCCAAACCTCCCTCCCTGCTTTTTTCGTAAAAACCAAAATCCACTTATTTGCTCCCTATATTTTTCCTGATTTCCAGATTTATACAAATTATGAAGTTTTTATTTAAGCATTATATATGTTCTACCCATAGTATAATTAATAATGATCATGAAAGGTTATAATTTAGAACTTTATTTGCACCTGTGCATCATGATTTACCTATTATCTGAGGACGTAGAAAGAATGATTTGTCTGACCTTCTGATACTGTCCGAGTCGGCCTGGGGATTAAAATAGGTCTTGACTAAAGTCAGACAGAATAATGAACACGCTTTAACTTTATGATTCAAAATAAAATTGACAGAAAACATTGAAAGTAAAAAATCTGGTTGATTGGTTTTAGAACCAAGTTTTCCTGTGTTGTGAGATAAGGCCTAAATTAAAATATTGTTTGTTTGCCATTCTCCTACCCAGAATTTTTTATACCTTCGAAACATTTCAATGTACTACCGGAAATCAAAACCGCATGTAACCCGGAAATCAGCACTCGATTCTAAAGCGCAACCGGCAAAATTCCGGAATAAAAAAAAATGTTTTCAAAAACGGCAATAAAATTATTTGGGTCGCGGCGATTTTTTTGGGTCGGTCGACTGACAGCAAACAAACAATATTTTAATTTAGGCCTAACATTGACAAATATATGGCGATGTGTTCTTGTTGATTAATACAATGTACTAACATTGTATGTTTATTTTATTAATGAATGCAATCTTAACATCTAAAGCCCACCTCCAGGTACGGTATTTTCCAGCTGCATTGAAGACCCATTGGTGGCCTTGAGCTGTTCTCTGCTCTTTGGTCGGGTTGTTGTCTCTTTGACACATTCCCGCTATTCTATCTAACAAGTTTTTTTCCTTTTTTCTAGCCATTTTGAAATTATGCATGAATTATTAAATGCAGACAGAATACATGAAAATATGTATTAATTAAACATGATTTTTGTCAGATGTAACAACATGTAAATGAGAAGAAAGCCTAAGCCCTTAGTAATAAAAATATCACTTTTTACTTTGAAAAATTTATTTCTTCTGGCCATGTTAAGTTTTTGAAGAAATAAAATAAAGTTTTTCTTTCCTTTTTCAGATCTGCTGGTGACAATTCAACAAAAAATCCCAGAATTCCTCTGTCTTATCTTGTCGCCCTGTTGCAACCGTCCAACGTACCAGACGCCCTGGATCGAGAGGCGTCTTCAGCACCGGATCATTCCGGTAGAATGGCGGTGACGCGTGTACCCACACCGCCACCGCCAGAAATGTCCTGTCCAGTAGCAGAAAACTGGTGTTATACCCAGGTGAGTTTAATTACATGACATTGACCTTAACTATGATAAAATGTATGGGCAACAGTTTTCTAGAATATTCTACAATTTTGCAATCTTTGCACCTAAATGTATATTCCTGAAGGATTTCTGACTGATTTTCCAGTTTTTTTGGGAAATTACATACTAACCTATATTATGGTCATTCCCAGGCTTCTATTTCAAATATGAGAAAATATATACAGTCAAACCTACCCTAACGGTCACCTCAATTAAGCAGCCACCTGCCTTCAGCGGTCGTCCTGGAGTCCGCCCAAATAGTTTTACGTGTTAATTTAACTCGAATAAGCGGTCACCTGTCTTACGCGGCCAGCGGTCACAACAAATGGTACCCAAGCTTGAAATTTACCTAAATTAAGCGGTCATTTACCTTTCTATAAATGTTAAAATCATCGTTAATTGACTTTCAAATCATCTTTAATTAATGGCATAGCTTAATTATCATTCAAATTATCAATCTCATCGTTCATTTAAGGTCGATTGTGGAAAAAAACATCGTTTCAATCTCAGTCGAACCGCCATATTTGTATGTTAGACAACGATAATATCTTGATCGTTCCGGACCGGAAAGCAAAATATGGAATTACCGCTCAGTGTAAAACTTGATTAAACGGTCACCTGTCTTATGCGGCCACTTTACTTTTGTCCCAATTGTGGCCGTTAAAAGCAGGTTTGACTGTATATACGGAGGTGAACCAACTACTTGTTAATCTTCAATATGATAGATTCCATAAAGTGGATACCTCGGGTATCCAGGGTTATAACAATAAATGTTGAAAGTTAGTGAAATCAAGATAACATCAAGAAAAAAAATGCAAAAAAAAATGACAGGATAGAAGCATCATATTAATTAAATCATGCTTTATTACAAGAATTGGTTAATAAATGGGTCACAGAACTTTTGATCAAAATTCTAAGGCCAGTTGTTTTCTCAATTAGCCATTATACCCACTCCTTTAGGGCTAGGGTTTGCTTTTGGAAGGGGTAGGATTTAGTGTTATGGCTAGCATAGAATACCCCAATATGGAGTGGGCCCTAAAGTAAATAAAGGCCATTTTCTGAGATACTGAAAGTAAGCTTTCAAGATTGAAGAAACGGCAGATTTTCTAACATATATACAGAAATTGCACATGCCTGTTGTTAAACAATCCATTGGAATCCAAGTTTACAATGTAGTATATTGTTGTAAGCAGTAAAAATATAAGTCTGAGAAAGTAAAAAATTGTGATTTTTTTTCTTGTGTTACTACTTGTATGCAATGACTGTACTAAACAAATTCTGAAAATTTGAGTAAATTGTAATTTCTGTACAAAACATTTATCTTCATCTCTAGCAATCTTATTAAGGGCTTAATTGAAAGGTGCAGATGGCTGGACAGCAGCTTTCACCGAAGTGTGTTTATCAACCGATTTAAGTTTTTTTTAAACCTCTTCTACCACCCACATAGTATTTTTTATAATGAAATTCTTGGAATGTATTAATTTTCATATCACAATTGTTTTACAGTGAACCTTTTATCCCTGAGTTTGATTTTTCATTGAATATAAAATAAAATTTCTATGGGAATTTGTATTAATTATTTTTTTGTTTAAATGGAATTCTGAAAGTAGAACTTCCTGATACCAGATTCAACAATCTAAATTTAGATTACAGTCCTGTTCTTGGAGCCCATTCAACAGGTGGGATTTAAATCGACCTAGTTAATAAAATGCAAATATATAACTCATCAAATATCAGCTGTGTATGAATTACATTCAAAAGTCATTATTCAAAAATCATTTTATTTTATTGGATAACATATACTGATAATAAAGAAAGTATTTGACTTTAGGCACTGACCATTTTATTTCTGAGGGGGGCCTGGGATTTTTTTTGAAAAAAATATTTTATGTCCATGTTTATCCTTTACAAACCACTTGCATCAAATACTGATATAATGTATGCTCCTAATGTTAAAACCTTTGAACATGTTACAAAAGTTACCAAAATAAAACAAGAAAGAATTAATTAAAATCAGGCCTCAGTAGGACACGGTCAAAATTAAAATAGTAAGTGATAAAACACCAGTTTTCAAATACCTAGTAGATTTTGTTTCAGAAATACATAAGAATCAGAGACCCAAAGGGAATGACTTTAAGAGTTCAAGTAGTTGACCATTATATTATTTCAGATTGTAAAGAATAAAATTCTTGTAAGCTTATATTTAAATTGATTGATCAGATGTCTGTAGAGTTCCTTTAGTTTCAGTGACAAAAGTCCCACTAGATTTCGCTTTAAATTTCCTACTTGTTGGACATACATTATTATTGCACATACTTATTTTAGATCACATTACACAGTCAGTCCATGTAAATGAGTTCCCACTTGGAAATTTTCCTATATATTACATATAAAACCACAATGTTTCAAAATTTTGTCCTGAAGTTATGTTTTGTCATATTTTAGTGAAATTTGTATTGATGAGCAGAGAAATATCTATAATTTATACAGATAATATCAAAATATTATAATATTCTATTGTTTTTTAAAATCCACAATTTAAACACAAGTATTCATTTTTAACATCTTTTCCATTAAACCTATGTAATTTTGACACACATAAAATCTTATTTGCATTTAAGTAATGATTTGTCCAAAATCAGAATCACAGAAAATTTCAAAATTATCTATAGAAACTTTAAATACTTCTGAGATTGGTTGTAAAAATTTCATAAGTATAGGTTGAGAAATATCATCAGGACAGTATTTTGAAATAAAGTAGTTTTATATGAATACTATAGTGAAATTTACCAGTGTGAACTCATTTATGTCCACCGAGTATATATATCCGACATGTAAAAAAATAAAGATAAAACTTTTAATGTTGGATCAATAATGTTTTAGTATTGTGCAGCATTAAAAAGATCATGTTGATTTTTATTATCAATTAAATAATGCATTTAGACAGACAAAAAAAGAATTTTGAAGATGTCAGAATTATTGGGTATAAAATTATAAAAACCACATTTTGTCATTCTTATATGTATAACATGGCTCTGACATCAGAAAGAGTTTTTAATGGCTCTTCTATGGCTTCAATGATTTACTTTTCCAAAGTACAGAATGACTATAAAATTACACAGTGGTTAGTCAAAGGGTTTTGTGAAGTTATACTGTCTGCTGATCCATGCATAGATGTCATGAACCATTTTATTTTGGGAAAAGGGAGGGGTGACTGGAATTGTTTGGGAGGGGTAGGGGGGTATTTTGAATCTTAAATTTTGATGAAAGTATTATTATACTTTATTTGTTTTTAAATGGATTATATATGGGAAAAAAGTCAGATAGGAAAAATTACCTACATAATGAAAAGTCCATTGGAAGTGCAGTATACATTTGATGACTGGTCAAGAGGGGAACAGTCAATTTATTACCTTGAGGTACAAACTATTACCTGAGATAGCACTGATTGTAATAGTTTGTACCGAGGGGTAATAAATTTACTGTTCCTCAAATGACCAGTCAATAAATGATTTATTATACTGAATAAACAAAAACCAAACAAAAAAGTTTCATTAAAACCCACAATAGAACTTATATTTGTGCATTCAGAGTGACCAGTGAAATATAACAAACAAGGACTTTTGGATGAAAAAAAGCAACGAAATATGAATACCGTACTGTTCCCCCAGTGAAAAGTACATTAACCTGATGACCGATAGCCAATGAGATTTAGGGAAAAAAAAACGGAGAAATAAGAATACAGTACTGTTCCCCCGGTGAGCAGTACATACAGCCAATGAGATTAAGGGAAAAAAACCACGAAATATGAATACAGTACTGTTCCCCTGGTGAACAGTACATAAACCTGATGACCGATAGCCAATGAGATTAAGGGGGAAAAAACCTGCAGAATATGAATACAGTACTGTTCCCCTGGTGAACCGTACATAAACCTGATGACCGGTGAAATAGAACAAACAAGGACTTTTTTTTGGATGAATCAGTTGAAATCTTGCACTTGATTTACTGTAGGAAAAAAAAACTGAAGTATAATAATCCTAGTTCATGCCTTGACCCAGATTTAGACCAGAAAATCTAGGTCATTTTAATCAAAACTTTATGAAACAGCTAGTCTACAATTACTTAATTAAGCACTGTAGAAAATTGTACAGCAAGAATTGCTATACAGGGAATAGAAGTCACATGTTAATCCATTTAATAGATCGGTACTAGTGTAATACATCTCAAATTGAGTTCTGTTAATATATATAATATAACATTTGGCTCAGACATGTGATGGGAATTATTATAATATATAGCATGGTAAAATTATTGTCTTTTATGACAGGCAGAATATTTATCAAAATTATAGCAAGCTTTTGACAAAACCAGACATAAACATGTGACTTGATTCCAGCAGAGAAAAATTGATCACATTATCCATAATCCATTTTTTAGCTCACCTGACCCAAAGGGTCAAGTGAGCTTTTCTCATCACTTGGCGTCCGTCGTCGTCCGTCGTCCGGCGTCGTCGTTAACATTTTACATTTTGAACTTCTTCTAGAGAACCACTGAATGGAATGAAACCAAACATGGCATGAATGTTCCTTATGAGGTGCTGACCAAGTGTTGTTACTTTGTAGCCGATCCATCATCCAAGATGGCCGCCAGCGGGGAACTTAGTTTAACATAGGACCCTATGGGAAATGCATACAAATGACTTCTTTTAGAGAACCACTGAATGGAATGAAACTAAATCTGGCATGAATGTTCCTTATGAGGTGCTGACCAAGTGTTGTTACTTTGTAGCCGATCCATCATCCAAGATGGCCACCAGCGGGGAACTTAGTTTAACATAGGACCCTATGGGAAATGCATACAAATGACTTCTTTTAGAGAACCACTGAATGGAATGAAACTAAATCTGGCATGAATGTTCCTTATGAGGTGCTGACCAAGTGTTGTTACTTTGTAGCCGATCCATCATCCAAGATGGGCGCCAGAGGGGGACTTAGTTTAACATAGGACCCTATGGGAAATGCATACAAATGACTTCTTTTAGAGAACCGTTGAATGGAATGAAACCAAACATGGCATGAATGTTCCTTATGAGGTGCTGACCAAGTGTTGTTACTTTGTAGCCGATCCATCATCCAAGATGGCCGCCAGCGGGGAACTTAGTTTAACATAGGAACCTATGGGAAATGCATACAAATGACTTCTTTTAGAGAACCACTGAATGGAATGAAACTAAATCTGGCATGAATGTTCCTTATGAGGTGCTGACCAAGTGTTGTTACTTTGTAGCCGATCCATCATCCAAGATGGCCGCCAGCGGGGAACTTAGTTTAACATAGGACCCTATGGGAAATGCATACAAATGACTTCTTTTAGAGAACCACTGAATGGAATGAAACTAAATCTGGCATGAATGTTCCTTATGAGGTGCTGACCAAGTGTTGTTACTTTGTAGCCGATCCATCATCCAAGATGGCCGCCAGCGGGGAAGTTAGTTTAACATAGGACCCTATGGGAAATGCATACAAATGACTTCTTTTAGAGAACAACTGAATGGAATGAAACTAAATCTGGCATGAATGTTCCTTATGAGGTGCTGACCAAGTGTTGTTACTTTGTAGCCGATCCATCGTCCAAGATGGGCGCCAGAGGGGGACTTAGTTTAACATAGGACCCTATGGGAAATGCATACAAATGACTTCTTTTAGAGAACCGTTGAATGGAATGAAACCAAACATGGCATGAATGTTCCTTATGAGGTGCTGACCAAGTGTTGTTACTTTGTAGCCGATCCATCATCCAAGATGGCCGCCAGCGGGGAACTTAGTTTAACATAGGACCCTATGGGAAATGCATACAAATGACTTCTTTTAGAGAACCACTGAATGGAATGAAACTAAATCTGGCATGAATGTTCCTTATGAGGTGCTGACCAAGTGTTGTTACTTTGTAGCCGATCCATCATCCAAGATGGCCGCCAGCAGGGAACTTAGTTTAAAATAGGACCCTATGGGAAATGCATACAAATGACTTCTTTTAGAGAACCACTGAATGGAATGAAACTAAATTTGGCATGAATGTTCCTTATGAGGTGCTGACCAAGTGTTGTTACTTTGTAGCCGATCCATCATCCAAGATGGCCGCCAGCGGGGAACTTAGTTTAACATAGGAACCTATGGGAAATGCATACAAATGACTTCTTTTAGAGAACCACTGAATGGAATGAAACTAAATCTGGCATGAATGTTCCTTATGAGGTGCTGACCAAGTGTTGTTACTTTGTAGCCGATCCATCATCCAAGATGGGCGCCAGAGGGGGACTTAGTTTAACATAGGACCCTATGGGAAATGCATACAAATGACTTCTTTTAGAGAACCGTTGAATGGAATGAAACCAAACATGGCATGAATGTTCCTTGTGAGGTGCTGACCAAGTGTTGTTACTTTGTAGCCGATCCATAATCCAAGATGGCCGCCAGCGGGGAACTTAGTTTAACATAGGACCCTATGGGAAATGCATACAAATGACTTCTTTTAGAGAACCACTGAATGGAATGAAACTTTGCTGACCAAGTGTTGTTACTTTGTTGCCGATCCATCATCCAAGATGTTTAGAAGTCTATCAGAAAATTGTAAAAAAAATTCTGAATGGTCACAACTTGACCACATATTCAAAAATAATAATGATAAGATGTCTTCAGTAGCTATTGTAAGACTACACTAAGATGACCTGTTTTTAATTTTAAATACTGTGTCAAATTAAACCAATCTTGGTCTCAATCATTATATAATTTTACATAATTTCCAAAATCACATTAGATACAGGTGAGCGACACAGGCTCTTGAGAGCCTCTAGTTTTTTAAAATGACACAAAATACCAATTTCTCAAAAATGCACTTAAATGCCAGCAAAAAGTTCATCTGTCTGGCAAGTTGATGGTTTTACTTCCAAATATAAACCAAGAGCAAATAGAATTGTTTACTTATCTCGGTAATGTGTAAAATATAATTTTCTCAAAAATCTAGTAATTTTTGCCACTGTCTGGCAAGTTGATGGTTTGGTTTGCAATGTATATTTTATCGGTTGCTATATATAGAGAATAATGGTAATTTGTAGTCTGATATTGACTTTATCAGGTTTGTTATTGGACTAGGGGCTTGTTCTGTAAAAAACCTGATAAAGTCAGTATCAGTAAACAAATTACCATTATTCTTTTTATCATAATTTTTAACAAAATTGTTCGGTCTGAATTTTTAAGATAAATAATAAGGTGACCTTTTCAGGAGACATAATGGGATTGTAAGTACTTTTTTTTTTTTTTATTATTTTTCTTTGCAGTCAGGATTTTACAACACCCCTACAATACCACCTGACAAGGGTTTGGTGGGGGTTTATAGTATATGTAATATTATATTTGACTACAATTTTTTATGTTAAGAAAAAAAACTATATAAAGTAACAATTGCAAATTCAAAAAGATGGAGATTAAAAAAAAAAAATTATTCTCTCTTGTTCTCACTTTTTCACACCTTTCACACATCATACATTCCTGTATACTATGTATCACACCTGGCAATAGAGAAAACTGAAACAACATTATAAACATTAGGTACATACACTAAATATTTAAATACTATGGAAATATATGAGTAAAGGGGGCCCATAATCTTTCAAAATCTGCTAATTTTGAATTTTTTATAGCTATATATTCTTCAATATTTCTATAGTAAACCAGCTTAGCCTTAAATTCTTCTATTTGTGGTAACTTATCTTTCAACTTACATTTATAAAGGTAATATTTTGCAGTTAAAACCAGAAAATTTAAAAATACAGAATAATTTCTTGAACCAAGTAATATCTCACTTCTGTTAAGATCAAAATCTACATAGAAGTGTTTTATGTAACTTGCAAAAACTTTCCAAAAACGATGGGCAACATTACAATCAAACAACAAATGTTGGATGGTTTCTTCTACAGAATGACAGAAGGTACAGTATTTGGTATCTTTCAAATTAATTTTATATAAAAAGGTGTTAGTTGGAATAATTCTGTGTAATAGCTTGTATTGAAAATTGACCAAAAATGAATGTTTACAAGACTTTCTCAATATAATAAATAGTTCTCTCCAGTTGTCAATATTGTAATTCAGATCATTTTCCCATTTGAGAAATTTTTCAGAAGGCGCATAAACCAGTCTTTCTACAAGCTTTTTATAAATAAATTTAATATTTTCTGCCTGGATTATGGACTTTAAAAAGGTGTCTACGGGAATAAACTGTATAAAGTCAAAATTTTCAACACTATTTTTAATAACATTTTTAAAATTATGTGGCACTCTAGACAGCAGACTGTAATATCTTAGAAAATTATTTGTTAAAAGTCTATTTTTCAAAATACTAAATGGATAGAAGTTTTTTCGTTCTGAATCAATAAGATCTATTAAATATTTAATATTTTGTTGTTCCCATTGAATATAGTACGAAAATTCCTTTAATGGTACAAAATTCAGGATATCTAATGATAGAACCTCTTTTGAACAATTTTTTGTCATGGGCTTAGCAATATAGTAGCACATAAGAACATCTTTCCAGAAGGGATTTTTTAAAGATGTTCCAATTTCTTTTAATTTTTCTTTCTGAAAACTAAATACTCTCTCGCCACCAAATGGTTTTAAAATGACAGTTAAAATTTGTTGCCAACCCCCCATTGGGTTTTCAAAATATCTTTTGATCCAGCTAATTTTTAAATAAGCTATGAATGACTGTAAATGAACCATTTTTAACCCACCCTCAATATAGTCACCTATCAAAGTGTTACGTTTAATTTTGTCTGTTTTCCCACTCCAAATAAAATTAAAAAACATAGTATTTAACTCATTGATTTTTACTTGTTTTAAATCTGGTAGAGAGGTAAAAAGGTGTACCAGTTTTGATAAGGCCAAAGATTTAATAACTGTGATTTTACCCAATAAAGTAAGCTTTCTGTGTTCCCAGCTTTTCAATATCCTACTTACATCTTTTATTTTTTTATTAAAATTCATATCTACAATTCTAGATAGATCAAGGGAAAAGTCCAGGCCCAAGACTTTAAAGTCAGAATGTGACCAATTCAACTTAGCCCCAGGACAAAGAACTAAATCAGAATACTTTTTATCTCCAATCCAGACAGCTTTAGTTTTTGTCTCATTCATTCTAAGACCAGATGCCCTGAAAAAATTTTCAAAACAATTCAATGTCTCATTTAAACTAGTTTCACTTCCATCCAAAAACATGAATGTATCATCAGCATATTGGTTGATCAGAAATTCAGATTCCTTAATAAAAACTCCTTGTATATTTGGATTATTTTTTAACTTTAATGCTAAAAGTTCGACTCCAATAATAAATAGGTAAGGTGACAATGGGTCACCTTGTCTACAACCTCTACTGAGATTAAAGAAATCAGACATAAAACCATTATTAATAACACAGCTTTTAGCATTTGTATATAGAACATCAAACCACTTACAAAAAGATGGGCCAAAATTGAAGCTAACTAGTGCTTTTCGCAAAAAATTCCATTCAATTGAATCAAAGGCTTTTTCAAAATCTATTAATAATAACAAACCAGTCTTATTATGTTCCTCAAGATAATGCATGACATCATAAAGAAGGCGAGTATTTTCACCAATGAATCTATTTTCCATGAAACCTTTTTGTGTGTCACTTATAATAAACGGTAACAACAGTTTAATTCTATTAGCAAGTACTGACGAGGCGATTTTTAAATCTGTGTTCAGTAAGCTGATTGGACGCCAGTTACTAATATAACGTCTATCTTTTCCATCCTTTGGCAAACAGGTTATCAGACTTTGACACTGAAATTGTGAGAAACTACCAACTTCATAAGCAAAAAACAAAGAACGAAACAGAAAAGGGCCAATATTTTTCCAAAAGAACTTATAGAATTCAACAGTGAATCCATCAGAGCCTGGACTTTTCCCATTATTCATCTTATGTAATGCCTTGGCACATTCTATATAAGTTAAATTACCTTCACATTGTTCCTTTTGTTCATCACTAAGCTTGACATTATGATAAAAAAAAGAGTTATCAATCAAACAATTTTCTATTTGTTTAGAAGAATATAGTTCATTATAGAAATGTCTTTGTTCTTGTAAAATTTTGACTTGGTCTGAAATATGTTCCCCATTTTCCGTTATTAGCTCAGAAATTGTTTTTCTAATAGAATTTCTTTTCTCAAGTTTGCAAAAATAATTACTACATTTTTCACCATTTTCGTGCCAGTTTGCTTTTGCTCTTAATATTAACCCCTCAACCATATTATTTCGTGCATTTTCTAATTCAGTTTTTTTTTTACATAAACTATTAAATAGATTAATATCTGGGTTTGTATTAACCATATCTTCTAAACTTTGTATATCACTTTCTAATTGCTGATTATACTCTTTTCTTTCCCTAGTTTTCTTAATACTATATTCAATTGTATAGCTTCTTATCTTCATTTTTAATATTTCAAAAAACAATTGATCATTACAACTAAATTTAACATTCATATAATCATCAATGGTTCCGGACATATAATATTCTTCAATTGTATCTTTTATACAATTTTTTACACTTGTTATATATTCATTATCTCTTAACAACTGTGCATTGAACTTCCAATGACCCTTTCCCCTTTTTATCTGACTTGCAGAGAAACAAAAAATAATAGCCGAGTGATCTGTTTTGTAACCTGGAGTAATTTTTGTATATTTCATTAGGGAAAACATGTCTTCTGATACAAGAAAATAATCCAAGCGACTTTGTCTAATAGGAGAGCACTGTCGCCATGTATACTTTCTTGCCTCAGGAAAACATGTTCTCCATGGATCCAATAATTCTAATTTTTCTTTCAAATCATCAATTTTTTTTCTACTGTTAGGATTTCTATTGTGTATAATATTATAGTTGTCAAGACTACAGTCTTGAACAACATTCCAGTCCCCACAGAACAAGAAACTTGTGTTAGAAAATTTTGCTATCTTATGAAGAATTTCTGTAAAAAAATTTGGCTCATCAGTATTATAGCCATATAATGCCACTAATGTAATTCTTTGTTCAAAAAAACTTATATCTAATATAATATATCTACCATTTGGGTCTATTACCGATTCGTGGACTGTATAATCAAACCCTGCTTTAAACATTATACTAACCCCTGCACTTCTGTTATTATAGTGACTAAAAAAACATTTCCCTCCCCATTCATCCTCCCAAATTTTTTCTACTTCCTGGGTACTGTGGGTCTCTTGGAAGCACACAATAGACACATTTTTATCTTTTACCCAATTAAATATATCATTTCTTTTTTTTTCACAAGAGAATAAACCCCGTACATTCATAGAAAATAATGATACACTAACTTCCATAGTCTGGTATAACCTTGTATATAATGTAACAGATTATTTGTAAATACATAGTACACTCACTTAAACACACACTCACACAAATGCAAAATGACACTTTAACCATGTTTATAAATTCTCAATTATTTGCATCAGTAAAGGCAAAAAAGTTATGAAATATAAATATATATATATATATATATATATACACACACACATATATATATATATATTAAATACACAGTCAACAAAACAAAGAAAACAATCAATTTCTATGTTCATGTGGAAAATTTAGAGTTATCTCCCTTCTGCTATTTGATTTTAATTTTTTAATATTTGGATGTATATGAATTTCAATACAAAAGAGCTTTAAAATAAAAATTCAATTAGTTAATAATTTTGAGAAAAACTGAATTTTTCTGTTATGAACAAACTATAGTTTGTAAATGCAGAAAGAAAATGTATTACCTTCATCTAATCAGCAGATAATGTATTGTACGAATATGAAGAAAAGAAGTTATTAAACAAAATAGGTACTTATCTACACCATTTACAATCTCTTAATACTCTCTTCTTGTTTTGTGTTTCAAACGTTCATCTATGTTATCATATATGTCAAATTTAATTCTTTGTCCTTCTTTTGTTTCCTTTGCGTAAACACTATCATTGAAAAACCATACACTGTGGAATTTTTTACTTTTACTTAATCTAGACATGAGACCTAAATTCCGTTGTGTAATGTCATCGTGAAACTTGATATCATCTTTCAAATCTTTTCTTTTTCTCATAATACGTGATTTCACCTCTGTGTTTTTTACTTTCACTAGCACAGGTCTTGGAAGACCCATTTTTCCAGGGATTCTATGAATTGCTTGGATTTCACTGTCCTCTATATCTACCTCAAGATCATCCTTAAGTAATGTGATGAATTTTTCTGATAGAATTTCGTCTTTTTCTTCAGTGTAGTTTACTATTCTGATGTTATGTTTACGAGAATACTGCTCGTTGTAGTTTGCCAATTTTATAGCTTCTTTAGATCTTTTTTCGGCATCTATAACCTTTTCTTCAAGATTCTCTATTGTTCTATCCTTTGCTCTCATTCTTTCCCTCAAGTCTTCATTTTCTAAAGAAAGATTGTCCAATCTATCATATAGTTTTCCAGTTCTCTCTCTTAATTGATCATTGAATTCTTTTGTTAAGTTTTCTTTAAAGGACACCAATAATTGACTCACAATACTAGTCACAACTTGCTTCAAATCTTTTTCTTGTACCAAACAAGCCATAGCTTTTGTTAAATCACTTTTTGTGACTGTGCCCTTGAGGCTCTGTTTTATTTCATCTAAATCATTGTGAATACCAACTAACTCCATGTTTTCTGAAATCCCTGTATTGTCTGCACTGTCATCTGACACATTTGAATGAGTCCTTTTTTGTTTTAATGGTTTTTCCTTTGAAGGATTATTAACACTTTGTGAAGTCTTCTTTGCTGCTAGCAATGTTTGTACTTGTGGTTTTACAGGTTTATCTACAGGCATTTTCTGTCACTTTTACTGTCCTAGTGAATTGTGCTCACTTTCCACCTTTTCACCTTTCCACCTTTCAAAACACAAAAGAAAACCCTTGTCCACTTTGATAAAAGTCTTAATCCTGAAAGTATATTTTTCACAAACTTATATATTTTAAGTCCAATAATAGCTGTACAGAATGATGTAATTTTCAACACTGTATTCATTCAAATTCCAGTCCAAATTGCCATAAAACTGAGAGCTGACTTTTAGCTTGCCATTGATCCGGCGGCCATTTTTGGACCCTATGGGAAATGCATACAAATGACTTCTTTTAGAGAACCACTGAATGGAATGAAACTAAATCTGGCATGAATGTTCCTTATGAGGTGCTGACCAAGTGTTGTTACTTTGTAGCCGATCCATCATCCAAGATGGCCGCCAGCGGGGAAGTTAGTTTAACATAGGACCCTATGGGAAATGCATACAAATGACTTCTTTTAGAGAACAACTGAATGGAATGAAACTAAATCTGGCATGAATGTTCCTTATGAGGTGCTGACCAAGTGTTGTTACTTTGTAGCCGATCCATCGTCCAAGATGGGCGCCAGAGGGGGACTTAGTTTAACATAGGACCCTATGGGAAATGCATACAAATGACTTCTTTTAGAGAACCGTTGAATGGAATGAAACCAAACATGGCATGAATGTTCCTTATGAGGTGCTGACCAAGTGTTGTTACTTTGTAGCCGATCCATCATCCAAGATGGCCGCCAGCGGGGAACTTAGTTTAACATAGGACCCTATGGGAAATGCATACAAATGACTTCTTTTAGAGAACCACTGAATGGAATGAAACTAAATCTGGCATGAATGTTCCTTATGAGGTGCTGACCAAGTGTTGTTACTTTGTAGCCGATCCATCATCCAAGATGGCCGCCAGCAGGGAACTTAGTTTAAAATAGGACCCTATGGGAAATGCATACAAATGACTTCTTTTAGAGAACCACTGAATGGAATGAAACTAAATTTGGCATGAATGTTCCTTATGAGGTGCTGACCAAGTGTTGTTACTTTGTAGCCGATCCATCATCCAAGATGGCCGCCAGCGGGGAACTTAGTTTAACATAGGAACCTATGGGAAATGCATACAAATGACTTCTTTTAGAGAACCACTGAATGGAATGAAACTAAATCTGGCATGAATGTTCCTTATGAGGTGCTGACCAAGTGTTGTTACTTTGTAGCCGATCCATCATCCAAGATGGGCGCCAGAGGGGGACTTAGTTTAACATAGGACCCTATGGGAAATGCATACAAATGACTTCTTTTAGAGAACCGTTGAATGGAATGAAACCAAACATGGCATGAATGTTCCTTGTGAGGTGCTGACCAAGTGTTATTACTTTGTAGCCGATCCATAATCCAAGATGGCCGCCAGCGGGGAACTTAGTTTAACATAGGACCCTATGGGAAATGCATACAAATGACTTCTTTTAGAGAACCACTGAATGGAATGAAACTTTGCTGACCAAGTGTTGTTACTTTGTTGCCGATCCATCATCCAAGATGTTTAGAAGTCTATCAGAAAATTGTAAAAAAAATTCTGAATGGTCACAACTTGACCACATATTCAAAAATAATAATGATAAGATGTCTTCAGTAGCTATTGTAAGACTACACTAAGATGACCTGTTTTTAATTTTAAATACTGTGTCAAATTAAACCAATCTTGGTCTCAATCATTATATAATTTTACATAATTTCCAAAATCACATTAGATACAGGTGAGCGACACAGGCTCTTGAGAGCCTCTAGTTTTTTAAAATGACACAAAATACCAATTTCTCAAAAATGCACTTAAATGCCAGCAAAAAGTTCATCTGTCTGGCAAGTTGATGGTTTTACTTCCAAATATAAACCAAGAGCAAATAGAATTGTTTACTTATCTCGGTAATGTGTAAAATATAATTTTCTCAAAAATCTAGTAATTTTTGCCACTGTCTGGCAAGTTGATGGTTTGGTTTGCAATGTATATTTTATCGGTTGCTATATATAGAGAATAATGGTAATTTGTAGTCTGATATTGACTTTATCAGGTTTGTTATTGGACTAGGGGCTTGTTCTGTAAAAAACCTGATAAAGTCAGTATCAGTAAACAAATTACCATTATTCTTTTTATCATAATTTTTAACAAAATTGTTCGGTCTGAATTTTTAAGATAAATAATAAGGTGACCTTTTCAGGAGACATAATGGGATTGTAAGTACTGCAGTTTCATCAATGAGGTTATGATAATTTCATTCATTAAATTGATGCGGATGAACAAGAATAACAACGTCATTGCATTAGCAAATTGTGACGTCATCCTTCACACTCCGATAATTTTATTATCAGTGCCAGTCCACGATAAATTTGGATCAAAGGAAATTTACAAAAATAACCAATAATTTAAATCCATTGACATTTTGGAATTTATATAATCTAATAGGTCCATTGTAAACTAAAAAAAAAAAACATCTTGTTTGTGTTTATTCATTACATATTTTCTTGTGATATGCTTGTTTTTACCTTGCTAGTAACGATTTCCTGTTGAAGGTCGGTGGTTCTCTCTCGGTAATCTGGCTTACACCACCAATAAAAACTGGCCGCCACAAAATAGCCAAATGTGCTGAATACGGTGTAAAATCCATACTAAACAAACAAACATACCTTGCTGGTATGATACAAAAGGACCAGTGAACTAATGTTTTTTTTCAATGGGAGATTCATACTAGCCCTCATGTGCAGAATCCATTTCAGTTCTCTTCCAATGTAGTAAAATTTAGACTTGCCTTACGATTTAGGACTTAATTGATTTAGGAAATTATAACTGTATGACATGAAAATATATTATGATTTCAGAGTTTTATCATTTTTTGATTCCCGAAATTGCTTCTAGATCTATGTTATAATTTAAAGTCAGAGAAACCAGAAATAATGTGATTACGGACCCTTATTTATCACAATAAAAGGGTGTTTTCAAATTCAGTGTTTTTCTTTTCTAGCTACAACTGAAATATGTGATAAATAGATTATTAAATGTTGTTTTCTACATCAGCCTACAGTTCGATCACGGAAGTGTCTGAATGATACATAGGCTAATATGAAAAATGACGTAATCTATAACTATATTGTACATGTATTCAGTAATAAGGTTAAACATGTATTTGGGGTATACATGATAAACTGACCTGTGTATAAATGGACAATTATATAAAAAGCATTTGAATGGCATTTATTGACATTCTTCATCTTGACAGCAGCGGTAACGTCTTCAAAATCTCTTACATTATAGTAAGACCTACAAATGTACTTACCACTATCTTAAACAATTAAATTAGATTGTAGTTTATAAATCACTTGAGAAAAAATTTTGAATAATCTTTTTTATATTGCCACAATTTGGGATAACATATACCCAAAAACCAATATCAGAGTGCAATTAGAGAAAAAAATATTCTGCACAAATATAAAATTACAGGGACAAGGTCAACCCTTAAGAAAATGAAGTCTTTTTCAGGTTTTGTCTGTACAAACAGGTGTGCACCCAACGTCTCTAAAAATCCATTCATCATGCAAAATGCACTGAATATAGTTAGAAATTATTGCAATTAATAAAAAAAGATATTTTCTTTGAAAGCCTTACAAGACCCAAACTCTAAGTTTAACTAGTTTTACATCTGTTTGAAGTGCAAAGCTGCTGTGTTCATCAGAGGAAGCTCATATGTGAAATTATTGATTATTGAAGTTATGTAATCATATTAATTACGCTGGCACATTTTTTGACCCCTTTGATACTTGTCAAACATGTTATTAATTCTATCTTTAAAGTACAATGTATGTTTAAACACTTGTCTGTAGGTTGTCACATTTTCCTGCAGGTGACGTCTCTTTCATTAAACAGAATGTCTAAATCTGTCCTCATTTGCCACCTGCGACCTAGATATATTTTCGGCCACTAACATTTTATTATTTTCTATAGAAATTGAGAAGGGGACTTAAATGGTTCAAGATAAAATATATATTAACCACAAAGGGCCATCAGTGGCATGAATTTACCAGGCATATAAATAATAATAAATATAATTATAAAGTAAATAAAACATATCAACTCTACCTTATGATTTTTAAGGATAATGGCTGGTCTAATAGGAAATAAACAGGATTTGAAATAGGTGTTTTAGTTTCAGAGAACATATGAATAGTAAACAAATAAGCAGGAAAAAAATATAGGTTCATGTGCTCATTTTAGAAACATGACCAGCGAGCATCCTTAATGGTTAAAGTTATTTAGTCAACAAGGGGTAAAATTTGAAGGCATTAGGTTGTATCATCCAATATATCCTTGTAACCAAACACAGAAATAAAGGAGTTGTGACAAAATTCAGAAATAGTCAAAAGGGAACTATGTTGCCTCAGTGGCCGAGTGGTCTAGGTAGTTCGTCATAACTACTAATGATCACTAGCCTGTCAACACTGAGGTTGTGAGTTCTAATCTCACCTGTGGCGGGGTGTGTTCGACTCTGATGTAAATTGACAACCATTGCCAATTTTCCTACCAAAGGTCGTGGTTCTCTCCAGGTACTCAGGCTTCCTCCACCAATAAAATCTGGCCACCGCAAAATGGCCAAATGTGCTGAAAAAGGCATAAAACCCCAACTAAACGAAACAACAAACTACATAGCAACAACATTTTCTTGAGGTTTTTGTCGAAAATCATAGGAGAAACAGATTCTCCTTCAATTTACTCGTGAGTTATGGAATTTCTCCACCATCAAATAGTTAAATTTTAGATTTTTTAACTATCTTGGGTGGAGAAATTTAATAACTCATTGGTACCTGAAGGAGAATCTATATTTAATATTTTCATTATTTGCATAAATAAAAACACCTTCATTTTCGAATTTATAGTGGTTCGAAGGCTTGTTTAGGGCAAATAAAAAATATCTGTTTATGTGATGGCCTGAAAAAAATTAGGGTTGGCAATCAAAAATAAACACAGGTATTTTTTTTTTTTTTTTGGCCTTATGCTCTGCCAATATTATATAAACATGGCTGCTTTCAGTTGCTGTTGAAAGTACGTAGAACATAACAATTTGATGAGAATGAAATAATTATTAGCTATATATATGTATATTTTATTTAACAGGTTAAAGTAGTAAAGTTTTCCTACATATGGACAATAAACAATTTTAGTTTTTGTCGAGAAGAAATGGGAGAGGTGTTAAAAAGTTCTACATTCTCAGCCGGAGCTAATGACAAATTAAAATGGTAAGATATGAATTGTTAAAGGAACAGTCATATAAATGTCTGGGAGATATTTTATACTCATAGATGTATGAATTCAGCAAATGACACATACATCAAATGGTATTAATATACCATAAAATATTTACAAGACACTTCCTACCACGGATACCTCAATAATATCTTCATAGTATGGTGATGTTAGTGCCAACTTAACAATGAATTCCAATTAATCGCCATACATAGTTGGCATTCTGTTGAATTTGTCGAAGGCACATATAAAAAAAAATGTAGAGGAACCCATACAACTATTGTCTTTAGGATATAAGAACCGGTTAATTTTAAAAACGTTTTAGAAATAAATTGCCTGGTTTGATTTCTACAAAATTTTCTGTAGTGCTCAGCCAACAAATTAGTCTTATAAGGAAGTTCACCAGGAAAATATATTGCAAGACAAATTCTATTAAATCTGCTGATGGGAATCGGATACCTATAAATAACTAATGTTCGATTATAATCGGAATAAAGACGGATGGGTCAGCTCATTTGTCCGATATAGAAGTCGTTACAGCATGCTTAGACGCATTTGCTTACATTAATCAAATTTACTATAAATTGTGAATAAAATACTATTACATGCAACAAGAATATAGTGTTATTAAATGGGTATTTTCATATAAAGCTTTTATTATGTTCGAGTCAGTCGTATTGGGTCGAGGGCAACTGAATACTGATCGAGACCCAATACAACTGTACGAGGACATAATACATGCTTTATATAAATATACCCATTTTATAACACGTTTATTAACTAATGACTTAAAAATACAGTACCTATATTAACAAATGACTTAAAATTACAGTACCTATATTAACAAATGACTTAAAATACATTATAAATGTCTTTAATACAATCCCATGTGTCTGAAACAGGTCATTAATACAGGTTTTATACAGAAAAACCCGGAACTGGTCATTAATACAGGTCTAATACAGAAAATCCTGTATTAGACCTGTATTAATTACCAGTTCCGGTTTTGTATTAACTGGACAGTTTTTACTGTATTTAAACATATTAGTTAATAATATGAAATAATATAGAGTAGGCTTTAGCCTAAAATCGGGCAAAGCCCATTCAATGTACATAGCAATATTTTTTAGTCCGTCGTCATGTAAACACAGCCATATTGGAAGCCGTTGTTATGGTGTCATATTTGTAGGTCATTGAAGAAATTTTCGAATGAAGTTCCCAACGCGCACAAAAACTCGAAATTATATCGTATAGAAATTATGTTTTGGCTATCGCCAAAACATAATTTCTTTTTAAGTTTGTGCAAGTGCGAAAATATTTTAACCGGAAGTCGCGCTGTATTTTTTAGGGTTTCTGGGATAGATTTACAAATGCTACTTCCGGTTTGAAACTACAGTCTACTTGATATCTGGAATTGAGACCCATATTCTACACTTAGTCGGGTTTTGCCCGATATTATTTTTAAGTTCTGTCCAAAATACATTTTGATTTAAATTCAAAACTATTAACTCTACCTGATGACCTTATTATCCAAGTAGAATAATCAATTATATGGATTTCTAATCGAGTGCTTGAATTTTCCTTACAATCTACTGATTTTCGATTATAATCGACCACTGGGACACCAATAATTAAACCAAACAAGAAATGATACATGTATTTGCCACTAAATACAAATATAGAATCTGTATGTTAGACAGCATCCAATGTAATAAGATATTAAGATAAAAGGCAGTCCCAGCTGATGTGCCTCATTGTTGAATGATTTTAGGGATATACAAGATTTCTTGAATTTTTTTTTCAATATTTTTGTTGCATTAGTGTATTCTTAAAAAAAACATTGAAAAAAATGTCAAGCTTTCTTGGTTTTTGCAGCTTCTTTTCTTTCAATTATGTTTGTCCTAAATTGTCTTAAAAACTCAGAAAAGTAAATCAGATTTTTTTTTTTCGTTTCAGGTGTTTAAGGGTAAATCCTAAAGGATTAGATGAAGAAAGTAAAGACTATTTATCGTTATATTTATTATTAGTGTCGTGTAATAAAAGTGAAGTTCGAGCAAAGTTCAAATTCTCAATACTTAATGCAAAAAGAGAGGAAACCAAGGCTATGGGTAAGTGTATATATAGATTAATTTGTGAAATTGATGGAAAGTCAGAAATTCTTGCATTTATCATTCTAAATCTTCTTTCAGGGAATACGTTACCATAGCAGGAGGGAGGGGGGGCAGTAATGAGGTTGCCAATAGCTAAACACTTTGACGTTATAGTTTATTTCTATAAAAACCCTTAGTATGTCCTAAAATATGAGGCTTTTCATAATTTTCTCCCTGATAATCACATGAACCCCCAGAATCTGCTAAATTTCGTAATTTGTCTGAGAGCAATGTCGTAGTATTTGGATTTTGGGATATGTGATAGAAGATATTTCATTAAAAAGATATACAATTTTTTGTGAAAAATTTGAAAAAATATGGGTTTTTAGCTCAAACATAACAAAATCAGTGTCAAATACCTTAAAAAATTAAGTCATGAATTTTATATATGGACAAAAATTTACATTATGGCAAAATATTAGAATGAAAGAATAGGAAACCTTACTGTATCGTATTATTTTAAATCAGGCTTCAAATTCTACAAATTTTTGTCTGAAATTTTGAAAAATTTGTATTATTGTGAATTGATATTTTGATGGCTGTGAAGATATTGCAGTGTCATAATACTGCAGAGACATGTTTTAATTTTTGTCATCAACGGACTTATCTGAAATGTTCTCATAAAAATCCATTAATAATTAATTTACCGGTACCTGGGAAAAGATATGCCTGTTAATTGGCGAAGTATTAGATTTTTACTTTTGATGGAGTATTACATTTGTCTTTGATCTTTATAGTGTCTAATTTTCTGTATCCTGCCACAGTCATGATAAGGAAAAATGTTGTTTTCTGAATTATTTCTAATATATTAAGACATAAGTGATGTTGTCTAGACAGTTTCTTGATAAACAAATTATTGTTTTCTTCCTTTACTTTGTAAATTAACGAAAATACTGATAATCTACATTAAAATATAATCTAGTATCATTTATACTGAAGTAAATTGTATCTCATCGGATTGCACACTTATTCTTTCACCTTAAAATATCACTGTTTCCCATAGGGAAAAAACCAAATTGAATTGCAGTGTTGATTGAATGGAAAAGAAGGGTATTATGGATACTCTTGTGACCTATTTACGGTCAGATTCTTGTTACTTTCGTAGAATAAATATAAAGACTTTCAGACAATTACCAGATTTGTTGCTTTGATCCTGCAAATGTCACTTATAAATGTTAGAGGTCCTAGTTGCATTCAACATGTAAAACTTCCAGTAATTGAATTTTTGATAATTAAGAATATGTTAAAATATATGTATGGTTTTGAAATACCTTTTATTGTGAAATATTTATATTTCAGAGAGCCAAAGGGCCTACAGATTTGTACAGGGAAAAGATTGGGGGTTTAAAAAATTTATCCGAAGAGATTTTCTTATGGACGAACAAAATGGTTTACTGCCAGATGATAAGTTAACAATATTTTGTGAGGTAAAATTATTTTTTGGTCTCAGACAAAATGGATGCCTTTAGTTTGATTTCATCCCTCTTTTCTTCACAACAGAAAAAGATAGAAATAAAGTAAAATCTGGTTTACACAATGAAAATAAGAAGTTTGTTGAGAATCAAGAATTTTAATAATTGTGGCCAGTAATTGTGTACAAATATTCCTAGGATTCTGTACTAAGGCCAAATTTATGGATAATCATCCATGCCTGCCATGGTATTTACCTTTTACCAGTATTTTTAACAAGAAAAAATATCATTATTAGTTTGCCGATATAAGGCATGCAGCTGGATGGTTGATTCTAAACAACGGGTAAGGAAAATCCGGTTTTGCTGTCACTAAAGTTCTTATTTAAAAAATCTATGAATATTTTTATGATGGCCTTTTAGTGGATTTATAAGCAAAATGAAATTTTAATGATTTATATTCTTTTCAGTACAAAAATGTCTTTGCTGTTTTGTTGGATTTAAGTGAACAAAAACTACTTTTTTACATCATAATGGTTTATAAGCAGATCTTTAGGATTCTGTACTTGTAACTTGCATTATGTATGTAAGACAGATTCCAGCCCACACATTAATACATTAAGACAATTTTCAGTATATGAGCTTACAGGACAAAATAATTACAAAACCTTCAAAATTAAAATGTTTTGCTCACAGCCTGCTTTTCCATTTATAACTTATTAGGACTATATGTTAAATCTTGTCACAAGTCACAGAAAGCAGTATTCAACTAGAAAATTATGATTGAATATGATACAGTAATGGAAAACAAATCGGATAACAGGACAAACCAATCAGTCAACAAAATCCAATCGACAGTCTACCCTCAGACCAAAAAGACGAAGAGCACAAAGCATAAACATCAAAATAACACAGTCAGGATCGTCTGACTTTGTACAGGCAATGAGTAGTGGTGGAGTTAAACCAGTTACCTTAATGTGAAATCTTGATGTAATGCATGTAAATGAACATAAGAAAGTATATTTACCAATTATCACAATCATTACTGAGATAAAATCCCATAGGACATCTGAGGATCATTGTTTGGTCTTCAGGGTGGTTTTGGAACCGCCTCTTGGTCTCATGGTAGCGTGTTCGCCCCGAGTGCGGAAGGTCATGGGTTCGAATCCTGGCCGGGTCAAACCAAAGACATTAAAATTTGTATTTGCTGCTTCTCCGCCAAGCACACAGCATCTAGGAGTAAGAGCAAAGACTGGTCGGCTCGGGGTCAGTCATCCTTCAGACAGTTACCTCGTGAGCTAGCACATTAAAAATCCGACTCAGCGTGTCGGTCTAGTACAAAGCAGGGATATCCATTATCATATAAATATGTTCTCATCCTGATATGCACCTGGTTACCACTGGACATTAAACAATAATTGATCCATCCATCAATCAAGGTGGTTTTGAGTTGTTATTAATTGAGAATTTTATATCTGTAGGTATCTGTGGTAGGAGATACAGTGAATGTGTCAGGACAGTCAAATTGTACCCCTGTTAAGGTACCAGAATGTAAATTAAGCGATGACCTTGGTAGTCTGTTTGAAAGGTCATCTTTCAGTGATGTTACTTTATGTGTTGGAGGAAGAGAATTTCAAGCACACAAAGCAGTATTAGCAGGTTTGTGAAATTTAAAAAAACTATGACCAAAGGAAGATGAGTACAGTTACCTCCCTTGGGTAAATTTGATTATGGAAATAAGTGACTAATGATTATCATTGTCCTACCATACTTCAAATGAAGTTGATCAATATCACTAAAGCATAAACTGGTGTTTCTTGGAATATCTTGACAGTGTGTAAAAATTCCAAAAAATATTTTTGCCATTTGTTTAAGGAGCTATTCTTGTGTGGATCATAATGAATGAATAATAAGGTACCTTATATTATAATAAGGCTAACGGCACAAGGATTTGTATTGCACTAGAGTTCATACCTCCAAGAATCTGATATTTTTAAGGTCTTTCCTTACAAGTATTTCCTAAATCGTGACACAAATTTTTACTGTGAGAAATTCTGTAGAAAAAGTGGAGTTTCCTGATAAAATCTTAATCAAAAGGTTTGAAGTTTATAAGGAGTATGAGAATTTGAAAGTTTTATTGTTAGCTACCTTCAAAAAAAGGTACAAAATGAAATATTTGCTCAAAAGAATGAAATTAGTATTACAGTGAAATTTCATTAAAAATTATGGTTCATATCAAATATTTTAACATGTATATCCCACTTCTGATTTGAAAATGCACACATATTTCATATTACATGTAATCGTGAATAGTTGTAAATATTATCCGGAGCTGACTTCATGTTTCAAATTAGACAATATGTTGTACTCTGAGGTATAATATTGACCGATTTTAATTGAGTTACGATTTTTAACTGGATTTCCAACACTATGACTGGCAGAAATGAGTTCAGATGTTCCAAAAAAAGTGATGGAAAATCTAGTTTGCTGTCACTCACCTACCCTATTTTTTTTGCACCTACCGTAAAGAGTTTTTGGACATTTTTCAATAAGCACTGTTAAAGTCAGAATGTCTCTACCATGGACCCTTATGTTTAAAAAATTTGTAAATTGGAAAAAAAATCCCTATGTAACTACCTTATTTTTTTATACGACCGCAAAATTTTTGCGGTCGTATATTGGTATGACGTTGGCGTCGTCGTCGTCGTCGTCCGTCGTCTGCGGCGTCGTCCGAAGACATTTGGTTTTCGCACTATAACTTTAGTATAAGTTAATAGAAATCTATGAAATTTAAACACAAGGTTTATGACCACAAAAGGAAGGTTGGGATTGATTTTGGGAGTTTTGGTCCCAACAGTTTAAGAATCAGGGGCCAAAAAAGGGCCCAATAAGCATTTTTCTAGGTTTTCACACAATAACTCTAGTATAAGTAAATAGAAATCTATGAAATTTTAACACAAGGTTTATGACCACAAAAGGAAGGTTGGGATTGTTTTTGGGAGTTTTGGTCCCAACAGTTTAGGAATTAGGGGCTAAAAAAGGGCCAAAATAAGCATTTTTCTTGGTTTTTGCACAATAACTTTAGTATAAGTAAATAGAAATCTATGAAATTTAAACACAAGGTTTATGACCACAAAAGGAAGGTTGGGATTGATTTTTGGAGTTTTGGTCCCAACAGTTTAGGAATTAGGGGCCAAAAGGGTCCAAAATTAAACTTTGTTTGATTTCATTGAAAATTTAACTATTGGGGTTCTTTGATATGCCGAATCTAACCGTGCATTTAGGATCTTAATTTTTGGTCCCGTTTTCAAATTGGTCTACATTAAGGTCCAAAGGGTCCAAAATTAAACTTAGTTTGATTTTAACAAAAATTGAATTCTTTGGGTTCTTTGATATGCTGAATCTAAACATGTACTTAGTTTTTTTATTATGGGCCCAGTTTTCAAGTTGGTCCAAATCGGGGTCCAAAATTAAACTTTGTTTGATTTCATCGAAAATTGAACTTTTGGGGTTCTTTGATATGCCGAATCTAACCGTGCATTTAGATTCTTAATTTTTGGTCCCGTTTTCAAATTGGTCTACATTAAGGTCCAAAGGGTCCAAAATTAAACTTAGTTTGATTTTAACAAAAATTGAATTCTTTGGGTTTTTTGATATGCTGAATCTAAACATGTACTTAGTTTTTTTATTATGGGCCCAGTTTTCAAGTTGGTCCAAATCGGGGTCCAAAATTAAACTTTGTTTGATTTCATCGAAAATTGAACTATTGGGGTTCTTTGATATGCCGAATCTAACCGTGCATTTAGATTCTTAATTTTTGGTCCCGTTTTCAAATTGGCCTACATTAAGGTCCAAAGGGTCCAAAATTAAACTTAGTTCGATTTTAACAAAAATTGAATTCTTGGGGTTCTTTGATATGCTGAATCTAAACATGTACTTAGTTTTTTTATTATGGGCCGAGTTTTCAAGTTGGTCCAAATCGGGGTCCAAAATTAAAGCTAAAAAGGGGGTAAATTTTTTTTTTTTGGGGGGGGGGGGGGGGCAATTCTCCACAGCATATTGTATTACACAAAAGCAAAAAATTGAATATAAATTCAAATCATATGACCAATTCTAAGTTCTTTATTTCAGTTATTCTGTGTCAGAAACCTATTATGTGTCAAATATTTGAAGAAATTTTCAATTGCACAGTATTGCGCAATAGCAAGAAATTGATATGTGTGCCCTGTTATCAAAACTTTATTATTAACAAATTCCATTGAAAATTTGCCAATATAAAATGTGCTGATGAAGCTTTTTTGTTTATCTTATCTAAACTGCTTTTAATATGTATATTTAAAATTTGCCATCCATGACTATGATGTCATTTTCTATTTTAATATGTTATGGTGTATTTAAATGGGCTGTTATGGTTGCAAAGTATAAAGAAATGGGGGGGGGGGGGGGTTGAAAACAAAATTTGGGGGGGGGGGGTAAATGAGAAATTGGGGAGGGGGTAATTTTTTCTCATTTCATATTTCATAAATTAAAAAGAAAATTTCAAATTTTTTTTAGCAAAAAAAAGGGGGGGTTACAATAAATTTTATTGTTTTTTGTTTTTTTTTTGGGAGGGGGGTCAATGTGCAACTTCATAGTGTATTGCACAAAAGCTAAAAAAAGGGGGTAAATTATTATTATTTTTTTTTTGGGGGGGGGGGGGCAATTCTCCACAGCATATTGTATTACACAAAAGCAAAAAATTGAATATAAATTCAAATCATATGACCAATTTTAAGTTCTTTGATTTCAGTTATTCTGTGTCAGAAACCTATTATGTGTCAAATATTTGAAGAAATTTTCAATTACACAGTATTGCGCAATAGCAAGAAATTGATATGTGTGCCCAATTTTAAATTTTAAATTGGTTATTTCTGATTTATATATAAAAACAAATAATACTGATATGGTTTGAATAGGTAAATTAAAAATTTTTAAGTTCTTAGACAACATTCATTCTGTGTCAGAAACCTATGCTGTGTCAAATATTTATTCACAATCCAAATTCAGTATTGTATCAAGCTTGAATGTTGTGTTCATAATTGCCCCAGCTATTCAGGGTTCGACATCTGCGGTCGTATCTAGCTGCGCCCAGCGGAGCATTTTATTTTATCTTGATGTAACAGGAACCATACTTATTTTTTACTTGGCCTTGTATGAATTTAAAATATTTTCATCAATTTTCACATTGTTATGCATGAACTCAAAAAATTCTGTGATTCTTGTTGAAAAATCACCAACTCCATTACCATTTACTTTTATCATATAAGAAATCAAACTGGTGTGTCAGCAGGTTTTTGTTTCTTCAGATCAGCAACTGGAAAACAACTGTCATATTCCTGACTTGGTACAGGCATTTTTCGAAGAAAATGGCAGGTTAAACAAGGTTTTACGGCTAGCCAAACCTCCCTCTTAAACAACAGTCGTTCATAGTTCCATATTGACAAAAAACAAGGGAAGCAATAATTAAGTAAAACACTGACAAACAGATGGAGTAAATTACAAACCTATTTAACAATGTATCCCTATTGTTCATTTATTGTGCAAATATTGGGATGTATACATATATGACATATCTGTGAGCCACTGGGTGGCCACTAATCATTAGTCCAAAGATAGATGAAGCCCACATAGAAAAAACAGGCACTGAATGTCCCTAAAATTACACTTTTCCTGATGTTATACTTGAGAAAAAAAAAAGCACTTAATGTCCCTTAAAAAGAAGTATCTAAACTTACACTTTTCCTACAAAAATTTTTAAAGTCGTATGTTATACTTGAGAAAAAGAAGCACTTAATATCCCTTAAAAAAAAGTCTAGAATTACACTTTTCCTACAAAAACCTACAAAAATTTTTAAATTGTAAATTATACTTCAGAGAAAAAATGAATCTAGGTAAAATAGATAGCAGTCAAACCGGACAACACCTGGTACAATAATTATACTGCACCTAATATACGGAGGTTTTGTTTATGAAATAAAGATTTGACATTTGAAAGTAATGAGACTAATTTATAAAACAACAGCTGTTACAACAGGGTAATAGAGGACAAAATTATTTTGTTCAAAGGGAGATAATCTGTCATTCTTAACAGATGATAAATGGGTAGTATGATTGTCTAAAAAAAACTTTAGTTTTATGTTTCAAAGTGTTAGATATTGCCTTCTAGCATTGAAATAAACATGTTACGCTCAGATATGTGTGTTTAGGAGAAAAATTATTAAAAAACCGTGTTGGAATTATGACAATTCAAGATAAACAATTCACAGGTTCAAGATAGTAGCCATTATAGGCAGTGAAATATATTAATGCTATATAGATCTTTAAATATAATATGTAAAGATAGGTATGACTTTAATCCAAAAAAATAGTATAAAGAAAGAATTGTTTCTTTCAAAACTAAATGTATTATTGCATTCTAATATAATATTTCATATTTTTACAGCACGTTCTCCGGTGTTCAATGCAATGTTTGAACATGAAATGGAAGAAAGGAAACAGGTTTGTAAAATCTTTTATCAAAAAATATAAGCCAGCTTAACAGTTAAAAAAATATACGTCTTTCTATGGCACGCCTGAACCACTTTTATTACTTAATCTTAGATTATCTCAGATAAACTAGGATTTTCTCAGATAATCCCGGTTTATCTCGGATAAACAGATTTTCTCAGCTTAATTCAAATTCGAGAAAATCCTAGTTTATCTCAGAAAAGTAAGAAAATCTAGGTTTTTCTGTACAAATTTCAGATAATCTTAATTTATGTTCAGATAATCAATTATCTCATTTCTAGGTTTATCTCCGATTCTAAATATACCAAAGAATGGTATAAATTTAAAAGATGTGGCAACATCTGATACCATGGCCACTTATTATGATATTCAACAGGAAAAATCCTGATTTTTTTAAAAGTAATAAAGATTTAGAAATTGTCTTATTTTAGTTGATATGCTTCATTTATCTAATTTTTTTTTAGATTTAATGCAACTATACAGAAATAAATATACTTTTAGTATAGATTACATAAATTTATATCTTTATTCTCGAAAACCTAAGCACAACGGTACAGATACATCTATACAAATAAATAAAAATACATAATATAAAATAAAAATCAATATGGAGACATAAAGTGGTTACCCAGGAGGCTTTAGGCATTTATTGATTATTCTGATAAATTTACACAAATTGTTTAGTTCAGACGGGTTGTTACTTTTCATAAGATCTTGAAATTTTAATATATTTGGCCTGTGCACAAAATGGCTTTAAAAATGGCGCAATGTGTCATGGCTTTCTATTGGTCGAACCAATGTTTCTGCGTCTGTCTTTTTTTCTTCAGATAATCGTTTTTCTCCAGTTAATTATTTATCTAATATTTTGACAAATATCCTGAATTATCTCAAATATGCATTAAGCAGAGAAAATCCCGATTTATCTGAAAATTCTGAGAAAAATCTGGATTATTTGAAAATTTCCAAGATAATCCTGGTTTATCTGAGCTTAATGCAAAATAGTGAGATAATCTTAGTTTATCTGAGAAAATCCTAGTTTATTTGAGATAAACTAGGATTATCTATAAAAGTGGTTCAGGCGTGCCATATCTTTCTCATCAAAAATTTGATGTTTGGCAGTTTAGTAGTACACTTATTTGTAACATTGTGTAGTACACTTATTTGTAATATTTTGTAGTACACTTAGTTGTAATATTTTCTATATATTTACAACAAGATGAAGAACAGCAATAAAAGTGCTGAACTTTAATAGGTTCTCGGGAAAGACCGTGTGATTTTCCACGAGTGATAGAAATTTTATGTCTTTTTGGGAGTGGAGCAAAGCGGAACAAACTATCACGAGTGGAAGATCACCCGGGCTTTCCCAACAACGCATGTTAGTACCTATTTTATCCATAAAGCACCAACTTTACAACACGTTTTACTTTTGCCCGTGTCTGTAAAGTGAAGGCAAAGAAGCCATTCCTACAATTGTGATTTCAAACAACTCAGGACGTTTATCTTGGTGACGATGACGTCGGACGAATTGTAGCGTCTGATTGGATATCACAACGAGTACTAACGAATGCACGTGAAATCGTCTCAACCCATCTACGGCCATTTACGGAAGAATTTGTACAGTCATGTAGCAATTTTATCTCAAGACTTCAGTTACCTTTTTTTAAAAGTGCATATCTTTCACTTAAGGAAGCACAAATGGGAAAATAATATTTAAAGCATTTCCAGCCAATAGCAGGCAAATTTGATTTTCATGGGGCTGCTATTTATTTATCAAATGACTGTTTAATATCATATCTGTTGTTTTTTTGCCCATTGATTGGTCTAATTTCACAAATATTCATAAAACTATGATTAGTCGTTGTTATATAAATGTGAACTGATTTCTGTTCTTCAGTGTATTTGTTCCGTTGATGTCCTGGAACCATATTGATCACAGTTGTACAAATGAATGTTTGTTAAAATGGAACCAGTACCTAGCAGCAAATTGATAAATATTTGAATTATTCTTTCTTTGACTTCAATGTGTGATATTTTGTACTACATTTTCAGTTTCATAAACAAAATTTCTTTGCTTGAAAAATTGCTTAATCTGTTTTTGATGGCCTCTTTGGTGTTTTAGCAACCACTGTTGTATTGTATTTATTTAATTTCAGAACCGAGTTGAAATCACAGATGTTGATCATGAGGTGATGAGAGAAATGTTAAGGTTTATTTATACGGGCAAAGCTCCTAATTTAGATAAAATGGCTGATGATCTTTTAGCTGCTGCTGATAAGGTATATCATATTTTAATATTTATAATTTTTCAAGTAACTTTTCAAAAAGGTCTAAAAGACAAAATTAGATTAATGCAAATTTACTACAAACATTAATTAAGCCTTAATTTGCACTAGAAATTTTTTTTTAAATTTTTTATTCATCAGATTTGTGAAGTATAACATTGAAAGAGCAACACAAATCAGTGGATTATTCTACATGACTTTCAGCTTAGTAAGCCATATTTGTAGTGGTCAATATTAATTGGATAAAAAAGCTGAAAAACCTCCACACAGAAAACTGGCATTCATTTACGTTTCATTTTGCAGGAAGTTTTATATTCTTAAGATCTTCCATGACACATTTACCATTGCACCTAATCAAAATGTAAAGAAGCTAATTATTGTTAAGTCAACAGCGTTTTCTGAAAAGTTAATAAATTTACTTTAATATAAAATATAACAAGCTATATTATATAAGATCTTGTTCAGTAGCTGATGAATTATTGTATTACCCACTAGCAGTGCCATTCCAGGGATCACCGCAAGCTGTTTAAGGGTGGGGCTTCTCCACCCTTAAATTTTCAGCACCACCCTTAGATATTTAACACCACTCTTAAAATTTTATAATTATATGATGAAATGTAGAATATTTGACAATTTATACTGCACACAAGTATAACTTTGTGCCTTAATTATCTTAGTTTTGCAGTTGCCTTCAATTTTGAAGGTTTTTTCAACAGTTTCTAACATGTCTTACAAATTTAACCAAGATCTTATAAAAATTCTAATTTCAATTTGAAAGTTTTATGTCATGTGCACCGCCCTTAGAATATATTCTGTGGTGATCCCTGCATTCACCAAATTTAAATACAAAATAAAACCTTAATAGCTAGTTTGCTGGTTCGTTCTGTTCAGTTATGTCATAAAGTTTATATTTTTTTAATAGTATGCATTAGACAGATTAAAAGTCATGTGTGAAGAAGCATTGTGTTCAAATTTAAGTATAGAAAACGTTTGTGAAGTTTTGGTGCTCGCCGATTTGCATAGTGCTGACCAACTGAAAACGCATGCCATAGATTTTATAAATAGGTATGTATATAATGTCTAAGAATATTGATTAGACTACAAAAAAGGTAAACACCCAGACTTAATTTTATCATGCTCTAAAGCATTTAGAAGACCTAAATTTATTTTACTTTACATTTTCTTTTTCTTTATCACTTATTTCCATGATAAGTCCAATGAAAATTAAGTTTGCTTATGCCTGTAAAGGACATTTGAAATGTTTCTAATAGACAGCCCAAAATACTGATAGACCACCAAAAAGTCAACTTCCAGACATTAATGTATGGTTTTATTATGCCTGTGAAAACTACAAATATTGGTATCAAATCAAATATAATGATTTTAAAGGCATTTAAGTAATGAATCATCCCAGGACAAAAATTCTGGCTACTGTGCTAATAATGCAATAAGTTGAAAATAAATTTCTTTTTTATTACAGCCATGCAACAGACATAATGGAAACCCAGGGGTGGAAAACATTAATTCAAAATCATCCTCATTTAATAGCTGATGCATTTCGTGCTTTAGCCAGCCAGCAGAGCCCTCCATTAGGACCTCCAAGGAAACGAGCTAAGACATCATAGCCCAGTTTTCATCATGTGGGAAAAGACAGTATAAAATTACTCTGGTTTTCCTGTAAATTTTATTCCCAGCAAATATGTGATACTTATATGTAAATGCTGTTTGGTGCCATGACCAAGAATTATCTTATAGTCATAAGCCTAATGTTTAGAACTAAATATGGCCAGTAGAAAAAATGAGTTTTTGGATTGAAAATTATTCTTAACTTAATTTATTGGGATGTGAAAGGAATGTAATAGCATGGCAGAAAATGAGAAATATGACAAATATGGGGATGTATTACCAATGGCATTATGAAATATATGGAGAGTTCAGATTGTTTGCAAAATACATTAAAAAGGTAAAAATACCTGGAAGTGAATTCTGATATAACATGACCCAGCATCACAAAGAGAAATTAGAAAAATATCCTGAATCACAAAATGTTTGAAATGAAGCTGAGAATGATAGGGAATTTTAGTGTCGATATTGACGGTCAAAGTATGATGGAGGTGAAATTTAAAAATGCATAATGGTTATATTTCTGCTTTGCCTTGCAAAATATTCTTGTTATAGCAGGACTATTGGCATTGTTTTGTCTGTTGTCATGGCAACATGCAATCAAATGTTTGAAATATTTTAAAATTTAACTTATATTACTGTTATGTAAAGTTGAAAATCTCATGGTCACTGGAAGATTTGTACCAGTGATTTGGAAATATTTAGTGTGTAGATTGAGTGACGAGTGAATAGTAAAGAATGTTACACAAGTTGTATTTGAGCAAATGTGTATTTTTTTCAAAGACTTTTTCTTTGAAGTATGCTTTTGTTCCCTGTGCTTCCCTTATGTTGTATGATATTAATATCATTGAGTGACCATACTGTGTATGACTGTGACAATATAGATGCAAGTTTCAAGTCATAGGGGTAAACAGCTCTCAGTCTGGTTCAGTTATAAAAATGATACACAATATCCTTTTAGAATCAAAATAATTCACCGGTGGCATGCTCTACCCTCATTTAACATGTTTAAGTTTTACATTTGTTAAGATTTTATACCTTGCAATCACTTAACAAATAGAATGCTTACCCATATTGATTTGAGCTTATAGCTTTGCAACAATGAAGTATTTCTTAAACAAGAAACAATTGAGTTATTTGCTTTTAATTACCAGTAGTTGGACAGTGAATAGCTTCCCTTTGCTTAAAAGACTAGGGAGAGAGTTTGCTCCCTTAGCTGGGTTGTAAGGGGAAACAACTTTGTATGCAAAAACTTCATAAAAGAAAAATTTAGCTTTGTTCGGATGCTTGTTTGTGTGTATTTTGTGTAAATGAAATTGTTAGTTTACTGTTATTTGTAAATGTTATTTATAAATTGTACATTGTTTGCCAGATTTCACAATTCCAAAACTTTGATGTCAATGTTTAAAATCATTTTATTTTATGTTTTCCCGTTAAATTTTGCTTTTTCATTTCGTTTCATCTGTTTCCAAAAAAATAGGGCTTTATCATTCAGCATCTTGTATATGCTTTAATAAGCAGTGCACGATTTCTTTTGCAAATGGAAGTATTTACATTTATTGTATAGAAATTGGACAGGGCTCTCTTCTTTTAGTTGTTAACATTTTCATTATACATATCCCTTATTTTGTTGCTGGGGGATAGAAAAATGGGGGGTCATTTTAGCAAAGATGAGACAAGGTTTCAGTCAAAACTTCCGTTCTTTTTGATTTGGAATTTAAAGATGACTGTCATTAAGTTGTTGTATTCACATGAACCTAACGGGTGTATTTTCTACGTTTTTTTTTTTTTTTTCAATCAGAATTGTGTACAATTTAAATTTAATGATATACTACATGGATTTTTTCAAAGCTATTTTCTGTTATTTAGTTCAAAACACAGAAATCTTTAAGTTAATAGTTCCCTGTCATGAATTAGCTATTGCATGATGGGTAACCAGTTTATTGTGCAGACCAGTGAAACCTAGTTGCTTTGGTCTATAATCCCTATGATGTAGGAATATGTTAGACTTTATTGGTATATTTATAATGAATTAGTGCTATATGTATATTAAGTAATGGAAAAAAATTGTCAGCTCGGTTTATTTTCATATTAACATGTTTTACACTGGAAAATTTATTTTAGTATCCAATTTTATTCAGTCTTGTAATATTTGCAGCATTTCTACATGTATGGGTCATAGTCCTGGTGTAAAAGGACCATTTACTGGGTCTAGAAAATGTATCTAAGCATAAAGAAATTTGGTATGCAATATTTACCTCTTTCTAAGAATCATACCATTCACCAATCCCACACTAAAAAGTTCCATTCCAGTTGTTTGTATTAGTTGTTTTATATTTAATCTTCTCTCTAGGGGCAGCCTTAAAAATATGTTTGTTTCCTCTTTGAGACCCTATCCTGAAAGGTCTGGGTAGCTAGAGAGGTAATTTTTTTTTTTTATCAAGCAGGTTTCAGATCCTATGCTTTTACGACATTTAGATTTCTAAGTAACGATGACCCAAGGAATTCCCAAAAGAGTGTTACTAAATACAAAACAAATGTTGAAATCAGACCCAAAAAATTTCCAGAAATGGGAAATCGTTAAATAAAAAATTTTTCATGGAACAGGCTGTGAATGTTTTTATGTCACTGCAAATTCGGCGAGTCGGTCGCAAAGGGGAAACAAAAAATTTTTAATTTAGGCTAAGTAACCGTCAACCCAAAGAAAAACCAATTTGATCAATCTGCAAAACTGTAGGCACCTAATAATTTTTGTTACTATATTGTTTACATTTTTAATAATTCAGGAAATACCCAAAACAGTTCTGACACCTGGTTTTAATTTCTTCAACTAAACATGAAGATGAACCAGTACTTTCAAGAAAACTTTTATCATGTTGTATACATGCTAAATTTAGGATGTTAGTGCTATATACAATTTAGGAATAAATCATATGTTGTTCCATTTCCCAAACATTTCTGATGGTAGAGTTGGAATACACATACAAGTTGTATTCAGGTTCAGTCTTAATAGACAAGGATTCCCAGTTTTCTAAACAGGAGATTGTTCATTCTCTGTTTACTGTGGCTTCCTCCACCAATAAAAACTGGCAACCGTGATATAGTTATTGCACAGAAAGTAGATTAAAACACCAGTTTTACCATTAAAACCTAGGACGGGAATAGGGGTTAATCCATGTTTTAGTTTAGGTTTAGAATCACACAAAGTCTGCATGCAAATACAATTTTTTCAGTTATGATTGAGAATAATTCATTCATCTGTTCATACTTTGTTAACTAACTTAATTGCCAACCATGCAGATTTTCAATTTTTGAATAAGAACTAAAAAATGGGGGCCTTGGTGGCTCATTGGTCTAGGTTGTCAGATGATGACATTAAGTTTGCAAGTTTAACGTGAGATGTGTTTAAGTCCAAACTTATTGGCAAGGATTGACATTTTTTCTCCCCAAGTCTTTTTTTTTGGCAGCCACTGCATTGTACATGCTTCCTCCATCAATAAAAACTTGCCATGGAGATATAACCAAATTGATTTCAAAAGTAAATTTAAAACTTAACTTTAACAATGAAGTCTATAGTAAAAAATTATGAATAATAATTGGAATTTCCGAGTGAAATCAAATTTGATAATTCACCCAGTGAAATCTCAAGTCATATAATATCACTCAAGAAAGTGACATAACAATTTGCCGTCACCAACGACGTTGCTATACCAACGTAAAGGCGTTTGTCATATAAAAACATAATCCCTTGTATTTTCTCGTTAAATCTTATAAATACATGGAACGTTTCAATGTAATAAACAGAATAACTAATCTCAAAATTTGAATACCAAAAATCTAGTCATGACAGATAAACACTAATAATTCACTCATTCACTAGGCACATTCGTAAATTAATGTGTTGTTTGGCATAGATTTGTAGGTATTCGAATTTCAAGATTAGTTATATTATAATTATTCTAACAGAATCCAAACTGAATCTCTTACTAAATGTACGAGACGGGGGTTGCATTTAAAACTTGAACAGGAAATGTACTATTTGACAAACACCACTAAAAAATATTTTCATGAAAATAAATAAAAAATTCATTAAGAAAAAACTGTGGTATAATTTTTAGCTCACCTGGCCAAAGGCCATGTGAGCTTTGTCATCACTTGGCATCCGTTGTCCGTCCTTCTGTTAACTTTTCACACTTTAAACTTCTCCTCTGAAACCACTAGGCCAAATGGAATTAAACTTGGAAAGAAGCATCTGTGTTAGGTCCTTTATAAAGTTTCTTCATTTCGTTCTGATCAGACTACAATAATTGCAACAATGGGCAAGTCTTGTTTCTGATTGGCTGATATAAAAAAAATCTCTGAAATCACTAGGCCAAATGGAAAGAAACATGACAGGAAGCATATATGGGAGGTTGTTTACAAAGTATCCTTATTTTGTCCTGATTGAACTACAGATATGGCCACCATGGGTAGTTCTTGTTTCTGATTGGCTGATATAAAAAAATCTTCTGCTCTAAAATCATGGGGCCAAATTGAACGAAACTTGACAAGAAGCATAAATGGGAGGTCCTTTATAAAATGTCCTCCCGATTGGACTACAAATGGGCAGTTCTTTTATTTGATTGACTGATAGAAAACAATCTTCTCTGAAGTCGCTTCGCCAAATGGAACAAAACTTGACATGAAACGTCTATGGCAGGTTCTTTACAAAGTCTCTGCATTTTGTCCCGATTGGGCAACATGGCCGTCGTTGATTAAAAAAAAAAAATTCTGGAACGAGTTGGCCCAAACTGTCAGACAGGAAAGCATCTATGGAAAGTCTTTTATGAAATAAATTTCTTTCATTCTGATTAGACGACAAGCATGGCTGCCATGGACAATTCTTGTTTCTGATAGGCTGATATAATGAAATCTTCTCTGAAACTGCTTGGCCAAATGAAACAAAACTTGACAAGAAGCATTTGTGGGAGGTTTTTTATAAAGTTTTCTCATTTTGTCCAGATCATGTGACAAACATGGCCGCATTGGGAAATTCTTGTTTCTGCCAGGTGAGCGATACAGGCTCGGCCCTCTGAGCCTCTAGTTTTTTGAAAAAGTTCTTCAAGGGGTCATCACTGATATACAATATTTTCTTCATTTAAAACTATATTTATTGGAAATTCACTTTTCCTCAAACATTCAAACATACTTTCAATATTTAAAAAAAAAATACTTCAATCGTCGAAGATGTGCTGTGCAAGTTGAATTCTCTAGATCTGAAATTACCATATTTTATTTTTGTTAAAAGTACTTCTCACCAGAGAAATAAAAAAATATACCACCATTACTGATGGTACATATTTGGTTTATATATTACACATGTATATAAAGGTTAAACTTGTCCAGTCACAAGAACCTACAATTTCATTTCTGCATGGAAAAGTTTACAAAACTTCCATTATATTTGAGGTCAAAGATTTAAAAGATAGGCATTCAGTTTCATTCCATGTAAATTATAAAAGTATATATGTTGTAAATAAACAAATTAATCATAAATTATTTTGTTTTCATTATCACTCATAATATGAAAGGTTTATGATGGAAGTGAATTCTTTACACCTGCTCAGTTGCCAGTATTTGAATACTAGCATAAAATCGATACTGTAAATTTACTGTTACAAAAGTGTTTAATTTGTGAAAACTAAGGAGTATCTCTCTTGTACATAACACTATCCTTAGATTTTTTGGCTCTTCAACATTTTGGATTATTGTTTTGGTTTTCAACATTTTAGACCTTAATCTTAACTGATGAGTGGTATATCAATGAAATGTGCATCGAAATTCAAATCAGAATTTATCAAACAAAATCCAAAAGTAATAATTTTTTGTTCCTGTTCTTCATTACACTATATCTGACAGATTGTTACTTAGTAGTTGGAACCATTTATATATGCTCTAAACAACTGCCTTGCTAAGTATTACCACACTTAGGACCATTCTTTATACCAGTGGTCTATTAAGTGCAAGGTTGTTAGGAAGAAACATGAAATTGTTATGGTCACTAACTTTCCATACGCTCACAGTATGACATAGTATGGTGAATGTTGTATGGGCGTACAGGGAAAATAAGATACCTTTTTGTGTAATCAACTCCTCCTTCAGGTTTTATCCAGATCTTTGAACCAGAAGAATGTTTATGGACATTTTGAAGGTATGCCTGATGGAGTCTAATATCATTTGTAGAATTTTTTCAGATTTACCGTGTGGGAAATTTAGTTATTTTTTGCAACAAATGTCTACGGAGGGTATGGATTTTGAGTTGTCAACTCCTATCATCTTTGAAACTGAAGAATGTTAATGGACGTTTTGAAGATGTGTATGAAAGAGTATGATAGCATTCTAAGAATGTTTAATGTGATAAAACTTAATAAAGCCAAATGCTCGTCAATAAACCATCCCGACACCGGCAAAATTATGCTCCTTACAAGATGCCCTATGTGATAATAACCAGGTTCTCGTCCTGAAGAAGCTTGAAATATTTGCCACTGGGCGTTAAGCAACAATCAATCAATCAATCAATCGAAAGTAAATAAAATCTTTTTAAAGTTCTAAGGTTTACCAAACTCAATGTTGTATATATAAATTGTCAATTGCTATGGATAGTTTTCATTGAGGTGACAGACATCAGACTTGTAATTTATAGACAACTAGAAGTTGTGTCTGTAATTCACGGATGCACCGCCCTAAAATCCATATAAAATGTAGGTCATCATGTATGAATGCTCAGTACTATCCAAGGCACATCAAATGATGAAGTTTCATGATACACTATGCTTAGGTCCAAAGAAGTGAACCTAAACGCAAAACTTAACCACATAGTTCTGTCGTCCGTACGGACGGACAAAGGTAACTCTATATTCCCCATCCACATTCGTAAACAGGGTATAAAGATCAATAAATTAATTTCAGAGTTGCAGATTTTGTCAGTATATCAAAAACCTTCATTAAAACTACCAGTACAGAGTTCTCAGTAACAACGAGCTGAATTGGATAGCACGGCTGCTGTGCTTTCGGAGCAGAGAATTAATATCTAGGGCATTGGTATTTTTGTATGTGGTTTTGCATTGTATTTAATATCTGCATTTTTTCCCCGTGATTTTTTAACTCAGTGACTATTGCTATCACTTTGCTTCTGTCGTCCGTCGTCTCCTGAAACTTTCCTATAAAGATCTTATCCTCTGAAACCAGAGGGCCAATTGGGACTAAACTTTGGTGCAATGGCCTTTGGGTTGCTCCCTTCCTAAATTGTGTCCGGCGTCTCAGACTTCCAACCAACATAGCTGCTGTTAATAAAAACCAGACGCTCCGTGGACCCTGAATCGCCCGACTGGATTTTAGGTGACCACAACTGACAAAGCGCTTCTAGATAAGATCTGTAAGGAATTGTTCTACAGTGTCCAGCACTTCTAGATAAGATATGCAAAGAATTCTTCCAGTGTCCAATGTTAAAAATGTTAAACTAAGTCCATCTGTGACAGCTAGCTTGGATTCCGATCGGCACAAAAACATAACTTAGTAGCAGACATTTATCCAAGGATCTTCATGCAACAAAAACATTTCAATTAGCTTAGTATTTTCTGACAAGATGACCTTTGTGCAAATTGCCCCTTAGGATCCAATGTTAAATTAAGTCTGGTTGTGGCAACCATCTTGAATTTCCGATCGGCACAAAAAAACATATCTCTTGTAGAGGTTCATCCAATGCTTGTTCATACATAAAAATATTTCAATTGGCTTGTTAGTTTCTGACAAGAAGACTTTTGTACAAATTTCCCATAGCGTTCAATGTTAAACTAAATCTGGCTGTGGCGATCGTCTTAGAATTTTCCGATCGGCACAAAAACATAACTTTTTTAGAGGTTAATCCAATGCTTGTTCATAAATAAAAATATTTCAATTGGCTTGGTATAGTTTCTGACAAGAGGACCTTTCTACAAATTCCCCATAGGGTTCAATCTTAAACCAACATAATTTGTAGTGGTCTATCAAATGATCATTCACACATCCAACACATTTCAATTGGGTTGGTTGTTTCTGACAAGAAGACCTTTGTACAAAATGCTCCAATGATAAACTAAGTCCGGCTGTGGCAGTCATCTTGAATTTCCGATCGGCACAAAAATCAATAGTTTCTGACAAGAAGAGCTTTAAAGATAAGTCCAATCAGAATGCATAACCTGCCCATGGTAGCCATGTTGAATAACAAATCGGCTCAGAAAAAATATCTTTTGTAGTGATCTATCAATTATAAATGATCATTCACACATCAAAAACATTTCGATTGGCTTGGTAGTTTCTGACAATAAGACCTTAGTACAAAATTCCCCATATCCTCCAATGTTAAGCAAAGTTCGGCTGTGGCGGCCATCTGGAATTTCCGATCGGCACAAAAAACATACCTTTTGTAGAGATTCATCCGTTGCTTGTTCATACATAAAACATTTCAATTGGCTTGACAGTTTCTGACAAGAAGACCTTTATACAAATGTTAATCTTAGTCCGGCTGTGACGGCCATCTTGATTTTCCGATCGGCATAAAAAACATAAAGTTTGTAGAGGTTTGTTCAAGGATCATTCAAGCAACAAATCAATTCAATTGGCTCAGTAGTTTCTGACAAGAAGAGCTTTGAAGATAAGTCCAATCAAAATTAATTATCTGCCCCTGGTAGCCATGTTGAAAATCCAATCGGCATAAAAAACCATCCAATTAACATTCCTGCCAAGTTTGGTTTAATTTTGGACTGTGGTTTCAGAGAAGATGAAAATGTGAAATGTGGACGGACGACGGACGCAAAGGATGACAAAAGCTCACGTGGCCTTTTTGGCAAGGTGAGCTAAAAAGAGGGCATTTTAAAATCTTTCTTCGCAACAATGGTCCATAGGTGGTCCTCTTCCAGAATGTATCCGATGACTCAGACTGTCAACCAAGATGGCCACCATAGCCGAAATTCCTAGCTATAAAGGATAAAATTAGTGTTAGAGCACGCCATGATCTATGATATGGTCGTAGATAGACTGAATTCATAAATGACGGCCATGGAAATAAAATGTATTCTATTAGATTACGGACAGAACGCTTTTCTGCAATGATCAACCAGTGTCAAAGAACCACGTTATATATATACATGTAGATATCCGTAGATTTGAGCGAGAAAATTGGAAAATAAGAATGGATTCTTTTGTTGTTGTCCTAGAAAGTGGGTGACAAAAGTTTTCAAATAAAGTTGATATTGTGAACCTCACAACACTCCCTCGTGCATAGCTCTGCCCTTAGATGGTTTAAAATTGCGTTTTGGTGTTACCCTTTTTGTCATGTGGGGATTTTTAATTTGCTCTTCAACGTTTTGGATTTTTGTTTAGGCTTTCAATAATTTAGGCGTTGAGCACATCTGACTGTAAATCGACAAAATGTGCACATCTTGTGCATCAAAACTGGTATCAAAGAATTTATTGTATTAATTACAAACGTCAAATCATAGTTATTAAGATATTTTTTTTATTTCATAAGGAATGTAATTTAAATAAATTACAAAGGTTTATCATTACAGCACCATAGCATTTTTATCAGTGGTGAAGAATTTCAGTATTCTGTCAGCTGTTTCAGAGTCCAGGCTGCAATCTAGTAACACTTCTTTATCAGCCTTTACTATATTGGATAAACTTCCCAAACAATCTTGCAGAATATGAATTTGTATGGTTGGACAGAACACAATGAGCTGTATCATCTATAGTTATCTCGTTTGTCCACCCTATAAGTCTGTTGAACATGACATCAGATGTAGGCTTACACAACACCTGTAAAATCTTAACATACAGTCAACTTTTTTTATCTCAAAACACCTCATATCTCTAATTAATGTTTGGAACTCTAAAGGAGTAGCGCCAATTTTTGAAAGGTTTTAGGCGAGGTTTTCGAAATGGCCTTAGAAGTGAAATAAATAACGGGGGGAATACTAATTCATCCAGTTCACTCGTCAAAAAACTTTCTTAAGCCAAAATATTGTGAGAAAAACTAGCCCAACAGACCTATAAACAGGTTGGCCAAACAAAGGTTTGAGTGAGTTGATACCCTAATTTTAACAGAATTTCAAAGTTTATCAACTGAAAATTTATATTCCTGTTATTTCAAATTATACTTGAAAGTCCCTTCAGCTTTGAGAAAGAGAGAGAGAGAGAGAGTCAACTATAGGTGTCAACAGTGTAATTACCGCGCAATGCTATTTCTACAGGGGGTGACCCCCTTTTTCTTAATTTATTTATATTTTCCGATACGAATTTGACCTTTACGGAAATATGATTTTTTAGATTAGTATAAGCACGTAAATTTGCAATATACTGTATAATACATTCCCATTGATATTGTTGGTGAAAAATGTGGCTGAAAAAAATACGTGTTTTTTCGTCCAAAACCCGAAATTTTTTCACCATGATTTATTGACTGCTACAAAAATACTCGTAGCAGTAATTCGATTTTAAAAATATCACCTACAAGTATATATTGAGTACATTCATAATTTTATGCATATCATTAATATACAATCAAAAGACCTTCTACTGTTTTATCCGAGCACTACTTTGGATGGCCAAAATAGAGGGCGTATTTGTCGAAACCGCACACACTGGTGATACCTATAATTTTAATGCAGTGTCATCAAAATTTTTATACATGAGTAACAAACATCCGACTGTACAAATTTTCATGCACTCAGTGACGTACGCATTAGTTGTATATTATCAATAGTTCTCAATACAATGTTGGACGGCCAAAACAACCGCCTCAAAATGTTTATAACAGATTTAATTTTTAAACCTGCATATAAACTGTGCCTTGGTACTGTAAACATAATATAAATTCCGTTATATAAATATATCGGTTCATTGAACAGAAACAATAGAGACGTTGCAGCAAACCGATAAATATTTAAACTCTTGTTAACAGCTACACGACAAGCACATAAGGAGCATATATTTATTTTATTTTTGACGCGCGCGTTATTATACTTTTCTCTTAAAATATATCTATACCATTATCTGATTCCGTATGGAAAACCAAAATGCAAACTGCCCTTCCATATCCCCACAAAAACAACTTATTGTCTCATATACCTTTGCAATGTTGATCATAGATTGGATCCCTTCATCTACATTGTGAACGGGTATCATCTGTAATTTGGTTCCTAAAAATCTGCATGGTGAAAATAATAGTCTAGTGTATTCCTGAGGACTGATTGATTGTCGTGGCAATTACTACATGTACAATTCGGGATGTAATATCAATAAGACAGCTGTTTGCTTGCACAACAGTGACACGCTAAGTTTTTAATGTGCTTCCCCACTTGGTGTCCGACTCCATTTTCCTTGATTTTAAGACTTTCTTGTAAGGTTTTAGAATAAGATAGCAGATTTTCGTTAAACGGTTTAAATTGGCTCTATCGTAACAACTGTTATATAGGCATATGTAACTATTACCAGATCGACTATGCTGGAGAGTAGGGAACAATAATTGCATATCCGTTCCGGAGTACATTTGTGAATAATAAAATTTCGCAGTCCGTATAATTTACTCCTCTTGGTTAAATATCTAGTGTCAAGAAGTAAAAGTTGTTTGAAGGAATTCAACGGTGTGACCAACTCGCGTACAAACTGAATACTTGCTCAAAGGACTTTTTATTTCTTATAATTCCAAATGAATTTGATATCATAAGCTCAAATTTTAGTCTGAAATAACAGCACTATTTTCCTGGCTCATGGATTCCTACGCTAACATCGTTCATAAGAAAATAAACGCCACCAGAAGTATCAACATTGACAGATAAAAATTGATTTTTCAATCAATATAGAAATTATTTCACTTTGGTTTCAGTTTGAAAATAATTCTCTTTAAACTTGAATTTGTGTTCTGTATCAAGCCTCCTATAAAAAAGTCTTATCTTAAGCCGGATTATTTTATGCACAAATAAGGTTTTTGCATGCCCAGATTTATCGTCATCAGAACTTACTTTGATTGTATTGTGTAGAATATTTTCAGTTCACGGTCACCGTGCAGTGATGCTAGTGCTAGTACGTAACCTCTTGCATGAACTTGTGTGAACTTTTCTATTCTACAAAAATTGAAAAAAACTTAATATACGAAATATGTATTTGGGCAAAGAGACAACATTTCGTAACATTATAGGGAACCAAATGTAAACAAAACTTAAGTGAATGGGTGGATTATTTGTTAATGTCCAGTGACAATTATGACGAAGGTTATCAAAGCATTTATGAAATTAACTTAGGCTCAAACCACAGTTGGCAACATTCTAATGAAGCGAGGAACTTAAAACACCACTTACAGGGAAAGAACATCTTGCTTTACATCATACTGACCAACTGTGCAACTGTTAAATGGTAAAACTAGAAAAGCAACACCAGACTTTGGGAAAATAACGGAGTTTTCTATGGTACTTGTCGACCCTATAATAAAAACAGTATTAAAATATCAGTCATAACACATTTAGTAGTTGAAATTTCTATTATTAGTAAAAAGAAGTAGTCTAGATCTAAATAGAAAGGCCGGGTCTTAAACTATTCGCTAAAGACCTGCGCCTATATCGCTCACCTTCCAATGTGTGCCCCATTTCGTTTCATATCAAGTTCGCATTGCTGAGTTGAGAATAATTTTGGCAAAATCTACTGATCAGCAACACAGGGGCTCGTATCACAGATGTTTTTTGGGCGGACATATATGCCAGTCGACTGGTATGCGTTCTACATCGTGTTTATAGTGGACAGTGTAGAACGCATACTAGTCAACAGGCACACATTTCCGCCCCAAAAACATCTATGATACGAGCCCATGTGAATGCATATCGTTTATTCGACAGGATGAACTGCACAAATTTTACACAAACTCTCCCACAGATTTCAATTCATTTATTTAAATACTACCGAAAAAGTTATCTCCCCTGGTAAAACGCTTAATCCATCAACCCGAAATATTAACACAGTAATTTCATTCATAAAACAGTCTTTGGAGACTCATAACTATCTAATATCAAACTTTTTGTGTGTCCGTTTTTTCAGTTTTATTGTTTTGTGTTTTGTTTGTTTTTTTTATACATAATGAAAAGCATTTGGAACAAAAAACTCAGTTCAAGGCACCGGTTGCGTCTGATTTTAAACGTGTCAAATATTCATTCTAAAATCGGGGTGTCTGGCGAATAATGAACTTTGTCAATTGATGTAAGATTCTTTAGACTATTGTAGGAAGGACGTATGACTTCATTCGCAACAGAGCTTAATTTGCCAAAAACCTAGATGGGATTAACGGTTTTACCCAACAAAATTGAACCAATTCGATTTTTTTAAACTGAAAATACAATAGTAAGGTGCCGAAACAATGATTGTATAGAAAATAGGCCTATAATGACAAGTCAGTAAAATAGTGGCAAAATGAGGGACAGCTCTTACAAAATTGACCTTATGAAAAAGCCGGGGACATGACGTAGCTATACATTGGCTGTGATCTTGAGTGTAATCCCGACCTCGTTGTCATTTAAAAGCCTTATTTTGGAAACGAAACAAATCGTATTTGGTCTGAAATCCACAATACTATAAACCAGTCAAAGAACATAACATAGTTCACTGTCATCATAAACTACTGAAAAAATAATAGCGAGCGCTATAGGAGCATATGGGTCATTTAGAAATCATTTGTCTTTGTTTTGTAACGGGCTTCCCTTGATTAATATAGAAGTTATAGAACCGTAACAGGTTTATAACCACCCTCCATTAGCTGCGCTAGTGGAGTACTCCTTTAGCTCAGTTGGTAGAGCGGTGGACTACTGAACCAAAGGTTCCGGGTTCGATCCCCGGTTGGTGCGGTAGGTAATTTTGGGAGACAAATCATGCTCTACTGTTACAGTTTAATGGGGGCAGCCATCGTGAAACCGAAGTGAATTTATTTGTTATAGTGAATATGGCCATACTGTGCTATATACTAAGGCTAGAAAAAGTTTCGTTCGGCGGAAACGGAAGTAAGTAAACTAAGGGAAATAACTTGCTTCAAATTATAAATTTAGAGACAGAGTCATGATTCTGGAATGGGTTATTATTGCGGCTGGCCACGCCAACAGCATATTAATAATTAACAAACAAACAACAAATTATTTTAAAATTAAAATTACACCCATGCCTCACTAGTTTAATAGTGTATTCCACAGTATTCTTACGTACACGAGTTCAAAGTGAAGACTTTCGAGTTCTTCACTTTTGAACGAGAATAAGTACCTATTTCTTCCGTAAGTACTCGACGAAGTTAAACGTTACGCCTGATTGGTCAAAAGTTACGATAAAAGAATTCTGACTCAATTCAGATTGGACGTCACAACCATTGGAGATCGATGCACGTGCAGCAATTTACGGAAGAAATGAATTTCACTACAACTGCAGGGCCAGGGGGGGGGGGGCTGGTTAGAGAACCCATAACTTCTGTATATTGCCAGTTTGAATAACATCGCATTTTCATGTGAAGCTGTCTCAATAGTTTGTCCGGAAGTTTTACGGAAGAAATTAGTTTCACTACTGCAGGGCCAGGGCCCAGGGGCAGGGGGGTCTGGTTAGAGAACCCATAACTACTGTATATTGCCAGGTTGAATAACCTCGAATTTTCATGTGAAGCTGTCTCAATAGTTTGTCCCAGTCTGTGCCTTGGAGTGATTGATTAAGTATTACTGGCCATTCCATATCTTCCATATATGCAAGGCCAATATAATTTGTTGAGAATATCCCTTTGCAGACGAATCTCTGTCGCTTACATCCTTGTCACGTCATGCCGCTTGCGACGTTTACAATTATAAATTAAGGAAGCTTCGAGGGTAGCTTGTATGAACTTATAATGTCTTGTAACTTGTTCAACAAACTAGTCAATGAACCTATAACAGTGATTAACATAAGAGATGTGCATTACGGATACATATTTTAAGCTTCTCAAAGCAAAGAGTAGAGGATGGCAAACAACTCATTTTCTTTTATGAAGAAAAAAAAGGTACTAAGACCTCGAAAGGTACAACTGTTGATTTTATGAAATCAAAAGGTGTGCAACTAACTTGGCAATAAGATATGATCTGGGGATGATGTCAGTATAGAAACATGTAAATTCAATCCGTTGTGTTTCTCTCAAGACTGAATAATGACAATAAATCCTGTATTGTAAAGATTTTTAATCATCTAAATCTTTGGATACTGATGAATTGTTTTCCTGCTTTGCATATGTGAAGGATATTTCACAAGAATATGGAATAAATTTTGATGAAATAAATAATTGCAAAAATAATAGAAAGAACTAAAAATAATATAAAATAAACTTAACAGATAAAAATAAGATATACCTATATTTATAAATATCTTAAACAGGGGCGGGTCCAGGTGAGGGCGTAACTGGGCTTACCCCCCCCCCCCCCCCTTTTCAAAAAAAAAACTATCGTAATCTGCTTATATTGTATTGAATATGGCAATTTATCATATTCATTAATTAAATACATACTCTGATTTCTTTTTAAACCAAGTCAGGAACCGTTACATTAGTTCATTTCACAATTATTTTATGTTTTTTAGCAAAAAAAAAAAAAAGGTCCCAAAAAATTTTTGCATCGCTCCACTCGGCAAAGTTTTATTATACGCCCCCTTTCAAATATCCTGGAAACGCCCCTGTTAAATATACAAACGTACTTTTGATTATTACTTGACTCCTCTTAACAGAGAATGAAGGAAATGTACTAGTTAGTATGACAAAATTTAGATTTAGGTGATTTACTTATTGACACTGGAAGATATAATAATTCAAAATACACACTATAATATACAAAAATATTGAAGACGAAATACATTTCTTCTACATCGTAATATGAATAATCAAAATATTCATTGATTTTGAAAAACTTATCTCCCCTGGTAAAACACTTAATCCATCAACACCCGAAATATTAACACAGCAATTTCTTTTATAAAACAGTCTTTGAGGACTCGAAACTATCTAATATCAAACATTCTGTGTGTCCGTTTTTCAGTTTTATTGTTTTGTGTTTTGTTTATTTTTTTAAAAAAAAATACCCAGATACCAAAGACTGCAATATCTGTAATCAAATATAGATGATGAACAGCATTTCTTTTTCAATTGTAAAATTTACTATAAATTAAGAGAGGTATTATTCAACTTCTCGAAAATAATTATACTGACTTTAAAAAAAAGTGAGAAATATTAACGTTATTACTAAACCCATCAACACCCGATGATATTAAGGCAGTTGTGGCTTTTATTAACCAGTCATTAGAACTAAGGAAGAGAGGCTCTTAACTGTTTATATCATTTCTTAATATGTATGGCAAGCCGTTTTACTATTTATTCTAACTTCAAGATATCTCATATAATATATAAGATATCTTATATAATCCAGTTTTTATACGATATCTTATAAACTTTAGAAGATATCTTATATACTTTATAAGATATCTTATATACTTTATAAGATATCTTATAAAGTATATAAGATATCTTATAAAATTTATAAGATATCTTATAAATATTTTTTATATAAGATATCTTATATACTTTATAAGATATCTCATATAGTTTATAAGATATCTTATATAGTTTATAAGATATCTTATATAGTTTATAAGATATCTTATATAGTTTATAAGATATCTTATATAGTTTATAAGATATCTTATATAGTTTATAAGATATCTTATAAAGAAAATTATATGAGATATCTTATAAATGATATGAGATATCTTATATATTATATGAGATATCTTGAAGTTAGAATAAATAGTAAAACGGCTTGCCGGCAAACCGTTTTACTATTTATTCTAACTTCAAGATATCTCATATAATATATAAGATATCTTATATAATCCAGTTTTTATAAGATATCTTATAAACTTTAGAAGATATCTTATATACTTTATAAGATATCTTATAAACTTTATAAGATATCTTATGTACTTTATAAGATATCTTATAAACTTTATAAGATATCTTATAAAGTATATAAGATATCTTATAAAGTTTATAAGAAATCTTATAAATATTTTTTATATAAGATATCTTATATACTTTATAAGATATCTCATATAGTTTATAAGATATCTTATATAGTTTATAAGATATCTTATATAGTTTATAAAATATCTTATAAAGAAAATTATATGAGATATCTTATAAACTATGTAAGATATCTTATAAACTATATAAGATATCTTATAAACTATATAAGATATCTTATAAACTATATGAGATATCTTATATATTATATGAGATATCTTGAAGTTAGAATAAATAGTAAAACGGCTTGCCATATTGTATTGCTATGTACTGTATATACAAGGACCATGTATATACATGTAAGGTCGATATTCTGAATATATTTGTATATAAATATACTATGTGTACATACATATGCTTATCTGTCACACAGTGAATATTACATATATTCCACATTATGCCAACATTTGATTCCATGTTAACTGTTGGGTAGTTTCCCGTCAGTGACAGATCCTCTATTACTATATACATATATCTTGCAGGGCCAGAAGTCAAGCTATAAAATGAAACTCCGAACCATTACAAAAAAAAAAATGCAACGAAAACTGATATGATGGAAAAGATACAAACATGTAATGATAGTAAAAATAAAGCAACATGTGATTAGAAGAACCCTTACAAAATGAACTCAACGATCAGATGAAAAAAAAATGGGAAGGGGTGAAAAACAAGGCATTGAAAAAAGAGTGTCTACATCTTGCTGACATCTTGGGGCGATTTTTGACTTTTTAGTCAATACGTAAATATATATAGAATGCCTCCAGACGGAAAACTTTCTATAAGTTTCGGATCTTATTTCAAATTTCTAGGGATTTTGAGTTATAAACTTACCGACATTAAAATCGGTTTTTAAGTAAGATGTTTTTTTAAAAAAACAACAATGGTTCCCGTGCAGATGCCAAACCTAGCCGCCTTGAAGTTAATCAAGTTTCCAGTGTTTCCTATATTTCTAAGCAATCATATTTCCATGATTTTTATGGAAAGGAGTCCAAAAATGACCTGCACGCAGACAGGTTTTATAGTGTTGTAATAATTTAGTGAGGTTATAGAAATATTCAGAATATGTTAATCTTATTGTACTTTTCTCCATATCATAGTGACAGTTTGTATGTAATTTTCCCACCTTTTGTTTTATAAGTTCAACAGAGCATGACTGATTATAATAAGTGTAAATATTACCTCTGAACCCATCAAAAATGCACCACATGCATCGTAATCCATCTTCATTTGAACAATAAATTCTAATATCAGAGATGTGGACACTGTCTCATATTTATTATTTGTGCATACTTTTTCTGGACATAGGATTTGTGTTTTGTATGTATTTGCCAAGAAGTTGTCGAGAAGTAGCATTGACGTCGGGTTTAACCGACCCTGCTGAATATCATGCTGATATTTTCTTGTCAAACGACGTCGGAGTACGTATGTTTTGTAAAGGTAAGTGTGGTATTTATTAAGATTATATTTGATTACCGTAATTCGACTGAAAAGCAGTACAATTGTTAAGTTTTTATTAAAAACTATCTGATACCCGTATCACAAAGGACATGGTTGTCCAACTTACCATCTTACATGATATCATTTTTTACATTTATGAAGCGCATCGGTAGTTTAAATTCTCTATTGTTTAATCATCTTATCTCTCAAGTATTTTTTTTTGTGTGTCCCTGTGCTACAATTTCCTCAATCCACAGAATAATGGCCAAAAGATATAGTCAAAATGTTGCCGACATTGGCGTTAAACATGTGCTCGGACAACAGGGGAGTATCCAGGGGAAGAGGGCAAGATATTTTGTTTTAAGTTGAAATCGTGCAAAATATATGCAAAAACTTTCAGTTAAATCTCTCATCTCTGAATTCCAAATCTTTAAGCCGATGCTGGCTTATTCAAACCAAGCACACAAAGGCTGAAAAAAAAACCAACTGTAATGTAAAACATTTAATGATTTGGAATGAGTCCACTGAGTGTTTACATTATTTTTATTATATAACCCACTTTGTGTGTAACTGATATGGACTCCATTCTCTTTCATATAGAAGAAGAAGATGCCGATTTATTTCCAATTAAAGGGCCCATATGAGCATACAATCATCATTAGCAAAATAACACACATGTACAACACATAAGATATATTATAAGTCACTATTCTTATGATGGCAAACATTATAAGTATAATTTTAAGACTATTCAAGCGCACATTGTTCCGAGTCTATCTATATACGTGACCCGCTCATCGCTCTCAATGTTAGTTAAATATATACTTTAATCACAGCCTTTATAAATATTTTAGTGTCAATTAATAAGGCATTCATATCGACGATTGTCTAGTTTCTGTAATAAATATATTAATAAGTAAACAATATATACGTTAGTTTAGCTATAAAAATGTGACATGTAGACTTGATTAACATAAAGCCATAAATTTACATAATGTCAAAATTTCTCCATTACATGTCGCTGAAAATGTCCTTGAATTTTAAATATGGCTCTATAAATGTACTGAAGCCACTGTAGAGAAAATAAGAGAAAACTTATTTTAACCACAAGATTGCTACTTGTAAACAGAAATCTTGACAGTAAACAAAAAATTCTCTCCTGTGACTAATCTTGAATTCATCAAACCATATCAACCGTACAAAGGAGTGACAGAATTATGATAACATATATACAAGAGATCTTACAATTGATTCTTCTTAATATCGCAAACCCTGATATCTCAAAGTAATTGAATTTGAATTGAAACAAGCAATTTGATTGGTCAAGCAGGTTAAAATATACAGCAGTTATGAGAGTCGACCATAGCTAGTTTTATAGTTAAAACGAGCACGTTTTGACCCTGCTATCTAAATTATTTTTCGTCCAACAAAGTTTTTAAGTTCTAGCAAGCGGTCACCTTGTTGGTAATCATACTGTATTGGCTTTTATAGTATGTTTTATTCACCAGAGTGTAAGAAAAGCAAAATGTATAAGGGGATCGAGGTTTGGGTACCCATAAAACCGGTTTTAAGGTATCCAGACCATAATAGATCATGAACGAAAAGTGTATCTCTTTTTGACCGTGAATGGCGGAACCAAAAAATTTAAAGTTGGAATTTCGTATATATATTTTTCTCAAGTTGAAACACACTCTGTTGCTTATATGCAGTCTGTAAAAATAAGTTAGTTATATTGACATTTCCGAAGTTTGCCGATAATTACCGAGGTCATTTCAACTGCGTTGTATGGAACATCCGGGAACTTTCGAATAATCACGTGGTCATTTATGGTCCGGATACCTTAATTCCACCACTGTTCAGTGTCTGTACCAAGTCAAACTATCCTGATTTTCTGTTGTGTTTTGTATAATTGTTCATGTTATCTTTTGTCCGGGGTTCTGTCTGTATGTTGGGTGGCGTTGATTGACTGATCATAAAGTGTTCTATGAGGCGCCATTTTACTATTTATTCCTTATTTTTTTATATCAAAAATTCTAATTTTTGATATCCAAAAAAAGAATTCCTGATATCAAAAATTCTATTTTTTGATATCAAAAAACGAAGACTATTTTCTGATATCAAAAATTCGATTTTCTGATATCAAAAAATGATTTTTTTTTATATCAATAATTTGGATTTTTGATATCAGGAATTCTATTTTTTATATCAGAAAATATTAATTTTTTTTCATATCAAGAAATTGATTTTCTGATATCAAAAAATGATTTTGTGATATTAAAAATTCAAATTCTTGATATTAAAAAATCATTTTTTGATATCAAGAAATATGGTTCATTTTTTGATATCAGAAAATAAGAAAAAAATAATGACGGCTCCCTTACGTGCAAATATCAAAGATATTTCTGGTATAAATCATATCTCTGGCCTTACATTGATAACGTGCTACCGTATTCAACGTTTCGGGTTTTTTTTCAGGAAATTTGTTCTAGGAAAATCCTCTTCAGAGGCTCTCTTTGTGTTTTTATTTATTTCATTTGATTTTTCAATAAATCTTTTAAATATATATTATTTTAAAGATATATTAGTAGTATTTTTTGCGTACAGCACTTCATGTGTCTATTTTTCATATGTTGTTTGCATTGACAATTATTTATTCGCCCCTTAATGTACTTACGATTTTACGGGGAAGTGTCAAATATGTAACTTGCAGGTGGTCCTACAATTTGTTGATGGAACGTTTTAATTGATTGCCCCTTAGGCATAATTGATAGTTTCATGGTTATCTATATTAACCTTTTATCATTAGAAGACATTTGTATTTACTTCTAGTCATTTTTAAATTATAGAATATATTAATTGCTGTATCGTTTTATAATATATTCACAAATGCAATCCGATGCATTTTGGATAACAGTGATGCGTTTTGCAAGAGTGTCACTTTCTTTTTAGGAAAGATTAGAGTGTTTGGTTTGTTTGTGTTGTGACAATTCCAATTTGCTATTTTCATTGAAATGTTAGGATCATTGTGAAAGAAATATGATAATCTCAGTCTTCTTTCAAATATCCCAAAGTCTTTCATTATTTGTTTTTCCGATGTTTCACAAATAGGTTTCAATGTTTGTCAATTTTCCTGTCGACAAGTTCAGTATGAATTGTTTATCCAACTCAAGAAGCACTTTTGCTTGTGCTTTTTTGCAGCTAAACGTTTTGATGTTTTTACTCTTTTTTAAGCATATAACACTATCAGTTAGGAGGAGTACCAGGGAGTAATTATTTTTCGAAATCTATTTTTGAAATTAAAATTCGATTTTTTTTATATCAAAAAATGATTTTTTGATATCAAGAATTCGAATTTCTGATATCAAAAAATGAATATTTGATATCAATAAATGTAATTTCTGATATCAAGAAATGTTAATGATTTTCTGATATCAAAAAAAGAATTTTTGATATCAAAAAATTGATTTCTTGATATCAAAAATTCGATTTTTCGATATCAAAAAATTAGGAATAAATAGTAAAACGGCGCCTCATAGTGTTCCTGTTATCCATTTTGTTGTTATGTAATATTAGAATATCATACCTAACCTGAATAATTTGTTCAAATGATTTATCTGCATTAAAATTCTTGAAAATTAAATTATAAGAATTAAGATATGCCAAATTTTGGAAACTCGTATAAATAACCTACTTTGGAATAAAGAATTGAAACGGGGAATTTGTAAAAGAGCAAACAACCCGACCAAAGACGAGAAAACAGCTCAAGGGTACTTTGGTCTTTTTACGCTTACACACAAAACGCTTCGGGGGGCCTCGGTGGCCGAGTGGTCTAGGTAGTTCATCATGACTACTAATTATCACTAGTCTGTCAACGCTGGGGTTGTGAGTTCGAAACTCACCTGTGGCGGGGTGTGTTCGACTCCGATCTTAATTGACAAGGATTGCCAATTTTCCTACCGAAGGTCGGTGGTTCTCTCCGGGTACTCCGGCTTCCTCCACCAATAAAAACTGACCGCCGCGAAATAGCCAAATGTGCTGAAAACGGCGTTAAACCCCAACTAAACAAACAAACAAACAAAACGCTTCGCGGTTTATGAAGAATTATCCCGTTATATTTCAAAGTAGGTTACATCGTATATAACTACTCCGAAATTGAAAATAATCGGCTTTAAGTCAGATGAGTGATGTGTTGGTCCAAAATTAATATTTTGCTAAAGATATAACCCTGTTAGCTGAAAGTTCTTGTTATCTGTAGTCTTGACTGTACCACCGACTGTTAGTTCCCGAGGGTAAGATCCACCTCAATACTCCTTGGTTTTAAAATACTTGAGTTGAAATTTGAAGTTAATATAGATTTTGATATTATGTTAAATGTAGGGTTTCAACTCCCACAGACAACATTGACGTTGTATGAATTTTGGCCGTTTGGGTCCGTTTGATTGTGCTGCTGAGTATGTTTTGGTGTTTATTTTTGGGCTTTCCAAGTTTTATCACGAGCGTTCCTAACGAAGGTTAACCAAGCTAGAAATACAAACCGTTATGTTAATTCTCGCGTTGAAAAAAATGAAGGCAGTATTTTTATATAATTTATATTCCAACTGTGGTAACATTTCATATGCCTCCACCGATTTGTGACTTCCACCGGATTGACTTTGTTAAACTGAACTGAAGTATACGGAACAGGAACTGCATACTCTTCTGGAGCACATGGGTTCACTCCAGGGTTTTATAGGAGTTCGTGTTGTTCATTGTTTAGTTTAGTTTTCAGTGTTTATTTGTTGTGCTTGTGGTTGTTACTCGTCTCGCGGTTTTGTCTATCCAATGGATTACGTTTTTTTAAAATTTTCTCCTTAGGTATATTTATCATCTTTATATGATCAAGAATTGTTTTCTTCCAGGAATGCAACCAGGAGGAACCCCAAAAGCTTATCTTAATTTACCTGCTGGAAGAAGTAATAATTATGCCTATTTTTATGACAAAACTGGTGAGTAACGATCTGATATAAATCATTGTCTTGAAAACTTTAAAAAATCATCAGTACTTAGTCAAGTTTTCCACTATAAACAATCGAATGTTTATAGATAACGTTAGTCTTAGCAGAGACATATATATCTGTGTTCATGAGATGTAAATATAATATATTGAAAATTAAAATCTGTATTTACTTGACCATGATTTTCTTTTATTATAAATTTGAAGAGTGGATTCCAAGTATAAGAAAAATCAGAATTTCTAGATTTTAAAGAATACAAAAATGGGGAATTTGAACCTAATTTAATACACCAGATATGCATACAGTATTTCAAAAGTTTATGAAATTTCAAATTATTTTTTTAGCAAATTAAAAAAGTTCATGTCCCTAACACGCTTCTGTACAATGCTGAAGTGAAATTGCTTTTTAAAATTGCATACATGTATTACCAGCAAACATGTTGTCCATGTATAAAAGGGATTATATAACACGAAAATTTACTCTACCCTGTTAGATTAAAAAGGAAATAAAAACTTGATTCTATGAAAGACAAACAATCTGAGACCAAAATCAATTAGAAGAGCACATCAATTAAGGGGTATTAAAAACTAATAATAATTTAATTTTGACCACAGAAATTTAGTTCTACACAGAGACGTATACAACAATTGTCTTATATGTCTGTTCTACATGACAATCTATTATCGTGTTCTTGAAAAAAGAATATTTGATCGAAAAACTTTAACGTTATAAAAATAAGATTTGAGACTCAATTTAGAAAAACTCCAAACAGAAAAAAAAAGAATACAACACAACACCGCAGTTTAATTTTGAATTATCAAAATACTGAAAACATATATCTTTTTCAAATTTATTCAAGATTTTTAAACTAGACATGCGAAAAAAAACCAATATAAAACTATGCCTTCCTTTCAAATTGTGTTCTCCATGTTGCTTAGACGTGTGACCACGAAATCCACTGATTGTCTTGAGAATCTTATTGCAATCTGGACAAACATACAAAGAACATTTTTTGGAAGTGTCAATCGGAGTTTTACTTTCTTTCTTTATTTTCTTGGTTTTCTGAACAAAGTCGTCGTCGTCTTCATCAACTTTCACTTGAACTCGCTTGTCTGTAAATTCACCGAGAAGAAAGTCTAGTTCAAAATCATTGAGATCGTCGTCCCACGATAAAAAAAAATCGGACTTTGACATTACAAAAATATACACGTAAACATGCGTTCAAATTTGTTAACCAATTAAAATAATAAAAAAAGTTTATTTATATTTAAGTAAAACAACGCGTTGAGGGAAGCCATGGATTTCACCGACAAAAATATCTTATAATTGCATTTGTTTATGCAGAATAAACACTGGTCTTAATTACGTCAATTTATTTTATTAAATTATATAATAAATGCTTGATCTCTAACAGTCCCTAGCTATTATTTTACCCGAATCACTAATTATCATTAAGTTGATCAGTTGATTAATTGTTTACATGTCGTTAGGTGATAAAATATTTGGTTAATTCCCCTTAATTAAAATCTCGTACGAAACGAAATCCCGAGTGGGGCCGCGTGATATCACGTTATTTCGGCGAGTTGCCAATCTCTTGTTATATATGTCTCTGGTCTTAGCGAACTCTCAAAGTTCTGTACTCATATATATAAGTAGCGGAATTCATCCAAGGACTAATCCTTGGAGAACAAAATGAGAAAAAAACCAAGTTCTGCTGAAAATCCTATATAATTTTACGTTAACTTTGAGAAATTTCAAATATATTTGGAATATATTTTATTTATTTATTTGCAAAACATAAAACCCTGACGGGTTCAGCAAATACAAATGAAAAATGACAAACATAAAACATATAAGAACAAAATGATTCAACATGTAAATGAATTATATATAATTAAAATAGATATTAGTGACCAGTGTGGACCTTATTTTCGCAATTCAATTGATTGCTTTATATAGTCGACAACGCTGGACAAGATATCTGATATAGGGTCAAGAACGATTTTAAGTCTCTCTATTGAACTAAGCTGGTTAAAATTGGGATAAAACCTTTCGATTTTACGTAACAAAATATTTCGTATCTCATTACTTGTTTTACAGGTAAAGAAAAAGTGATGTTCATCATCTAGTGTTTTACAAATTTTACAAACTCTTTCTTCTCTGGGAACTTTTTTATAGCGACCTACTTCTATTTCTAAATTGTGGTCACTAATGCGAAATTTAGTAAGCACTTTGCGGCTATTGAAATTTTTTAAATTTGTTAAATAATCCTCCATCTTTATTTCATTTTTAATTTTACTATAGATAAAAAGTTTAGAATTTTCATCTATTTTGTTAAGTTTTTCTATTATAATTTTATCATATTGTTGTTTTACAATCAATTTTACAGATTTTTTAATTGGATTTTTAATAAGATTAAAGGGCCTGTCTTCTTCCATAAGATCCTCTTCATTAAGGTCAAATTCATCAAGTACTTCTTTAGCAAAAGTATACCAAGAATAAATGCCTTCTTGTGACAATGTCTTGTTCACTAGAAGTGCATCTTTAACCAATGGATTAATTTCTTTACAGTTAATGCGAGTATAATATAGTAAAACTTGTGCTTTGATAAATGAGTCAAGGGGAAGTCTACCCAACTCTGATTTTGCTGCAATATTGCAGGATGTTTTCTTGATTCCAAGAACAGATTTACAAAACTTATGATGAAGTTTTTCCATACTAGATCTGTCAGTCAATGATAAAGTGTCACATCTATTTTCATTGGTTCTAGCTCTGTTTTTTGCTTTATATATAGGAAAATATTCTTCCATATACCAGATTTCACTATTATAAAGAATTATAGGTCTAATTAAAGAATCAAAAAGCTTACAAGATAAGTCAACTGGAACATGTTGGAAATTACACATATATTTTTTCAAAGAAAAGAAGGCCTTTAGCCCTTTCTTTGTAAGTTCTTGTATAGATCTTTTAAATCTACCCTTTCTGTCAATAGTATTGCCTAGAAAGGTATATTCTTGTACTTCTGTCAGAGTTGAGTTCTGATAGAGAAACTTTGCTTGACACAAGTTATTTCCGCCATGAAATATCATAACTTTAGTTTTATTTTTATTAACAGTTAATTGCCATTTATGACAATAATTTTCTAGTTTATTTAAAGCTATCTGAAGGCCTCTTTGAGATTCTGAAAATATAATCAGATCATCAGCAAAGCTTAGACTATTAATTGAAAACTCATTTAGATGGACAGGATCACATGTCTTATCAAAAATGGAGTGAATATCATTTATAAAGCAGTTAAACAGGGTTGGACTTAAGCTATCTCCCTGTTTCACTCCTGTATTTACCTCAAAGAACTCAGAGTGTTCATTTTCTATTTTATATGACTTTTAATTTGAAATTACGGATAACACAAGGAATGGAATTATTTTCATTTACAAATTTTGGTGTATGATGATACTGTAAAGAAATGAAATGCAAGAGGAGTGTAATAAAAAACACAAGCTTAATTTCACAATTTTTGAAATTTCATCCGCGTGGGCCCTAGGTTTTGAAAACTGCGTCCACGAATTAACTCCCCTGAATGCAGTCTCTACAGTGACAGATGGCGGGAAAATTATGGTTCTAAAGATTTGTGGCTCGTTCGAATTATCATCTGGCAGTCATAATGAACAAAGAAGCTACTATTATTGAAATTTAACCTTGCATGTAAACCATATGAGTTTAATGTGGTGAGTGTAATGACATCGGCTGACCATGTCCCCAATAATATCATATCACTGTATGCTCTGTTCCCACTGTAAGTCTGTAAATGACCGCTACGCCGGTCCCACTGTATCGTTCTACCAACATTATTATAATATTTCAACGTAATTTTGACGCCATATTGAAAAAATAAGTACTGCGACACAGTGAGACCCCAGTATACTACTGTCTGTAAACTTGGAATGGATTTTTAGCTTTTTGTTAGTCTAAAATTAGGAAACAGGTCAAAATGCCCATTGTCAAAATGAAACCCCCCACCCCCTTTTGTCAAAACACCCCTGTCAATAAAGCTCCAGATTTAGAGTATCCTCAACAAAATGTCGGAATGTACCGGACAAAACGCCCATGTCCAAAACACCCCCAACTTTCAAAAAGGTCCTTGGAAAACTGCCTTAACCATTCTCTACATTTTATTTAGAATTTAAATTAAGCATTGAGAAAAAAAATTGAGTCCAAAAACATTTTTACAACTAATATAAATACTTTTATAAATTTCTATTTCTGGTTATACAGCATCAAACTGTTTCTATGTTTCTTTAACATTGTTGATACTGTATGCTGGAGTTTAATTAATGAATGCTTATTTGTGCCGTCAAATGGGATAAAGTTGATATTGACCTATATGTAGCCATGACAAACGATCACTCAGATTCTATACTCAACATGCCGCTAAATACATTAGAACAAGCTACATCCGTCTTAGAGCAGGTGCATGGATTTCTAAATGATGCAGCAGTTACATGTGCCTCAAACAAACCTAGATACAAAGCAAAACCGAAACTGAATGTATGGTCTCCAGATATAAAGTTAGCCCTAGACGAGATGCATAAATATTATGCGCAATGGGTCAAGCAAGGAAAAATAAAGGACCCTGGAAATAATATATACCAGCAAAGACTGAAAACTAAAAAGGAATTTAGGCGACAGGTGCGAATTGAAAATGCTAAAGTCAAAGATACTGAGAAACAACGCATAATGGAAACAAGAACAAAGGATGCAAAACTATTCCATCATCTAGTAAAAAGCAATAGAAAGACCAGGGGTAATGCTATCATGGATTTGTATGTAGGAGACATATGTATGTTTGGTGAGCAAAATGTTGTTGAAGGCTTCAAACTGCACTTTAGAAACTTAGCAACTCCAGAGGAATCTACAGTCTTAGAGAATAAACAATATCATCAGTATGTAGAAAATGAAATAGGATTAATTACAGAGACAGTGAAAGATAAGAATATACCACCGGCCACACTAGAAGAACTACAAAAGGCCATCAAATCAATTAATAAAGGAAAATCAGCTGATATCTATGGAATCACTGTCGAACATATACTACATGCAGGAAAAATTTGGAATGGTTGCTACTAAACGTCATCAACGTAATATTCAAAGAAGGCAAGGTGCCAGACATGCTAAAGGAGGGACTTCTCACCCCCGTGTTTAAGAACAAAGGCGAGAAAAACATAGCAACTAATTACAGAGGAATCACCGTACTACCTGTGTTAAACAAAGTGATGGAAACAATTGTAAAAGTAAGGATTAACCCAGCAATACTTGGAACATAAAATGTAACTCAACGAGGATTTACGGCAGGCTCAGGACCAGCAAATGCAGCCTTACCGGTTGAAGAAATATACCGTGAAGCCAAAGATAACAATCAAGAGTATGAACTTGTACTGCTGGATGCAAAATCAGCCTTTGATGTAGTTATACATTCCCATCTTATGAAGAGGCTCTATCATGTAGGAATCGATGATAAACACTGGACAATCCTTCAGAGTATGCACACAAATGCAACAAGTGCAGTCAAATGGAATGGCCAAACTTCCGAGCTATTTAATGTACTACAAGGAGTACGTCAGGGAGGGATCCTAAGTACCGACCTATACAAGCTTTATATCAATCCACTACTCAACATGCTGGAAACATCAAACTTAGGATGTAGAATTGGAAATATACTCTGTAATACTAGTGCATGTGCAGATGATGTCGCACTCATGAGCAAAAAGAGAACCGATATGCAGGTACAAATCAATATGGCAAACACCTTTGCCGGCATGGAGGGATATAAACTACAGCCAAAAAAAAAGCGTGGCTATAAACATCAAACCTAAGCCATCAAGGAAAGAAAAGCTGTTGGAAGAATATACATTGAATGAAGCTATTATGCCAAGAGTTGACTCAGCTATGCATTTAGGAATAATCAGAACCAACTCTATGAAGCAAAATATCATATCAAATATTGAGGAGAATATAAAAAAATCAAGGAGAAGTGCTTATGCTCTATTTGGCAGTGGCTTCCATGGCGAAAATGGACTGGATATGGAAACTATAATACACCTGTATAAAATCTACATCTTACCAGTGTTATTATATGGAATGGATCTATTAACACCACGATCTGTTAATCTGGAGAAATTGGAAAAATTTCAAAAGAAAATGCTTAAGCAACTAATGTCACTACCAACTAATACACCAGATCCCGCAATAAACATCTTGACGGGAATACTACCAGTTGAAGCACAAATACACTTAAAGGTTATGACCCTCTTCATAAATGTATGTACCCAACCCGATGAAAGCTTAGAAAAACAGTTAGCAAGGAGGCAATTGTGCATCAAATCAATGAATAGTAACAGTTGGTTTATTGAAGTAAAAACAATCATGCTAAAATACGATCTAGGAATTGCAATTGAGTGGCTAGATATTCAGATGAAAAAGGAAGAGCTGTGAAGTAAAACCAAAAAAGGGATTAATGCGTACTGGATTGAGCGAATCACATCTCTAGCTAAGCTCTATACCGGCCTTCGATACCTTAACAGTGATATATTCATGACTGGGAAAATACATCCAATATTGCGAATCAAGCACCAATCTCCAATTGACAGCAAGAGAGTACCTACCAAGATCAAACTATTAACTGGAACTTATATACTACAACCTTTAAGACATAAAATATACAAAGAAGGAACTGAAGATCACTGTATGGCGTGCGACTGTAAAGAAGAAACATTAGAACATTTGCTTATAGAATGTGAAGCATGGAATTACCTTCCCATTCTACAAACAATCAAGAACCTCCTAACCGCAAATGGGGATGTGCGTGAAGAAGACCTTACATGTGAAATGACAATTCAAGTATTGATGGACATTACAAAAATACAAAAGACATACAGAGTCATATCTGACCTGATGTCTCAAATAGAATTCCAATCAAGAAGGTTACTGTTCCTCATACACAATGCATGATATCAACTGGTGATGAAAGCTCATGCAAAGAAAAAGGACGCCTGAGAGTGGATGCAAGGATGGGAGGGGCAGCAATGAATAATTATTTGAAAATCTAGCCTAATTAATACAATTTTTTAAAAAAAAGTCTAATTCTTATTAAATCTTAAAGTCTCCGTTAATAAATATTTTGTGAAGTAACTTTAAATAGTTTTAAAAACATAATTTTTCTATTTACTCTCATAGTATACAGTAAATAAATTAGTGTCAAACTAACTTTAAAGATATAAGGGAGAATTCTTAAAGGTCACAGGCCATAAATTTTGTCTTCTTCTTTTTGCATATTATCTAAAAAGTATACATGTGATTTTATCTGTTAATGTTATTAGATTAAATATTAGTAGACCAAAATAATCTAGACTGCTCGAAGCAAAAAATTCATAAAAATTCTAAACTTCGCATGTAAAAAGTCTTAAAAACTGTAAACTTCCAATGTAAAAAATCATAAAAACTTAAAAGTTCCCAATGTAGATAGTGTATATAATGTAGTTGGGTTATGATTGTAATTTATTTTTTGTTTATTTTTTGGTGGTGGAACCGTTCGACATACGAAAGTATGATTACCCTATAAAGGGTGTAAAGATCCAGAGAAGAAGAAGAATGCATTTTTCTAAAATTATTTCAGATCATTAGAATTAAATATTATCGTTGTTTTAATAATATAATAAGAGGAATAATATCTGTCTGATTGAAATCTTTGAGGATCTTTGAGCTTGTCATCTAAAAACGTTATACCGCTAATGACACAAGCCAAGTGCAAATAAAGAAAAATATAAGCTAAGGAAGCCATACCTTAATCTAAACATCGAAAATAAGAAAATATTTTCACAATACAAACAGAACAAACCAAATACAAAGAAAGAAAGTGAAACTTCAAAGAGAAGAAGCCAGTTTAGACTGGCAGTCAAATGTCAGGATAATCATGGTAGTAATTCTAATCAACAACAGGAATATGTAATTAGTTACGTTTTGAAAATTGGTTTCCTGTTATCTCAAAGGGGACGTTTTGGTTTATTGTAAGAATTGGGGGCATTATGGAAATTAGAGCATGAATTATGAAAGTTGATAATAAAAATTTGGGGATGTTTTGGCATGGATAATTACACAAGTTGAACGTATTTGAAACTTGGGGCATTTTGGCGGTGGTGGGCATTTTGACATTATGTGGGGGCATATTGGGAGGGGATTTTGACTCAAATTCTAAAATTATATGACTTTTTTTTGGTTGGTTAAGTAACGTTTTTGATAAAATATGATATTTTATAATTGTTTATAAAGGTTATATTAATTTTTACATCTCAAAACAAAAATGATTTTGAATGGGAAATTATCAGTGAAAAAAATTAGAAAAAAAAATTAGAAATAGTACCAGATTGCCGAGTTTTTATGAGATCGGATATTTTACCTGATTCCCAGTTTGCCGAACCCAAATTGCCGACTCCTACTGATTTCGGCTGTTTAGAACAAGACTATTGATTTTAGTTAATAAAAAGGACACATCTAAGCATAAGAACGGCTTATAAAAATACTTATTCTATGTTGGACTTGGAACAACAAGTAGAACCTGTGAAACAACACATTATGGACTGAATAAAAGGGAGACAATTCTACTATATATTCCTCCAATATTGACACATCTCCTGTTTGGAATAAAATAATTAATTTTGTTTGCATTAATAAATTAATTAAACTTCATCATTTCTTTGAAGCATCAATTATTAATATGCCTCTTGTTAGAAAATTTCACAATATTTTTAAATCACTTTTTGAGAATTTTTTTAACAATGAACCCAAGCCGAGGTACCTTTGACCAACACCAGAACATTTCAACATCACAATTGTAAGTACCTTTAATTAGAACTATTATCTTTACAAACATCTTACTAATTAACCATTTGATCCTGAAATCATGACAAAATTCAAAATTTGAAAAACAACTATTATGAATTTGGTATTTAAATGTATAGTTGTAAATTTAGTATTACTTCCGATTCCTAGTTTTCCGACATTTCTCAAAGTCTTTAAACATATTTTATTTCTCCTTATAACAAGACACACATTCATTGGTGTATGAAGGGTACCTAGGATTGGTCTTTATTTGAAAACATTGAGATTCCCACTCTATGATTATATTTGAATTTTGAGTATCCTTTAATTTGTGAATTTTAGTTTCAGTACTTTTAGTATCTTCTTCAAGTTATGCAAAATGGTAGAGAATTTTTTTATAAAGGACCCAGTGAACAATTATAGATCTGTTTGTGGTAATACAAAATCAATTGCTAATAAGTATGTCTGACATAATTCATTTACATCCAATTTGTTTAATTCGTGAAAACAAAAATTGATTCCTCCTTTTAAAAATCCTCTTTACAAATCAACTAAATATTAAAGCCTGTTACAGTGGGATGTTAGCATCAGTGCTGGACAAAAGTACTTCATGCTATGTTTACGAGAGAGGTAAAAATGTGCTGAAGAAACCTTAGGATTGACTATCACCTGAATTGAATGGTATTCATGAAGTTAGAGCATGGAATACAACAGTCTCCATGGATTCCTGAGAAAAAAAAATTAAGGATCAAAGATCACTTCCTTGCAAATTCCTATTAAATTTGAAATGGTTTAGTTGTTGTGCATGTGATATCAAGGTATACTCCATCTCTAATCATGGCTGTTTTATTTCAGGTAAAGGGAGCGATTGTTCACTGTTATACCCACCAACCCAATATAACCATGGTGGGAAGACAGAGTACACTAAAATAAGGATATTAGATCTGAATAAACTAACTGTACAGTTAGATGATTATACATCTTCAAGACAGATAAATACAACAACTCCTAAAGAGTGAGTATATCTAAAAATTAATGGAAAATAAGTGTTTCTACTATCTGGACACCTCATTTCATAAAATGGATTTTTCACATTTTGAATGTCTAAAGTCTTGCTACTTTAAACTTTTCCAAAAAATTATTTGGGAAAAGTTTTTCAACTGTGTTCCAAAATTACAGGAGTAAGTTAATATATTTGGAAATCTTTATGATTTTCAAATAATTTCCATTGGGGAAAAGGGTCTTTTTACTGGATCCTGCTGAATGATAGAAAAATTCGTGAGTAAAATGGAATATAGATGTCGAGTAAATGTACAGGAGAAACAAGTGAACATCTTACAGCAAGATAATGAAGGCACCTGTCATAAAATTCATTTCCTTTTTAGCTCACATGTCCTAAAAGGACGTGAGCTTTTGCCATCACTTGGTGTCCGTCGGCCATCAGGTCTCCTTTGTCCGTCTGGTGTCCGTTGTCAGTCCGTCGTAAACTTTTTCAAAGATCTTCTCCTCTAAAACCACTGAACCAATTACAGCCATACTTAGTTTGAATAATCCTTAAGGTATCTAGAATAAATGTTGTGTTTTATTTTCTCATCTGTCAAGAAACATGGCCACTATGGCTAAATATAGAACATAGGAGGTAATCTGTAGTTTTTGGCTTATATCTCTAAAAGGAAAGCATTAAGAGCAAAACTGACAAGGGTAAAAATGTTCATCAGTTCAAGAACTACCTGCTATGAAATTTTCAGATAAATCGGTCAACCCTTTGTTGGGTTATTGCCCCTTAATTGTTAACTTTAAGGAAATTTTGCGGTTTTAGGTTATCTTGAATATTATTATAGATAAAGACAAACTGTAAACAGCAAAAATGTTCAGCAAAGTAAGATCTACAAATAAGTCAGCATAACCAGAATCTGCAATTGAACCCTTATAAGAGTTTTTGCCATAAAGATTAATTACATTTAAACAAAATATAATGGTCTGACACATTGTCAAAGATGTTTAGAGCATAATTTGAAATAAAATGGAGGGTCAGGGGTCAAAATCATTGTAAAAGTCCATAGCAACCGATGAAAAAGTCCCTAGCAACCATATATGTTTGGGTTTAGGACCTTAAAATTTACCTGTTCAAGTCAATATGGAGGTCAACAGTCAATGCCATTGAAAAAGTCCATAGCAACGTATGAAAGGGTCCCTAGCAACCATATCTGTTTGTGTTCAGGATTCTATATTTTAGCTGTATAGGTCAATATGAAGGAGAAAATTGTATACATTAAATAGCAAAAATAATCATTGATGCAAGATCTATACAAAATATAACAGATGAGCGATTCAGGCTCTTGGGAGCCTCTTGTTGCTCACCTTGCCAAAGTTACCATCGCTTGGCGTCCTTTATACATCGATCGTCTGTTAACTTTTCACAAAATGATCTTCTTCTCAAGAACCACGGAACAGAATTTGACTACACTTGAAAGAGATGTTCCTTGTATGCTGCTTTCCAAGTTCTGTTACTTTTGTGCCAATTGGTCATAATCTGATTGGCCAATAGAAACCAGACTTGGCAGCAGTAGTCCTTAGATAGTCCTCTTTCATATATATGTCTGATGACCCTGATAGTCAACCAAGATGGCCACCACAGCCAAGCTTAGTTTAACATAGGACCCCTTGGGAAATTTCATTTAAAAATCTCTGAAATAATTTGGTTAATTGGAACCATGCTTGGCAGCAATAGTCCTTAGATTGTCATCTTTCAGAATTGTGTCTGATGACCTAAACTGTCAACCAAGATGGCTGCCAAAGAAAAATTTATTTAAACATAAGACCCTATGGAAAAATTTAATTTCCTGATTTTCGTGTTTTAAACTACTTGGCCATTTAGCCATAGGACCCTATGGTAAAACCAGCCAAGATGAGTGCTGACTCTACTTAAATGTTAAGTCCTACGCAAGGTGGACAAGACAAATCCAGGTGAGCAATACAGGCTCTTGAGAGCCTCTAATTGTTTTAGAATAGACATTTTATTCGAAAAACTTAAATGAAGGTTTAATTGGCATTCAAGTCATACAAATCTGCACACTTAAATTGTAATGTACAATTCTGTTTTTTATTTGTCGATGTTACTGTAACAGTTATGGTACAGCGGGAGACAAATACAGCAATTCTGTTAACTGTCCTCCTCGAGGAAACTTTAAGATTGATTTACGATGGACACCATTTATGGTATCGCCCCTTGTCAAGTGGGTATGGAATGGATCATATCCTAACTCTCAAACTAAAGGAACAGCATATATTACAAATACAAGTAAGAATAACTAGATGGTAATGGTATTGTTTATGAGGGTGTTATGCCATTTTAATGCAGTTGGCTATGTTGTGGTGGCCATGTGAGCTTTTGCCATCACTTGGCATCCGTCGTCTGTCATCGTCCTTAGTGAACTTTTCACATTTTCATCTTCTCTTCTGAAACCACTGGGCCAAATGGAATTAAACTTTGCAGGAAGCATCTATGTGAGGTCTTTTATCAAGAGAACTCATTTCGTCCCGATTGGACAAGAAACATGGCCCGCCATGGACAATTGTTGTTTCTGATTGGCTGAGTTTTCAAAAATCTTCTCCTCTGAAACTGCTGGGCCAAATGGAACAAAACTCGACAGGAAACATATATCGGAGGTCCTTTATAAAGTTTCCTCATTTCGTACCGATCGGACTACAGATATGGCTGCCATGGGCAGTTCTTGTTTCTGATTGGGTGATATAAAAAAATCTTCTCTCTGAAGTCACTTGGCCAAAAAGAACGAAACTTGTCAGAAAGCATTTCATATAGAGGTTTTTACAAGCTTTCCTCATTTCGTCCTGAGCAGGCAACAAACATGGCTGTCATGGGCAGTTCTTGTCTTTCATTGGTTGATAATCTTCTTTGAAACCGCTCTGCTAAAGGGAACGAGACTTGACAGGAAGCATCTGTCTGAGGTTTCACAAAGTTTCCTCATTTTGTCCAGTTCAGGCGACAAACATGGCCGCCATGGGCAATTCTTGCTTCTGATTGGTTGATGGCCTTATGAGAGAACTTAGGTTAACATAAGACCCTATGGGAAATACATTTAAAAATCTTCTCGAGAACTGCCAAATTTTAGAATATGCTGACCTGTATGTTACATAAGAAGGACCTTGAAGAAAAATTTGGTTCCTACAAGGCTTACCAGACTTCGTAATGATAGGGAGAAGTGACTTCTCTGAGGAACATCAATAAAAATGGCTTTTATGCCAGGTGAGCGATGCAGGCTCAGCCCTCTGAGCCTCTAGTTAATTAACACATTTATTCCTTAAATGGGACAATTAAATACTGTCAAAACACAGTATGTACCTTAATTTCAAAGGCATGAGGCCTCAAAAAGGGTTTAATTCATAATATATTGGGGGGCATACAAAGAAAGAATCCTGAGGTCAGTAGGGTGTCCAGAGAAGAAGGCATGGTGGAGCACCATGCTAAAATGCCTAGGGAAACCACTAAACTGTTTATATAGAAGCTCAACAGTTATAAATCTCCATTGTAAGAATTTAAAATAAACTTTATTTCTGAAAAATAAAAGTCGTGTGATAGTGTTTTGCAGAGGAACCAGTTATGATAGGATAGCTGCATAATACGGAGATAATGTCTGCTCCAAAATATTTTTGTATTTCAGCTTATGTTGGGTGTTTTATTGACAATGATGACAGAATGCTACCAGCACAATACATGACTAATGGACATATGACAGTAGAAATGTGTATACAACACTGCAGAAGCCGAGGATTTGCTTATTCTGGTGTACAGGTATCTGCAAAGTATTGTACCATCAATCCAAGCTGGTTATATCACTTGTAGAATTAATAGTTTCATAGAATTGCATTTTTGTCCCCCGCCGCAACATGGCGGAGGGACCTAGTAATGGTTATTATCTTCTTAGACCGCTGTTTGGATTTCGTTCAAATTTTGTAAGATTGTTAGTCACCTTTTGTACTTGATCTTATTGCACCGCCATTTTGGTTTGACAAATTTTACAGGAGTTAAGGGACTTTAACGTTTTTGTGCATGTGACACTATAGGAACATTTTGTGGACGTCATTCCTCTCAGACTGCTGATAAGATTTCGTTCAAATTTTGTAGAATTGTTAGTCACCACATGTTCTTGATCCTATCGCACCACAATTTGGATGCGACAAATTTTACCTGAGTTATGGAACTTTAACGTTTTTGTGCATGCGACTCTATAGGAACACTTTGTGGATGCAACTCCTCTGAGACTGCTGATCGGATTTCGTTGAAATTTTGAAGGACTGTTAGTCACCATATGTACTTGATCCTATCGCACTGCTATTTTGATTTGACAAATTTTGTGGGAGTTATGGGACTTTAACTTTTTCTGCATTAGAAACTATAGGAACATTTTATGGACGCATATTTTTATTTTTATTGTACTGTAATTTTTTTTATTGTGTGTTGACATCCATACTGTGCTGCCATTTCAATAATACACATTTGTTCTTGTTATACTTACCATGAATTGAACATATTTTGGAGGTCAACACTGGTCCCAGAATATGTTATTATGCCTTGAAATTGTGTAAAGTCCTTGAATTGTATGAACAAAAAAAAGTATAAACTGTGGAACAAGAGAGAGGTCGTTTCCTGAGGGCTTGCCCAAGTGAAAACCTGTCAAGGGTTGCCAAATCTGAATGTCTACCTCAAATGAGGGCCATAATTGTTTTATTATTTATTCATGGGAGCAAAACATATTTTGACTCCCATGACTTTTAATGCAGATAAAATATGCAGTTGTCTCCCTTGCGGCAGAAAATTTGAATGTTTGGGGGTGAACAATAGGGTTGTTTCCTGCGATGTTCAATTTTTTTTTTAAAATACTGGTCCCAGAACATGTTATTTGCCTTGAAATTTTGTAAAGTCCTTGAATTTTATGAACAAAAAAAAGTATAAACTGTAGAATAAAATTCAATAAAAATAAATGAAATATGATTTCAGTATTATACAGAATGTTTCTGTGGAGATAACCACAACAAACACGGCCCAGCAAAAGAATCATCGTGTAATTTACCATGTACAGGGAATCCTAAACAGATGTGTGGAGGAAAATGGAGAATTTCTATTTATGGAACAGGTAGTTAAGTTTGGAAATTTATGTAAATGTAAAAGTGTTACTGTCCCTGAACTCTTCTTTATGGAAGCATAAATAATGAAAATAACATGAGCTTCTATATGATGTAGAAATTTTTATGACTGATACATGTATAATCACTTTCCAAAATTCGAGAAACATTTAATTTGTAAAGAAGTTTAAGACCAATTAAGATGAACGGAATACAGTGTGCTAGATTTGTTCATTAAAGCAATTTTATACATTAATTACCTCATCAGTGATATTTTTCATGTTCTCTATTTAAAAAAAAACTTTGTACTAGACAAAACTGAAACTGAATACTTTGAAATATTTAAAATGTTTAATTCATTCAGGAGAATTTTGTTACATTTTCTATGACATGAAAAATGATTTAACCATTTTGGTCTTTAAAAAATTATAACTTCAATTTTAGGATTACCACAGACAATTATAGGACGTTGTGGAGGATTTCCTGGCAACTGTTATCCAACTTTACCAAACAATTCAAATAAACCAATGTTATCATTACAACTTATTCCAACACATCCGTGTCTACAGCCGTAAGTCATATAAGTGAATGTACGATTTTCTTTTACTAGACAAGCTATAAATCAGGGGTTGAAAACATCGCTAGCCTGGCACTAAGGGCTAGTGTCTTTTATTATAGTAAGAAGAGTTGTTTTGAAGCAATTTATCGATGTTCATGTATAAAGGAGACCAGTTCACTCACAAACTGAATGTTATGTTTGTGAGTGACCTCTTTGAGTTTATAGACCGATAAATTGAGGAAAAACAACTCTTGTTAGTTATAATTCCATAATAATTACTCTTCTTGTCAAATTAAGAAAGAAATGGGGGGTTTAAAATGGCATTATTTTACTGGCTAACTTACTGTGGATTCATTAATATTTGTTGTATACCAATTTTCGTGGTTTTCGTGGGTCCAAGTAAACCACGAATTTAAATATCCAATGAAAATTAATATTTTTACTCTTGTTTAAATGCACTGAAGTTTGAAACCACAGAGTTTTGAACAATTGCGTTTTTACAACATGTACTTGAATTCTGACATATTATGAGTCAGCTATATCCACAGAGGATACGGTGTTTCATGTAATTTTGTCTTTCGTAACATAAAAACGCTCAAACAATTTCCTTTTAAAAGATTTTGACTGTGTAAATTGTCGCGGAATTCACTTCCGGTTTTTTTTATTCAAACATTCAAGAAAAACCTTAATCCTAAGTAGACCTAAACAATACAGATTTTCTCATAAATTACAGTAAAAACATCTTGTCAAAAGATAATAAAGCAGAAATTATTGATCATAATCGGATTAAAAATATGTATTTATCACCCCCGAGGTATTTGGTGACAAGTGATTGCAATTTTGTCAATATATATTTCACACCTGTTTAACCTAATGAGTAAATAATTACGGATTTTGTTAATCTTGTTAAATTCATGACAAGCTTTAATTGTTCCGTTACAAATTTAAAGAATCTGTTTGTTAGACTTGTTTAATGAGCGCTCCAAATCAGTAATTTACTGTACAATATCAAGTCTGATCGACACGTTTTGTCGCAGTATTTTCATAATATCTGATGTGCCAAGCCACGAATTTAAGTATTTCAACAACTTTTTATATTTTTTTCTAAGCCAGCAATCCACGAATTTAGGTATCCCACGAAATGCCCTTTTACCTCTATCCACGAAAATTGGTATCCACGAAAATAAATGAATCCACAGTATTCATATGCTGAACGTCATTTATCGAAAAATAAAAGATCCCACACGTCATGTTGTAGACCAATCAAAATCAAAAATACAAACTGTATTGGAATTATCAGCAAATATTTAAAGACCAACAAGCCAGTGAATTTTCGTCTTGTGCATCTATTATATACTTGTTTCTAGGTTTAACTTTAACCATTTATCTGAAGTTAGTAAATTTCTATATTCTACAAGTTAGTACTTTGACCCATTTTGCTAGAACATTTTCAGTACTCAAAAGTCCTGGGTTAGTGTGTTTGACCTCTGCAAATATAGTTGCTATCAGTGCCTTAAAAAATTTGAATATCACACAGTAACTATAATACTTTGCACAACTTAAAATACTGATTACCTTGTTTGTACTGGTTCCAATAGCTGGGATAACTGTATTTGTTTTGGTAGTCTGAATCAACTATTAATGATTTCGATTGTGTTTTTATCACAAAGATGGTAAAATTTTCACCTCATTAATGACAAAAAAATATGTTAATGAACAATAATTAAAATTTAGCAGACAAAAGGTAAATTTTAATTTTTAATTTGAACGTATAGTGTTGTGTATTGTTAAAATCTTCAATTTATGCTTCACTTGATGAGAAAAAAAAGGATATACAATGTTTTGACATACATTCAAACCTGCTATAAAAGGCACCTCTGTATAGCAAATCACTGTCTATAAAGGGCACTTTGAAAATGTCATGTGCAAAGCATATAAATAAAGGGCAATATTTTTCTTTTTCCCTTGGGTGGCCTTTATACACGAGTTTGACTGTATTTATAATATCATTATACAATTACGACCCTCATTTGAAGTAAACATTAAGATTTGGCAACCCGAGTGAGGTTAATTTCCTGAGGGCTTGCCCGAAGGAAAACCTGTCAAGGGTTGCCAAATCTGAATGTCTACCTCAAATGAGGGCCATAATTGTTTTATTATTTTTAACATATTTTGACTCCCATGACTTTTAATGCAGACAAAATATGCAGTTGTCTCCCTTGTGGGGGAAAATTGGGATGTTTGGAGGTAAACAATGGGGTTGTCTCCTAGCGATTATGCAGTTCTCTCCCTTGCGGGGGAAAATTTGGATGTTTGGAAATGAACAATAGGGTTGTTTCCTGCGATGTTCAATTTTTGTAAAAACGTTCAATTTATATTTGAATCAAATGACAGTTTTCATCCAATGAGATTAGTTCAAAATATTTAAAAAATAATATGGTTTATTTAATATATAAATATTTGATTGATCTATAAAAACATTCACAGATTATCTCCCTGTAAGAACGAAGGTAAATGTATGGCGATAACTGACACAGACTTTGTATGTGTATGTTACAAGATGTACTCAGGGACCAACTGTGAACGACAAACAAGTAAGTGGACTTACACTGAAACAGCGAACAAGAAGACTTACACTGAAAGAGTGAGCAAGAGGACATATAATCCCACATTATTCTGACACTTAAGTTTAACAGCCTTTGATGTTACTCCTGCTAATTTTAGACCTCTACAGATAGATAGATAGATAGATAGATAGATGATAGATAGATAGATAGATGATAGATAGATAGATAGATTTTAGACCTCTACAGATAGATAGATAGATAGATAGATAGATAGATGATAGATGGATGGATGGATGGATGGATAGATAGATAGATAGATGATAGATAGATAGATAGATAGATTGATAGATAGATAGATAGATAGATAGATAGATAGATAGATAGATAGATTGATTGATTGATTGATTGATTGATTGATTGATTGATTCACCAAATCAAGGGCCCAAGGAGCATGTTTTACAATAGACAAGTACATAAACAAATTGATGATTACAGCAAATGACTAGGTTTATGTTAATTTTCATTTAACTGCATAAGGCACCAAGGGGCGATGCACAAGAACATAAAAGCCCTCGTGCCAAATGAAAAAAATAATATAGTTACTTTCTCTAAAAAGGGACAGCCATTTTTCATATCCATATACCGTTTCCAGTTATATATTATACACACTTTTTTACCTCTAGAAATAAAGTTGAGATAGGGGTGCGTATTATGTAGTACTACAGCCCCACAAGGCTTTTTTCTGGCAAATTTTCGATGTCAGTTCAAGAGAACAACTTCTTACATATGATGGATAGCCGCCATTGTCGCCATTATATACCCATATTTGATAAAAAGATTTTGAAACCAACAATGAGGTTAAAATTCATACCTCTAATAACTCTTTGAAAAGAGAGTTAAGACCATGAAAAGGTACTCCCGTTCGATTTTGATTTTTTTCGACTGCCATTTTTGTTGGTATCGTTGTCTGGTTCCCGGTGTCATCTTTTGTTTTTATTCACAAACTATTTCGGTATCATATCAAGGTAGATAATACGCAGTCATATATTATACGAACCCCTCTTCAAGCTTAGATCACAAGCTTAAACTTACAATTTTTGAAATGTGACTCGAAATTCTAAATTGTCAGTGTGCAACTACATATAGTGTAGGACAATTCTATATATAAACATTTCAAAATTGAAAATCTTATTGCACATCATTCGAAGTGCGGGGATAATGATGTCAATAGGGTGTGACTAATTACACAATACAGGGGACTAAGAATACATTGCAACATTTAAAACAAGTGATGTAAATAAGTTGTCAAAAATTTAGAACCCTGAAATTGCCTGCGAAAAAAAAATTAAAGCAGATCCCCTTGGCTTTGAGGTCTAAAACATTCTCTAAGAATACATGTAAACTGCAACATTAAACACAAGAGCAAGAACACATTTTTGTGGTGATTTACACGTTCAATCAAGTGTAGATGTAAGCCTTTTGAATTTTGTAAAAGCTATATGTGACTTAAAGTTTGTAATTCAATTTCTTTCAGAACGGATTGTTACCATGGGATCTAGTTGTCCACCTGGAATGTACCCAGAAAAATGTTCCTGTTTTCAAAAAAAATGTGCGGGTGCCAAATTTGATGGAGATACATGTGTGACAACATCAGGAGAGGTCATTGATAATTTACTTAGTATCTTTAGAGAAGACCGACAAATATGAAAGGAAATTACAGTTGACTCTCGTTATCACAAACCCTTTTATCTCAAAACTCCTGTTATCTCAAAGTAATGTTGTAGTTCCTAGATTAAACTTTGCACTATATTTCCTGCTGATATCTCAAACTCCTGTTATCTCAAACTATTTTTGTTGGTAACTATGAGATAATGTAAATGAGAGTCAACTGTATTTGGAAAAAAAGTTGATACAATTCATAAAGTTATAACTATTTTTTCATCTCCTAGTGCTTAAAAGTAGGTGGAATCAATATTTTTTTCCATAGCTAAAGAAAAATTCATTCCCATTAATTCAGCATGCATGTTACTTGTGCAAGGTATCCCAACTGGGGATTAGAATATTAAGTTAATTTTTTGTTGGAGTAAAGGATTTTACAAAATCTTGCAGTGAAAAAATGTCATTGTTTACCTGCTTGGTGAAGGGAGATACTTTCAGTTTGTCAACAAATGGTTAATAGTATGTATGATAATAGACTACCTTTGTGGATGATAGAACAATGGGCAGTGGTGTTGGGAGAGAGGGGTGATGGCTGGATGTTGGACAGATTGGACGGAAGCATCAGTATGAAAAAAAATATGGATGTCATCATCTGCTATCTTTATTTTCAGCCCATGGTACTATGTCGGTACTCGGATCCAGGTCATGTGATATTATACAATGTAGAAGGATCTGGTACGGTTGTATGTCCGTCTGGGACAGAGATGGTTGGTTGTTCATATTGGGATAGGTAACATATGTTGTTATAAAAATGAATTTTATAAAACAAATAGAAATATTTTATTATGTCCCCCGCAAACAAAGTTTTAGGGGGTATATAGGAATCACCCTGTCCGTCTGTCCATCTGTCTGTCCATGTACATTGTAAGCGCAACTCCTCCTAAACTGTTCAATTGATGTTGATGAAACTTTATACGAAGTTACATACGATGCGCATGAAGCAAGATAATTATCGCCGGGTGCTTGCAAAGGGAGATAATCCAACTTCAGGGGTTTAAGTGGTTAAAGCTTGTAAGGGCAACTCCTAAACCGTTCAATGGATTTTGATGAAACTTATATGAAGGTTGGGCATTATATGAAGATGTGCATGAAGTAAGATAATTATCGATGGATGCTTGTAAAGGGAGATAATCCGACTTAAGGGTTTTACATGTTCAAAGCTTGTAAGCACAACTCCTAGTATTGCAAGTTGGGGGTATCACTCATTCAGGTCACTCACAGTTCTAGTTAATGGACTAGAATTTTTTTCCAATTTTTTTTTTAATGACAGAACTTTAATTGCAAGTCTGATGTAAAAAATGATAAAAATAAATGAAATAGGAGATGAGCTATCTGATTGACAAATGGATTTTTCTTCATTACTGGTTTGACCTGCTTACCTACTGTACATCACCAGACAAATATTCCTATATTGGAAAATCTGGTTGAGAAACAGCAACATTAACAACAAAAGAGAATCTGTGTCTTTATTTTTATACGCCCGTCAAAGTTTTGACAGATGTATTATGGTATACAAATGTCCGGCGTCCGTCTGTCCATCGTAAACATGTTGCACCGTAACTTGAGAACAACTCATCCAAATTTCATGAAACTTAACATAGTTGTTTCTTATGATGGTCAAACGATCTGTATACTTTTTGGTGAAAATAAGATTAAAACTTTTTGAGTGGCGGGACTTTGTAACTAGAACATGGGTGTGTTTTTTTCACATGTCGCGCTGTATCTCAAAAACGATTTATGATTATTGCTTAAAACTTTACATACTTCTAAGTTATATTAATCTAAAGATCTGTATACTTTTTGGTGATGATTCAAAATTTTATTTTAGAGTTATTGAGTTTTTTGTTAAAAAAAGGGGGGGAGGGGGTTTCACATGTTTTTTTCACATGTCGTGCTGTATCGCAGAAACTATTTATGATTATTGCATAAATCTTCACACACTTGTAAGTTATATTAATCTGAAGATCTGTATACTTTTCGTGATGATTCGTTATTTTATTTTTGAGTTATTGAATTTTTATTGAGCTTTTTGATAAAAAAAGGTAGTCTTTTTTGGTCACATTTCGTGCCGTATATCTCTATTGCTTAGCTGTTGTGAGCAGTTTTTTTTCTGTCTCTTATATAAACTTCCTATTGATTAGGAATAAGGAATGAGTCAGGATATACTTAGCATGACTTCCTGTAAAACCTCCGTGTTATTCCAAAAACATTTATTATGTCTTTTTTTCATAAGAGGACGGGTGTATCATGCGCTTGTGGCACAGCTGTTTATTATAATATATGATGCAGAAGGTTTTATTTGAATTCCTAATTAAAATTGAAAGACTGATAAATTGCATTTTTACTTCTTTTTTTTTGGGGGGGGGGATGTTGCATTTAACTTTAAATTTTAATCCCATGATGATGTTTCAAAACACAATATTCATCATGTGGCATTTGATTTAAATTTATTACCTTGTTTCAGTTCAGGACATTTAAAAGGAAATGGTGAAGCAGATAATGTGCAATATAGTACTGGAACTTGTAGTATGAGAAATGGCTGTCAACAGTGTCGTCTGCAGGCCAGGTGTAAAAGTAAGTTTCAGTTTGATATTTGTTCAAGTTTGACTTCATTATTGTGATGTATTCATTCAAGGACAATTTTCAGCAGTTAATAGTTTCCCATACAGATTTATAATTAAATTGTTTATGTCATTTAGTGCAGATCATATCATTAAAAAATTTGACCTGATTTGGATTGTTAGTTAAATTCTATGGGAAATTTTACAAAGTGGATACTAGTCAGTTGTAGTTTTTTATGTAGACTGCTAAAAATCTTTTTATAGAGATTCATATTGTAGAAGTAAATATTTTAGAAATTAAAAAAAATGGTAAAAATGGGGAAGTTGCATCAGTAGAAAGATAAATCATGGGCTGTTTACATTTTATGAAATAAAAAGCTCATATTTTTGACATCTCTGTTTCATGTGGTCTTTGTTGTTGCTACTTGTTTTAATAACTCTTTCAGTCCTGTGGGATGTTTTCCATTGAATCTTAAACGATATCCGTCTATTTTTGTAATGACTACCTATGCACATTGATACACTTATTTACTCTACTTTATGTAACTGATTTTAATATTATCACAAAGGAAAAAGATGCTTAAAAAATATTCTGCATGGCTACCAAAGAATGATAAAGATAATGGATTTGTAAAAAACCAACGAGTCTAAAGGGACAAAATGTAAAACTTAAAATATTTAAAAAATAATTTGGAGTATACACTGTACACTGGTAGTCAGATATTTGAAAAGAAACAATCACATACTCAGGGAATACTATAAGTAGTATTGACTTACGAATTAAAAAATGGAAAATAAAAAACGTAATTGGCTACTCGAATTTCAGAGTATGATTGTGGTTGTTTGCATGGAGGACGCTGCCACAAGGTCACAGGAGAATGTAAATGTAAAGATGGTTACTATGGTAACAAGTGTGAATTGTTTGACTACTGTACTTTCTATGAAAACCAAAATAAAGAGAGTGCATGTGGATCAGGTGGTAAGTTCAATATATAGGACTATTGGTGTGAATACAGAAGTAAGTTCAAGAATTAGGACTGGATATGAATCGGATGTTAAATGCAAGATTTTGGACTTTGTATGTGGATCAGATCTGTGGATGTAGATCGTTTTGTAAGTTAAATATTTAGACCTAATGATTTACTGTAGTAAGAAGAATGCTTGGCTTTTGCAGTTTGAGAGTATCTTAAATGTAGAAATTTTGCATCTCTCTCATTAGAGAAGAGTGATTTATAACTCTTATAGCTTATACTGTTTGTTTATATAGGGCAGACACTTAACTTTAATAGTGTTTATTTGAGAAATGTTTAGGCATAAAAAAAGAGTTGGTTTGGTTTATAGCAGGAGTTTATTTATTCATTTAGTTTTTGGTCCTAATTAATCCAGTAATGTAGACTCTCCTAATTGCATATCCATTTTGTCAGAATAAATTATGCAATTAACAGGGGTATGCTAATAAGTGGTATTTTTATTATCATGTAAAAAGACAATATGTATCATTCGTATTGTCATTAAATGTGATAATTGCCATATAAACATGTAAATAAATTTGGTTAATTAATTTGATATAAAAAGCCATTAAATTGTATTTTATTAATTTCTGTAAGATATTTTTAAACAATATTCACATGTAGCATGTGTTTGTATCAGATTTTGGCAAAACATTCATGACTTAGAAAAAAAATTACGCCATTAAGAGGAGTTTCTTAACAATTAGTATGCAATTATCATGATTATTTAACATATACTGTATGGTTAATGGTTTGGTGTTGCAAAATCTTATGTAAATAACTGGAATATTCTGTTAACATATATCCAATTGAGTTGATTTGTCTATATATACATGTAATTTTTCTACACTTTTGAAAATTCAAGCAAAATGGAATTTTTTCGATAAACCTTATTTTTCGACACTTTCATAACTGTCAAAGTTTCAGTCGATGTTATCAGGTGGTGACAGTCGGTAATTTAATTACTTTCAGTCCTTGTCGAGTGTTTATTTCGTCTTTCTAAACCATTTAATCCATCTATCTTTATAAATTTCATTGAAACAAGATCGATTTATAAGTAAATTTTATTGAATTTTTCCTACTTGGAAGTTCACTTTTGAAAAGAAATCTGAAAAAAGTTTGGATCGGAATCGCATATAAATTTGAAATATTGAAATGAAATGAATAATGTGTTTAGAAAACAAATCCTCTTATTAGAAATTTAAAAGTTATTTATTCTAACAAGATGATGAATGATCTGAGATGTTCCAAATCCATATCATGTGTTGCATATGTGTCAACAACATGGCGGGGTCGTTTGAAGTTTTCTACTGTTTTCGTCTTCAACTTTAAAACAACTATTTAAAGATACAAACAAGATAAATTCATGAAAAGTAAAATAAAATAACAATACCACAAGTATGACCTATTATTTTGAATGCCTATTCCTGAAGTACATAGAAAAAGTCAGTCTTATGGAGTAAAAAATGAGGATGGAAAGACAAAAACTCAAATTTACAACTTTTCAATTTTCTTAAACACAAGTGTATTTTAGTATCAACTGAAGTTATATTACAAAATTTAATGTAATTGTGCTTACCTGAAACATTTTTTTCTAATGGTACATAATAAGAGTGGCAGTTTTTTTTTTTAGCAAAAGACAAAGAGACTGGATTTAAATAATTGATTTTATCTTTGTAAGGTATATGTAATGCTGTACCAGAAAACAGTATAAAGACTTATGGAGGGGACAATGTGGGAGATCATTGTATATTTCCGTTTATGTTCAATGGGACATCCTATGGATCCTGTGTAGAGAGTAATGAGGTAGGCCATATAAAAAAGTTTTGATAAGCCATACCCTTATCACGTTCAAAATTCCAATGCAAATGTTGAAAATGAATAGGCTGATATGTCACTACAGGGTCATCTCTGAGACTGGCCATGTGGAGAAGGATTATTCTAATATTACCTAATTAAATGCTTTCAAAATACAGTGGAACCTCTGTAAACCGAACAGCTGTGGGACCGGAGAAATCGGCCGGTTTTAGGAGGTTCCAGAAAAGACGTATCTTATTGGGAGATTGAAACCGGAAGTGTATTACAATGTATTAAAACGATGTTGTAAAATTGTGCCATATTATTTTAATACAATTAATTGTTTTTAATTTCAATCCCACGTTTTTATTGATGTCTGATTATTGTTTGATTAACGACTTTCACACCTTTATTTAAAATGGTTATTTAGTTTAATGATGTCAATCATCGATCAATTAAGGATAACATGTATTACGGTTCACTGATTTTCCAGGTAATACATAATTTCAGCCGGTTTCTAGAGGTTAATTTGACAAGAACATATATGTTTTGTACCGGAAAGTACGGCCGGTTTTCAGAGGATTTTTTACTTGAATATGTAGGCAAAAATTCCGGGCCGAAAGTAAAAGTTCGGTTTTCAGAGGGGCCGGTTTTCGGGTGTTCCACTGTATGGATATATTGGTTTCAATGTCATAGACGCCAGACTGCTTGTTTGACAAAGCCATAGTAAAGTTTCTCACAAGCTTTAACGACGCCATAGTTTAACTTGCGTTGGATTATGTGTGTTTGTGTCTGAATACCTATGATTCAGCATTTCATCTTGTCATAGAAATTGTCCAATTAAAATGGAAATATTGCACGGTGGCTTGAAAATATCCTGATTTTACCACGGGTAGGCATTTTTTGCCAATATTTTACCTCTTGCTATCGCTCTTGACAAATATTCAGCATAAATGGCCTACCTGTGGTAAAATCAGGATATATTTGATGCCATCGTGAATTATTTCTCAAGTATAAGTTGGTATATAATCTGTTTCCCAATCCACTATAAATAGATATATTTAAATTAAAGATAAACTAGAGAAGTCCCGAAATGACGTCTATGTAAACTACATAACAACAACATTTTCTTGAGGTTTTTGTCAAAAATCATAGGAGCAAAAGATTCTCCATCAATTTACTTGTGAGTTATGGAATTTCTCCACCCTCAATAGTTAAATTTTAGATTTTAACACGCTCGCTAAAGGCTCGCGTGTTGAAAATCGAAAATTTAACTATCTCGGGTGGAGAAATTCCATAACTCACTCGTACCTGAAGGAGAATCTATGTGTAAACAACAAAACAGATAAGAGGAAAAGTTAACAATAACATACTAATCAATTAACACCATCTTACATTCTTTCTATAATTTCAAACATTGCTCATTGTAAATTATCATATTAACAACATGTATATGTATACCATGTTCAGGTTTTCTGTACTGCCATTATGGGTTATTTAGCATAATGAATTTGTGTATAATGTTAAAAAAATTATCCCTTCTGTTGTTTTCAGGTTGGACCGCCATTTTCTTGTGGGTCGATATTTAATGGGGCTTCGGAAGGTTATATCAACCTTGGAATGTGGTCTCCTGGACCTGAATATACCATAGCTGCCTGGGTCCGACCTGATAAAGCTGGCAAAGTGAGGAGGGTAGGTTATAGTACCTAGGTGTAGTGTCCCCTGATGTGTATATACCAAAGCAGCCTGAAAAAATAAGAATTTATCAATAGGAGATATTCGACCACAGGGGATAAAATATGCAATACAGAATCCTCGGTTTTTTTCATCGACTTCTGTTTCCAAAGTTAAAAGTTTGAATGCCAATTTTATCAAAACCTGCAAGATATTAATAAATGAAACTGTTGATTTAGATTTCTTGCATATGTAAATGATTACATATTTTATCAAGATAAAGTTTTATCACTCTGTTGGATGATTACACAAGAATATAATTTATTTTCATCTCGGATATGGTTAATTCACCACTGTACACCATGGTTACTTTCATAAATCATATGAGTAATGATGCTTCCAAAATATCTCTTATCCATTTTCTTCAAAGAATGTTGATGTATTTTGAAATTTAACAGAAAGGATCTCTGTATATTATAACTGGAAAGGTCCTATTACTAATAAATAATTTAATATTGGATGTAACACGTCATTTGATTGGTCAAATTTTTTTAGTCTATCATATCATAGACTAAATTTTCTTTTCTCCTATGACGTCATTAAAGGGAATCCAGACGTTTTATACGTCGAAACAACCGTTGGAATTAAATTGTAAGGATTTACTGTAATTTTGTTTTTAATCTATTCGAATAACCTCAATGCACATAGTGCACACTTTCAAATAACCCACTATGCGGGTTATTTAGTGTGCACCACGTGATTGAGGTTACGTATTTCTTCATAGACTGAAAAAAAATTACAGTCAATCCTTAAATGAATGGTACACAAGAGTCCTGCATAGTATTGTTTTAGAAATATGATCTCCGACAAAAATCACTGCTATTGCTAAAATGAGAAACATCTTTTAAAGTATTTTCTTTGGAAAATACCTATTTTGAAACAAGAGCCATTTTTCACAAAATATCTAACATTACTTGTAAGTAATACTAGAATCTGTATGACATAAGAGTAATTTGTTTCTTAAGATTTTTTGTGAAAAATGCTACAGATATGGCCAAAATGCTACTTAAATGGTCCTACTCTGATGTCAATATACCTTTGAATATTACTTCAGCAGTTTGTGCCTAAAACTAAAACATAAAGCCTCAGTGTAAAAAAAATCTGATTTGTACTACATTTACTATAACTAAAATATTACCAATTTAACTGGTCTTGAAGAAAAATCTTTATTCTGCTTACTCTAGGGGCCTCGGTGGCCAAGTGGTCCTGGTAGTTCGTCATGACTACTAATGATCACTAGTCTGTCAACACTGAGGTTGTGAGTTCGAATCTCACCTATGGCGGGGTGTGTTCAACTCCGATCTAAATTGACAAGGATTGCCAATTTTCCTACTGAAGTTCGGTGGTTCTCTCCGGATACTCCAGCTTCCTCCACCAATAAAAACTGGCGGCCACGAAATAGCCAAATGTGCTGAAAACGGCGTAAAACCCCCAACTAAACATAAAACAGCTTACTCTATTTCAACACAGTAATATTCAGTTTGACCAATCCAAAGCTGTAGACTGGTTTGCTGACCTTTATCCTTTACATTAATGGTATAACTGTAGGGAACCAGTCTATCCAACGCTGTTTTCCACCTGACCCAAAATGCTATGCATAAAAGTTATGATTTTTGTGTACTAGTGAAGAGCTCAGTCTTTACTCTTAGACTGATATCTCAGTACCACTAAAGACAGTTTTTGCCTAAATATGCATTAATGGTTTTTTTTACCAGTTGAGTTTACCATATTGTAATTTCAGACAATTGTAGGGGGAGTAGGTGATTGTTTAGACTATGGAATATACCATTTTGAGAATTTTTGGGTGTATTATAAAGGAACAGATAGTTCTTGTACACGTGGTATTGATACTGGTGTGGCTGTACATACAGGTCAATGGTACTTAGTTGCAGCTATTCATAATGAGACTCATGTAACCAGTTATGTAAATGGTCAAGTAAATGCAGTAAGGGTAAGGTCAAAATACATATGTTTATTTTTCCACAGAAATCCTCATTTTGAGCTCCAATACTCATGTTTTATAAGAATATTACGAACATAAATTTTTCATGAACATATTACTTGAAACTTTTATTTTATTAGCTCACCTGGCCTAAGCCAAACTTTGATGGAATGGTCCTTGGGTGCCCCCTTTCCAAAATTATGTTTGGCATCCCCGACTTCCAACTGACCTATGCCACCGTTTCAATAATACACATTTTGTATATCTTGTGGGGCTTTGACTTTTCTCTGCGGCAGGGGACATATGGCTACGTGTAGCAATCTTGTTAAAGACTAACAGAATTTTACAATATTAAAGGGTTTTATTTTATAATTTCATTAAATAGTTGGGATTGTTTGAAACAAATAAAGTGAGTCGCATCCCTTAAGTTTGAGATACTAGAAATATGCCAGTAACAATCGGATGTGTTTCAGCGTTGCATGTGTTATTCTGTCGTGTGCTAAAAGTCAGCATGGTTCAGATTTTTGTGATACACACTGTACTGAATCTTCTTGATTCATTTTTTAGTATTTTTGTTTTTATCATAGGCGAATCCATATGTTTTGCCAACTACCAGTGGATTGTGGATTGGTGGAGAAGTTTGCTGTCCATCCAATAGATTTCAAGGAATGATTAAAGTAAGGATATGCTACCATACTTAATTTTAATATAATCCGAAATCAATGTATGTTAGACACAAACAATGTATACTAAAATGTTCATTAAAAGAAATGCCCAAGGTGTCTGTGGTAAGACCCTTACTTCCCCAGGTGGCTAATAGGAGAGACTATCTTGTTCAGAGTTGTCAGGTCATAATAATATATAATGCATGACTGGACTAGTATGGGTTAAGTTCAGAGAATGCAATGCCCATGGAAAAGTTTGTTTGTTTATAAATTTTGAAAGGTAGTAGGCTTATAGCTCAGGGATCACCATGGCCTAGTAAATAGTTTATGTTCCTGAGCTTTTACTTTCAATAATATTGGAAGTGTACCCGACCATTATGACATTAAGTAAAATATGTTAATATTGGCATTAGGTTCTTAACATGCAGCAAATAATTCAACCCCACTACAGGGTTTGTACACATTTTTCATCATAAAAGTAAAGGACTGTTCAAAGACATGTATTTTCAAGGTTTCTAAGGACCTTTGTACACCATTTAATTGATTATTATGCTTGTCGACCATGCAGTTTCGTGATTACATCATACTTGATCTATTTGCATCAAAATTTGGGATCTTAGATTTATAAACTTTTAATTCGTACATTTGTACTTAAAACTACAAATAATTTATATACACAAATGCACTCCTAAGACAGATTTTGCTGGTGTATATTTCGATGAGATGGTGGACTATACTTTGTACATGCTTAGAAGTCATGAAAGATAAAATGAAAGAGAAATTTCTGTATCTTAAAATTTCTCTAAAGTTACCACATAGTAATACAACAAGTTTATTTATACGAAGAACAGATTGAGTAAGTACAAAAATCGGGAGAAAAGAAGCCTGTGATTCCTCTCAGCCTGATACAGTGAAAACACATTCGAAAAAATATTTCTTTACAGTGAAAACACATTCGAAGAAATATTTCTTTTCAGTAGAATTTTTCAAGGTGTTTCAAGGACCTTTTGCAGTACTTTCAAGGCCATAATTTTCCCACTTTCATTTGCAAAACTTTCAAGGACCTGTGCAAACCATACCACTATGACTAAAGGGTATAATACATGAGCTTGACAAAACAAATTGTTCAAAGAAAAAACATTTACAATTGATGAATAGGGAAGCCTCAGACTGTTGAATTCTTATGTAAATATGCCCACTTGCTGCTTCTTGAATGTTTTAATTGGCCAATGTAAATTTTTAAAAATATGAATTTCGTCATTGGATTTTTTCTTTCTTTCCAACTTCGTCTTGGTTAATGATCATATAAAATGTCCTCCAGTTTTCCTGCACCCTTGAGTATTCCATTGCACTATATTTATATTTATATTTATCAGGATAACAAATTCATCACATCAGGGGAGATCATTTCAACCACCTCCATTACATAGGAATTCAGTAAAACTTACAAGAGAACCTTACTCTAGCAATGCTAGAGGTTGTCTGGCAAGCTATTTATTGGCTTGGGGGTATGGAGGAACGGAATTCCAACATCTTACATTGTAGGAGTAAGGAGAACCTTACCCATTACAACAAACATTAATATATTAATTTAGTTTATAGTGCATTGTTTGCCAGGTTAGCAATTCAGGCTCTTGAGAGCCTCTTGTTTTTTGTACCCGTAATTTTTCAAATATTCCTAATCAGAGTTTAATTAAACTTTCATATTGTTAGATCCTAGTACGTAGATGTTTGCATGCGAAATATGTCCTGGTCCAATACTTTTTCCCATAATTTTATACCCTTTTGTTCCCTCAGTTATACCCAGTTGGACTTAGAAATTGTGAGACAATTCACCATGATAAGGATGCCCTAGTCCATTAAATTAACTGCAGTGGGGGGTATAGTTTGTGAGGTCCCCTCAAAGTTCTAGTTTATTTCTGTGGTGGTCCCTGTAGCTAATTCAGAAGTCTTTTCCAATGGTGGATAAAATCTGCTGCCTTATGTGAATTGTCCTAACCTCATTTCTGGATAACATTTGATGGATTAGTTCTCATCTTGGAAAAGCAACATTTATCACAGGGCATTAAGTAAACAATCAGTCAAAACTGTTTGTACAAGTTCTCACTAACAGTTGATTTCAAATCCAAACAATTGTAATCGGAACTTGTTTAAAAGTGCTTACAGTTACAGAGCATTAGAGCTTAGAAACAGCATCAAAACAAAACTGGTAGTTTTAAAAGTGGTTAAATTGAAATGTTTAAGTGGGAAGTTGCATACATTCTTTATCCAGCATTGCTGTAAATTCAATTATTGCATTAAATACTTAAAACTTCAGAAATATTGGTGAATGTGTGAAGCCACAATTTAGTTTGTTTGTTTAGTTGGGGTTTTTATATTTTTTTCAGCACATTTGGCTATTTTGCACCAGCCACTTTTCATTGATGGAGGAAGCTGGAGTATCCAGAGAGTACCACCGACCTTCGGTAGGAAAATTGGCAATTCTTGAGTCGAACACACCCCACCACAGGTTGAGATTTGAACTCACAACCTCATTGTTGACAGACTAGTGATCATTAGTAGTCATAACGAACTACCGAGACCACTAGGCCACTGAAGCCCCAGTCTCAATTTATAAAAATATTAATATCATTGTACACGTATATTGTTTTCATTTTCAAAATAACCATCTTCAAAAATAAAAGTAACTGTATATGACTTACTTACTCTTCAGACAGTAAAGATTTGGAAAAGGCCATTAGAAATAGCTGAACTAGAGAAAAGTATGAATAGTCAAGGGAATGCTATGGCAACTGTAAGTATACTTTTATTATGATTAAACTAGCTTCTGGGATCTAACGGAACTCAAATTGGTAATTTAGAAAGTTCCAAGTAAAGCAAACAAGTATAAAAAGTTTTGGATACTTCACATTATCGGCAATTCGTACATATTTCCTTTGATCTTTTTGCCTAATATTTTCGAGTATCACATACAGGCTGTATCACTGAAAATATTAGGCAATACATTGTTTGACATAATGCGGAAGGATCTACTTGTCTGATCGTCCAATGAAAATGAATTACGGAAATCATCAAACCATGCAAATAGTCAATATTTTCCTTTCCCATTCACCGCCAAGAATGTGTTTCAAAATGATGTCACGCCAATGATTGATCAACAGCATTACAAACTTCTTCCACTATGAAAAATAGTGCACATTAAACTCTCCCTTCGTGCTCGGCTAGATATTCCAAATGATATAGTCAGTATCAAAAACGAAACTACCTATTATTCTATATGTATTAGTACAGAAAACCAGATAATCAATTTCTGTGTTTAAGTTCATTCTGTTAATGTTTTGTCCAAACGGTTTCCTGTCCATTCAATAGCTTATATTGTTTTGCGTGTGCCTGTGGTATCGTCAGAAGTATTCCAGATAAAGGGCATGGTATGATTTGGCCCCTTGAATTCCAAAATCAAAAAGTAATGAAAAACTTACTCTCAGCTATCATTAAAAGTACTCTTAAAATTTTGCATTGTAATGAACATGTTTTGTTTTCAACAAAAATTAAATGCAGAAAATGCATAAATTTCTGAATTGGTGGCAATATACTGTCAAAGATGGCCTATTGTGAAGAAATCAATGAAAAAACACCTAATTTCACTCATTTTTGAACATTTGAATTAAAATTTTGATATGAGCAACAGACTTTCCCAAAAATATATTTCATAGAAATGTGTCTGCGTGGGACTAACATAAATATTTTTGGGCAAGGCTGTTACTCATAGTTGTTTTGACCAAAATCTACTTTGAAAACACTCAATTTTCTTCAAATTCTTGATTTAGCAGACATTCATGACATTGCGTTGCATCATGGGATGAAATCTTGTACAATGATTGATAGATTGTGAAAGTTATATTATGCGATAAAAATGATACAAATTTGAATCTGTAATCTAAATTTTAATTTTTCATGTCAGATTGGGCCAATTAATGGCTGAAATCATATCGTCCTCTTTGGGTCAACACTTGATGCTACCTGTATCTGACATCAGTGTGATCATTATATCATTGGACATTATTTGCTGCATTTTTATAAAAAAAACTATGTAATAGGTATGTATGTTCTGGAAATTTTTTATATAGTAGGGTAGGGTACATCTAATGACTAAGTCTTTGTACAGGAATTTCAAATCATATTTTAAAACCATTGCTTATCCAATATAAGCATTTCATTGCTATGGGAAAGATGATTTCATGTTCATTTTAATTCAGCAAGAAGCTTTAAATGGTGGATTAGTGGGACAGTGGGAACTAGGGGAGGTAATTCAGCCTCCCTGTATTGGAGTTAATCATGGTGGGGGAGATTGGACACTGAAGGATGGACAACAAATATCTGGTAAGATAAAAAAACAATTACATTGTAAGGCTACACCAAATTGATCTTTTGTTCTTTGGATTTCAATACTCTCATTTTTTGACTTTGTAGATTTTAGGAACACTTTCTTTTGGCACTTCTTTTTGCAAAAATGCTGAAAATTCTCCCTGAATTCTCTGTTTTTTTAAGAAATTAAAAATAAAAATTGTTCACCACTCCAAAAATTTTGCTAAGGGCCATTTGAGCTATTGCCATCACTTGTTGTCTGTTGTCCTTCATCGTAGTCATTGTAAACTTTCCTTTAACGATCTTTTCCTCAGAAACCTTTACCAACTGGAATAAATTTAGCAGCAATAGTCCTAACAGGTGGTCCTCTTTCAGAATTATATCTGATGACCCGAAACCCATCCAAGATGTCTGCCAGAGCGGAATTTAGTTTAACATGGGACCTTATGTGAAATTTACTTAAAAAAACTTGTCTGAAACCCCAATGGTCCTCCAGAGCCAAACATAGTTTAACATAGACCCTATGGGAAATTCAATTAAAGATCTTCTTGTGTGAAACCACAAAGCCAATTGGAACAAAACGTGGCAGCAAAGGTCCTTAGGTAGTCCGCTTTCAGAATTGTATCTGATAACCCTGCCTGGAATCCAAGATGGCTGCCAGAACCAAACATATTTTAACATAGAACCTTATTGGAAAATTCACTGGAAGATCTTCTTATTTGAAACCAATGAACAATTTGGCAAAACTAATAAGCCAGTTGGAACTTAATAGCAATGTTCTGGACTGATAGTCAAGATGGACACAGTCAAACAATTTATTCTGCAAATGATTTCCGGGTGAGCGATACAGGCTCCTGGGGCATGGTACACATTGTAAAATCAGTAAATTTATAGCAAATGTTGACACTGCATTAAATCTTTTTCATAACTGTTTGTTATTGTAGGTACACATTGTAACATCAGTATATTTATAACTGTTTGTTATTGTATGTACACATTGTAACATCAGTATATTTATAACTGTTTGCTATTGTAGGTACACATTGTAACATCAGTATATTTACTGTACCTAAAGGAGCCACTGTTTTAATAAAACCATACAATGGTACTCCAGATGGTGGAAAATTAGAAATTATTGCACAGGTATTGCAAAATTTGTTAAAGTGTTAAATCATTCATTGACGATATCATATCGGATATCAGTATAAATGTTAAAACTTATGCAGTTGAAATTCCTTTTTCTTAGATGATTTTTTCCAATGCACACATTCCATACATTTGAATAACCTGCTACCCTGGTTGTTTTGTGTGCACAGGGTGTCAAGTGGTCCTATATTCCTATATTTTTCCTATATTTCCAGGCAATCCCTATATCTCCTATATTCACTGAAAATTCCTATATTTTCACCCTTTTTCCTATATTTTGAAAAAAAGTTGGAAAAAAATATAAGAAATAGTATTAATAGTGGAATAAATCATATTATATTAGTGGAATGATTCACATTATGTATACAATGTATGTAGGCTGTATGTAGTTGGTTTTAGTGCTTATACTTATTGATCATTGTATTAAACTAACCTTATGCAGCAAAATGATTTGTTGTTTTTATAAATGTAGGATTTTTATGTAATTAATTAATATTTTGCATTTCAGTGAATCTCTCACATAACACAGATTACTTAACTGCAGAGCATTTGTACTATTTTTAGGGTTAGGTTGCTAAGCAACCAAAACCCTTATGCCGTCGGTCGTTTGGTTGGACAATGAAGGAAACTTTGGAAATCTGGTGTTTTGTGGAAAAAGTTGGACCAGAAGTTTTTGAAACTATGTTTTTATGAGTAAATATGCAAGCTTATCTAGGATTGAAGCTTAAGCAAGGCTAGTTAAGCAGCTTTTTATTTCGATTTTGAGATGACACATGCGCAAAGAAACCTCCATATTTTCCGAATTACGACTATGTTTATATTTGAATATCATATAAGAAAATAAACATTCTGCGGTAAAATAGTCCTAATATTTGTTGTTGCTGTTGTAGTTGTTTTTTAATAGAAATGTAACTGAAACACACCGAGAAGTGTAATTGTCAAGTTATTTAATAAAAGATGTGTGTTTTATTGATGATTTCCTTTTTGTTTTGAAAGCCATATAAAGTATTCGCGCCTTTTAAAATGTACAATGCTATCGGCTTAAGGATTTTGAATGTTTACATTTGCACGGATATCTTGGGAAGGATTACAATCAGGTTTATTTTCAAAAGATTTCAAAGGTAAGTTCCATTTTTGTTGTGAACGTGATTGTTAACTTATACAGAACATATTTTGCACATTATTTGCTTATTCTTCTTGTAATTCTGATGGTATTTTGTGTATTTGATTAACCTTTTGACCTGATCATCGTGACTTCATTTTGTCAAACCTGTTGGTCAGTGATAGAATTGCATACAGGTTATTTGAAATGCCGACAACTTGCACATTAAGATTGAAAAACAATGTGTTTATCATTAATTTAGAAAACGGTATTATCGAAAGTATAATGGGTTTATTTTAATTGAAAGCTTGAATGTTTACGTTCTGATCTACCTGCACATGCGCAATGTAGTGTAAATATATTGTAGAAATGACCCCCTTCTACAATTGTCCAAACTTTGTCTTTTTATATAACCTTAATAACTTGAAGACCTTTGATTTCTGTTTATTTTAATTCATCAAATCATTATTATGCGTTTGTCTTTTTAAAAAAATTCAATTTAGAGTGATAATTCAAGAAGCGTTAGCCGACTCGTGCTTTCTTTGATTGATTAGTGCATATTTATTGAAATAATCATCAGCAATGTTTGTACAAATAAAAGTCAAATGCTAGCAACCTAACCCTAGCAGTGCTATGCACTTTGATTACATTATGTTTTTAAATACAGAACTTTTTAATAACATTATTAAATGTTTTTCAATTATTGTTTTGTATTTCAACTGACCCTGACCGAGCACTGCTGATGATTATTTGTTAGATGAAATATGCCTGAACCATGCATCCAAACTGTAATCTTAAGATTGTTTCCAAGTAGGCTCAAAATGTAAATGAAATCTTAAATAGTAAACTATACACAGATTCATTTTTTCCCTTTTTTACCTTGAAATTACTAAAAATTGTCAAACAATATTGGCATGAGTGCTCTGCAGTTGAGACTGATGAAAGGTACAATATTTTGTAATTGAATTCATTGTTTCAGATTGATTTGAATTATTGAACAAGTTTAAAATGCCAAAATTGAAGACTAAGTTTCAGCAAAAGTGGTTTCATTTACAATTTAGATTGTAACATTTTTTTTTTATAAAAATTGTGTCATTAACTTTTATTTTAAGTAAAAAGGAGGTGACATATGGCTGTAGGGGAAGTGGAGGCCATAAATTAAGAGTGAAATTTGGTAGCAATTGTCCTATATTTACCCTATATTTTCAACTTGAAAAATTCTATTTTCCTATATAGCTTTGGTCCAAAATGGCTTGACACCCTGTGTGCATGAAATGATTGAGGTTATTTCTTCAAACATTAAAAAAAAACCAACATTACAGTCAGTTCTTAGATAAATTCTAAACCATATAAACTGAAAGATCTGGGTAAAGGGTCTGTGAGACATTACTATATCAAAAAAGGAAACCCTTCAACAGATGATCTTTGACAAAGTTCGAGGAACTTTCTGTAATGTTAAGACAAAATAAAATTTCTTTATTGTAATTATTGTATGTTTTTCCCAGAGCATACAGATAGATGGTGTATTAAAAGGTGTCGGAGCAGGGTACAGAGGTGGTAGATCACCTCTAGCTGGGCTGACTGGAGAACAGGGAGAATCTTATTCTGGTAAGTTGTACTGGTGTATTAAATGGTGTTAGAGCTGCTAGACTCTGGGAATTAGAGGTAATCTTATTCTGGCAAATTATACTGGTCCCTTGTTGTATTTATGCTTTGCCACAAATGTGGCTGGGGCATATAGATTTACCCTTTTCCGTGCGTATGTCCCGATTCGGTTAAGTTTTGCGTTTAGCTCCATTTCTCAAAATCCTATAGTAATATATCAATGATATTTCACCACTACATTCCTATTGTACAGTACAACACAGGTCAGCAACAATTGGGTCGTTATGACTTACATTTAATGCTTCAGTGACTTTGGTTAAGTTTTGCGTTTAGGTTCATTTCTCAGAAACCTATAGTAATATTTCAATGATATTTCACCTCTACAGTCCTCTTGTATAGTACAGCAGAGTTCAGCAACATTTGGATCGCTATGACCTACATTTCCTGCTTTAGTGACATAGGTTAATTTTTGCGTTAAGGTTCATTTCTCAGAAACCTATAGTAATATATCAATGATATTTCATCACTACAGTCCTCTTGTATAGTACAACGCAGTTCAGCAACACCTTTATTGTTTTTAGGGCGGGGCATCCATGTCTTATAGACCTATTTTCTAGTTAATGGTGTTGGGGGAGGGATGGTTGATCTCCTCTGACTGCATTAACTGGAGGACAGGGAGAACATTATTCTGGTAAGTTGTACTGATATCCCAGTGTGTTAAATTGTGTTGGAGCTGGGTGAAAGGTCTGCTAGACTGGGGGAGCACAGCTATACTGGTACTGTGTTGTATTAAATGGTGTTGGAGGGGTGGTAGATCACCTGACTAGACTGACTGGAGAACTGGGAGAACATTCTGGTAAGTTGTACTGGTATCCAAGTTATACTGGTCTATTTTTGGGGGTTTTGTTTTATCATGATTTGATACTTGAAAGTAAGAGATCATACACATTTTCAAGTTTTACGATTTTGTAATGAAAATGTTTTTTTAATGTTCCGCCTGCGATAGCAGTGGGGCATATTGTGTTTTGGACTCTGTGTCTATCCATACATATGTATGTTTGTCCCGCTTTAAGTTAAAGTTTAGATTGAAGGTAGTTTAATGGGAAGTTGATGTCCTGTCAACATGAAAGTTTGTCCCTAAATACTGTAAGATAGAATCTATTCAAAATTGAGGTCAAAATGGTTGTTAGATCTCAATGTCACAGTTGATTGATCATAATATTGGTGTTTGTTATACCCCCCACAAACAAAGTTTGGGGGGGTATATAGGAATCACCTTGTCCGTCCGTCTGTCTGTCCGTCTGTCCATATATCTTGTAAGCGCAACTCCTCCTAGACCGCTCAATGGATTTCAACGAAACTTTACAGAAAGGAAGTACATCATCCAAAGATGTGCATGAAGAAAAATCTTTGCTTTCCGATATCACACAAGGAAGATAATTGGATTTCAAAGCGGGGGTGTATCCTTTGTGAGCTTTGCTCACAGTACATCTAGTTTGGAAGTGGAGCACAATGTCCATTGGCCACATAATATTCTTGTTTCTTTCAGGCATTGGTCAACAGTCTGTGACTGACAACAGAGGAGGTGGAGGGGGAGGGCTTGGTGGTAATTCTAGACCAGATGGGGCAGGGCAGCCAGGAGCTGGAGGAGGTTATGGCACATTAGGGTTAGTTTTTATTAAAAGGAAAACATGTAAGACCACAAGTGACAGAATCTTAATTTTTAAAAAACATAGAAGAGGAGGTTAAACTTTTATTATAATAGATGAGATATGATGAAGCAATTCTTGACACAAAATCCCTACTTACAGAAGACAAAATATCAAGGGGACCTCGATGGCCGAGTGGTCTAGGTAGTTCGTCACAACTACTAATGATCACTAGCCTGTCAACGTTTGAATCTCACCTGTGGCGGGGTGTGTTTGACTCCAATCTTAATTGACAAGGATTGCCAATTTTCCTACAGAAGGTCGGTGGTTCTCTCTGGGTACTCCAGCTTCCTCCACCAATAAAAACTGGCCGCCGTGAAATAGCCAAATGCGTTGAAAACGGCGAAAAACCCCAACTAAACAAACAAACAAAGTATCAAAGCAAATGAAAAGTACTATTATTGTTGTTCTTCATCTTAAGGTCATCTTGGATATAAATCTTACAAAAGAAGAAAAAAAATAATTTCCCTGACAATTTGTTTAATTTTTTTATGCCCTGCCTGTAAGGCAGGCCGCGGCATATAGTTAATCGGTCTGTCCGTCCATCCGTCTGAATGAGGTTAAGGTTCAGGCTTAAGGTAGTTTATGTCTTTTGAGGCGAGATATAGGTATTACTTTCTGGCGGTGACAGCGTAAACTTTTGTAAAACTTTATGACCTATCATCCCAATCAACCTAAGGTCCGAAAGAAAACGGTAACTAGGTTTTCTGGTTTGAAAATCTGGTTACTAGTTAAGTGATATACAATACAAATGGTGATAAAGGAAAAACTGGTTCGCTGTCAAATTGACATCTCATTTCATGCGTTAGAATTGAATTAAGGTATCCAGACCATTATAGATAACGACTGTATATTTCATTTTTTAGTCCGTCTGTCGATTGTCGTCCGTCTGTTAACTTTTCACATTTTAATCTTCTCCGCTGAAACCACTGGGCCAAATGGAATTAAATTTGGCAGGAAGCATCTATTGGAGGTTCTTTACAAAGTTTCCTCATTTTGTCCCGATCGGTAAAAAAACATGGCCACCATAGGCAATTCTTGTTTCTCATTGGTTGAGTAAAAAAAAATTTTTTTTCTGGAACTGGTTGTATCTATGTAAGGTCCTTTATAAATATTGCTCATTTCATCCAGATCCGACAACAAACATGGGCGACATGGGCAATTGTTGTTTCCGATTGGCTGAGTTTTAACAATCTTCTCCTCTGAAACTGCTAGGCCAAATGGAATGAAACCTGACAAGCATCTATGGGAGGTTCTGTACAAAGTATCATCATTTTTTCCGGATCGGACTTCAAATTTTCCCACCATTGGCAGTTCTTGTTTCTGATTAGCTGATAATAAAAAAATCTTCTCCTCTGAAATCACTGGGCCAAAAAGAACGAAACTTGACAAGAAACATATATGGGAGGTCCTTTATAAAATTTTCTCATTTCGTCCCGATTGGACTACAGATATGGATGCCATGGGCAGTTCTTTTTGTTGATTGGCTGATATAAAACAGTCTTCTCCTCTGAAGTTACTTGGCCAAATAGAAAGACACTCAAAAGGAAACATCTATGGGAGGTTCTTAACAAAGTTTCCTCATTTTGCCCCAGTCAGGCAACAAACATGGTTGTCATGGGCAATTCTTGTTTCTCATTGGTTGATTTAAAAAATAAAATTCAGGAACTACTCGACCAAAACTGTCAGCCAAACTTGACAGGAAGCATCTATGGAAAGTCCTTTATGAAATCAATTTTTTTCATCCTGATTGGAAGACAAGCATAGTTGCCATGGGCAATTCTTGTTTCTGATAGGCTGATATAAAGAAATCTTCTTCTCTGAAACCACTTGGCCAAATGAAACGATACTTGACAAGAAGCATCTGTGCAAGGTTTTTTACAAAATTTTATCATTTTGTACAGATCATGCTACAAACATGGCCGACATGGGCCATTCTTGTTTCTGCCTGGTGAGCGATACAGGCTCAGCCCTCTGAGCCTCTAGTTTAATGGAAAATTAATTTAATGAATGTTTAAAGCAGGAATTGTGTAGGTATTTTTTCCCAAGTTGAAATATATTTCGTAGTTTTTGCACTTAGTCTAGGAAAATAATTCAGGTAAATAATATTTATGAAGTTTTCCGATGGCTACCAAGTCAATTGCCATTACTTTGTGTGGAATAATCAATACGTTTGTTTCGAGACATATCCATTATGTCAATATTCGTCGCCAGACCTCATGACTGTTAGGCAAATTGGCAAAATTTACTTAACGATAATAGCTGAGTATTTCTTTGTACTTCCTTAACCTTTAGATGTTTCAGGACAACTGGATTCAGTAGTATATCACAATAAACAACTATTTTTACAAATGTATTATTAGTCTGCACACAATAAATACCAGATAGATAGACTGATGTATTAAAAAAGTATCTGTCATTTTAACAGAGAGTCTCCTGTGAAGATTTTAGGTGATCATGGTGGACTGGGAAAACAGGGACAGATATATGGTGATGGGTCTCTAAAACAGATGTTCATGGGGTCAGGAGGAGGGAGTGGGGGAAGTGCAAAGGATTTGACTACAACACCACCTGGTAATATTATAATTTTCAGTGATGAGGTTTGTACAGATTGAAAGGATAATCAGTATAATTGTGATATTTAGGCAAAAAATTTGTTTTCAAAAACAAATTCTGTAGTACTTGAAGAACAGAGTAATTACTGTAAATTACTCTCATTTTATTCTGAATTTTGCTCTTTGGGAGTTTTGATTTGACCATTTTGGTTTCTTAATTATACATATCAAAATGGCTTTCTATACATCATTTCAGTTCATAGAGTTACCGTTGTCCGTCCGTACGTCGGAACTATGCGGTTAAGATTTGTGTTTAGGTTCATTTCTTTGGAACTATCAGTGGATGTGCCTTGAGTAGTACTGAGCAGTCATACATGATGACCTATATTTTAGGCAGCGCATCCATGTCTTACAGACACGATTTCTACTTTTCCCATTGGAAAAATAATTTCTGATTACTGTAAATTCAGATATTATTTCAACCACTTGATATTGTGAATCTTCATTCCTCGACAATTATGAGAATATAAATTACTGTGATAACTGGACATATTGCAATAGAATATTACAAGCAAATAAATGAAATGTAAGCCTGAATTATTGTGATCTTCATGTGTTAATAAAAACCTTGCATTATTTTCTGTTTTTACATTACTTAAACATACTGTAACAGTAGAGCATGATTTGTCTCCCAAAATAAGCTACTGCACCAACCAGGGATCGAACCCAGAACCTTTGGTACAGTAGTCCACTGCTTTACCAACTGAGCTAAAGGAGTAATCCACTAGCATGACTAGTGCAGCTAATGGAGGGTGGTTAGAAACCTGTTACGGTTCTATAACTTCTATACACATGTACACTAGAGAATCCATGTTACAATACAAATGATAAATTTTTAACAAATAAATTAATATTCTATAATAATATCTAAAATAAAGAAATAACACACTTTAGTATGTCATAGTTCAAAAGGTATGTTCAGTAAATCATGAAGTAAAAGTTCTAATTATAAAAAATATATGCAATAAAATTTTGAATTTTTAGGTGGGAAGGGAGGAAATGGAGGAGCAGCGATCAGTCTGAAAGCATTGAGATCAGTAGTTGTTACTGGATTGATAAATGTCAATGGTGGAAATGGACAAGGTGATGGTTTTCAAGGAACACAGTATGTACCTGTTGGTAACCCAACTTCAGTATATAAAAATATATTAACTACTTGACATGATAAATATTTTATAATTTTTTTTTTTGTAAAAAGCTTATTTTATAAAATTTATGGAAAAAACTAAAAAAAAAAAATTTACATAATGAAAATTACAGAAATCAATAGAAGAAATTAATATGGTGTATATTGAAACCCTATGATTGACACCTTTAATGTAAATAATAAATTATCTGAAAGAATAATTTTGGTGACTTCAAGACTGACACGTACTTTGTTAATTTACTCCCATTCTGTTGTGACTACGCTGAAAATGTTTAAAGCCCAAAAAAAGAAAAAACCAAATGTGAAGAGTAGAATTAAATGTCAAAACCTTTTAAGGACAGAGCTATGTATATTTGAAGGTATTAATGTTTTCAGATGTTCAGGTTGTCCAAGTTCATGTAGTTCAAGAAGTTTGATCAGTTGTCATGGTGACAATAAAACGGCATGCTGGGATATGTCTGGACCAGGAGGGGGAGGCAGTGGTGGTAGTGTTTACATGTCGGGGAAAGTTGTCAATGTTGGTAGGCCTTATATGTTACTTAGAAATAAAATTTTAACTGCATTTTCCCACTGTAAAAATATACATGTATTTTTAGTTTATTTGGACATGGCCTCCAGCCTGCTACAAAACTTTAGGGGATACCAGATGAACTGTTACATCTTTGATCCCTGCATTCAGAAAGTATTAAGATGTCAACATACCTTTTTGTATATATTTTGCAGTTCAGATTTTAATTGTAGTCACAATGTGCAGCTAAATCTACAATTTTAGTACAATTTATGCCAACCAATAGAATGGACACTTAGGACAAATTAAAGTCAGATGTGGGTTGACATGAAATGCAGATGTAATCAGTTAATTTGTAATTCTTTTTTTTATTACCATTCCTTGGGAGGAAATTTACTTAAAACTACCTGTTGACATACAAATCAGCATCTAGCTCAGCTATAATTGTGTTATAAAAGTAGAGTTCTTACAGTCATTGAGCCTTTAAAACACTTAAAAAAATGTCTTTTTTATTTTTGACTTTTTTCATATTTTCTTTTTCCTTGGCTTTAGGTCAGAAACTGGTGTGGGCGATGGGAGGTAAAGGTGGATTTGGAACACAGCAAGGCTGTGGAGGCAATGGTGGAAAGGGGAGGATTCGTGTGGATACTGTTATATTTAAAGGATCTGTATCAGTGTTACAGGGAGTGTTTAGTCAATCCACATTACATAATGAATATGTTGTAAGTACATTCACATCTAAGTCATTACAGTCAAACCTGTGTATAAAGGGCACCCATGAGACTAAAGAAATGTGTCCTTTATGAGCAGGTGTCCTTTATACAGAGGTTAATTTTACAAGTTTTGTTCATGAGGAGGACATTTTCACAGTGCCCTTTAAAGACAATGATTTTCTCTATATAAAGTTGCCCTTTAAAGCAGGTTTGTACTTTTATTGGCTCACCTGGCCTAAAAGGCCATGTGAGCTTTTGCCATCTTTTTGCGTCTGTCCGTCGTCCGTCCACATTTCACATTTTCATCTTCTCTAAAACCACCGGTCCAAATTGAACCAAAATTGGCAGGAATGTTAATGGTTGGTTCTGTACAAAAGATATGTTTTTTGTGCCGATTGGATATTCCACATGGCTACCAGGGGCAGATAATTCATTCTGATTGGACTTATCTTCAAAGCTCTTCTTGTCAGAAACTACTGAGTCACTTGAATTGATTTGTTGCATGAATGATCCTTGGATGAACCTATACAAAACTTATGTTTTTTGTGCCGATCGGAAATTCAAGATGGCCACCACAGCCATTGGACCCTATGGGGAAATTTGTATAAAGGTCTTCTTGTCAGAAACTACCAAGCCAATTGAAATGTTTTTATGTATGAACAAGCATTGGATAAACCTCTACAAAATGTATGTTTTTATGCCGATCGGAAATTAAAGATGACTGCATCAGCCGGACTTGGTTTAAAATTGGAGCCTATGGGGAATTTTGTACAAAGGTCTTCTTGTCAGAAACTACCAAGCCAATTGAAATGTTTTTGATGTGTGAACCATCATTTGATAGACCACTACAAAAGATATGTTTTTTGTGCCACTTGGATATTCAACATGGCTACCAGGGGCAGATAATTAATTCTGATTTGACTTTATATTTGAAGCTCTTCTTGTCAGAAACTACTGAGCCAATTGAATTGATTTCTTGCATGAATGATCCTTGGATGAACCTCTACAAAATTTATGTTTTTTGTGCCGATCAGAAAATTCAAGATGGCCGTCACACCCAGACTTAGTTTAACATTTGATTCTATGGGGAATTTTGTACAAAGGTCTTCTTGCCAGAAACTACCAAGGGAATTGAAATGTTTTTGATGTGTGAATGATCATTTGATAGACCACTACAAAATTATGTTTTATGTGCCGATCGGAAATTCAGTATGGCTGCCACAGCCAGACTTGGTTTAACATAGAACCCTATGGGAACTTTTTACAGAGGTCCTTGTGTCAGAAAGTACCAAGCCAATTAAATTTTTTTTATGTAAGAAAAGCATTGGGGGAACCTCTACAAAACTTAATGTTTTTTGTGCCGATCAGAAATTCAAGATGGCCACCACAGCTGGATTAGTTTTACATTGGACACTATGGGGAAATTTGTACAAAGGTCTTTTGTAAGAAAATACCAAGCCAATTGAAATGTTCTTGTTGCATGAAGATCCTTGGATAAATGTCTGCTACAAAAGTTATATTTTCGTGCCGATCGGAATCCAAGCTAGCTGCCACATGTAAAAAAAGATATGGGGTATGCATCAGTTCTGTGTTCCAGATAAGCAATATTCAGTACTTAGTGGAAGTAACAAATTTTTATGTTAAAAAATACATAAAAGTCATATATCTTAAAAATTATGGTAAAATAATGACAATACCCAAATTTTAGTAGGGCAAGATACAATGAAGGATCAAGTCAAAGAATAAGTATGGTTCCTGTTACAAAAAAAAACAAAAAACCCACAAAATTAGAATAGGTAGGTATGGTTTCTTTATTACATTGAGTCTATGGAAGAGACATTCTGACTTCAACAGTGCTTATTGAAAAAAACTTTTAAGAAATATTTAGGGTTGGTAGTGAAGAAAAATAGGGTTAGTAAGGTATCTGGAAGCACACATATTTTTTTATTTAGCCTAGGCATAAATTGGTCTTTGAAAATTCATGTATCAAATTCAACAGAATCACAAAAAATTTAAAAATTCATATTGAAAACATTAAATACAGAAGTTTTGGTTTCATCAGTTTATTCTTTGTTTCACAGATCTAGACAACTCAAAAGTCCTAGTTCCTCAAAACTATTATCTGGTCCCAAGATGAAACTTTGCCTTATATTTATTCCTGATATTTCAAAATTCCTTTTATTTCAAACCATCTTTCATGTTCCCTTCAGTTTAGAGATACTGAATCAATATTTTGGAACTTTAGATTAAAACCCAATAAAAGATTACTGTTTTCTTTTGGTTTAGGATCATAGCCAAGCTGGACAGAAAGCAATTGATTACACCAATACCAAATATGGTAATGAGGTCTACCGAGGGTGTTTTAATGATCCAGATATAAATTATCGTACTCTGGCCTATACAGTAACTCTCACAGACACCCATAGGAACAGTATGACACCTGAATATTGTATGAATTTATGCAGGTATGTATTTGAAAACTGTCAATAAAATTAAGATCACGGTAAATTTAGATCATCATGTTAACAGTTAAGCAGTGAATTGATGAAAAAAATTATAGCTTTACTACAATTTTGTATGTTTAAAACAAAGATTCTACAACCTTTGGAAACAAACATGCATCCATCTAACAATGTTACATTCCTGTGTGTTGATTTCTTACAATTTACAGCAAATTAAGGGGGTACAGAACACCTAAGGCAGTTAACTCTAAAAATCAGCTGGACGTTTTAATCAATACTTTAGAAATCAACCTTCTCAATGATCAAAATTAGTGTTTGTCAAACTGCTATATATCCAGTGAAATTATTCCCGTAAGTTGTGTGGTTCAAATTTCTTGGAATTTTTTTTATTTTTGTCAACAGATCAAAGTAAATATTTCGTCAAAATTTTATGAAAATTAAACGAGCCAAATGTATTATAGTCAAAGTGTTGGGTACCAACTTAAAAGAATTTGGCAAAAAAGAAATTCCAGAAATTCTGTTTTCACAGAAACTTTGATCATTTTAGGCAATAATAAATGTGTTATAAAAAAAACAAAGAAACTATAAAAGTTGTTAATATTATTAGAATTTTGGGATAGATGGAAACATTTTTGGGTAATAAATTTGAAAAAAAAATTCCTAAGAAGATTCGGTAAATTTTTTTTGAAGTTTAGGAAAACAAATAAACTTGTTTCACTGGTAAATTTTTAATAGGGGTGGCAGTGTCTGAGAACCAGATCCTTTAGTTGATTATACCCCCGCTCCATTCTATTCTAATAGGACAGATTCGCTAATATATGAGATTGGTTTCGCTGCTCCATTTCTCTTGCAATGAGAAACCAGAGTGTGTTATCTTTTCCTAACCAATGTAGGTAAGGGAGATAATGAATTTGTCTCCCTTTTAGCCTCAGGACAAAAGGGAGAGAATTTAATTATCTCCCTTTCCTGCATTGGTTAGGAAAAGATAACTCACTCTGGTTCCTCATTTATTGTCTGAAATCTGTCCTTTTAGGTGCATAACCATTTGCACAGTCTTTTAAATTAAATAATTCATCATTTACACAAGAAAAATTAATAAAACACATGTTTCACAGACTTAGCGGTTACATCATTCAAATACGTGTATCAAGATGGCATGGTCTACATAAATGTGTATTGCAATGTACAACAATGTCATTATTGTTGTTGTACACAGCTATTGTTGGTGAATCATATGATGTCTTTGTAAAGGTAAACAGTTATTGTAGATAATGATAAATTTCCTTGTGAAAGCTGACACAATTCCCATTTACATAAAAGCCTCTATGTGCATGTGTTAAAAGTGGATAAACCTGATAATATATCGTTTGACGATATATGTGATTTCATATTAGAATAATGTTTCTTAATATATGTTAATAATACTGTATCCAGTTGGATAGATTGATAACATTGTTTTTGCAGAGCTAAAGGGTATCCATTTTCTGGAACAGAATATGCCATTGAATGTTTCTGTGACCACCATCTTAGAATGGACAGGAAGGTGCCAGAAGGGTGAGTTAAAATGTAGACAATCAGTGACCAAGATGACTGCCACAGCTGAAATTACTTTAACATAGAATCCTATAGAAAAAGCAGCCAATTGACTGCAACACTTAAATTTTTAGGTCTGCTCAAGGGGAAAAGTTAAATCCAGGTGAGCGATACAGGCTCTTGAGAGCCTCTAGTTTTATGGGAGTTCACATTGCCAGTGCATTAGTTTCCGTGCTGTCTTGTTCTAGTTCTGTTTTGTTTATTATGCATTGTTTATTCTTGTAGTTATACATGTATTTTTGTCGCATTTGTTTATTGTGTTACATTATCTTGACTTTGTCTTTTCCTTGGACCTCGAATTTATGGATTTTTCTCACTGTTTTGTTGCTTCGGTAATCTTTTGCCGATAATTATTCATTTTGAAAATAAAAGGATATGTGCCATACAAAAGTGTTACAGCATTTCTTCATATTCTGTCAACAAACATAGATTAGAATCATCTAATAGTTATGACCTGTTACGAACAGCGTTGGCAAGGGTCCTTGAAATCCTTGAAAGTACCGTATTTTACGGTGTTTAGGTCGATAGGCCGTATAGGTCGAATTGCTCTTTTTGGGGTAAAAGTTGGGATTCAGTATCAGATAGGTCGAGGCGTCGTATAGGTCGATCGGAGATCAATGACTTCTAGACACAGAAAAACATCGGTAAGTATGGGTAAGTATTAGCTCAGTAACTCTGTATCCATCATTTATTGTGTAATCATGTTTTTTGAATAAATAAAAAAATAATTGGGACCTAGTGTTGTTTGTTTTCTTTTTTTTTAGACAAACAATAAGTTTCTGAAATAAAAAACCTTGACAACAAATGTAAAATTTGACTTTCCACTCGATTGACATGTGTTTACTCGCCATGCTTTTTCAAACCGGTGAATCATTGCGCAGGTGTGAATAAGAGTTATTGTTCTTTATTTACACTGGGTATACACTGACAATCGATGATATCGTACTGTTGTGTATTAATTATGTCCTTTGTTAATCCAGATTTCATTGGGTATTCAATGAACAGTTGTCTTTAGTGATTAAAAATATTCTTATTCTCACATTTCTGAAACTACATTTATTTATAAAAAAAATGCATAAATTATGTTTCCATCCCAATAAAAAACGTATTTTATTCATAGTTGTCCCGAATATTTTTTTTTTTATTGTTACATGATGCAGTTCCTCCTTGACAAAATCGTAAAAATAAACAACACAAATTCATGTTAAATATATTTTATTTGACTTAATTACATTGTTAATATAAACGGCAGCCATCCCAGCAGTACCATTGCTCCAAAAATCTTTGCCAGCAAGCTCTACAAAAAACAAATCAAATTCTGTGACTATTTTTCTTGCCGGTGGGTATTTTTCCCCAAGACAATTTTCGATTTTGGACACAGATAGGTCGAAACACCGTATAGGTCGACCAAACAATTTTCTGGGAAAAAAATATCGACCTATACACCGTAAAATACGGTACTGGAAAATAAAACTGGGAAAATCTGGGCTCAAAAATTTCATTGAATGAGGAACAAGAGTGAGTTATCTTTTCCTAACCAATGTAGGTAAGGGAGATAATTAAATTGGTTAGGAAAATATAACTCACTCTGGTTTCTCATTGTTTTCTTTCACAGGTATCTTTTCTCCCAATTTTCATACTTACTCAATATGTTCTGTGTATAAATAGAAAAGCATCAATACAAGCTATTTTTGGAGAAACATACCATTTTAAGATACAGGAATTTCTTTGACTGGATTTTATCACTCACCATTTTTAAGGGGGCCTCGGTGGCCGAGTGGTCTAGGTAGTCAGTCATGACTACTATTGATCACTAGCCTGTCAACACTGAGGTTTTGAGTTCGAATCTCACCTGTGGCTGGGTGTGTTCGACTCCGATATAAATTGACAAGGATTGCCAATTTTCCTACGGTTTTATGGTTATACGATTTTTATGGTTCTCTCCGGGTACTCCGGCTTCCTCCACCAATAAAAACTGGCCGCCGCAAAATAGCCAAATGTGCTGAAAACGACGTAAAACCCCAACGAAACAAACAAAACAAACAAAACCATTTTTAAGCATGAGTGAAGTATAGTTCAAGTTCAGATTAAGCGAAGGAATTTAAAGTATATAAATCTACGATTCAGAATTTTAACAAAAATACATCTAGATCAAGTATGATGTAATTACGAAACTGCATGGTTGACATAATTGTGAAAGTTGGGGATGCAATAAATTTTTTACTCATTTGTGGTTAATTCCAGGAAAAGACCCACAAATGGTCTAGAAGGTCCTTAGAAAAATTCAAATTTGGACTGGAAAGTAATTGAAAAGTCCTTGATTTTTACGATGAAAAATGAGTATGAACCCTGTACAAAAGATTCAAAAGTATCCATTTCTATAATTAAAATTATTGCCAATAGAGGGTAAAGTAAAGATCGTCCTGTTATGAAAAGTTATCCACAGTTTAAATAGCTTAAGTGTCTGTTTATAACATCCTTCACAGAGAGATTTACATCATGAAAAAAATTTAAACATCAGCACTTTTTTTTCCCATAATAATAATAAGTTTTACACTTGCACTTAGTTTTATGCCTGATAAACATTTCAGAGATTGTAATATGCCATGTAAGGGAGATCGTAACAAGTTTTGTGGCGGTAGAAATAGATTAACAGTTTTTGGACCCCCACCTGGTAACCCAGCTTTTGCTCATAGAGGTGTTTCACAGAAATGTCAGCCATGGTGTTTAACGGCAGATGTGGGTACTGATAATGTAAGTTTTTCATCTGTTTCCAAATGAAATAAAAGTATTTGTATCCTGCTGTTAGAGATTTAACGATATGCTTCAGAGACAAACAATATGTATTGCAATATTTGGTAAGTTAAACGATAATAATTTGATACGTATTGTACAAAAAGGTAATGTGGAAGATGTTTTGTGAAGGCTCCATACCTACTTGAAAATTTGTTTAGGTAGATACGCAGGAGGCTTTTACAAATTATTTTGAGAGAGTAATTATACCCCCCACAAACAAAGTTTGGGGGGTATATAGGAATCACCTTGTCCGTCCGTCTGTCTGTCCGTCTGTCCGTCTGTCTGTCTGTCTGTGTGAGTCTGTCCATATATCTTGTAAGCGCAACACCTTCTAGACCGCTCAATGGATTTCAACAAAACTTTACAGAAAGGAAGAACATCGTCCAAAGATGTGCATGAAGAAAAATCTTTGCTTTCCGATATCACACAATTGGACTTCAAAGCGGGGGGTATCCTAGTTTTACATGAAAAATCATTCGGTAATTTTGAAATTATAATTGCACACGTTTTAATATAAACCTCATAGGACTGTATCGATTTTATTGTAAGTGGCCTTCATGTATCCTATATAGATAGGACTGTATCGATTGTATTGTAAGTGGCCTCCATGTATTGTATATAGAACCTAATGGAAATAACCACGATCCGGTACTCTACCGTGAATCATTATATGTCTACCTGATGTCAAGTACCGCCTCAGTGGCCTCCATGTATCGTATATAGAACCTAATGGAAATAACCACGATTCGGTACTCTACCGTGAATCATTATTTGTCTACCTGATGTCAAGTACCGCCTCAGTGGCCTCCATGTATCGTATATAGAACCGAATGGAAAAAACCACGATTTGATACTCTACCGTGAATCATTATTTGTCTACCTAATGTCAAGTACCGCCTCAGTGGCCTCCATGTATCGTATGTAGAACCGAATGGAAAAATCCACGATTCGGTACTCTACCGTTGATCATTATTTGTCTACCTAATGTCAAGTACCGCCTCAGTGGCCTCCATGTATCGTATATAGAACCGAATGGAAAAAACCACGATTCGGTACTCTACCATCAATCATTACGTCTCTACCTGATGTCAAGTACCGCCTCAATGGTCTCCTGGAAGTGTGCTCAGTTAATGTATATATTGCATAGGCTTGATTGTGATGAGAAAACATAAAATATCAGACCTGTTTACCACTACGATTTTGGCGTAGTTTCTACGATTTTTTGTACTCAAATTACGCTCTACGCCCAAATAGGTCATTTCTACGCTTTCAAAGATGTTACAGTAAAAAAAATCGGCAGTATGTAATTTTGTGGCTGAAGGAAGTTATCCGAACGCAAAACGGAGTCTTTGTCATTTACGCGCTTGATAATGAATATATAAGTATGTATTACAAACGCTCTGGTGATCGTTGACTGTCAAGTTTGACACATGGCGCGATGCCGAAACGAAAGAATAACGTTGTTGAAGGTAACACTGACAAGCTGAAGAAGCCATGTCAGCGTTTCAGGCAGGAGTATGCCGAAATGTGGAAATGCCTTGTTCTTCACAGAAAGGGGACCAGTATGTTCACTGCAAATTGTGTCAGTCGGACTTTTCATGTGCGCATAATTTGAACTGTTCAAAAGTTTTCAATTAGTTACATATTGTGATGCCAGACATATTTCAAAACGCAAATACGAGCAAGAGGTCAGAGAACATAAATTTTTGATGGTTGGACCAAGGACATACCATGGTTGTATCTTTGGATTTACAAGAGAATGACTTAATAAAATTTAGGAAGAAAACATATATCATTATTGTGTTCAATATAACTAATCCTATTGAATTTATATATTTGGTATCTTCAAAACATGACTCTAAAAGCTCTCAGAATGCAGGATTTTGCATCTAGTTTTTCAAAGAATTTCCGGGGGCGTTTCGCCGCTAATCGGTGATAGTAATTTTTAGGACTTGTAAAATCTAAAACTACACCTAAATATTGAAAACTACACTTTCTAAATGTATAAACTACACTACTAGCTTAAATGGGGTAAACAGGTCTGAAATATGTATCACGATATTTACTAGCAATACCAATATATCAATACATTGGTTATATATACTTTGTCCTAAAGAATTTACTCTCAAATTGGCAAATAAACTGTGAATTGTTCAAAACTTTTACAATTAAAGCTGTTCAAAGCTCGAATAAATAAAATGTAATAAGTGTATTAATCTTTAAATCTTTTAGAAAAAATGAAAGTGGTACCCGATATTAATAATAATGCAACTAAATGTTTTGCTGTCAAAAGTCTAAAATTTAACCAGAAAGGGTGCATCAAATATGAAAATGTATCGCATTCTGAAGTGACGATACAAAAAGCATATCATTGGAGTGAGCGATATACATATACTATCGATGCATTTTTGAATGGTTACACTTCTAATATTGAAACAATACTCTTAGAAATTTAGCAAAAGTAAAGGATTATTTTACAATAGGTTAGAGGCAACACTTTTGTGAGGTTCAATAATAATACATTACAGTTTTACATGTTTATTTTTTATTTTCAGCCAAAGTGGGGACAATGCTCGACAACAACACAGGAAGTGACATCATGGAAGATAGTTTGTCAGTGCCCTGTGGGACTGCAGGGCTCAAACTGTAAACAGGTGAGAATTTTCAGCACATTTGATACAAATAAAATAATCCTGTATAGTTTAATCTGGTCCTGTAAATATAGATTCTATTTCAGTTTCGAGTGAATTACAAGATTTCTACACTCTCGAGAGTGTAGAAATCTTGTAATTCATGAGAAATTGAAGTAGAATTTGTTTCTCCCAATACGCTTGTACCAAAGAATCTAGGTCATCCCTAATTGTACCCCGACATTTGTTTTTGTTATCGTTTACGCTCGACCGGATATCGCTTGACGATTTGTTTAGTTCGAGGTCGCGACCTTTAGGACGGCCAATAAAATTCCGTTTCCGCACGAGACTTTTTAATTGCTCTAGAGCATTAAATTATTTTTATTCAATGGGCTGAACGGTATGAAAATACGCACACCCATGGGAGAATATTATTTCCATTAATAATTGAATAAGGGTGAGTTCAGTTTTACTCTTGACATGTCTCAACAATCAGGCTGTCTTTCATTGGATATAAAGTGTGACACGGCATCATAAACAATGATGGGAAAAGGGCTGGAGCATCATTTTTGGAAAGATTGCAAATCGTTCCTATGGCATCGGTCTCCAAAACTGGAAGTGTGGCCTCCTTGACACCATTAGACATGAGTCCATAAAAATGTAGTTCCAATGATGACATCATTGTTGTAATGTTGTTATGCACGATTTATTAATGTTTTGGGTAAGACCTGAAATAATCTGAATAAATATTTTGTGTATCAACTCTTGTACTAATGTACTGTGCGTTTGTACGTATAAATAGATCATCATGATCAATAGAATAAAGGACGCGTATTAACCACACAACTATGTAGAATAAATTATATAAATGAATAAAATAAATTCAAGTTAAAATATTTTAAATCAGTCTATGAAAGTCTTCCTGAAAGATGAAATTTTTATTCCCTTTTCATATTTAACTACAAAGATTCGTGCATGCTCAATCGATTATTTACTAAACTACACGAGCAGAAAATGGCAACAATGTGGGAGATCTCCAAGTTTTGCCAAGGTAAATCTACCAAGGTGTTTCTAATCTTCTCAAGTTTATGATTGTGAACTGTTAGATCGTCCGATACATACCTTGTAATGTTTTTTTTTTAATTTCAAGGCAGAAAGGTGTGCAAAATGCCTGATTGATCGTCATTGATGAATGACCTGGATATTGAACTTTGGAAATTGTTGACAGGTCATAAGGTGTACAGTAATTATATTTCAGCGTAATAAAAGCACAGACACCTTTTTAGCTCACCTGACCCGAAGGGTCATGTGAGCTATTGCCATCACTTGTCGGCGTCCGTCCGTCCGTCTGTCGTAAACTTTTTAAAAAATCTTCTCCTCTGAAACTGCTGGGCCAATATGAACCAAGCTTGGTCTGAATCATCACCAGGGTACCCAGTTTCAAAATTGCATCCGATGAGTCCAAGGACCAAACAACATGGCCGCTGTTACTATATATAGAACATAGGGGTAAATTGCTGTTTTTGGTTTATAACTCAAAAACCAGTACAGATATCGAAAAATGATCAACACGCAAGATCTACAGACCCTGCAATTTTGAAGTTAATTGGAATACCCATCTTGGAGTTATTGCCCTTTTTTTGTGAAATTTTCAAATTTTTTATACATTTTGTCTTATATTTTGAAAAGTATTAGAGATAGAGGTTTAGTTTTATTGCTAAAATGTTCAGCATGTCAAGAACAACATACCCTCTAATTTTGTTATAAATCAGAATACCCGTCTTGGAGTTATTGCCCTTTCTTTGTCAAATTTTCAACATTTTAATATATTTAGCCTTATATGTCATTAACTATAAGAGATAGAACTTAAGTTTAAATTGCAATTATGTTCATCATGTCAAGATCTACATATCCTCTAAGGGCTATTCCAGAAAAAAATGTATGGGGGGGTTGGAAGGCACTTTTTTTTTATACCCATCACACACTAAATTACATTTCATTATGGGACCATCACCCATACAATTAATATTCAGTTTGACCCCACTACCCATATAATTTAAAGTATCAGCTAGATTTTTTCAAAACATGCACAAATAAGGAACAAAAATCATATGCATTTTGATATGAGCTGAAAGTGGCTATATTAAAGACAGTACGTATATTAGTTTTAGCATTCTAAAAATTTTTTTGCACATTTGGCATCATCAGATTATTATGACAGATATTTGATATAGATGATTCGTGACTAGGTTCTAAAGCTAAACACCTAATATTTTGTCCTGATACTCTTGTCATTAAAAATAACTTTTATGTGTGCATGTACACTGTCACTGTCAAAAAAATAAAAATTTTGTATATATAAACTTAAAACTATCATATTGCAATTATCATTTGCAACAGTGTTTTGTGACCTCTGGATGCTTTTTCTGTATTTGCTGTTGTCTGATGTGATTTTTTGAAAAGCTGTGGTTTATGTTTTTTTTTTATTTCTAATGGCATAAGTGATGTGGACTTTCAGCTCAAATCCTTGAGTAATATTCAACTTTAATAAATAATTCTGCTTGTGTGTTTTTAAATATTAAAATAATCCTTTGAAGCATCAGTGCGGAAATATTTTTATACTACATGCACATCTACAGGTGGAACACTACATATAGATTATCGGGTTTTCTGCACATTGATATCGTAAAATATCAGCCGCGAGCCACAATATGAAGATTTTTGGCGAGTGAGCCCAGCAAACGAGCGTATAAGATTCATATTGTGTCGAGCGGCTGATATTTTACAATATATTTACGCAGAAAACCCGATAATCTGTTTATCGTACAAATTCTGTACATTTTAATCTCCCCTGTAAGACATTTTTACGCTTTTTAGCTCACCTGGACCAAAGGTCCATGTGAGCTTTTACCATCACTTGGCGTCCGTCGTCGTCGTCGTCGTCGTCGTCGTCGTCGTCGTCGTCTGTCGTCGTCGTCTGTTAACAATTTTTCAAACGTTAACTCGTCTGACACCATAAGTCCAATTGCAACCAAACTTCGTACAGTTGTTTATTGGTATATGTGCTATAAAACTATCGTTTGGATTTTTGATTCGTAAAAAAACATGGCCGCCATGGCTAAAAATAGAACATAGGGGTAAATTGCAGTTTTTTGCAAATAACTCAAAAACCATAACAGATATCAAAATTCTGGCAGAGGGTAAAAGTGTTCAGCACCTCAAGATCTACCTGCCCTGAAATTTTGAAGAAGATCCAACGACCCATGTAGGAGTTATTGCCCTTTTTCTGCATTTTTTCCAAATTTTGCACTTATTAAGCTCAATATCTTGGATACTATAAAGGAAATTTGAAAAATTTAAATTTCATATTGTTAGGCACACAAAGATCTACAAAATTTGTAACAGGATCGAAGTTGTAGGTTCATTTCTTTTAGGAGTTATTCCCCTTAGATCGTCAAAATTGACCATTTTTGCAGTCTTTATTCATTGTAATAAAATCGTTAACTCCTCTTACACCATAAGTTTAATTGCAACCAAACTTAGTGTAGTTGTTCCTTGGCATGAGTGCTACTAAACTATCGTTTGGATTTTTGATTTATAAAAAAACATGGCTGCCATGGCTAAAAATAGAACATAGGGGTAAATTGCAGTTTTTTGCAAATAACTCAAAAATGGTGACAGATATCAAAATTCTGATGGGAAGCTAAAGTGTTCAACACCTCAAGATCTACCTGCTTTGAAATTTTGAAGAAGATGTAGCCACCCATGTAGGAGTTATTGCCCTTTTTCTTGATTTTTTTTTTAAATTTGTACTTATTAAGTTGTATGATCATTCCTTTTAGGAGTTATTCCCCTTAGAACATCAAAATTGACCATTTTCACAGCATTTCCCTTAGTTTGCAAAATGTTTAAATGAGCCCTTTAGGAGTTAAAGTTTTGTCCCTTAAATGTCAAAATAACTGTTGATGCCCTATAGATGACCCTTTAAATGTCAAAAATAGCGTTTTCTCTTGTTTTTGCCCTATAGAATGAAAACTATTGTCGATAGAGAAAAGCTGTTGTTTGCTTAAACAATCAGCTCATTGAGCTCTACAAAAGTCTGAATTGGGTCGAAGTTGTCAGATGATCCATTATAGGGGTAATAGCTCATGAAAGACTCCCTTAAAGCTTAAGGACCAGGTGAGCGATTCAGGCTCCTGGGAGCCTCTTGTTAGCTCACCTGACCCAAAGGGTCAAGTGAGCTTTTCTCATCACTTGGCGTCCGTCGTCGTCCGTCGTCCGTCGTCCGTCGTCCGTTAACTTTTACAAAAATCTTCTCCTCTGAAACTACTGGGCCAAATTTAACCAAACTTGGCCACAAGCATCATTAGGGTATCTAGTTTAAAAAATGTGTCCGATGACCCCGCCAGCCAACCAACATGGCCGACATGGCTAAAAATAGAACATAGGGGTAAACTGCAGTTTTTGTCTTATATCTCAAAAACGAAAGCAATTAGAGCAAAACTGACATGGGGTAAAAATGTTCATCAGGTCAAGATCTACCTGTCATGAAATTTTCAGACGAATCGGTCAACCCTTTGTTGGGTTATTGCCCCTGAATTGTTAATTTTAAGAAAATTTTGCAGTATTAGGTTATTATCTTGAATATTATTATAGATAAAGACCAATTGTAAACAGCAAAAAATGTTCAACAAAGTAAGATCTACAAATAAGTCAACATGACCAAAATCGTTGATTGACCCCTTATAGGAGTTTTTGCCCTTTAAAGACGGCATCCAGCGTAAACTTTCCTGTAAAGATCTTTTCCTCTCAAACCACTGGGCCAAATGAGACCAAACTTTGGTGGAATGGTCCTTGGGTGGCCCCCTTCCAAAATTATGTCTGGCATCCCCGACTTCCAACCGAGTTGGCTGCTGTTACTAAAAATAGAAAAAAAGGGGGGGTGACTTTCAAAAATCTTCGTATATGAAACTACAAGTCCAGTTGGAACCAAAGTTGGCTGTAATAGTTCTTAGGAGGTTATCTTTCAGAAATATGTCCAATGACCTGGACTGTTAACCAAGATGTCCGCCACAGCCGAACTTAGTTTAACATAGGGCCCTATGGGAAAATTCATTGAAAAATCTTCTTGTCTTAAACCACTTGACCAATTGGAACCAGACTTGGCAGCAATGGTCCTTAGATGGTCCTCTTACAGAGGTGTGTCCGATGACCCGGACTGTCAACCAAGATGGCCGCCACAGCCAAACTTATTTTAACATAGGGCCCTATAGGAAAATTCATTGAAAAATCTTCTTGTCTGAAACCACTTAACATATTGGAGCCAGACATGGCGGCATTGGTCCTTAGGAGGTCTTTTTTCAGAAATGTGTCTGATTTCGTGGACTGTGAACCAAGATGGCCGCCACAGCAGAACTTAGTTTAACATAGGACCCTATGGGAAAATCACTCAAAAATCTTCTTGTCTGAAACCACTAAGCCAATTAGAATAAGACTTGGTAGCAATGGTCCTTAGATGGTCCTCTTTCAGAATTTTGTGTGATGATCCGGACTGTCAACCAAGATGGCCGCCACAACCGAACTTAGTTTAACATAGTGCCCTATAGGAAAATACATTGACAAATCTTCTTGTCTGAAACCACTTAACATATTGGAGCAGGACTTGGCGGCATTAGTCCTTAGGAGGTCCTTTTTCAGAAATGTGTCTAATTTCGTGGACTGTGAACCAAGATGGCCACCACAGCAGAACTTAGTTTAACATAGGACCCTATGGAAAATTCACTCAAAAATCTTCTCATCTGAAACTACTAAGCCAATTAGAATTAGACATGGTAGCAATGGTCCTTAGATGGTCCTCTTTCAGAATTTTGTGCGATGACCTAGACTGTCAACCAAGATGGCTGCCACTTAGTTTAACATAGGGCCCTATGGAAAAATTCATTGAAAAATCTTCTTGTCTGAAACCACTTGACATATTGGAGCCAGACTTGGCAGCATTGGTCCTTAGGAGGTCCTCTTTCAGAAATTTGTCCGATCACCTGGATTGTCAACCAAGATTGCTGCCACACCGACCTTTGTTAAATATTGGACCCTATAGGAAAATTCATTTAAAAATCTTCTAGTCTGAAACCTCTTAGCCAGTTGGAACAAGACTTAGCAGAAATGGTCCTTAGATGGTTCTCTTTTAGAAATGTATCCGTTGACCTGGACTAAACCAAGATGACTGCCACAGCTGAAATTAGTTTAACATAGAATCCTATAGAAAAACCAGCCAAATTGACTGCAACACTTAAATTTTTAGGTCTGCTCAAGGTGAAAAGTTAAATCCAGGTGAGCGATACAGGCTCTTGAGAGCCTCTAGTTTTTCCTCCTGGAGGCAAGCATGATAACGTCTGCGCTCACATTGTGACGTCGCTAATAAGTGCTGCTCTCATATTGTGACGTCGCTAATAAGTCCTGATGTCACGGATAATGTCTCCTAATACGTCACAAAGCCTTAATACAGAGATTACAGAGCGGCTGAGCAGGGTGATATATACGCAGGGAAGTACGATAAAACTGAATATAATCCATCATAGAGAGAGGCAAAAAACAGAAATCTAAAAGACGACTTATTTGAATAAATCTGTTTAACACATCATGCAACATTATTTAACTTCTGACCTCAGGATGAGATTTCATGGGTTTAGTGTACATGGGTTCATAATACACATGTAAACCAGATATATAAAAGAAAAGTATTTTATTGCTGCTTTTCATCTGGAAGGCTTTCAACATTTTACAAAACAATCCATTTAAACCAAACTTTAATTTTCAACATATTACTTCTTACAAAAAAAAAGTAAAATAGCAAAAATACTGAACTCCAAGGAAAATTCAAAACGGAAAGTCCTTTATCAACTGGCAAAATCAAAAACTCAAACACATCAAACGAATGGAAAACAACTGTAATATTCCCATTTTTTTGGAAAATCTGTAACACCTCATCTTCATTTAGGCCCAATAAAGCATTACCATCTATTTCCTTTTCTGAAATTATAAAAAAAAATAGTCTTGTATAACAAATACTTACCGTGATTATACATTAAACCCCTCCTAACTATCATTAATTCCAACAATGTTTGGTAGTTCCCCTTTACGTGAATAACAAATGACAAGTTGAATATTTACCACCCAAGGCACATTTCTATGAAGTTTCTTAATTGACTAATTGGTTTCCGACAAAAAGTAAAAATGTGTCAACCAATCAGATGTCATTGCAGCCATTTTGCCAATTGGTCTCATTGGACACAATATTTTAGAGCCTATTTTTTTTCAAATGTGCAGTTTGCACAGTAGTGTAGTATATGTTGAATAAAATGATCTGCAGGGTGCAGCTTGATACGCACGCAGAGGTTGAACCCGAAACAGTTGGGGCAAGTATGGACACTACATTCAAGCTTGATACAACTCTTATTAATCTAGAAAATTTCCTTTCCTAACTAGAGTGTTTTGTAAAAATTTGATCCATTAATACTAGAGCTAATGCAGGACATTTAAAAATGCCTTTTATTTTTTGGAAAACCAAGTCCCTTAACTCTGGAATGACATATCAGAGTTCTCTTTAAATCAAATAGTGTGTTATATTCACCGAAAAAAATTTCTTAAATCAGACATTTAGAGTCCTGTAACTCTTTGACAAGCCATAATATTTTTAAAAAAAATACAGAAGAGAGCTTCCTTTTATCAATCCAATAAAGTTTGCAGAAATAAATCCAGGCATACTGGAGTTTATAGTGTGTGATATGTTAAAAATTGCCTCAATTCAAATCGTTAAAGTCCACAGAACCTGAAACGACATGGTGAAAATTTTTTTTTTAAAAGAAAGAGAGCTTTCTTTCTTCAATCCTTATGTTGTGTTAATATTAAATGAGAATAGGTTAAAGCGAATTTGAGTAATAGTTCAAATTGGAACATCTTCCCTTTTTTATTAATAAGGTCCCATTACTCCGAAAACGTAAAATCAAAAATTTATAAAAACCAAAAGGGAGCTTACGTCAATAGATATAAAACAAGTTTCATGACAATTGGTGAAAGTGGTTTTGGGTTATTGTCGGAAGTGTTGACGACAAATGGATGAACAATGGTATACAATTAATAATATGTTCAGTCTTCAAAGACAGGGGTATAAAAACCAAATGTCTACAGACGATAAAAACATGTCCATAACATAAATGTAATTAATCTGTAAAAATTTTGTAGTCGTATAAAAGGTGTCTGACAGGCAATCAGAGGAAAAAAGCGGCCATTTTAAAAATATGGCAGTCATCAGAAAGTGTTACAATTGTAGTAAATGACAATCATGGAACACTCCTACCAAGTTTCATTCAAATCGTCTCTGTAGTTTCTGACAATAGTTTTATATCTGATTCCATCTCTCAGGTATTATGTGACCACAATATAACTCTTTATTCCATCTTGAATAGTCTGAGTTAGTCTTAAAAGCATTTATTCAGTTCTAGGCTAACCTCTACTAGAACTGAATCACTTACCTGACAAGAATGCATATTAGTATCTATGTTATCTACTTAGTACTTTTTTTATAAGTGCTGCTTTTGGTGTAATATGTATAGGTATGAATACCTTTCATAATTTGTTATGAATAATCACTTTAAAAAGAATAATAATCAAAGGAAACTTTGAGAAATACAAAGAAGACACCGATCCAGGAATTTGGTTTAGTCCGTGCATAGCCTTTCATTCATCATTGAGGATAACAATGCTTGAATGTTTATTGATAAAAAACAAAAATCTCATTTTTAGCGGGGAAAGGGCGAGGCATATGCCAGCCTCTAAATTCATGCCTGTAGAATGATTACAGATGCATAAGAATAACATATGTGATAGATATACAGCAGGGTATGACCGTTAAAGTAATTACACAAGACTATATACAAATTCCATCAACATCCAACAATTTTATGGTAGAATTCATCTGTAATAATTACATGTACATGTAAACTGCATCAAATATCTTTATCGCATTAGGCAATTTGTTTATATATTTATGTTGAAAATAACAGAAAAAGTGAAATGAATAAGAAGCATGAAAACAAGTAAATGTGCATTAAAAGTATTGATTATATAGTGCTTTCACACAGCAAATAGTTTGCTATAAGTTATTAAGTATTATAAAGTATGATAAAATATTCATCCACCAAAAGCATGTGTAGGTTCACAAGTTCTACTACTTACAAATAATACTGGCAATTTATATCCGACATTGATTTCCTACAAAGTTCAATAGAATCTGCTTTCAAGTTTGAAAAACTACTATAACTATTTATTTCACTACATGTGTAAATAAAAAGTAATTTCTTGTTATGATTAATTTACATATTTATACATATCACTGAGAATAATTACAATCAAACTATGCCAAAGCTGCATTAAATTTAGCAAACAAAAAATTATAATACCTTCAGAAAATTTCACTGGTGCTTATCAAGTTCTGGAGCATATTTCACACAATACTGATAAAAAATGACTCTTGTGGTTAGATTATGTTTATTTTGGTCATTTCTGTGTTTTTAATATATAATAATAAAATAAAAATTAATCAAGATGTACCTATAACAGCTTCTTCTCGTATCAAAAATGTTTTTTGATGATTAAAATTATTTTATTGACTGTATTTGGGACTCCGTAACTTCCTATCCAATATACATTCATTTATCTGTTTAATTTCGATTGTGAGTAAAACCAGGGACTATTATATATTATGTCCAAGGTAAAACATACTGACTTTTTGTTTTTGCAAAGCATTTATTTCGTTTATAACACGGTGAACATTGCTTTTCTGGAGCCAGTAGTCGGCTTTCAAGTTGTTGATAAATTTTCACAACACCACCTCCTTTAATTAACAAATTTTACCTGTAAAAAAGGCCGCAAATTTCCCCAGTCCATTGATTGGAGCCAGGAACAGACAGCATCATCCCACTGTGCAGCCATGCTGCTGCCATGCGGTAAACAATCTGGTAACCGAACATATAATCTTAGGGAAAACAGTTAAAGAAGAAATCCGAGGAACCAGTTACTACTCAGACACTTCGTATCTCTCTCCATTTTAGGAGCACCGCTATACATATACAGTTCCGTTCGAAACGCTCGGGCGTTAACCAAAGGATTAAATATGCGCAAAAAGTAAACAAAACCGCCGAATAAAACACGTTTTCCGTCGATGTTTGAAGGTTCTATCAACCGAAAAAGAAAGTCTTGCTACATTTTCTTCTCTTCAAGTACAACCACCCATCTAATTACGTTGTGGAGGAGAACAACTACCCATACAATTTTAATTCCTCCTCCCCCCACCACCCATGCAAAAAAAGATCAACTGCCGTCCAACCCTCCCATACATTTTTTTCTGGAATAGCCCTAATTTTGAAGTAAATATGATTACCAATCTTGGAGTTATTGCCCTTTTTTATCAAATTTTCCAAAAAATTAATATATTTCGTCTTATATTTCAAAAAGTATTAGAGATAGCGGTTAAGTTTTAACTGTCAAAATGTTCAGCATGTCAAGATCTACATACCCTCTAATTTTGTAATAAATCTGAATACCCATCTTGGAGTAATTGTCTTTTCTTTGTCAAATTTTCAACATTTTAATATATAACGCCTGATATTTCATAAACTATAAGAGATAGAGGTTAACTTCAAACTGCAAAAGAATTCCATTAGTTAAGATCTACCTCTTGAAATGCATTTTTAGCTCACCTGACCCAAAGGGTCAAGTGAGCTTTTCTCATCACTTGGCGTCCGTCGTCCGTCGTCGTCCGTTAACTTTTACAAAAATCTTCTCCTCTGAAACTACTGGGCCAAATTGAACCAAACTTGGCCACAAGCATCATTAGGGTATCTAGTTTAAAAAATGTGTCCGATGACCCCGCCTGCCTACCAACATGGCCGACATGGCTAAAAATAGAACATAGGAGTAAACTGCAGTTTTTAACCAGATTTTCATAGGAAAATATCGGTTATTAAATTGGTGATGTACGGCGGGCAGGCGGGCAGACGGGCGGCTGCCAAACAGTGTCCGTGCAATAACTTATGAACTGTTCAACCAAAGCTTTTCAAATTTTAATATGTTGTTACTGATGACAAAATGGAGGTCAAGTTCGATATTGACGATTTTCACTTTCACCGTTCAGGAGTTATGGTTCTTGAAAGATTGAAAAATGGCTTTTCCAGTGGTGTCCGTGTGATAACTTATGAACTGTTCAACCAAAGCTTTTCAAATTTTAATATGTTGTTACTGATGACAAAATGGAGGTCAAGTTCGATATTGACGATTTTCACTTTCACCGTTCAGGAGTTATGGTTCTTGAAAGATTGAAAAATGGCTTTCCCAGTGGTGTCCGTGTGATAACTTATGAACTGTTCAACCAAAGCTTTTCAAATTTTAATATGTTGTTACTGATGACAAAATGGAGGTCAAGTTCGATATTGACGATTTTCACTTTCACCGTTCAGGAGTTATGGTTCTTGAAAGATTGAAAAATGGCTTTCCCAGTGGTGTCCGTGTGATAACTTATGAACTGTTCAACCAAAGCTTTTCAAATTTTAATATGTTGTTACTGATGACAAAATGGAGGTCAAGTTCGATATTGACGATTTTCACTTTCACCGTTCAAGAGTTATGGTTCTTGAAAGATTGAAAAATGGCTTTTCCAGTGGTGTCCGTGTGATAACTTATGAACTGTTAAATCAAAGCTTTTCAAATTTTTAACCGGATTTTCATAGGAAAATATCGGTTATTAATTTGGTGATGTACGGCGGGCGGCCGGGCGGGCGGGCGGCTGCCAAAAACAGTGTCCGTGCAATAACTTATGAACTGTTCAACCAAAGCTTTTCAAATTTTAATATGTTGTTACTGATGACAAAATGGAGGTCAAGTTCGATATTGACGATTTCCACTTTCACCGTTCCGATATTGACGATTTTCACTTTCACCGTTCAGGAGTTATGGTTCTAAAAAATTGGCATATTTCTTTCATTATTGACTTCATGATTTCTGCCTACCAACCCCTGCTTAACAAATGTGTTTGTACTTATATACTCTCAAAAATTGCAATATTTGTCACTTACTATAAATAGGAGATCAAGATTGATTTTTGCCTTTCCATTTCTGAACCCTACAAAACCCTAAAAAAATTCATTTATATTTCTTTACTTCATCCTGTTTGGGAATCCAGATTTGCAAACATCATTTCCACCCAGGAAAATCTGGTTTGCTGTCATTCGACAGCCTCTTGTTGTCTTATATCTCAAAAACTAAAGTAATTAGAGCAAAACTGACATGGAATAAAAATGTTCGTCAGGTCAAGATCTACCTTTCCTGAAATTTTCAGACGAATCGGTCAACCCTTTGTTGGGTTATTGCCCCTGAATTGTTAATTTTAAGGAAATTTTGCAGTTTTAGGTTATTATCTTGAATATTATTATAGATAAACAGCAAAAATGTTAACAAAGTAAGATCTACAATAAGTCAACATGACCAAAATCATTGATTGACCCCTTATAGGAGTTTTTGCCCTTTAAAGACGGCATCCAGCATAAACTTTCCTTTAAAGATCTTTTCCTCTCAAACAACTGGGCCAATTGAGACCGAACTTTGGTGTAATGGTCCTTGGGTGGCCCCCTTCCAAAATTATTTTTCGGCATCCCTGACTTCCAACCGACATGGCTGCTGTTAACTAAAAATAGAACAAAAAAGGGGGGATGAATTTAAAAAATCTTCTTATATGAAACTACAAGGCCAGTTGGAACCAAAGGTGGCAGTAATGGTCCTTAGGAGGTTCTCTTTCAGAAATATGTCCAATGACCCAGACTGTTAACGAAGATGGCTGCCACAGCTAAAATTAGTTTAACATAGAATCCTATTGAAAAACCAGCCAAATTGACTGCAACACTTAAATTTTTAGGTCTGCTCAAGGTGAAAAGTTAAATCCAGGTGAGCGATACAGGCTCTTGAGAGGCTCTAGTTTAAATTTATTTGTTTGACATTGAAATATAAGCTTTCACCTTAAGATTTTCCTGTTAATAACAATCTTACAGTAATGAATTGGTTTAATATTATTCAATAATGGATTGTTAATAAACAAGGTATATTTTGCTTTCTTTTTCTTTATTCTAATTCATTTTATTTTAATCTTCATTGCTTTTTTTCTTTGTATTTTAATCTTCATAGTTTTTTTTCTTTGTCATAGAACTTCTATAATATAATAAGCAACATATGACTATTGATTAGTACATTGAAAATATAGAACTTTTCAATGTTCTATATTTTGGTATTAACTTATTTTTAAAAAAAGTCAAATCTCTTCTTGATAGTACTAAATACAAAAATTGTCATTAAAAAAAACAAAAAATAAAGAAGTATATCATATTTTATCAATTTTATGACATTTTGTGAAATTTTGACTTAAACAAGGTGATAATACAACATTGTTTACGAAAATATAACAAGTTAACTGTGAGACCGATCACTATTGAAGAACACAATTTAGCCACAAAATGATAAAATGATAATTTCAGTATGACATACTCAGGAATTAACAAAAATTTCTGAAATTTTCACATCAAGGACGATTCTAGAAAGAAAAAATATTCCTATACTGAATGGACCCAATTTGACAAAATGTCAGCTGACAGGGCCATCTTAGTGGTTTCATTGCTCTACTCCTTTAATATATTTCACTACTGTTTGTTTGGTTTAAAGACAATTGTCCTATTTAGAAATAAGAATAAAAGATTTGAAAAACATTCAAATAAGTCAACACTAAATTACAGAACATTGATAACATATATATTGTACATCAATTTTGAATAAAAAATACTCAATATTTTAGGAAAAAAGGAATACATTCATTGTAATTGATCTCACATAGCAAAGAAAAAAATCTGTGATAAAAATTCCATTTGAAATTATACACAACTACAGTTGCAATCTTTCTAGTGGTGCTTTCCAGCACTTTGATTTAGAAAGGGCGCCGAAAATTTAGGTACTTAAACTGAATCAAAAATGTGAACACAGGGCAAATCCGAGCAATAATATTATCATATACATACCTTGTGGTTGCAACTCCTCAGAAACTTTAGGACAGATCAGATTAATCTTTGCAGGATTGTTACCTATGATATTAAGAGGTGTATTTGACAGGAGTATATATGTTTTGGACTGCAAATAATCTTGTATTCGGAATTCAGAGACAAAGGGTCCTGTTTTTGGAGGATTTTTTAACTTCAACATATATATTAAAACCAGACCAAAAGAAAGCGTTCCACTTGTAGTATAATCTGGTTTTCAGAGGGGCCGGTTTAGGGGAGTTCTACTGTATTGGGTTCTATGCAGATGGATTTTGTAAAATATCAAACGTTCATCACAATTTAAAGCATTTTGGATCATTCGCTATATTGACTTGCAAAATAGGGCTTCATAATGTGACTCGTGGCTGATATTTGACGATAATAATCTGCAGAAATCCAGATAATCAATACTTAACCTGGTGATGTTAAACGTATAGTTACACAATGAACTCAGTGAATTGGAGCTAGATTTGTTGTATAATTACAATATTATAAACACAATTGTTAATTTTTGTTAAATTTGATTCAAGTTTATTTTGTACTTCTAACTGATAAGTCCAGAGCACACAGAAGGGTTTTCATTTCTATAATTTAAACCAATGTTTGATTATGACTTCTTATAATTGATTATCATCATAGGCCATACCAACTGATTGTCAGTTCTAATCGATCATCGGAACATGCATTGAGATATTCGCGTAAAACTAGTTTACAGTCTATGTTGGAACCAAAGTAAGCATTTTGCAGGCAGTATAGATTTTGTATTCATCAACATAATAGAATGTTTTAAATTATTTAGCAAATAATGAAAAATTTATAACAGAGAGGTTGATGTTATAAAGTTTTGTTCAGCTCTTACTAATCCATTTTCAGCCTTGTACACGGGGAACATGGGGCAAGGATTGTTCTAACAACTGTACTTGTAATATGACCAATACAGTTTTCTGTGATCCCGTCCTCGGTCATTGTAAATGTTTACCTGGTTTCCATGGCAACCAGTGTAACTCAGCCTGTCCTAAAGGTTACTTTGGGCTCTATTGTTTGGGTAAGTACTTGAAAATTGAATTAAGGATGATCGCTGGTCTAATAGGAAATAAATAGGATTTGAAATAGGTGTTTTAGTTTGAGAGAACATATGAATAGTAAACAAATAAGCAAGAAAAAAGTATAGGTTCATGTGCTCATTTAAGAGCTATAAGGCCTTGAAAATTTGCAGGAAATGCGTTTTCTTAGGATTTTTCATTGTCTTTGCATTGACAACTTCAGTCTCTCAAAGATGTATGAAAAAATAAAACGGATTTCATAAAATTGTCAAATACCATTTTAAGGTATATATGAGTGAATTATAGAAGAAAAAGTTGGGGTTCATGGACAAAAAATTTGATGTTTAAGAAATGGATTAAAACCCGAGGATTCCGAAAATCTGACAAAAAGACCAAAACATGACCAGTGAGCATCCTTAAAATGACTTGCTTTAACTTATACAAATATGTTTGTTTCTCATTTGTAAACAGAAGTCTGCTTTTGACAATCTGGATTAGTCCATGACAATACGGTTTCTTTAATGTTCATAGCCATATGACTTCCTGTAAAGCATTTATGATCTTTTATTTTTGGCCGGAATAATCATCTCTGTTCTTAGTTACTGCATATCTAAATGGCTATACCTTAAAGAAAATTATCACGAGTGATATGAAACAAATAATCTCGTTTGGAAGTCTAAATGAATTTTGTTAAATTGTAATTTATTTAATCTTTTATCCCAATGGTAAATCTTTAATACAGATTTGTCTTAGGACTTCATTATATTTTGTTGTATTCAAGTTTCCATGGATACACAAAACCATGGCTTTCTTAGATGTCATTGAAATGTAAATATTATCCTTGAGATGTTAAATTTTCATTAAAATTGATCTCCATGAAAACAAAATGAATACAGCATTTGAAATTTGATAAACATTTCCAATATTGAAGTATGAAATTGATTAATGTGTCTTCTGTTTTGTAGGTTTATGTAACTGTAGTAAAGATAATTCAGTATGTGATCCTGTAACAGGCAACTGTGTGTGAGTAAAAAAGGGGATGATTAAAATATTATATACCGCTGAGCAGAAATGTTTGTCGGAAACATTGACCTTGTGTATTAAGGCATCCAAACCATAAATGATCATGTGATTATTGCAAATTTCCCAGATGTTCCATACAATGGAGTAACTTCAATTATTTTTGTCAGAATTCGTAAATGCTAAACTTCACTTACAGGCCACATACAAGCAACATGTGTTTTTAACTTGGAAAGATGTATGTACACAATTTAGGCTTCAAGCTTTTGGTTTAAATCATTTTCCATCAAGAAGAAAAAGGATTAACGGTCATGATATATTATCCTCCGGATTATTACATGCCTGAAATTTTTCCAGCTTTAGCCAGATTTCTGGATTTTGACCATTTTAGTCTATATATTCCTTTATAAATAAATGGCTTCTTCCCAATTTTCGGTTTTTGGCACCTTCTGTATTTTCACCCATACATATACCTTAAAGTAGACATAAATTATGTCTCCTTTAGTGCTAACTGAATATGCAGTATTACTTAATTTACTTTTAGTTGATTAGAAAACTAAGTTAAAACAAGTTATACTATTCCCTCTCCATTTAGTTTTCATAGCCTACTCTTCTTTTTAGGTCATCTGGCTAAAGCCAGGGTGAACTTTTGCCATCACTTTGCATCCATCGTCAGTCTATTAACTTTTCACATTTCAATTTGCTACTCCAAAACCCTATGGCCAATTGAAACCAAACTTGGTGGGAATGTTCATTGGATGGTCCTCTACAAAGTGTGTGTTTTTTGTTCTGATCCAAAATTCAACATTTATGCACTCTGATTGGCTGAAATTTAAAAAAAAATCTCTGAAACTAATTAGGCAATTGAATTGTTATCAATTAGAATGATCCTTACATGGTCCTCTACAAAGTTTATGTTTTTTGTGCCGATCTGAATTTCAAGATGCCCGCCACCACAGGACACATTTGACATAGGATCTTTTTGACAGAAACCGTTTTACGGATGGAAGTAATATTTTGCATGAATGATCAGTTAATGGTCCTTAGCAAAATTGTTGTTTTTGGTGCCGATCTGAAATTAAAAAAACATGACTGCCAGGGCCATTTATGCACTCTGATTGGCTGAAATTTAAAAAATCTTCTTCTCTGAAACTACGTTATATTGCAGGAATGATCCTTACATTGTCCTCTACAAAGTTTATGTTTTTTATGCAGGTCTGAAATCCAAGATGGCGGGACACATTTAACATAGGATCCTATGGGAAATACATGTAAACGTCTTCTTGTTAGAAAACGTTTGACAGATGGAAGTAATATTATGTCTGAATGATCAGATAATGGTCCTTAACAAAATCGAACTTTGGACCTTTTGGGAAAATTCATTAAAAAATCTTCTTGTCTGAAACCACTGAGCTAATTGGGACCAACCTTGGCAGCAATGGTCCTTAGATGGTCCTCTTTCAGATTTATATCCGATAACCAGAAATGTCAACCAAAATGGCTGCAACAGCCGAACTTAGTTCAACATGTGGAAATTCATTTAAAAATCTTCTTATCTGAGACCAGTTGGCCAATTGGGACCAGACTTGGCAGCAATGGTCATTAGATAGTCCACTTTCATAAATGTGTCTGATGACCTGGACTGTCAATCAAGAATGCCACCAAAGCTGAACTTAGTTTAACATAGGACCCTATGGGAAAATTTAATTTGCAGATATCATACCTTAAACTTGGCCATTTGGAACCAAACTAATGCCAGCAATGGTCCTCTTTCAGAATTGTGTTTGGTAACCTTGAATGTCAACTATGATGGCCACCACACCCTTACTTTGTTTAACACTGTACCTATTATGGGAAAACCAGCCAAGATAAATTTTCTGTCCTGCTGAAGGTGGACATGTTAAATCCAGATGAGCGATACAGGCTCTTGAGAGCCTCTAGTTTATTTACATCGACAGTGGCATCTTTAACATGTTAAGTGTGTTACTCTCCTCTATTCATGAGAACTATTTTCATCCACATCCTATGGTTTAGTATCATCTAACAAGCAGCTGATGTTGATAGAATATCGCTGATATTTTCATCCAGAGTTAAAGTAAAGGCCCTTTACGTACTTTTAAGGGGAATTTAGAGCCCATCTGTAAACCGACTGTTAAAAGAATATTTGTTGAATAATGACATTTAACTGATACAATTTTAGATGTAATCCTGGATGGAGGGGAAGTAACTGTCAGTATCCTTGCACACAGGGACATTTTGGTCCTGATTGTTCTAAACCATGTAGCTGTAATAACCATGGGTCATGTGACTCAGTAACAGGAGATTGTCAGTGTAATCCTGGATTTATGTTGCGTGAGTAGAAATGAATTACATTTAATGCTTTTCCCAGGAAGATGATATATTTTAGTAATACACTGTTGATAAGACAAACATTTGAGCTCAGTTGATAATTGTTCAGGATTAAAAGGCATTTTCCATATTGGTAAGGTATTATCATGAGGGATCCAGGTACACTATATTGTCAGTGGTACCCTGGCTAATGTGTAATATTGGTTTATCGTACATTGAAGGTCAAAAATAGATTTTTCATTAAAATACTTATTTTATTAAGTTCAAAAATTTTCCACATTGACTATCTGAAAATATGGACCATATTGAATTTGATTTTACATAATTGGTATTGATAAATCTTTCATTGTACATTGCAGTCATTGAGGTTGTCAGTGATTTTTATAGACATATTGAGGCTTACTTTATAATAAAACAACTATGGACTTTTAAGATGATTAATATTTTGTTGATATTGAAATAAATATATGTCACTCAATATAACCTTTTTTTGTTAAATATCACATAATATTGACTATCTATCTCGTCTATAATTATATAAAATTTCTGAGATTTCCAAGTACCATGTTGCCACATGTGGAACGAGGGGAGATAATCCTTATTTTGCATATAAATGAGTATTTTAAAATGCAAGTGAATAATTACCTGCCCTTTTACAATATATGGTAGCTTGGTAGAGGGAGATAATTCCACAATTGTTTCTGATTACAGCAAATTGTGCAGAACCCTGTGAATCAGGGTTATATGGACCTGATTGTAAATTTTCTTGTGATTGTAATAAACAGTTGTGTGACCCTAGGACTGGGATGTGTATGTGTGGACCGGGATACACAGGCAAGCATTGTGAATTGGTAAGTAATATACAGACGTATAGTCCACTTTCTGCTACTAGCAGTTTTTTTTTTTGTGTACATGTGTGCTTCCACACCTTTGTTAAAATTAAGGCAAAGCTCATATCGTATATCTTATATGCAGATGTATAGTGAGAAAGAGGCAAGCATCAAAAATCTTTCACAAAAAGGTATTTGAAGAATTGATGTTTTTGTACCAGTATGTTTGAAATCAATTTTTCAGGACTGTCCTGTCGGATTCTACGGATATGCCTGTGGTCAAAAATGCCAGTGTGAAGGGAAGTATGGGTGTGATTACGTGACAGGGGCATGTCACTGTGGACCAGGATTTGTGGGAGAGAAATGTAATGTTCCTTGTCCACCAGGGTCGTGAGTACATTGAAACCCTTTTAGCACAGACCTGATTTTCTTTCGCTTTAAAGCGAAATTCTGCTTTTGGAAGTCTAGATTTGTGAATCATGGTTCCTTTATTATACATATTAAAATGGCCGCCGAAGTATTATTTCCACTTTTTACAAGGTTGTCAAAATCAGGTCTGTTAACAGAAGATTTGTAAAATAGTGACACGCAAATAAACAACATACCACAGAATTTGTATGTAAAGCGGAACAAAATACACACACAAGGATTCCTGATAGCCTGACATTGTACCTAAACATGGTGAGGTCTAGGATCATGGCCACACTGTAAGCTGTCTAAATAGTGACTTTTCATTACAAGATTTTCCAAAAGAATCTGGTTATTTGTTTGGTAGAGTATGGTGAGGGGGCAGGCATACGTTAGGGATGACATATGGGTGACACCAAACAATGATAAAAGAAAATCAGGTTTTCTGTCTCTCAGACAGCTGCATGTGTTCAGATTAGACAGGTGTTAAAAAAGTTTATCTAATGAAAATATTTCCTGTCTTCATCAAAAATTTTAACAGAATAGACAAATTTCCTATTTCATTTTATGAATATATTTACTTTACTGAGTGCAATACCATGTTTTATGGACCACTAAACAACAATATAGCCCGAGGCCAACAGTCGCAATATTGCTTTAAGTGGTCCATAAAACATGATATTGCACGACAGTGAAGTGCTATCATTAGTTTTTTTACATTTCACTATAAAGAGCATGAATTGGAAATCATCTGTGTCTAAAAATAATTCACTATCATTTTTACTGTGCGATATCACAAAATATTGACTGGTTTGAATGTAAAAGTACGAAATGTAATAAATAATAATATTATTTCCTGTTCAGATTTTCATAAATATGTACAACTAAAAAATGAAAATGACATGAGGAATGTATCAATAAGATAACATTTATCTATTAATTCAGAAGTTTCAACAGGGAATAAAATAACTCATTTTTAGCTCACCTGACCCAAAGGGTCAAGTGAGCTATTCTCATCACTTGGCGTCCATCGTCCATTAACTTTTACAAAAATCTTCTCCTCTGAAACTACTGGACCTAATGTTCAGATTTTCATAATGTATGTACAACTAGAAAATTAAAATGACATAAGGAATGTATCAATAAGAGAACATTTATCTATTAATTCAGAAGTTTCAACATGGAATAAAATAACTCATTTTTTTACCTTTCAAGATATGGTGTAAATTGTGCAAAACGATGTGGATGTTTCAACAACCAACCGTGTGATGGAGTTACTGGCCTTTGTAAATGTAACCAAGGATACAGAGGTCATCAGTGTGAAATGAAATGCCCTCTTGGTTACTATGGAAACAATTGTACATCGACATGTGCATGTAAAAATGGGGCTTCATGTGACGGAGTATGTATAATAGATTTATATATGTAGTTGTACACATGTAATTGTTTTTTTTTTTTAGTTTATCTTTTTAAGATAAAACACTATAGCCCTTTAACTCATTTCCGGTATCACGATTCTGATTCTAAAATTATAATTATTACCATTGCTAGGAGGTAGTACTAGTTTGCTGCAGTGCAGAGCAACCAGTAGGAAGTAAATAGAAATTATTTATTACTTTGATATACAAATATTTCCAGCTTTATAATCAAGTTTGATTACAAGTATGTTGGACGCAAAAAGAAAATAAGCAGTTCCCAAATTTATATAAACCAAACATGTGCAAATTAACCAGTTTTAAAAACAGTTAATCCTTTACTCTTCATTGCAGCAAACCAGTACTACTTCCCAGCAATGGCAATAATTATAATTTTAGAATCAGAATCGTGGCAAATACATCAATCTTGCACTGATGTGATGTCCAATTTGAATTCTTTTGTCATACTATTTGAGCAATCAGGCATAATGTTATTTGACCGCCTCGGTGGTCTCGTGGTAGCGTGCTCACCCCGAGTGCGGAAGGTCGCGGGTTCGATCCCTGGCCGGGTCAAACCAAAGACATTAAAATTGGCATTTGCTGCTTCTCCGCCAAGCACGCGGCATCTAGGAGTAAGAGCAAAGACTGGCTCGGAGTCAGTATAATGTGTCCGAGTGAGGTGATATGTCTTCCTGTGGACAGTTACCTCGTGAGCTAGCACATTAAAAATCCGACTTAGCGTGTCGGTCTAGTACAAAGCAGGGATCATATTCATTATCATATCAACATGTTCTCGTCCTGATATGCACGTGGTTGCCACTGGACTTCAAAAAATAATTCATCCATCCATCCATCCATAATGTTATTTAACTTCGTCAACTGTACTAATTGAATTTATCTAGGTACAGGAACCCTGAAAATCAATTATTTACAGAAGAAATAGGTACTTATACTCATTCGAAAGTGAAGAACTTGAAAATCTTCAACTCGTTTTTAAAATTCAGCATTTTCCCCTCATTCTGCTGCACACCACTCTGGAAAGACGTGAAATTTTAAAAACTTGTTGAAGATTTTCGAGTCTTCACATAACTAATGTAAGAAACACTTATTCTCTTAAAAATGATATGTCATGTAATAATTTGATCATTCGATTGGATTTATTTCAAATATCTTTAGCTAAAAGCTTAAATTAATAATATATTTTAGGCATCTGGGAAATGTATATGTCCAGCAGGATGGCAAGGTACTATGTGTGATGTACCATGTCCTGCTTTGTTAGGTGGTGCAGACTGTAAAACACACTGTCCATCAAACTGTGGAACAGGATTCTGTAGTAAAGCGGCGGGAGATTGTATGTGTACTGTAAGTATAAGATGTATTATCAAGTTTAATAACTCAAACACCATGAGTAAACAGAACTAATTTTCTTTGAAAGGAATTTGTTTTCTTAGAAATATGATCACTTGAACTCTTTTTAGGCTCTCCTGTCCTTAAAGGACATGTGAGCTTTTGAAACCACTTGCTGTTCGTCATCTGTCGTAAACTTTTTCAAAGATCTTCTCCTCTGAAACCACTGGACCAATTACAGCCATACTTAGTCTGAATGATCCTTAGGGTATCTAGAATAAAATGTGCGTTTTATTTTCTTGTCCGTCAAGAAACATAGCTGCCATGGCTAAAAATAGAACATAGGGGCAAACTTCAGTTTTTGGCTTATATCTCAAAAACTAAAGCATTTAGAGCAAAACTGACCGGGGTAAAACTGTTCATCAGGTCAAGATCTACCTGCAATGAAATTTTCGGATGAATCGGTCAACCTTTTTGGGTTATTGCCCCTGAATTGTTAATTTTAACCAAATTTTGCAGTTCTAGGTTATTATCTTGAATATTATTATAGATAAAGACAAACTGTAACCAGCAAAAATTTTCAGAAAAGTAAGATCTACAAAAAAGTCAGCATGACCAAAATCGTCAATTGACCCCTTATACATGTAGGAGTTTTTGCCCAATTTTTCAAATTTTTTTCTTTATTTTTGTAAACTTTCAAATATCTCCTCTGAAACTACAGAATCAATTTCAGCAAAAGTTAGGCTGAAAGTTCTTTTGGGTATCTAGTATAAAGTTTGTGTTTTATTTTCTTGTCCATCAAGAAAATGGCTGCCATGGCTAACAAAAGAACATAGGTGAAAATGAACTTTTTGGCTCATATCTCAAAAACTAGAGCAGTCAGAGCAAAACTGACAAGAAAAAAAATGTTCATGAGGTCAAGATCTACCTGCCATGAAATTTTCAGACGAATTGGTCAACACATTTTCAGGTTATTGCCCCTGAAATGTTAATTTTGAGGAAATTTTGTAGTTTTCGGTTATTAACTTGAATATTATTATAGATAAAGACAAAATGTAAACAGCAGAAATGTTCAGCAAAGTGAGAACTACAAATAACTCCACATTACCAAAATCGTCAATTGACCCCTTATAGGAGTTTTGCCCTTGAAAAATTATTTACATGTAAACAGTAATTATGAGTAAAAATAATGGTCTGACATATTGTCATAGCTGTTTAGAGCATAACTTGAAATATATTAAATGGTGGCTGTACAACTTAAATGGAGGGTCAAGGGTTAAGGTCATTGAAAAAGTCAATAGCAACCAGTGAAAAAGTCCCTAGCAACCATATATATTTGGGTTTAGGATCTCATAATTTACCTGTACAAGTCAAAAAGAAAGGTCAAGAGTCAAGGTTATTGAAAAAGTCCATAGCAACTGATGAAAAATTCCCTATCAACCATATATATATACATAGATTCAGGACCTTATAATATAGCTGTGGAATTCAATATGGAGGCTCGAGGGTCAAGGTCATTGAAAAAATCAATAGCAACAAATGGGAAAGTCCCTAGCAACCAGATATATTTGGTTCAAGACCCTACAATTTTCCTGTTCATTTCAAAATGGAAGGTCAAGAGTCATTGCCATTGAAAAAGTCCATAGCAACCGATGAAAAGTCCCTAGCAACCATATCTATTTGGGCTCAGGATTCTATATTTTAGCTTGCAAGTCAATATTAAGGAGAAAATTGTGAGGTTATACATTGAATAGCAAAATAATCATTGATGCAAGATCTACACAAAATATAACAGGTGGGTGATTCAGGCTCTTGGGAGCCACTTGTTTTTGTACTAGCTGCATTGTTTATAATTTATTATGGTCAGGCGGGGGCATCATTTGTGTCTTACAGGGACTCTTCATTTACAACAAATCACTCCTAACAAAACAACTTTGTCCATAATTATCAAGTGCGGGCAGGGGAATACTTCTTTTCTAGTTTCTACTTTTATCTCATCTTACAGTGAAAATCTGAGAACAAATTTTTGATTGTCAGATGACAATGGCTGCCTCCAGTGAGGAGCGATTTCATCCCTGCCTCGTGGCAATAGTTATAACTCAGGGACAATGAAAATAACATTCTCCTCATACCCAGTAAATAAGTATATAATATTTTTTGATACATGATATATGTCATTTAGAATAAGATCAAAATAAACTCAGCTGCCTAGTGCGTCCCTGGGTGATCGATATGGGAGACCCTCTCATTGGGGGTTGTCAGGTCATAATACAGAAAGCCTAACGCGAACCATAGTGGGTAACATGTTTGGAGAATGTCACACTCCCTGCACGCTTCTGTATTTTTGGAAAAAGAGTAGGCTAATGCCACTACATAAGGCTAAATTGTCCGACCCTACCAACCATCCTCCTTTTTGGTTCCCCTTTGTGTCCTGTCCCATCCCTATTTAAATTGTTTGATAAATTGAACTGGTTCTAGTCCTGAAGAAGCATGAAATATTTGCCACTGGATGTTAAGCAACAATCAATCAATCAAAATAAACTCGGAAACCTAAGTTCCTTTGCATTCAGTGTACATTTCTTGATAAACCTTCGTCAGGAACCAAAACTTTGTAAGCCAAAAAAATTAAAAACATTGTGATGAAATAATACAACCAAACTGACCTAAATAGTTTTGCCAAAATTCTGGAAAGGTCAGCTTTGCCTCAGGAAGCTAAAACCCTACTTTTAAGAGAATTTCGAAATTCATCAACTTAAAACTTACAGAACACAAGTTTGTAAAAATCAAATTGATTAAAAAATGGCCTGAAAACCTAGGTGGTGAAATAAAACAAAAAAACTTTAAAAATGTTTGAAACATTGTGATTATATATCCCTATAGGAAAAATTTCTGTAATGTCAAATATTTTTTTCAGACACCTGGTGAACCATGCACCTGTCCTGTTGGTTACTATGGTGATACTTGTCAAACACCATGTGACTGTATCCATGGTAGCTGTAATCAGAAGTCAGGCAGCTGTATTTGTAGCCCGGGATGGCATGCTAAGAAGTGTGATGTGCCTTGTACACAAGGTAAATAATATTAGGTTCAATTTATCAACTTCGTTATTTGTTGTATTCATTTTTTAATTCACAAAGGTTCAGGTGTCATGTCATTGTCAAGTAGAGATGAGATTTTTCATAATAATAAGGATGTTAGACATAATGGGAATTTGTTGAGTGAGATTGTAAAATTTTATGAAATAAGAGGCAATTTTTTAACAAAAATAATGTTGAGTTGAACTCAAGTTTTGGAATCACGTGTATGATGTACAGACAAATAATTAGCAGTTGTAGAAATAAAAAATGAATACTTTCTCCAGTTATTCCATTTATTGTATAAACTTGATGTTTAAGGATGATCGCTGGTCTAATAGGAAATAAATAGGATTTGAAATAGGTGTTTTAGTTTGAGAGAACATATGAATAGTAAACAAATAAGAAAGAAAAAAATATAGGTTCATGTGCTCATTTTAGAGCTACAAGTCCTTGAAAATTTGCAGGAAATGGGTTTTATCTGGATTTTTCATTGTCTTTGCATTGACAACTTCAGTCTCTCAAAGATGTATGAAAAATAAAAAGGATTTCATAAAATTTTGTCAAATACCATTTTACGGCATATATGATTGAATTATAAAAGAAAAAGTGGGGGTTAATGGGCAAAATAATTCATGTTTAAGAAATGGATAAAACCCGAGGATTCCAAAAATCTGACAAAAAGACCAAAACATGACCAGAGAGCATCTTTAAAAGATTATTGTACATGTACAAATCAGAGTAATATGCAATATTATTTCACACGACTTAATCAGAATCTAAACTATTATTGCCAAAAAAAATTTTTTAAAAAATGCTGTTCTTGTCAAGATATTGTTACCTTTACAGGTAAATATGGAAAAAATTGTGTTTATAAATGTTCATGTGTCAATGGAGACTGTGATGCGCAAACAGGAAAGTGTATATGTAATTCTGGATACAGTGGAGACCAGTGTGATACACCTTGTCAGGTAAGAATATAGACTGACCCTCAGACAGGAAAGTGTATATGTGATTCTGGATACAGTGGAGACAGGTGTGATACACTTTGTCATGTAAGAAATTAGACTGATTATCAGACAGGAAAGTGTATATGTAATTCTGGATATAGTGGAGACAGGTGTGATACACCTTGTCAGGTAAAAATTTAGACTGATCCTCAGACAGGAAAGTATATATGTAATTCTGGATATAGTGGAGACAGGTGTGATACACCTTGTCAGGTAAGAATTTAGATTGATTCTCAGACAGGGAAGTGTATATGTAATTCTGGATATAGTGGAGACAGGTGTGATACACCTTGTCAGGTAAGAATTTAGACTGATCCTCAGACAGGAAAGTGTATATGTAATTCTGGATATAGTGGAGACAGGTGTGATACACTTTGTCATGTAAGAAATTAGACTGATTATCAGACAGGAAAGTGTATATGTAATTCTGGATACAGGGGAGACTGGTGTGATACACCTTTTCAGGTAAGAATATAGACGGATCCTCGGACAGGGAAGTGGATATATGTAATTCTGGATATAGAGGAGACAGGTGTGATACACCTTTTCAGGTAAGAATATAGACAGATCCTCAGACAGGAAAGTGTATATGTAATTCTGGATATAGTGGAGACAGGTGTGATACACCTTGTCAGGTAAAAATTTAGACTGATCCTCAGACAGGAAAGTGTATATGTAATTCTGGATATAGTGGAGACAGGTGTGATACACCTTGTCAGGTAAAAATTTAGACTGATCCTCAGACAGGAAAGTGTATATGTAATTCTGGATATAGTGGAGACAGGTGTGATACACCTTGTCAGGTAAAAATTTAGACTGATCCTCAGACAGGAAAGTGTATATGTAATTCTGGATATAGTGGAGACAGGTGTGATACACCTTGTCATGTAAGAATTTAGATTGATTCTCAGACAGAAAAGTGTATATATGATTCCAGATATAGTGGAGACAGGTGTATTATGCCTTGTCAGGTGAGTAATTTTCAAACAATAATTTTCTTCATGGAGAAGTTAAATGCATTAAAACACAAAGTCTTGCATAATATTTCGAAGACACAAGCTAAGAATAAATGTTTTTCAGGTCAGAATATAAACTGATCTTCAGACAGAGAAGTGTTTATTTTATTTTTGATACAGTAAATATAGACTGATCCTCAAACAGGAAATTATGTAATTCTGGATACAGTTGATATTGTTCTCTACTCTTATCTCTAATCTTTCTCCATCAATGAAAACTGACTGTCAAAATAAAGCCAGTTGTTCTCAGTGTGTTATAAAGCCACAACAGACCAAGCTTACCAAACCAAGGAAGTCATCACTGGACGTAGTTTGCTGAATTTCAATGAAAAAAAGAAATTATATCAGCTTATTTTACATATTTGGAATATTTCAATGTACATTAAGTTCAGTAATTATTATTTTTTAGGGTAAAACATATGGTCCAGGTTGCCTGATTACCTGTCCACCATGTGGTAAATATGCCCAGCCTCAATGTGATCCAATAACTGGTTCCTGTGTATGTCAAACAGGGTATACAGGTCCCCTGTGTGACCAGCCCTGTCAAGAAGGTTACTTTGGAGCAAACTGCTCTTCCAGATGCAAGTAAGTTTAGTAATTGTGGAATATATTACAAATTAAGGGCTATTGAACAGTGTTTGGATAGTTTGGACAAAATGGTCCATTGGGGAAGGAGGTTTCAGGAGTGATGAAGTTGATAAAAAACAAATAAGATGAAGGTTAGTGGAATAATTTTTATATGCCAGTCTTTAAAGACGGGATGTATTACGGTATACTGTTGTCTTACCGTCCGTCCATCCGTCTGTCGTCCACACTTCAGACAATAACTCAAAAACTCTTTCACCAATTTTCCTGAAACTTTGGTGAATTGTTTATATCTATTGGAGTAAGCTCCCTTCCAATTTTAAGTTTCCGAGTTAGGAGACTTTATTCATAAAAAAGGGTTAATTTTCCAGTTTTCGGACTCAACTCAAAAATACTTTGAGCAATTTTCATGAAACTTTGATGAATTTTCTATATCTATTGTTACAAATACCCTTTCAATTTTTTAAAAATTCGGATTTAACATTTTAGAGTTATGGGACTTTATTCATAAAAAGGGGGGATTTTCCAGTTTTCGGACAATAACTTAAAAACGCTTTGAGAAATTTTAATGAAACTTTGATGACTTGTTTATATCTATTGATTTCGTTTTTTATAAATTTCCGATATAACATTTCAGACTTATGGAACTTTATTTGTTGAAAAATCATGAAAAACTATCAATTTTTCACACTTTGGACGGATATTTATTCAAATTTCCGAGATGGAACTTTTTACATTGAAAAAGGGGGAATTTTTCACATGTCACTCTGTATATCAAGAACGCATTGTCCGATTTACTTCAAACTTTATACATCAAGTTGTTTGTTTTGATAGTCTAAAGTTCTTTATACTTTTTTATGCAATTTCGATTTTCTGTTCCAGAGTGTGATGTGTCTTGTTCATCAAAAATAAGGAACAAAATCAACGGGTCTATATGTTAATTGGTGAAATTTAATTGTCTGGACGACATGTCATGGCGCAACTGTTTATTCAAATTTCATTTGAAAAATTGGTTAATTTTGTTCAGTTGGATATTGTTTATTTAAGGTTGAATTATTTGAAGAGACATGTAGATTGTAATGCATTGCCATGTTATTTATAAATTAATCCAAGTTATGTATAGCTATGGATTATTGAAGATATAAAATGCAGGTTTGACGAGCATTAAAAATTTTTAAAAACTGAACATTGATGGTTATCAACAGAGTTAAGTTGTAGAATATGAAAGAATCAAGTTTAATAAATGAAAATATTTTACATTTGCTGAAAATCAGTTGTAAAAATAAAATCAACATGTGGCTTATCAAGTCAGGATGCGTGTACCTACCTACCTATACTCTTCATCTGTTGTGAGAATTAGTTTTCTATTATATTAAGTTATATATTTTGACAAGATTTCTTCAGGTGCTTGAATGGAGCTTCATGCAGAAGTACAGACGGTGTGTGTTTGTGTCCAAATGGTTTTACTGGTACACAGTGTGAACTGAAGGTTAGTTGGCGAGGCCCATGCCCCCACACTTGATAATTATGGACAAAGTTGTTTTGTTAGGAGTGATTTTTGGCCGGGTTGCACAGAGTTCAAATCCGGGTTAAAGTATGGTGAATGTCGGGCGGGCGGGCGGGGAAAATGGGTACCTATTTTGTGAAATCAACTCCTCCTACAGTTTTTCACCCACACCCTTGAAACTTCATAGAATGTTTCTATATATATATTGAAGATGTGCACCTCACTTTATGGAGTTATTTCAGGAATTATTTCCCATTTTTCCAAACTTTGGAACTTTGTCGTTTTTTATTGACATCTTCAATAGAGGGTACCTATTTTGTGAAATCAACTCCTCCTACATTTTTTCACCAACATCCTTGAAACTTTATAGAGTGTTTCTATATATATTGAAGATGTGCACCTCACTTTATGGAATTATTTCAGGAATTATTTCCCATTTTTCCAAACTTTGGAACTTAGTCGTTTTTTATTGACATCTTCAATAGAGGGTACCCATTTTGTGAAATCAACTCCTCCTACAGTTTTTCACCCACATCCTTGAAACTTCATAGAATGTTTCTATATATATATTGAAGATGTGCACCTCACTTTATGGAATTATTTCAGGAATTATTTCCCATTTTTCCAAACTTTGGAACTTTGTCGTTTTTTATTGACATCTTCAATAGAGGGTACCTATTTTGTGAAATCAACTCCTCCTACAGTTTTTCACCCACACCCTTGAAACTTCATAGAATGTTTCTATATATATATTGAAGATGTGCACCTCACTTTATGGAATTATTTCAGGAATTATTTCCCATTTTTCCAAACTTTGGAACTTAGTCGTTTTTTATTGACATCTTCAATAGAGGGTACCCATTTTGTGAAATCAACTCCTCCTACAGTTTTTCACCCACACCCTTGAAACTTCATAGAATGTTTCTATATATATATTGAAGATGTGCACCTCACTTTATGGAGTTATTTCAGGAATTATTTCCCATTTTTCCAAACTTTGGAACTTTGTCGTTTTTTATTGACATCTTCAATAGAGGGTACCTATTTTGTGAAATCAACTCCTCCTACAGTTTTTCACCCACATCCTTGAAACTTCATAGAATGTTTCTATATATATTGAAGATGTGCACCTCCCTTTATGGAATTATTTCCCATTTTTCCAAACTTTGGAACTTAGTCGTTTTTTATTGACATCTTCAATAGAGGGTACCTATTTTGTGAAATCAACTCCTCCTATAGTTTTTCCCCCACATCCTTGAAACTTCATAGAATGTTTCTATATATATTGAAGATGTGCACCTCACTTTATGGAATTATTTCAGGAATTATTTCCCATTTTTCCAAACATTGGAACTTAGTCGTTTTTTATTGACATCTTCAATAGAGGGTACCTATTTTGTGAAATCAACTCCTCCTACAGTTTTTCACCCACATGCTTGAAACTTCATAGAATGTTTCTATATATATTGAAGATGTGCACCTCACTTTATGGAATTATTTCAAGAATTATTTCCCATTTTTCCAAACTTTGGAACTTAGTCGTTTTTTATTGACATCTTCAATAGAGGGTACCTATTTTGCGAAATCAACTCCTCCTACAGTTTTTCACCCACATCATTGAAACTTCACAGAATCTTTTAATACATATTGAAGATGTGCACCCCACTTTATGGAATTATTTGAGGAATTATTTCCCATTTTTCCAAACAAGTTTTTATCAACATGTAATCAAATCAAATATTGCTTACTTCACCTATTTCTAATTAAATTGATGGCTGCCTCTGTGCTCGTAGACCAACATACAATGTGTCTGATTTTGTCTATATAAATATTCATGACTGCCAATGTGCAATATGATCTTGTAATCACCTTTGTCACCACTATAATAAACACCCAGCAACTCGGCCATTTGTGTCTTTGACCCATTTTTTTTAGATGAAGTGTGTCTGTAAGACCCAAATGATGCCCCCGTCTGACCATAAGAAATTATACACTATGTTTGATGTTCTGTCATACTCAATTTGTATATAGAAATTACCTATATGTATAAAAATCTTGCAAAATATTAAAGCTCTAGCCCTAAAACTGTAGGAGGATTTAGTCATACTAACCTTATTCCCTTTATGCAGATAGTACAAAAAAAAAATGACTAAGTCCAACTACTTGTCATTTTGAGAATATTTGGAAAAAATCAAAATCCTGTGGACATGCACACCTCCATTATGTGTATATAAATATTAAGCTGTAGCTTCAAAACTTTAGGAGGAGTTAGCCGGACAAACCATGTTCCCTTTATGCAGCTAGTACTAAAATAATGACTATTAAAGTCCCAACTACCTGTCATATTGAGAATACAGCTGTATTTGAAAAAAATCAAAATGCTGTGGACATGCACATCTCCATTACATGTATGAACATCCTACAAAATATTAAAGCTGTAGCTCGAAAACTGTAGGAGGAGATAGCCAGACAAACCATGTATATATCCGGATGGATGGACAGGGATAAATTAATATACTTTGTCACGGGGGCATAAAAATATCTTATAGAAATTAAATAAATGAAAGTTAATGGCTTTATAGATCAAATAAATTAACAAAATTGTATACAAAATTCAGAATACAAATGTTTATATATCACAATTACTGACAATAGAAGTGAAACATATGGTGTTTTTACATGAAAATAAAGAATTTGACTTATTAGCATACTCCTGTTAATTGCATAATTTACTGTAAATTCAGAAATTATTGCGATGTTTTTATTATTGTGAAAAATGCGACAGGGTTGTAATCGCAATATATTAAACTCGCATTTTGGAATTTGTTTATATGAATGAAGTGGGATTTTTCTCAATATCACAAAAATTAAAATCGCAATTTGGTCTAAAATGACAAAATCGCAATAATAAATGCTCGCAATAATTTCTGAATTTACAGTATTCTGACAAAAATGTAATTAAGAGGAGTCTACTATATTGTAAGTTTTTAATCAGATTTTCCAAGGTTATTAGTTTGGTGAAGTACAGCAGGTTGTTTGGAGGCTCTAAATAGTGATTAAGGTATATCTTATTTCAGTGTTCATTAGGTAAATGGGGAGTTAACTGTTCCAATAAATGTGATTGTGGTGTCCATGGAAATGGATGTGATAGAGAAACAGGTGCTTGTAAATGTCAGTCTGGATTTACAGGAGGTTAGTATCAACAGGTGCTTGTAAATGTCAAGCTGGATTACAGTAGGTTAGTATCAACAAGTGCTTGTAAATGTCAGGCTGGATTTACAGGAAATTAGTATCAACAGGTGCTTCTAAATGTCAAGCTGGATTTACAGGAGGTTAGTGTCAACAGGTGCTTGTAAATGTCAGGCTGGATTTACAGGAAGTTAGTATCAACAGGTGCTGGTAAATGTCAAGCTGGATTTACAGGAGTTTAGTATCAACAGGTGCTTGTAAATGTCAAGCTGGATTTACAGGAGGTTAGTATCAACAGGTAAATGTCAGGCTGGATTTACAGGAGTTTAGTATCAACAGGTGCTTTTAAATGTCAGGCTGGATTTATAGGAGGTTAGTATCAACAGGTGCTTGTAAATGTCAAGCTGTATTTACAAGAGGTTAGTATTGACAGGTGCTTGTAAATGTCATCAACAGGTGTTTTTAAATGTCAGGCTAGATTTACAGGAGGTTAGTATCAACAGGTGCTTTTAAATGTCAGGCTAGATTTACAGGAGGTTAGTATCAACAGGTGTTTGGAAATATCAGGCTGGATTTACAGGTTAGTATCAGTTATAACCTACATAATAACATGAATATAAATTATCTTTTGTCTGATTGGTTAAAACCATTTTCCATGTTATGAGTACACACAGTGTCATCAATGTGTGGATTGGAATTATTGTTGGCTGTTGATTGTCTAATGTTAAAAACCCGTACCAGGACCATTGTACAGTCTTCAGCTTCGCCTCAGGCTGCACAGAAGTTATTAGTGGTGGTACCATCTAAATGCCCACGACTATAAACATAGATAACTGATAGTACCCATCTAGTGTATAAATAAAATTCAGCTTTCATGTTTACAAGCTAAAACTATACCTCAACAGGCCCAAAGACTCAGTGAATATAACATATGCTCAGGTTGATAAAAATTCTTGCATCATGAAGTAAGACATTTTTCAGTTTGGAGATGGAACACAACTATTCTTTGTCATATTTAACTCATGGTGCCATGAAAAAGTGAAATTGCAAATATGATTAAATTTTCTTTGAAGTCAGTTGTGAGAAAAGCTGTCCTGCACTGACTTATGGCATTGGTTGTCTAAAATCATGTGACTGCAGTATTGAGGGTACCAGTTCATGTAATCCTGTAGATGGAACCTGTCAGTGTAAAAGTGGTTACTATGGGAAACCATGTTTTGATGGTAAGGTTAAATATTCAATGTATTGTGAATTAAAGAGGTGATTTTCTTACAAACTCAACATTTGTAATGATCTTAACATAAAAAAATGGGCTACTAGCTAGGTGGATTAGAATGATTATTATGACTTATAAATTGAATTATAAATTTGTGTGGAAGTGAATATGATTAACTCAACTGATATTAATAAAGGATTGTATTTTTAATAGATATTTATAAAATATTGCCAGAAAAGTTTTATAGGAATAACTGTTTTGAAATCAGTTTGAACTATAAAGATCTGGTGAAAATTATAATAATAGTGAAAAACCATTCAATTCATGACATTATCACAATATTTATCTACATATTATCAACCTACTTTGATCAATATAAGTCAGTTAGAATGTACTTATATGATCAAATAAATGTGTTCCATATCTAGTACTTTTTTAAATCCATTTCAGTATGTTCTTATGGAAAATGGGGTAGAAATTGTTCACAGACCTGTGAATGTGGTTCCCATGGCAACTGTAATCCATTTAATGGTGAATGTACATGTTTGCCTGGTTATATTGGAAAAAATTGTCAAAATGGTAGGTTGATGGTTGTCATGGTAATTTGACCCTGGTGACCTAAATGTTTTTCTCTTGATGTTTCTTCTGACTTTGGTTTAAGTGTCATGAAAAGCAGGCAATTTAAATCCAAAATGCTCAGATTATTAGGTATTATTGAACCATTGAAACTTCTATACTGGTATCATATAGCTTTTTGACCAGTGATATAAACTGATCTCAAGGTCAAAATATCAGGGATACATTTACAGCAGATTCACAGTATCATACTTTATATTGACCTTGAATCAATGGTTTCATTAGGACTTTGTCTTAGTTAACTGCCATCTCCCCTTCAAATGCTTCAAAAGATGGTTATTTTGCCACAGTAGTGGTTCAGATTACAATGAAATCTCAAAGTTATATAGCGGGTTTGATCCCTGGCCGGTCAAACCAAAGACAATAAAATTGGTATTTGCTGCTTCACTGCCAAGCATGCGGCATCTAGGAATAAGAGCAAAAATGGTCGGCTAGGTGTCTGTATAATGTGTCCAAAGGGATGATATAACTTCCTGCAGACAGTTATCTCGTGAGCTAGCACATTAAAAATCTGGCTTAGCATGTCCGTCTAGTACAAAGCAGGGATCATATTCATTATCATATCTACATGTTCTAGTCCTGATATGCACCTGGTTGCCACGGGACATTAAACAGTATTCACCCATCCATCAAACTTATATATAGCTCAGGTCACTATTTCATTTAAACTTATATCTAACTCCTCTCAATATTATTTTCTGTATCCTTGAAGAGTATATAGTTTGTACAAAAACTCATATACCTTACATGTACATCTGATTCAGTCATAGCTTTTAAGTATTATTTGCCATTAGGTTATGCTTGGGATGATCAGAAAAAAATAACAGGATTTTACTTCAGACATGTAAACTTGCAAAAAGATTAAATGAGTGGAACTTGTTTTTTCTCTATCAAAAATGCTTTTTAATTTATTTATAGTGTGTCCTCAGGATCAGTATTACGGACAAAACTGTTCAAAGAAATGTAATTGTAATGGAGGTCACTGTGACCCATTTACTGGTCGGTGTGAATGTAAACCTGGAACAAAGGGACATCACTGTGAACAGAGTAAGTTGGTTAAAACTAGAATTTATGAAAGGTTTGTTTAAAACAAAACATATTGTCATTAAAATAAAATAAAGCAAAAACAAACATTATCTTTGGTTTTTTGGTGTTTGTGCTGTCAGTTTTCATTGGAAAAGACAAACATATAACAAATTTGTATTGTATTAAAAAAAAATTTGATCTAAATTTAAAAAAAAAAACACAACAAAAACAAATAAAAGATAAAGTTAAAAGCAAAAATGAGGCATATGCAGACAAAATCAGAAATCGTGTTTAGGTAACTTCTTGTAGAAAATTTTAAATTCTATAAAATATCAAAGTTATTTAGAAAGCTTGGAATATTTTTTCTAGTTGAGAAATAATCTAAAGTTGTATGTACTTATCTCGTAGAATGTGGACCAACTCATTTCGGAATCCAGTGTGCACAAGTCTGTGGTTGTAAGAATGGAGCAATCTGTGATGGTGTTACAGGAGCCTGTCAGTGTCAGCCAGGATGGTTTGGAAACTTGTGTGACCAGTGTAAGTTCCTTGAAATGAAATATTCAATTTGATTTATTTGTTAGTAACATACAATCAGGGCCTAATCTTGCCGGCGAAATGACGATTTAAGTCGCCAAAGAATTTTCAAAATCGCTAAATCTCGCCGGCCTATTCATTTCTTGGCGAAGTGAAGTCGCTATCGAAATATCAGTAAATGGGAGATAACTCGTGAAATTTTTAGCACAGGTAAATTTTTGAAACAAAATGGCGACCATCAAGAATCGGAATTTTGAAGTGGCCCACGACTTATATTATCAATGTTTGATTGAAATAAATACAACGGCGACTTTAAACCTTTTTGAATTTTATATTCAAAACTATTTAGGGGAAATCGAAATACCGTTTCAGTCGTTTGTTATGAATTGAAGATGCATGGCGTCAGGACGATGTTGCGTAATCACAAAGTCAACTAATTTTATATTTTCATATGATCAGCTGATTGTTGTTTTGTTCTACAGTTAGGATTACAAGGAAACACCTATGATGAAAGATAATTAGCCGTTAATAGGTTAGTTATGTGATTGAAAGTTGGCTTGGGTGACATTGAGTATGAGAATCTCGAGTTACAATGACACAATGTTTTGACAACTTATCCTTTGATAATAAAATATTAAGCTGTGAAAATTAAATTACTCAAGTACTCAAAATTAGTAGATCAAAAGAAAATCAAACTGTATATAACTGTCCTAATTTGTTATAGTTTATCAAACTTTTATTTATATATATGCCATTGAAAACAGACACAGAAAAAGCGCAACCGATACGAATTAAAGTCCACTTCGCCAGAAAAATGACCACTTCTCCCTAATCCATCCTGGAAGGAGAAGTCACTTCTCCATCTTCAAATTCCTAGATTAGGCCCTGACAATCAGACCTGTGTGTAAAGGGTGCCTTAGGCATGAGCAGGTCCTCTTTATACAGAGGTTAATTTTATACACTTTATTACATTGACACAGTGCCCTTTATAGACAGGGATGCATCTTATGGCAGATTTAAATAAACATTGGCTTTCTGTAATGCATTCAGTTACAGTAGAAAATGATTTTACTATACCCAAGTTATATATATCCAAAGCAGGGGGGGGGGGGGTATACTGTTTTACCCTTGTGGTTCCATCTATCTGTCAGTAACATTTTTTGTCACACTTTTCTCTGCAACTAGTCATCACAGCCACTTGATATTTTGTCACAAGCCTTCTATACATGTAGGTATACCATATTGTGGGATACGTTTTCGGACCAAGGTGACGTCATCTTCCTGTTTGACGACTTCGTTTATTTTTCTACCATATCGTGGCGGAGGTATCACTAGTTGGCAATGGCTCAGAGTACATGTTTTTGCAGATCTTTTCCTGTATTCACCTGTTCTTGATCTCTTTGATCCTTTGCACAGAGGTTCTTCAGTATAATCACAGCAACCATACTGTTCTGCCAAATGACTCGTGGATGGTAGTTTGAATTGTATCTTTATAAGCGAGCAAAGTGCCCTCTTTGGCATAGAGGTGTCAAAAATATTAGGTATCGATCTGAAGCGTTATACAATCAAAATAGTTTCAACAACATAGCCGTCTCCATGCGAAATCTCATGAAGCCATTTTGTTTCCAATGTGATAGTAGATGAAAAAAGCAATAACTTGGACAAAATAATTTTTTGGATTTAAACACAAATCATTAATTGAAATAAAATAAATATAAATGAAACCATATGGAATCAAATTTGGGTAAATAAACAATATGCAAGTGGCACGTTACATTTTCCAACCATTCAGAAGGTTTCACAATATACTGTAAATTCGGAAATTATTGCGATGTTTTCATTATTGCAAAAAATGCGACATGGTTGTCCTCACAATAATTCAAACTCGCATTTTGGAATTTTTATCTGAATGAAGCAGAATTTTCCTCAATATCGCAAAAATTAAAATCGCATTCTGGTCTAAAATGACAAAATCGCAATAATAAATGCACACAATAATTTCTGAATTTACAGTACCTGAAAGCAATAAAAACCGTACACTTTATTGACTTTATAGGTTACACCTGTTTTATATTAAATTGTCAGTAAGTAGTCTGGTACAAATATGTGGTTGGAAACAAATAAACAGGAAAATATTTGTTCAGCCACACATTACAGGTCAACTAGTAAACTACATGAAGGCATGTTTTTGTATATATTTTAGCTTGTCCAAATGGTCAGTATGGTGCGGATTGTTCCCAATCATGTCCAGATTGTCAAAATGGTGGACGGTGTGATAGTTCATCTGGGTTATGTGTATGTTTACCTGGGTTTATTGGAAGCTTGTGTAATCAGAGTATGTTATAACTTGAGATTTTTCTAAGAATAGTTTAAAATATATTGGAAATTACTGACTGACTGTTCTTTGTAATACAATATTTTTAGATACAAAAGTTCACATGTAAACTTTGGACCACTTGTATTTAGTAAATGAATAAAATAATAGGAAAGTGGGTTGAAGTTTAATAAAATGTGAATGTTAATCATAGAATACAGTAATTTATCATTGTAAAAAGCCACATACAGATCCTTAAGAAATGTTGTTGCAATGGTTCTGTGTACTTACATTGTGGTAAATGCTGCCCAGACAAGAAGACATCCCATTGGCAATAGTTCTGCAGCTGGAATTGCAATACTTAAAAGCTAATAACCCATATAACCCATGCTACAAAAGGGGGTTTAACATCTTTTTGTTCTAACTGACCACTTTCATTTTAAGATTTATTACATGTTTCTAGAGCGGCACTATGTTTTTCGGTCTGTGCGTCCAAAGATACTAATATTAGATATAGTAAATTTATACTATGCTGTATACGACGCATTTCAAGGAGTTACCTCTCATCAGCAACATTAAAACTGAAACATTTGGAAGACTAAAAACCAAACTTATATTAAACAAGAAGTACGCAACCAAAAATACCGAAATAGGAAGCCAAATTTCAGCTAAGGAGATCTACCATGTGCAATACAAGGAATGAACCCTTAGTATTTCTATTATTTTGAATTTTGCTAAATACTGGTAATTTCTGTAACAAATCAATGAATAATCATGTCAGACAAGTCTGACGACTGGGTTGGCGAATACCCTCGGGGACCTAGGGTCCACCAGCAGAGACATCATCCCAGGAGTTTCAAAATAACAATCCAAAGATACTAATATTAGATATAGTAAATTTATACTATGCTGTATATGATGCATTTCAAGGAGTTACCTCTCAGCAGCATTAAAACCGAAACATTTGGAAGACCAAAAACCAAACTTATATTAAACAAGAAGTACTCAACCAAAAATACCAAAATAGGAAGCCAAATTTCAGCTAGGGAGATCTATAGTCCAGTCAAACTAAGTTTTAACCACAAACTAATTGCAAAAGAAAATGTTTTAGTTCTAATCTATAGCATTAAGCCCCAAATATACACAGAAAAAAGTCCCATAAAATCTAACTTGAGGAAAACTCAAAATCAGCATTTTTAATTTCCTATGGAAATTAACATTGGAAAGGGGAGATAACTCTGCAAAAATTAGTCTTTTTTTGTCAGGTTTTTGTTGATTTTCTTAAAATTCATGTAAAGTATGATACTTTGATGGGGTTATAAGTTCGTATTTGACTATATTATATAATCTTCTGCTCATGAAATGTACAGAACCGAAGTGTTATGGGTATTTTTATTTTTTTTTGCACATTTTTCATTAAAGAAATTGCAAATTTGTGGCTATGTGACCATTTTGAAAAAATAATGTGAAATTTTGGTATTGTTTATATCTGTAAATTATATTTGTTCAGCATCTACCTTGTTTAAAGAAACTTTAAACCACAAAAAGAAGAATGTATGCTTAATTATTTTTATTAAATTTGAGATTCTTTACCTTGACATATTGAAAAATTTAATAAATGGTCAACTAATGAATTACGAAATCTAGGTTGTAGCTTGATAAAAGATATGAAAACACCTTTAGAGTTGTTTGTTATACTCTAAAGACGGCTAAAATATCAAGAATCAATACATTCTGATAAAAAGAAGCGGTAAAGTTATAATTTTGTATCAATTTTTATTGATATTTCTGCCATTTTTGCAGAGTTATCTCCCATTTTCAATGCAAATCTCCATAGGAATTTTAAAATCGTGATTTTTTAGTCTTCCTCAAGTTAGATTTTGTTGGACTTTTTTCTGTGTATATTTGGGGTATTATGCTAAAGATTAAAACTTAAAAATCTTCTGTTGCAATTAATTTAAGGTTAGGGTCAAATTTATGCTAGATTGACTGGACTACTACCATGTCTTTCTAATTTGCCTGCCAAATTATGGTTTTGACCCCATTTTCATGGTTCACTGAGCCCTAGAAATATGGAAACAGTACATTCTCAGGTTAAAGTTTTTGGTGAAGGTAGTTTAGGATAAAGTTGTAGTCACATCAACTTAGTACATATGTTCATTTTTATGTGATCTGTCGCAATTGCATATGGGAGGCCTCGGTCAATAGCCTGTCAAGACTGAGGTTGGGAGTTTGAATTTCACCTGTGTCGGGGTGTGTTTGACTCCTATCTTAATTGACAAGGATTGCCAATTTTGCTCCTGAAGGTCGGTGGTTCCATCTGGGTACTCTGGCTTCCTCCACCAGTAAAAACTGGCCACCGTGAAATAGCCAAATGTGCTAAAAATGGCGTAAAATCCCAACTAAACAAACATCAATTGCATATCAAAGTAGGTTTTTGACCCAATTTCATGGTTCATTGAACATAGAGAATGATAGTGCAGCGGGGCAATTTCATGTCCTGTTCTTATTCATATATACCTTTTTATTGACTTACAGCATGTGGTCCTGGCTATTGGGGGCTGAAATGTCAGAATCTGTGTCCAACTACTTGTTCTTATGGATGTCGACCAGATACAGGGATATGTAATTGTGCTCCAGGTTCATGTATGAATGGAGGTGTGTGTGATACAAAAAGTGTAAGTATACACTCTGCATATGGGTTAAACTGTATTTAGTGCTAAACCAGATAAATATATTGCTTGACAACAGTTTACTTGCTTTTAAAAAAATTAAATGCTTTAACTTTGAATGATGAAAGGACTTTTTAAGAGCATTAAGAAAACATTACAGTCTTTGCATGATGTTAATATTATAGAAATTAGTCAGGATCTGGTAGTGTGCAAAGTAAATTATAAAAAATTCAATTTATTTAGAATGAATATTCATTAATTGTTAAATAACAGTGTTTCGTACAAAGCAGTTATTCCCATATTTGATTTCCCGGTATATAGAGAACTGAATTTCGATGTAGAATTTCAATGATTTGATGATATATTTTTTTTTTATAAACAGGGAAGGTGTTTGTGTACAGATACATTTTATGGGGATAGATGTCAAAATTCCACAGGACGTGCTTTACTGGTGTCACAGCAACCTAGTTCTGGTAATTTAAATTTTAAAGTAGTGTAATAGAATATTTAGTATTTTAATATTTTTTTATCAGAAATTTAATTAGAAAACATTAGTTTAATTATGTTGAATTAACATTTCACTGTAAATTTGTACAAAAGCAATGATGTAAAAAAAAATATTTTTTGGCAAGGTGTGTTTGATTCCTTTAATAATGGACAATTTTTCCCTGCCATTGGTCAGTGATTCTCATCAGGTTCTCAAAAATGAGAACACCTCAAAAAAGTTTTCAAAATTGTCATTCAGATGTGGATTTTTTGGAAATTCAAAAGATTTAATTGAACTATCACATTCAGACAGCCTCAGTGGTCTCATATGGTAGCATGCTTGCGCTGAGTGCGGAACTCCCGCCTGGGTAAAACCTAAATTTGTATTTGCTGCTTCTCTGCCAAGCACATTGCATTTAGGAGTAAGAGCAAAGACTAGTCAGCTAGGGTCAGAATAATGTAACCATATGGGGTGACATGTCTTCCTATGGGCGGTGACCTCAAGAGCTAGAAAGTTAAAAATCAAGCTCAGTATGTCATCAGGGCTCATATTCATATTCATACCACATCAATATGTTCTTGACCTGATATGCATGATATACAAAAACCAAACAAAAGACAAACAAACATATAACTAGAATTGTATATAACTAAAGATTTTATACTTTAACGTATCACATTTGAATTGATTATTTTAGATTCCAGTTTCTCATTGTCAAAAGCACAGATGATAGGACTTGTCATCGGAGTTATAATATTTGTTGTTATAATTGTCCTCGGTGTGATATTTATAATGAAAAAGAAGTATACTGGAACATTGCTGCCATCTGTGTTAACTAAAAAACGTAATGAAGATAGGCATCGGGTAAGTAATGTTAGAATTAAATAACAAGGCCATATGTAGTTAAATAACAAGGCCATATGTAATTAAATAACAAGGTTATATGAAATTAAATAACAAGGACAGATGTAATTGATGGATGAATTATTGTTTAACGTCCAGTGGCAACCAGGTACATATCAGGATGAGAATGAATATGATCCCTGCTTTGTACTAGACCAACACGCTGAGCTGGATTTTTAATGTGCTTGCTCACAAGGTAACTGTCCGCAGGAAGATATATAGTCCTTTTGGACATATTATACAAACACCAAGCCGACCAGTCGATTTTTGCTCTTACTCCTACATAGATGCCGCGTATTTGGTGGAGAAGCAGCAAATACCAATTTTAATATCTTTGGTTTAATCCGGCCAGGGATCCAACCCACTACATTCCGCAATCGAGGTGAACATGAAACCACTGAGGCAGTGATATGAATTTTTTTTTAATGCTGAACCAAAATATTTTAATGTTATGTGAAGTTATCCCTTTGTCAGAATAGTTACAAATATTCACATCTTATTTTCAGCTTTTGGAAGTCACACCTGATTTTTTTTCTTCAAATTTTGGAAGGCCAGATTTGTCCATTACGGTTCCTTTATTATGATGCATATTAAAATAAATCTTTTTTTCCTGTTTTTCAAAATCAGGCCTGCATATTGCTAATTTTATGGATTTTTGATGCTAAGAAAAAAACACAAATTTTAGACTAATTGTTAATCACAAAAATTATGTGCATAGCATTACTAACATTACAACATTACTTTGTTACAGTTGGAGGAAATCCATGATGAGGGAGTCGCTGGATTCAGTAACCCACTATCACAAGATGGAGACAAAGATGATGACAATACAGTTGCTCCACCTGATAGTCATGCGACAGAACAACATTCCGATGCATGATTTTGTGATAGTTACAATTATACAAAATATTATTACTTCCAACTTTTTTATACAGTAAAAAAATCTCTCAACAGAAAAGTGTATTTTGGCAATATTTACTCTTGTACCAGTTCCTCTTTTTGATGATTTTGTTGATACACCCACTATAAAGCAAAAGGGCATCAGGTCTGTCTTTGTCTGTTTTCCAAAATATGCAAAAAGGATATTGTAGATTCATTCATGACACCAATTCTATACACAATGAACCAAATGTTTTTTCTCATTGATCTTCAGACTGAGGTCACAGTAAGGCCTTCGACACAAGGAAAAAATCTTGACCCACACATAAGTTCTATAAAGCCATTGTTGGAGCAGTATTCTTTGTGAATATCAATATTGTCACATCTCTGTTTTATAAAGAAATCATTCTATTTGAGCAATGGAAAATGCCCATCTGTCACACCTGTGTTAAAATCTATTGTTCTATTTGAGCAACTGCAAATGTCAGTCATGTTACATCTTTGTTTCTGTTTTTACTGCAATAGTCTATTTGAGCAGCCAAAATCATTTAACAGCAACATCGACAGGGACTACTATGGACGAAGTGAAAAAGATAATTATGCGCTATGATATTAACAAATTCTTTTCCTAGATTGCAGTAATAATACAATAGTGCATGATACATAACTAAAGGCTCAAGTGAGCCTCAATGAGGAACCAGAGTGAGTTATCTTTTCATAACCAATGTAGGTAAGGGAGATAATAAATTTGTCTCCCTTTTAGCCTGAGGACAAAAAGGAGAGAATTTAATTATCTCCCTTACCTACATTGGTTTGGAAAACATAACATAACATACAGTATATAAAATTTTATTTGTATGTTGTCTGATCAGAACAATATAAACATTTTATATTCCATACGCTGTTCCTGACATGTTTGGTTAAAATTAGCTTTGTAGTTTTAGAGGAGATGAGAAAAATGATTTCTTGTAGGCTTAAATTCACATTTATTTGCCACCAAAGCCACAATGTATGCCACCTGGTCAACACCAAATGATGTATTTTTGTAGATGGTTTCCCAATCATTATTTCTATAAAATTTTTAAAAAAAAAATTGGCATTGTAGTTTTAGAGAAGAAATTGGAAAAATTGACAAATAAGAATCGAGAATTGCCTCTAGAACCCATGTTTTTCATCCAAACAGAATAAAATGATGAAAATGTATAGAAACCCTTCCATACATAATTCCTACAAACCTTGGTTTAAATTGGCCATACTGTTTCAGAGGAAATGATAAAATTGTCATTTCCCTTAGGATTCAATTTAAACCTATGTGCCATTGTAGCCATCATGTATGCCACCTGTCAACACCAAATGAGGAATCTTTGTATGGATCTATCAATCATCATTCCGATAAAGTTTGAAAAGACTTGGCATTGTAGTTTTAGAGAAGAAATTTAAAATTTGACCAATCAGAATCGAGAATTGCCTCTTGTTTTAAATCTGAACAAAAAGAAATGAAGACTTTTATGGACACCCTACCATACATTATTCCTGCAAAGTTTGGTTCAAATTGGCCCAATGATTTGAGAGGAGATGATGAATTATCTAACAACAGAGGGACTACAAACAAAAAGTGATGACAATAGCTTACATGGCTCTTTGGGAAATAAAAAACCAGTTTCCACGGAGCCTGAATTGCTCACCTGGATTTTAGATGACCACGACTGACAAAGCACTTCTAGATAAGATGTGAAAGGAATTGTTCTACAGTGTTCAGCACTTCTAGATAAGATATGTAAAGAATTTTTCCAGTGTCCAATGTTAAAAATGTTAAACTTAAGTCCTGCTGTGGCTGACAGCTTGGATTCTGATTGGCACGAAAACAACTTTGTAGCAGACATTTATCCTAGGATCTGCATGCAACAAAAACATTTCAATTGGTTAAGTATTTTCTGACAAGACGACTTTTGTACAAATTTCCCCATAGGGTCCAATGTAAAACTAATCCGGCTGTGGCAACTATCTTTAATTTCTGATTTGCACAAAAAACATAACTTTTGTAGAGGTTCACCCAATGCTTGTTCATACATAAAAATATTTCAATTGGCTTGGTAGTTTCTGACAAAAAGACCTTTGTACAAAAATTCTCCTTAGGCTCCAATGTTAAACCAAGTCTGGCTGTGGTGGCCATCTTGAATTTTCTGATCGGCACAAAACCATACATTTTGTAAAGGTTCATCCAAGGATCATTCATGCAACAAATAAATTCAATTGGCTCAGTAGTTTCTGACAAGAAGAGGTTTAAAGAGAAGTCCAATCAGAATGACTTATTTGCCCCTGGTAGCCATGTTGAATATCCAATCGGCACAAAAAACATAACTTTTTTAGTGGTCCATCAAATGATCATTCACACATCAAAAACATTTTAATTGGATTGGTAGTTTCTGACAAAGACCTTTGTACAAAATTCCCCACAGGCTCCAATGTTAAACGAAGTTGGCTGTGGCAGCTATCTTGAATTTCTGATCGGCAAAAAAAAACATACCTTTTGTAGAGGTTCATTCCAATGCTTGTTCATACATAAAATCATTTCAATTGGCTTTGTAGTTCCTGACAAGACCTTTCTACAAATTTTCCCAAAGGGTCCAATGTTAAACTTAGTGCAGCTGTCGCAGCCATCTTGAATTTCTGATCGGCACAAAAAACATACATTTTGTAGAGGTTCATCCAAGGATCACTCATGCAACAAATCAATTCAATTGGCTCAGTAGTTTCTGACAAGAAGAGCTTTGAAGATGAGTCCAATCAGAATGAATTATATGCCCCTAGTAGCCATGTTGAATATGCATGGGGTGTGTTCGACTTCGATCTTAATTGACAAAGATAAAACCAATAATAGGCCATGTGAGCTTTTTAATACAAAATTCAATGATAAGTTAGCCACAGCTGGACTTGGTTTAATTATTGTAAATTCCAGTATTAGATGGACTAACTATCTAAACCACTCGGCCACTACTAACTTATGACTCATCACCCTTTGATGTATTCCATTGTCTGCATCTCTTCAATTTGATGTAGAATAATGACAGGAGGAAAGGGGAAGAAATGTTTTACATCAAAAACAAATTTTTATTATTAATTTTTGTTAACGCATTTTATATTAATTGTCAGTCCCCTAAGCTACAGGTATGCATACGTTACTTTGCTTAACACCTTAGATGACTCAGTTTACTGGAAAATTTTATTTTAAATAATACCCTGCTTAAAACTAACAATCTTCTTTTGTTTTCAATCCTTTTGGACGTCACATTTGTATAAATAAGAACCAGGAAACATGAAGAAAAACAACAAGAAACAGCAAACCTGATTTATTTCCTGTTATAATATAAAACGACGTGTACAACAATGGAATGTACAATTTAAAACACAACTCTCAAAAATTATTGTGGATTCATTATATTTTAGTGGATAACAATTTTCATGGATGCACAGGAAACACCACTTTATGTATTCAAGAAAATACAATTTTTCATTCAGTGTTCCAATTTGTATTTATTATGAGATAAAAATACAAAACTATTTTTTAAAAAAATACAAATTTTCTCTCAATAGAAAAATGGAACCTACAAAAATAGAAGAATCCACACTTTTTTTTTTGTTTTTTTGGAATAGTTAATACACGTCCAATGATATGTTAGCTTTAACGAGACCAGCTCGTTAAACATTAATTATGTTTAAAATCTAAATTACATGTATAAACACCTCAATGAGTTTTTATCGTAACAATGGATATACAGGTTAGAAATGTTGATACACACATACATGTAAAATATTACAACTGACATGTCTACATGAAAAAGTTAATTACTAAATTCACTTTCCCAAATTTCCTAGGGATTTCCAATTTCTTTTTCAAATCACATTTTTGTCATTTTCTTAATATTTGCAGTAAGGTGTGAGAATTTATTCATTGAGCTCTCAAGATGAAGAACAACAATAAGAGTGCTCACCAGTTTTGTATTATTGTAAATCCTAGTATTAGGCAAATTTCTCATTTATATTTATTATAAAAGATATCAGTCTTTCATCTAATACAGGAAAAATAAAATTATTTTAAAATCACCCCCACCCCCCCCCCCCCCCCCCTTCTTTTTACCCAATTATAATAAAATTGAATGTGAATCTAGGAATCTTTTTTCTTCGCCTTTGTTGAAAGAACTTCTCTGAACTGTGATTGATGTGTATCTCTCATTGTTGTTCTTCGGACTAATAATAGAAATGACTGATCATATACAAATTAACTTGTATACATGTAAAGTAACCTTAATGAGTGATGGTAATAATGAATTATTTAAATAAGCCTTCAGATACTCCAATAAATTCATTCCTAAAACCATCCTTCTTCTGTTATTACCAAACATGGAAACATTTACCAAAATGGACAACCATGAGCAAAAGAAAACATAAATCTCTACTTTGTTTGTCACAAATGAATAACATAAATGAGGAAATTAGAAATGAAGGCACCATACAAAATTTTTAAGGTTAAAATGCAAAGAATATCACAGTAGACAAAATATAACAAAACAAAACATAAAACAAGGAAACACACATTAACAGACAAGTGTAGTTTACAATTTAAAACATTCACAAAATTATTGCAAGCCGTTTTACTATTTATTCTAACTTCAAGATATCTAATAAACTTGATAAGATATCTCATATATTTTATAAGATATCTTGTATAGTTTGTAAGATATCTTATACAGTTTCTAAGATATCTTATATAGTTCATAAGATATCTCATATAATTTATAAGATATATTATAAATTATATGAGATATCTTGAAGTTAGAATAAATAGTAAAACGGCTTGCCATACAAAATAGCTACATGTTTATGACATTTCAAAAAATAAAAGTACTAAGGGATTGGGATTATTTCTCTACTCCACATGTATACTGTATAAGCTGTCATTATTTCTTTCATATACTGATGTGAATCTTTTGATTTAAGTAACCAGCAAAAAAAAATTTCCATAGAAGTGTCTTCCAACTTCCTGTGTCCCAACTTTAACAATCTTAACAGGCAAATCTAGAACAATCCTTAACCAAACTTCAAATTTGTTGGGTAAAAAATTCCTTGTAATAATTAATGCATTTAACAGGAAGCCACAAAATTATATTTAAGAACACATTATGGCAAACTCGTATGAAATTATGTATTGTACAACTCGAAAAATGAAATATTGAATGTGAGTTTTATATCAAAGGCAAATAAACTGTGTATTTTCTGACAATGTACATATATATTTAGGGGCCTCGGTGGCTGAGTGGTCTAGGTAGTTCGTCATGACTACTAATGATCACTAACCTGTCAAAGCTGAGGTTATATGTTCGAATCTCACCTGTGGCAAGTTGTGTTCGACTCCGATCTTAATTGACGATTGCCAATTTTCCTACCGAAGGGTGGTGGTTCTCTCCAGGTACTCCAGCTTCCTCCACCAATAAAAACTGGCCGCCGCGAAATAGACAAATGTGCTGAAAACGGCATAAAACCCCAACTAAACAAACAAACAAACATATATAATTATTGATTATTGCCTAGGGTGTTTGTCAGCAAATACAGAGTTTATTTGAATTAGTCATTTCATATTGTCAGAAAAATACCGAGTTTATTTGAAATGACTCATTCAAATAAACTATTTTCTGACAATGTACATGTATATATTTATATATATTTACCTGTTTACTTATTGCCAACAGTGTTTTGATATTATGTAAATTCCAGTGGAGTTAGACATTATAACCCTTCAGAGTACCTGAGACAGACTAGTTCAGTGAAGGATAATTATGTACTATGTACAATGTATGATTTTCAATGTTTGATGATTGGTGATGTATGGGCAGGTGATTAGGTGGAAGGGAATGTATTTCCAAACAATAAAATTTTATTTGCTGTCATTCTGACAGTTTACTGCTTGCGTTATCCCTAACTTGCGGTTGACTATCCCACCAAAATTTGTCTTTCTTTACAGCAGGTGTCTCACTAGGAACATGCCGATTTATCTTTCAATCCAAATGATAAAATAGAAAACCCTGAAAGGTGACGGGAATTCCTCATTATATAGCATTTGCTGTCAATTTTATGTAGTTTGGATACATATGAAAATTTTCAATGTCTTACCAGTGAAAAAAATGGAAAAACCGTAAGTTCTCAATTGCACAGTTAAAATTGTTTGTAGGGAATTCCGTTTTTCGTTTGAACTCAATCTTTTTCATTAAATTCTGGCCTCGAAATCACACCAGCTGTGAGGAACGATACCTCTGTCAAAAAATGATAAAATATCTATGCATCTCGAGCTCCGCAAGCAGGGAATAGGTCAGTTGGGTGTTTAAGTGACTAAAGGTCAACTATAATTGTAGTACAACAAAACAAGGTCTAGTCAGACACCCCCCTCCCCTCCCCCAATAAAATAAAATCTCTAACAATAGTACATGTATACAGATATCCAAAATATTCAGAAATTAGTCAATCACAGACAATACAAAATAAGGACTTGTTAGCCTCTCATAAAGAATCATTCCTCCATGTACTTCTTCATTCTTTTGACTCGGGAATTTCAATTTCATCTACAAACAGTTTATGTTGAACACCGTCTTTTCGTCTTCCTGTTGTGTACCCTTTGATTATGGCAGAGTGAGCTCCTATCTCAAAATGTGTTTCTGTACCGTCATCTGTGAATTCCCCCTGATAAAAGGTAAAGAAATTTTTTTTTAAATTGGTGTATTCTCAATTCTAAACATTAGCAACAATTTGCAAAACATTCAGTATATCTATGTTATAAGAGATTTGTCAATTCGATTATTTAACTTTCTGATTTTTCTCTTGTATGGATTTTTAAGCACAAATATTTGTTGGTTGAAAATACTAATTTTCAATATGACAGAGTGCAAAATAAAATTAGATATGACAATCCACTTCCCTAGAAAATATTTCTACATGCAAGGAAAATAATACCTGTTTTCCAAAAATATCCTATAAAAAATTTATGGGAAGTTGGATGGCCAAGTTTTATCCCCATGGAAATTAACTGGTTTCTTTTAGGGGAACACTCTGACTTTAACATGTTGAATATGTGTTATTGAAAAATATCAAATCTTGTTTTAAAATGTCAGTGAGGTTAGCAAAATGATTGGCCTAGTGTATGTACTTACTAAAGTTTCCATTTTGTCACCATTTACATAAACATCTAAGGTACTCTTTTCTGAAAAATAAACAAATCAATTAAAATCATCAAAGAAAGAAAGAAAAAATCCTCACATTCAAGCTCATCCTTATTTTGTATACATACCACTTAAATACATGTGTTGGATTATCTCCCTTTAAACCATTGCACTGAACTATCAGTTTTATGAAATTTTAATGATAAATAAACCATAGTTATAATAAAGATTCACAACATGAGGATGCATGTGTTATCATGCAAATTATACCCCCACTCTTTTTTAATTTTGAAAATTGGGAAAACAGACTTGAAATGTTTGACGAAAAATTTCATGAAAACATAAGGAATTTGTAAAATTTGTAAGTATCGGCAAACAGAAGTGAATCTTTGACAGATCTGAAAATAGGAGGGACGATACAACTCATGGTCATAAAGCTACAGGCCAAATATCAAAACATTCTTTTCCACAGAAGCAGAGATAAGTGTGACGAAAAAATTTCAGTTTGAATGGACAAATGGACAGACAAGGTGAATCCAGTATACCACCAACTGCGTAGAGTGGGGGTATAATTATTATTCTACATCTACTCCACCATCAGCAAGAGTCATGAAACACTGAAATTTATTGATTTCATGCCAACATTATTCCATTCCTTGTGGCCAGATTTGTTTGCAATGAGGAATGGTTATGTTAAAGATTATGAAGAGGCAATAGTCTATCATTCACCAATTAAGCTAGGTGAGATATGATATCTTCTTTCAGCATTGTTTTCTTAAAATGATCTCCACTACGAAATGTGATTATGGGTGAAAGCAACTTGCATTTTAAAAATAAATTTGTCTTTTAAGTACCAGGTAGTAGATTACATATGTAATGTCAAAATAATTTTCATATAATGTATTAATCTGCCTTTTGAAAAAATTAATAAAAGATTTTGTAAATATCTTCTTGGCGTTCACAAAAAATCATCAAATATAGCTTCAAGATGTGAATTTGGTATATTACCTGTTTTGATGTTCATTTTTATTTTATCATTGAAGTACTTTTTGAGATTATAACAACTTCCATCTAACAGATTACTTACTGAAGTATTCGAAGTAGACAGAGGCCTATATCAAGATGGGTCAATGTATTCATTTGTACATTTTGCATGTAAAAAATTTAAAAAGTGAAAATTTGCTTTGATTACTATATACAAAGTACATGTATTAAAGATCAACTACAGGACAGTTTGTGTGATAATTCAGACTCAAAGTTAAAACCTTTTGCTAACTGTTACACTGATTTTATTTACAAAAATATTTTGCATTCGACATTCCAAAGTGTATTGTAAAAAATATGTACATACACTTTCAATAGAAAGAGGAAGGTACACTCGTCCCAAAATTCCAAGACTGTGACTTAAGATTTTGCGACAAACGTAATACATTAGAAGACGAACAGCATTTTATTTTATACTGTACCAAATTTTCAGATGTAATTTATTTCATAACTTAAAAATAGACCCTTTAGAACTATCAATAAATGGAAAGGCCTCTGCTATCTTTGATCATATTTTGAATCCAACAAACAAGAATGACACCAGACAAATTTGTAAATTTATTGAAAATGCCTTTAACTGTCTTAATGTTAATTAATATTCTTAATATGATTGCTCTGTTTAGATATTATTCCAATGTTTTATGCATGTATATGTATCATGTTGTATTGAAGTGATATCTGTACACTGTATGGAAGACGTCGATGTTTAATGTTGATTTTCCAATAAACTTATTTGATTTCAATAAACTATCTCTTTACAATAACTGTATAAATCATTTACCCAAGCACACTCGGAAGTTGTGACCAGCAATCTTTAGACCCCATGCTCTCTGTATTTTTGATTGATTTTCTTTAAACTTTTTGAGTGGTTTGCCATTGACCTCCAATAAATATTCGTATGCAAATCCACTGACAGCATCTATACTGATTGTACATTTAGCTTTTCCTACTTGGAAATGTTCTTTTCCTACCAATTTGAACATCCAATCTTCTTTGTATATTTCCTGAAATTCATTGTTTTATATATAAATATACATGTATGTTGATTATAAATGCATTCTACCCCTTAATCTGGAGAGATATAATAATTTTCTATTTGAGACAGTTTCAAGTTTTTAATTTTTAAGTTTGAGGCTGCAGTGGTAGCTAGATTCTTTTTTATTAATGATTTTTTTGTATTCTTTGTATGGTGTGTTGTCAAAAGAAATTGACACTTCATGTTGAATTGTCATCTGAACACAAAATAGTGAATGACAAAAAAATCTGATTTCACAATTAATTTCTACATGAACAGCTAACAACCATCCTCCCAAGTCAGGGTTTTGTATCGTCGTTCGTTCCTACAAACCTCTGGCATCACACATTCATATTTTGTGGGTCAAACATATCGCTACCTGATGTGTAACCTAGAAAATTCTACCTATGACGCAAATGAATTCTCTTTGACCCAAAAGTAACCAATGAAAATTGTTCACTAATATGAATATGCGATGTCAGGGATTTGTAGGAATGAACATGAATACAAAACCCTGGCTTGGGAGGATGCTAACAACAAAATAATCTGTACAATGAATATTAAATCATATTTACAGAAGTGTTCCATCTGCGTAAAGTGCTTTAAAATTTACTTATATAAAATTACTTAATTTGGTGAAAACAGGCAAACACCTTGTGCACAGCTCTGTCCTCTAATGGTTTAGCAATTAACCTTTTGGTCATTTCAGCATTTGAATCTCCCCTCAATATTGTGCAGTTTTATTAACCACTTTCAAAGTTTTTGGCCTTAAGCTCAATTGATGATTACATGTAAATGTAAATTCAAAGAAATAATTATGTACATATTTTAGACATTGGTATTGTGGGATATTTATTACTTGTATTATCAGATTCTTAAGCTTTGATTAAGCAGTATGTCTTTGAATAAAATTGATAACAAACAATGGTAACCATAAAACAAACAAATCATACCTTTCCATCTACTCGTATAATTCTTTTTCCAGTAGTAGTTCCATGTTCAAACTCTATTTTATGTACCCCATCAGGAAGTGGAACATCCCAAACTGCTACGAGATCTCCTGATGCCATAATTACGACCCTTGGTGTCTCCTGCAAATGTAAAATTTCAAATCTAAACTTAACATGTTTATCTACATATAGTATGTGAGTATTTATGTCTACTTTGAGTATAGAAAGAAATCTTTACAGGTTTATTAAAATGACACAACAGACAAAAGGTCAGGACAGCTGATGCATGTCAAAACCATGACATATAGTATTATAATTGTGTAAATACAATCCTTCCTGCCTAATTTAGGTGTATTAAGGATTCAAAATTAATTGTCAATAGATTTTGCCATTTGTGTAAGAATCTTAAAGATGTAACTATCTTTTTTCCCTTAAAACATTTTTGCAATTGATTTTGTAAAACTAAATCTCTATTTTATCCAGTTAATCTTTGAAGATTGTTACATTTCATCCTAATTAAATCATGCAACATAAAACAGTGGTAACTGTTGATGGCTATCCACAGGAATAACAACCTTTAACTTTGGGCTGGTAATAAAATGATCTGCACCTTACTTTAATCAATACCAACATACATAAAGTTTAGGAGACCCCCTGTTGTTTATCAGTCAATTACTGCTTGAATTTTATTCTATATAAGTTATATTTATAGCATAGTATTCCGAGTTAAAAAAATAAACTTTCAAACGCGAAGAGTGAGAAGTTTATTCAGCTAACGAGGAAGGCGTTGCTATAAATGATTTGTGACATGAATGACCCGCCCATTATTTCTTTATTAACCAATGAGAACGAACATTTATAGATTGAAAAGACGAGTCCGTGCAGGAAAAAAAATCATCATTTGGCGGGAAAATATCATAAACAGCAGTGTCTAAATATTTTAGGAAGCATGGCAGACGTATTCCCTCTTCCAGATTGGCTAGAAATCGAAGGCAATGATTTAGTTTTCTCAGGTATGTATTTTTTTTTATATTGCGCTTATCGTCTTTTTTTTATTTTTGGGGGGGAGGAGGGCTTTTAATCGGAAATTGGTAAATATTTACTGTGATGGTTGATTTTAGTATACATTTCAATTATGTTGATCATCTGAATTATATGCCCTTTATGGGCCCTGTATTTTTGAAAATACCAATAATTTATTCTATTAAAACGAATTTTCAAAATATTTTTTACTGTTTTGCAGGTTCTCCAAGATGTCGAGGAAGATATATCATGAGCAGACGCGTCAGCAATAATAGAGGAGAATATTAGACTGTCGCAAATTCAAACGCATCAAAATATTGAACCACTTTATGACATAAGCGTTTCACAAGATTTGATTAATACGATTTAGGCGCGTTTGACATGGGAGATTTCCAATTATTAACTGACTTCAAAAATGAAAATGTCGAACCGGAGCATTTCACCGCACCCGTTTCTGATGAGGATATAGAAAAGAATATAAAGTGGTCTATTGGTGTTTTTAATGAATGGAGAAATACAAGATCTAAACACGGCGATAATATTGCTGACATACACATGCTTGAAGCTGCCGAAATGGACCACTGGCTACAACGTTTCGCGATCCAAGTGCGCAACAAGAAAGGCGAGGAACATCCCCCAAAATCACTCTATAGCATAATATGTGGATTATTGCGCTATTGTAAGGATATGAACGTGAATGATAAGAACTTTCTGGATGAGAAAGACTTGCGATTTGTTTTGTTTCAAAAGTGACAGAAGTTATATTTGTTTTTTTTTTCGGCTACTTCTTGAAATTTAGGAGTGGACATTATATTTTTTGTTCTCTTTCCTGACGGAGAAAACCTGCCGAGATTTCCTTTTAAATTTGTTTTGTTTCAAAAGTGACAGAAGTTATATTTGAAACCAAATAAAATTGACATTTATATGTGGGCTTTTTTGTAGGCGTAATCTCTTCCTAAGGAGGCGGAGCTTACCCATGAAATATTGGTTTTAGTGTTGTTGGTTATTTCATGGCTGTTTTTTCATTGAGTTATGTAGGCCCATGTGACCTTTCATACAATATTATTTGGTTGCTTCAATTTAGAGCATACATTATGGTACACACTTGTTGTCTCTATTTTATTCCATAAAAAGATCAAAGGAAAAGATTCATGATACAACGGGTAAAAAGTCAAGTAATATTAGTTTACTCTGCAATATACATGTTTCCCTTCAAGAGATTTACTCATTGCCTATGACAATTTGGGGATGATTAATATCAGGACTGATATTGACAAAAGAGTGTAATAATATAAATTTATTGTACAGTACTGTAGTGTTATATACCATCTAAAACATAACCGAAATTTTAAGTGCAATACTCTATGATAATTTCCTGAGCAGGCTTATGCAATACATTATTTAACTCAAGAAAATATTCCCCAATATACTAATATCAAGGATTTAAATAGCAGAAGGTCGGTTTGCCCTTTTTACCTTCATAATCCTGCCTATAATGGGCAGTTGAGACACTAATTTAAAATTCAAAATCGGATTATCCCACATCATACCGAATATTTTGAAGCGAAAGCGTCATTTTTGTGATAGTATATTTTTCGATGTATTTAAGCATTTTTTTTCAAAACAGTGCTCCCTATCTGTTTTTATTAAGGATTGTTTACCATTTATTTAATATATATCTTTTCAATTTTGTTTTTAAACTTGTTATATTTTTAATGTCTAAATTAAGGTATTCAGATAATGCATTGATACAAGTGTACCAACAATTTTTGTTCTAGTTAAAGCGAGTTTTGGATTCTATAAGAGCATCAGCTAATAAACTGTTTTCTGATTGTATTAAATGGATGAAATATTTTAACAAGTTAACAATAACATCTAATAATAAAGGATATCGACCAACTTCTGCCATGACCGCTAAATAAGTTGATCTTTTATTTACTCAGAGTATTTACAAATTTCAAATGAAGCTTTCTGGCTATCAAAATTTTGCACATTTTACTAAAATACTGATCTGATTTTCTTCTAATTCAGTGGATTTGAATATAGTTATACCCTATATTGCAATGCCATATAAAGTACTGGTTTGACGGTAGGATCAGAAATATGGAAAAGGGTTTTTAATTTTTGGAGATAATCTTTAAAGCTTTCCTTAAATTTAAATAATGCCTTCAACAATGTTCAATCCTCTTTTGCTTCTGTAAAAATGAACCCTGTAAATTGTAACTTAAAATGAGTGTCTTTTCTGCAAATTGATTTAAAATATGGATGTTGAATTAACCACATTAAAGAATATTACCAAATATCATAAGCTGTCAAATCTTGTTCTGTCTTCGGTCAGTGTGTGCTTCAATGTGATTATGAAAATTGACTCCTGGCCCTGGCAACACTTACACAAAATCCGGGCACCTGTTTGTTGACCTATTCCGCAGCGAAGAAATAGTTTTTTATTTCGTTTAGTCATAGAAGTAATTGTCATATAATTAGTTAATCAATAATTATTTTCATTTAATTTTAGATAATTAACTAATTTTTAAAGTCTTATTTTAATAAGCGCACATAAACATGAGCTCCGCACATGTAAACAACAATGGCCGCTTACGGCAACCGATTTTCAGACAACTGGGTATATCTTTAGTGTTTTTAATTTTTTTCGAGCAGAAATAGCAAAGCATCATTAAATTTTGAAGACCACATGCTTTATAAAAATTGGAAGATCATTAATATTGCGTGTATATTTATGCGAAACACATGGATAATCCCGCTAAAATTTAAATTTTGAAAACACTTGCTTGGACATGTTGCTAGTGTAAACAAAATGTGAAAGGCATCTTAAAATTTTAAGGTGTTATTGCTGGTATATTCTTCACCATGCCGCATCAAGTAAATAAGGCTCTTATTTCTTTTTTTCTCTCCCACCATTTGGGCAGAAAATTTTATACAGGTGTCATTAAATTAAAAACATTAACCTGGTCGCAAACTATGTTGTCGGGTAATTCGGGGCAGCGTTTAATTAGACCCATTCAAATCATTTTCATGTTAATGTGCCGAATTACCCGTAATGACTGTACTGTATCTGATATTTGTTTTTGTAATATGTATAGGAATTGATGTGGATATCTACTCGAATCTCACTATATCGTGTTACTTAATGACATCAAAATGGCATCAAATTTGATTTCACGTCGATCCGGCCCACAGTCGTTCCAGACCGAGTTGATGTCCCCAGGTCAATCCAGAATATTACGATCGATTCGTCCCATATTCAATAAATTAACAATATTATATTGTTATATTGGATGGCAATGTAACGTTGGACATAGTTTATATGTTAATTAAGGATTTAACTATTTTTATGTTATTTTCTTATTTATTATGATTATCAGTGATTAAGTGAAAAAATATTAATTAGGTACATTGTATCATGACCAGAAATGTCAACATTTTATTAATGACATTATTATACACAGCAATTAACACTGTTCAATGGGTAGATATTTACAGCATTATGATTTTACCACTTCCAAGTTTTGACGATAATTTTCAAGCCATAAAATTAAATGCAATTTCTACAAAACTGGAAATGTTTATGCCTGACACAACAGCAGATGATTCCAATTCTGACAATGTTCACAGTATTGTTACAACATAATTAATAATAAATAAGTAATGTGTTTATTCCAATTAAAGGGCCCATTAAGAGCATAGAAATTTACATACAATGATTAGTTCGCCCCAACAAAGTTGAGGGGGACTATTGGAGTCACAGCCAGTTCTCAGTTACTAGTTGACATAGGGTCATATATTTTTGTGTGCAGGTGCATGATGAAGAGACTGACCATGTGACATAAGATGAAGGTCATATGACTCATATTACACCAGTGACTTAAAAAAGTTTTATGCCAAAAATCAGTTTTGATATACAAAGTGACCTACAATCATATTACTTGGTGCACATATTACTGACCTACTTATCACTCTATAATGACAGGTTAAGTTTTACGTCCAAGTTCAGTTCTCCAATACCAAGGGACCTACAATCATATAACTTGGTGTGAGGATGCATCTCAGGAAGTAACAGCCTCCAACCAAACTTAGGTCACTCTGATCTACTTGTCCCAGCTTCGATTCATTGACTTAGGTTATGTTTTATGTATGAGTTCAGTTTTCTCATACCAAGCGACCTACAATCATATAACTTGGTGTCGGGGTGCATTTCGGGGAATAACACAACCTCCTGCCAACATTTTGTTACTCTGACCTACTTACTCCGCTTCATTGACTTAGGTTAAGTTTTACATCTGAGTTTAGTTCTCCGATACCAAGCGACCTACAATCATTATTTGCTGTAAGGGTGCATCTGGAGGAGCTACAAAGCCACACACCAAAGTTAGTGGCAAACTTTGTAATCATAGATTTCTGGTTACATAGATTGGTATTATAAACAAAACAGACAGTGAGGGAAAAAATACAATGTAGAGTAAAAAATTGACAACATCAGCAAATGTTATGTATTGAACGTAGATAGGCATAGGTCAGGCCAGAGCCATATATATATCACATTCTCAATAAGAACAACAAATTTCAGCATTCACATCAATAAAATATATATGCAAAATTTGATATAATATACTACAAATAATATCAGTTTATTTACTAATTAACACTGCCTCCTAATATCAAGACCTTTATTAATGAAATCTCCCAATACTTTCAATAAATTCAAATTTTCTTGAGTAAACAGCCAAATAAAAACAATATTATCATTCAGTAATGGTGAATTTTTGCAAAAACTTGATATTTTGTTGAATAATTCTGACCTTATTGTAGAGTACAAAGGACATTCTAATATAAAATTTTCCTCATCCTCTATTTTATTGAGAGTACATAATTTACAAATTCTTTGTGATCTTTCAATGAATATACACTTTTGAATATTTATCAGTTTCAATTCTAAGAGGATGTGCACTTATTCATATCTTACTAATTGCCTGTCTAATACGAACTCTTGTATTACTAAATATTTTTCTTTACCAAAGGAACATTTTATGGATAAGTAAGTTTGAAGTTTACCCTTTTCTGTTCATAATATATCATCTCTATATGAAACCCAAAAATTTCGTATAGTTTTTCCTGAACCATCTTGATTAACGAACTCTTTCCGACATCAATATTCTATATATTCAGTTCTTTTAATATAAATATCAGTGCCGAGATATTATTTGAAATGGGGCCCCAGAGGCCTAGTGGTTTAGGTAGTTCGTCATGACTACTAATAATCACTAGCCTGTCAACACGAAGGTTGCGAGTTCAAATCTCACCTCATGACCTGTGGCAGAGTGTGTTCGACTCCGATCTTAATTGACAAGGATTGCCAATTTTCCTTCCAAAGGTTGGTGGTTCTCTCCGGGTACTCCGGCTTCCTCCACCAATAAAAACTGGCCACCGCAAAATAGCCAAATGTACTGAAAAATGCCTTAAAACCCAAACTAAACAAACAAATAAATATATAACAAGGAGAATAAATGGAAATGGTGGGCTTTCAAAAGTGGCATGAAACAAGTTAAATGTATAAAATACACAAGTCAAACAAAACCAAATATAAAATCATAAAAAAAACAACAATCACACTAAAAAGTTAATGATAATCAACATTTCAACAATATGGTCTTGATCACGGGCATGTAAAAAATAAAAATTAAAAGGTGTTAACTCTTTGAAACCCAGAGCAAGACAAACAAAATATATTTGAAATTGTAAGATATTGCAGACTCTTGATATTGGCTATTTAAAATAATACTTAATTGCTTTTGCAATCTGAGAAGGACATTACAAAAGATAAAGGACTCTTGTTCACTGTCTTTTCTTTCAAAGCCCGTATTATTAAAATGCATGCCTCTTGTTGAAATGATTATCTTACTGACTGTTTGAGAAATTATTTAATCTTTTTAAATTTATGCATTTCGCTTAATTATTACATTGCTGGTAATGGAATGCCATAAAATAAATATTTAGAAGACTAAGCCGACGTACCCCTAACAAACACCGGAAATATAAGGATTACAGACAGATAAGGCGCATGTCATTACAACTGGTAAATGCTTCTTATTTAAAAATATTTTTTATTTTAATTAAAAAAAAATTTATTACATTGAGTGTGGTGAAATACCGGGATTTCCGAGTGAAATCAAATCCGATAATTCACCCATTGAAATCGAAAGTCATATTTGACTCTAGGAAGTTGCTATACAATGGTCGACGTGTAATCATATAAAAACATAATCCCATTTTCTTGTTAAAATTTCAGAATACATGGAATATATCAATGTAATAAACAGAATAACTAATCTCGAAATTCGAATACCAAAGATCTACAACTCTGACCGTAAAACACTAATAATTCACTCGTGCGCTACGCAAACTCGTGAATTAATGTGTTGTTTGGTAACTCGTTGTAGATTGTTAGGTATTCGCATTTCAAGATTAGTAAGTTATACTATAATTAATTGTCTTTCTTTTCTCACTAAATGTCAATAAAGCACCTTATTCCTATTTTTGTATATGATGCTTCATAAAATCCTAAGGCTAGCATAAGCATTGAGTACATTAAAAACGAGATCTAAACTGAATTATTGTCAATAAAAAAATTAGTTACGGTGAGGAAAGCCAAGGACAAAAAATCCATTTGATGGTATACTGTAATTAGCAGACTATGAAAATGTAAGGGTTTTGATTTCAATGAAACAACACCCTATAGGAAAGATGTAGCAAAAGTAACCTAAAGGACTGGTGTCGAAAGACAGACATAAATAAGTGCATGGAACAAAAGAAACTCTGAAATGAATTACATATAACCTTTATTAAAACAATTTCAATGGCAGAAATCATATTTTATAACCACTTTTAATAATCTTGTGCATTTTGGGAATTCCATAAATCATTTTGGTGGAATTACATCCAATGAAATAGCAATAATAGTTTGTTACTTGATTCAAGTTAATAGAATTTAAAGATAAGGGCTATTCCAGAAAAAATGGTATGGGGGGGTTGGAAGGCATTTTTTTTCAGCACCCACCACCCATACAATTTAAAATAAAATTTCCTTATGCTTCCTTTAGAATTTTTTTCCAGACCCCCGACCACCCATACAATTTTATATAAAGTGCCTTCCAACCCCCCCATACATTTTTTTCCGGAATAGCCCTAATTAATTCTCATGGTAGTGTTGATATCTAACAAAAAATTGGAAAATATAATGACATTTAAACGATTGTCTTTTCAGAAAGATATGGATTTAGAAAATGATGACATGATGATAACATCAAATTACAGAGTAAGAATTAATAAAATACAAAGAATTTCTAATTTTATCCATATTTATACATGTATTTTTTATTTTATGCAATTTTTCTTTTTTCAGAGAAAGGAATAAAAGAATAATTATCAAACATGCAGCAACATGTGACAAAATTTCATCAGTTACATTATAATTACATTTATAGAAGTACAGAAAAAATGCTCAATTAAAATTAAATTTCTCTAGAAAGACAGCATCTAATGCCATGAAGGCCAAACAAACTCTCTGTATTTTAGAAATAATTCACAGTGGCTTCAAAATATCATAATTTTACAACAGGAAAGCTCTTTATGCAAAATATTTTGCGACGAGCAACAGCCAATCATAATCTTTTAATTTTGCTAAAACGTGCCTTCTAAGTCTATTTTTTGGGAAAAAGATCCTAAACAAATTTTATTTTATGTTTTTTATTCAAATGGGGGTCTAAACTAAAATTATATATTAACTGAAATATTTAACTCAAAATTCAAATTAAAAGTATTTCACTTTTTCAGTTAAGAATTTCTGTTTAAACTTGTAGGCTGAAGTTGACCAGTGGAGGGATGTCAACAAACAGTTACAGAAACATGGTCTGCCTGTTGTAAAACTTCTACACCCATCTGATGTGACACTTATGTCAGGTAATATAGCACACCTTTAGATTTTGTAAATAAAGAACACTTCTTAAAATTCTATTAGATTTTGTAAAATTATCTGTATGGAATATCCAATATAATCTAGTGTACTCCGTTGATTTGTAAGATGTTTGCAGTATTTAAAAAAAGTCATGCTAATCAGTCTAATATGTTTAATGGGAGTGGAAACAAGTTATATACACATCTTTAGTTCATGTGTTTTTGTTCAGGAAGATCATTGCTCACTTTGTTTTGTGCAAGGTGATGGCCAGATTTTTATTTTTTGTTCATCATGAAGTGACTTTTTATTTTTTGGTCAACGTAAATGTCCCCCCTTTATAGCCCTTATGTGTTGCAAAGGACAGAGTGTGGTCCATTAATAATTTTATTTAATTCCTAATACCTTGTCACAGTAAAAAATTCTGTTTTAAATTAAATGAAGATAGCAATTAAGTAGACATAATGGAAAAAGTTAACAATGAAAAATCAACCAATATGTATGTATAAACCTACTGATAGGTCAGTCCATCAGAGAAAGTGTTATTTTGTTAATGGTCAGATGATCTGTTTTGGACCAATAGAATTAGTTAATAAATTTGGACATTCTTGTGGACCAATAGAATTAGTTAACTGACAGAACAATACATGTGTGTATGGAAGTAATGATGTGTCAGTCAGAAGGAGAAGTATTATTCCCTTAATGGTCATGTGACCTGTTTTTATACCGATAGATTTATAATAGAATACAGTTGTATAAAACAAATAGATTAATAATATGATATTATTAATTAATAATTTCCGTATTGGCTTAGTTATTGGTCCGAGGCTTGCTGTATTGGTCTCAGCTGAAGGCCAATACAGCAGGCCGAGGACCAATAACTCAGCCAATACGCAAATTGTCAATTAATAATATCTTTATTAATTAACTTTTCATAAACATTACATAGAATTATCTTTTAAATATAGTCTGTGAAATTGAACCACAATTCTCTAAGAGCTCAAGGAAATCTTATACATGAACTTGAAGTTACGAAAGTATACTTTTTGGAAAGAAAGAAAAAAAAATCATCTATTTTCTAGTTAAACTTTAAGAGACAAGTAAAATGAATGGTCACAAGTGGGGTAAAAAATGAATAGTTTAAAAAATCTAAGTAGCTTTTTGCACAATCGTCCAACAGTGCGACCTCCCTATAGATTTGCATGTGTGAAAATCCCCGGATGTCGGCCAATACAGACTGGAAGTTCGTATTGGCCGAGTTTTTCTGTATTGGCCTTGTTTGATTATCTGTATTGTATAGACAGATTAACTGTTATTTAAGCAAATAACACAGTAGTTAATACGTTATCTACAGGTAGAACAGTATGTTTGGATCTACCAATGAGTCAAACTGTCAGAGAGAATTTTATTTCCTTGATGGTGGATTGTGACCACAGACAGAATCTTCTACAAGATCTTATATTATCTAATAACCAGATCAAGTAAGATAACTCTGCATACACCGTTTTCCTAAATATTTCATAACATAATCAGTATGAATAGGATTTACAGCTGGTAATATTCAGGCTAACTTATTTCTCTCATTCATAACAATTGGATTTTGTAAAATTTTTACAATAATTTCAAAATTTGGTGAATGTGATTTGATGAAATATTTCCTGTTTGATATACATGTATGTTGATTACCCAATTTAGATACATATAATTATTGTTCAAAAATCTGTTTCGAACTAATAATTGCTAAATTAAGAGATTGAAAACTACCGCTAGTTCAGAACCAATCTTTTATTTAAGGATGCTCGCTGTTCATGTTTTGGTCTTTTTGTCAGATTTTCAGAATCCTCGGGTTTTATCCATTTTTTAAACATGAAATTTTTTGCCCATGAACCCCACTTTTTCTTTTATAATTCAATCATATATACCTTAAAATGGTATTTGATAAAAAAAATTTTCATACATCTTTTGAGGGACTGAAGTTGTCAATGCAAAGACAATGAAAAATCCAGAGAAAACCCATTTCCTGCAAATTTTCAAGGCCTTATAGCTCTAAAATGAGCACACGAACCTATATTTTTTTCTTGCTTTGTTTACTATTCATAAGTTCTCTCAAACTAAAACACGTATTTCAAATCCTATTTATTTCCTATTAGACCAGCGATCATCCTTAATTAACTAGAATTAAACACACTAACTAAGGAAATAATATAACTGCCAATCAAATTCTTGGATTTTTTAGATAAACCATATTAATGAGAATATTTAACATTATCAATAGTGTGATACTGGTAAGATGGGATATTTGTCGAAAGCTCCTTTGTACATTTGGATCTAAAGGAATTAAATTTTCACAAATTAAGCATCTAAGATGTTTCAGGGAAAGACAGTTGTTTTCTCAAACATTTTCCAAGATATTAAAAGTATGCAGGCAATTTTTATGGTCATAATTCATAAAAAACAAGTAAAGAGAATACCTATCAAATCTTTAAAAAAATTGTGAACTAAATATTGACTGGATGCTTGAATTTGGTTACTGAACAACATACACTGATCTTTATAATTGTTGAACTCAATCTTAGTAAAATATGACAGTTTTTTATTCTCACACATTTTTATTGAAAATTTAAGCAGACATTAGCTGTAATTGCATCTCGTCAACTACCGGTACGTGATAGATAAGGGGGAGGTTTGGGTACACATAAAGCCGGTTTAACCCCACCAGTGTCCAGTGTCTGTACCAAGTCAGACTATCCTGACTCTCTGTCTCTGTTGTGTTTATGTTTGTCTTTTGTGCTCTTTTACGTTATTTTTTTGTCTGACATTGTGTCAGTTGGGTTGCTTTGATTGATTGGTATGTCATTGTTGACCTTTCCTGTTATCCATTTTGTTGTTTATTAATAAGAGTTTAATTAAAGTGTAATGATTTATATATATATACATTGAGTTGGTTAATATTTGTTTACATTATACATGTATTTGCAGAGAGGATCTGGCAAAACAAACAGATTTGACTGAAAAATACCATGGCCGTATGAAAGAGTTTAAAATTTTGTTGGAAAGTTCAAGAAGTAGAGTAGAGGTAAGCTTTTGATTTTCTTCACCAGTATCAGGGTGAAATAAGCTTGCTGAGAGTCGTATTTAATTACTGTCAACATTGGAGAAATGTGACCGCTGATTAATCTTTTGTCTGTTTGAATGTTTAATGCAGCTATATGCCATTAACTTCATTGGCTCTGATTTTTGTTTACTGAATAATGCTGGAATGCTTGGAATTGCGTTATTTATGTTCTGGTAATAAGCAACACAAGTTATAACTTTCTTCTTAGGCCAGTTCAAGTTAATCTTTAGATTCCCATACCCACCCGCTCCTAAAGAATTATATCTTCCCCAAATGTTTTATATTTTTTAATTTTGAGTTCGTAAAGTTTTCGTAAAGATCACAAAGGTTTTTCATATCCGATCCCGACTTGAGTTGAACAGTTATTCTACTTTGATTTACATTAAAAGGAAAAGAAACTTTCTTCAGCAGTTTTACTAAATATTCAAATCGATTCAGTTACTGACAGTATTGCCAAAATTAAGGTATTGTAAAAAAAAAACCAGGTGGTGATTGCCACTCGCAAACAGAGAGGGTGGTCCAGATGTAATATCGACGAAACAATTCAATTTCAAGATCTCTTGAAAACAAAACAAAAAAATATATAAATAAAAATAAAATCTTCCCTCCTGCCCTTATAATTTTAAGGTCACCTGGCCAAAGGCCATGTGAGCTATTGCCATCACTTGGCGTCCGTCGTCGTCGTTAACAATTATACAAAACTCTTCTCCTCTGAAACTACTTGACTAATTAGAACCAAACTTGGTATGAATGTTCCTTGGGTTACCCTGCATAGAACTGTTGTGGGGATTTTTGATTCGTCGAAAAACATGGCCGCTGTTACTAAAAATAGAACATAGGGGTAAATTGCTGTTTTTTGCTAATAACTCAAAAACCGTTACAGATATCGAAAATCTGACAAATGGGGTAAAATTGATCAGCATGACAAGATCTACCTACCCTGAAATTTTAAAGGAAATTCCAAAACCCATTTAGGAGTTATTGCCCTTTTTTCGTCAAATTTTCAAAATTTTAACATTTTTCGTCATTTATCTCCAAAACTATTTGAGATAGAAGTGAAATGTAAATTTGAAAAATGTTTGCCATGTTTAGATCTACCTACCCTGAAATTTTAAAGGAAATCCCAAAACCCATTTAGGAGTTGTTGCCCTTTTTTTGTCAAATTTTCAAAATTTTTTTATTAAAAAATCTTCTCCTCTGAAACTGCTTGGCCGATTGGTTTGAAACTTAATAGGAATGATCTATGACAAGTCCTCTACAAACGGTCCTCAATTTATTTTGATCTGACATAAAACATGGCTGTCATAGCTACAAATAGAATATAGGGGTGCATGTGTTGTTTTTGGCTTATAACTTAAAAACCGTTACAGATATCAAAAATCTGACTAGGGTAAAATTGATCAGCATGACAAGATCTACCTAACCTGAAATTTTGAAGGAAATCCTAAAACCCATTTAGGAGTTATTGCCCTTTTTTTGTCAAATTTTCATAATTTAACATTTTATTGTCATTTATCTCCAAAACTATTTGAGATAGAAGTCAAATCTAAATGTGAAAAATGTTTGCCATGTTGAGATCTACATACCCTGAAATTTTAAAGGAAATCCCAAAACCCATTTAGGAGTTATTGCCCTTTTTTCGTCAAATTTTCAAAATTTAACATTTTTGGTCATTTATCTCCAAAACTATTTGAGATAGAAGTGAAATGTAAATTTGAAAAAATTTTGCCATGTTGAGATCTACATACCCTGAAAATTAAAGGGAATCCCAAAACCCATTTAGGAGTTATTGTCCTTTTTTTTCAAATTTTCAAAATTTTAACATTTTTGCATTTATCTCCAAAACTATTTGAGATAGAAGTGAAATATGAATTGAAAAATGTTTGCCATGTTGAGATCTACCTACCCTGAAATTTTGAAGGGAATCCCAAATTCTATTTAGGAGTTATTGGTTTGTGTAATTTGAGGTCGGGTTCTGTTACATTTATTTAAGGTTCACCCTTATTCCTGGTCAATTTTGTCAACTTCTTGCCAGGACTACCACCATCAGGGAACATATTTTAACATTAAACCTTATGAAAAATAAATCTTCAACAAATTTTCCCTGAACAATTGAACCAATTGCAACAAACTTGGTCAAATAGTTGATTAATTGTCCAATGAAAACCCGACTCAAGGTGAGCGATACAGGCTCTGGTGAGCATCTTGTTTGAGAGGTGGATGAGAATCTAACAATTAACTTTAAGTGGCCCTAATAATCTTCAAATATACAGTAATTTGAAACATATTGTGCATATATTTATGCCAGTAACACCATCATTCCATTGTTAATTATTTAACAGTTTCAGAATATTAATTTTTTTTGGCAGGAATTGGAAAAAGATCAAGATACAAAATCATCGTTCTATTTGGAAGAGGAAGAAAAGCTGAAAAATACCAAAAAATCTATACATCAGAAATGTAGATTTCTGCAACAGAAATGTGACAACCAGGAAAAAGAAATTGATAGATTAAAAAATAAAATAGCAAAAATGGCCAGTGAGGTAATACTATTATTATAGTTACATTAAAACCTTTCAAATACAATCCCTGTGTACAGTGGAAACCTGTCAAAACTGAACAAACAATTACTATTATTTTGTATATAAATGAACCTGTGTAATCCAACAACTGTCTAATCAGGACAAAATATTTTATCAGAAAGTGTTTCAGACATTTTATACTGTAATGAGAAGCCAGAGTGAGTTATATTTTCCTAACCAATGTAGGTAAGGGAAATAATAAATTTGTCTCCCTTTTAGCCTCAGGACAAAATGGAGAGAATTTAATTATCTCCCTTACCTACATTGGTTAGGAAAAGATAACTCACTCTGGTTCCTCATTGGCTACAGTTTACATAATTCATATCCAAATTATGAGTGCAAAACGTAGTTTATAGTGTGTACAATGTATATTGATGGATGGGTTCCAAATAAACAACAAAATTGATCAGTAAAGGTCAACAATGACATACCAATCAATGAAAATTTTCCAAACCATAGATCCTAAGACAAAAAATAACATAAAACAAAAGTTGGGATAGTCTGAGACATCGAACTTCAGTTCTTAGTTTTCAAACAGGTTATGTGCTTCAATGCCTTGAGTTTCCAATTTTTCTCCTGCGAACACTCATCGGCAGAGCTGTACCAGGGTAATTGTAGGCTTGACAGGCAGTTCCATCGAATGATTTGTTTGAATCGTATTTTTCACTTTCAAACTCACAAGAATTGTAATTGTCATGATTGTTTTCTTACTTTCCCTTTGACTTGATCAGTGTTATAAAACTCTTTAAAATTGACTCTGCATCAGCGGTCTCTTTAAAAGTACTTTTGCTGGCAAATTTAGAAGTTAATTTTTCAAAAAATACCAAGACAGTGGTGATTTGTTACTGGAAAAAAAAATTTTACCCTTATAATCAGAATTCCTGTTATATCAAATTCTATCTTGTAATTCCTTTAAATTTGAAATAATAAGTGTTTACAGTAACAGTATTGTAATTTGACAATATCTGTTAACACTAATTGTCATCATCAGTTAGAGTGCATTAAATGTTTAAATTCCAGGAAGAAAAAAGAACAGAAAGACAGAATCAAATTTTCCAGGAATTTAAAAAGAGAACTGCGAGAGCACACAATACCATGGATGATAAGTATGATGTTTGGTGTTTAGATTTTGCTAGTTATTGACTCAAAGAAGATTTCCTGAAACTTAAATGTCTTAGAGAGGACTTTGTCAAATTATAATTTTATCTTGTTTATAAGGGACGAGATCAAAAGTTCAATGTAGGATAAAAAACTTAATTCAAATAGTTTGGGGTGGGGGGGTGGGAGGGGGATAAAAATCGCTGCAAGTTTTGTTAAATGATTTATTTAGAATTAAGGTTGTTAAATAAATCCCTTCTCCAACCCCAAACAATCGTTAAATATTGGAACTGTCCTTAACAAAGTTATATGCTTTGTTGTTAGAATTGGGGGTGACATGTAGGAAAATTTTAAAGAACTTTCTTATTTTAACAATTAAGTCCATCTTGCATCAAAATTGGAAACATACTGAACGTGTTAAGTTACATGTTAGAGGTAAATCTGTTATATTACTAATTTTTATCAAATTTGGCCTGCATCTAGAATATCTGAAACTGCATCTTGATATCGAAAATTTTGTATATTCATGTTTTTCTTCAATAAGGTTTTTTATTTAAAATTCTTAAAATAAACCACATATCAGGTTTTTTCGTGTTTGTCTAATTTCCGGTATGTTCACAGAAATTCCCAGGTCTTTTCTGTTGATTTGATATAAAAATAGCCAACAGAAATAATTTCACTTTAAATTGCCATGATCAAAAATCTAAACCTAGAATTTTTTTATAAAAATAATATTCTGTCAAATTTTCATTTCCTTGATAATAAATAAATATAGGGTAATCAGGCCCTGATTTCACATAAAATTGTTGACTACAATTTTCATAACTGTGACATTAATGCCTAACATTCTATATATATATTCATTAAATTAGATGTACGATCAATTGTAACCATACAATTTTTGTGAAACAGGAGCCAGCTTCATTTTTTATGTGGAAATCTTTTTTGTGTGTGTGTGTGTGTGTGTGTGTGTGTGTATGTGTGTGTGTGTTTAAGCGATACAAGTTCAAGGTACTGAAGTTTGACTATATTTATATGTGTCTACTGAAGAATGAATATGTATTTATCAGTTGCTGTCTTTATTTCATTACAGGTTGCTAGATATTATTGATGCTTATGAAAAACAAATAAATAGTATGCAAAGAGAGCTAGATTTTTATAAGTAAGAGTTATACATGGCTAGTCATTTTCTTGTTATAAGAAAAATTAGAAAGTTAGAAGGCATTCTACAGAAAATTCAATATGGCAGGTCATTTTTGCTGTGTGCTTAAATATTTCAATGTTTATTGAAAACCAATGAACATATCCTGTGAACAGTTGATGGAGTTTTAGTTGACTTAGCTGGTGTTAATTTTTTAAATTAAATTTTAATATCTTGGAACAGATGTCTTTCAGCATCACCTTTTAATTGATATAGTGCCCTAACCTTAAATATTGATCTTTTAGATTTTGATCTGTGTTTTAATTTCTATGGAATTCTTTGTTGTCAGATTTTAATTTTAAAATTTTATAAAATTACAACTTTAAAAATTTTTTTTTTTTTAATTTCCAAATCTGGATATGTCACATGTGGGGAAAATATTTAGAAATTTGTTCAGAAATAAAATTCCCTGAAATTTATTACTGTAGAATTGAATATATTGCAAAGTTTAATCATGGAATCAGTAAATTGTTATGAAGTATCAGGAATTTTTATAAACAATGGTTTTGAGATAACAAGTATACAACTGGTTACAGATCAGATGAAGTAGATGGTAACAGACTTTATGATGAAGAACAGGGAACAGGAATGTCAACAAGCATGAAATCTCTAATCAAGGTAGGTTTATAAAATTCTTAGGCTGTAGGGCATATGTGAACAGACAACATGGAAGACCATAAAATTTTGAAGTATTCTGTAGCAATGATGAATGATATGAACTAAAGTAATTGGAAATCAAAACATTGCAGAGCAAATTTTAGGAAAATTCCTAATAGTTCATCTGACCATTATCTTTTAGGGAAAGTACCAAGATATAGTTTATTGTCAGAAAATAATTCAGAATTAAGGTAGGAGGTACCTCATTGGGCTGTATTTGAGATTTGTATAAAATTTGGCATGCAACTAGAGCATGTTGAACTGCATCTGAATATCCAAATATGATGTGTATGACTTGAATACTTCCTGAAATACGCTGTATCAAGTTTTGGCAAAACGAATGTGTAAATATATAGAATGTACGTTGATATTGCTGCAAAAACTCTAATCTTAAGACTTTAAATTATGATTTTTCAAAATCCTGTCCCTAGGATTTAAAAGATATATTATTGCCATTGAAATTCTCTTTTTATTGAAATCATTTTTATTAGGTGTCACTATTTTGTTTTTTTTAGTATATTAATTTATTATTACATCTAGAGTGAAAAAAAACGTCAAAAAGCCAAAATAAGCATAACATCGTCACAACGTCACGATGACACAAGTATGTAGATTATTAGTGTTTTTACAGACAGGACATACATGTATATTTGAATGATTTACACAGCAAACTGGTGATACCATATTTATTTAGTATCAATGAAGCGGAAAAGTTGAGAGCAATAACATATTATTTTTATAGAAAATCCTAGGGATTTGTTTTTCAGAATGATGATTAATATGTGAAATTATTAATTTTTTAAGGCAGTTTTTATATGAAATCTGTAGTAAAAGACTTTTATTTTAATGATTTTAAATCAACCTTATTAAAGAAATATAAAAGCAAACTATAATATTTTTTAATACATGTATTTAGATGCAGTTTTGAATATTCTAGCTGCATTTAAAATTTCATAAAAATCTGTAATTTAGCAGATTTAGGTACCTCCTACCTGAAAATATGTGAAATGGAAAAATTAGAATTATAACATTAAGGTTTAACTTTTATAAATTTTAGGGAAGATCCCTAGTCCAAACAATTATTACAATGAGGAACCAAAGTGAGTTATCTTTTCCTAACCAATGTAGGTAAGGGAGATAATTAAATTCTCTCCCTTTTGTCGTGAGGCAAAAAGGGAAACAATTTTATTATTTCCCTTACCTACATTGGTTAGGAAAATATAACTCACTCTGGTTTCTCATTGGACTCCAAGGAGCAATAATTTTTTATTTTCATTCCCCATCAACTAATGTGATCGGGGGCATATATACTTGCATTTAGGTCTGTTTTTCAGAAACATATTGATATAAATCAATGATATTTCGCCACTTACTTCATCTAAGACAGGTCTTGTGGTAGCATGCTTACTTCAAGCATGAAAGGTTGCAAGTTCGACCACCGGCCGGGTCAAACCAAAGACATTAAAATGGGTATAAATTTGCTGCATCTCCACCAAGTACGTGGCATCTAGGAGTAAGAGCAAAGGTCTACTGGTTGGCTCAGAGTCAGTATAATGTGTCCAGGTGGGGTGATATGTCTCCCTGCGGACTGTTACCTCCAGAGCTAGCACGTTAAAAATCTGGCCCGATGTGTCGCCCTAGAACAGAGCAGGGTTCATATTTATATCTTATCAACATGTTCTGTCTGATATGCATTAAGTAATTGTCACAGGACGTTAAACAATAATTCATGCATCCATCATTCATCTTGAATAGTAAAACAAAAATCAGTAAAAGTTGATCCTGATCCCGAGAAACCATCATTTTTGACAGTATTTAGTTTACCTTTTTCAGTCTTATGAGAAACAGTTAGCCAAAGCTGATGATAAAATAAAGAAATTACAAGAAGAAAAAGATCTAGTCAAGCTGGAAATCGGATCAAGGTTTGTCACTCTTAGTTTAAAAAAGATTCTAATTAAAAACAATTTATGTAAAAATTATGATGAGATTGCATAAAAAAGTTCAGTATATTTTATCCTTTATTTAGTTTTATACGAAGACCAAAAAAGTATGAAATGAACTCTTGATATCTTATATTTGAAGTGACCACTGAAGAAAATTGAGTTAAATGAATTCTCATTTGGTTCATTCGGTGGCCGAGTGGTCTAGGTAGTTCGTCATGACTACTACTGATCACTAGCCTGTCAACGCTGGGGTTGTGAGTTCGAATCTCACCTGTGGCGGGATGTGTTCGACTCCGATCTTAATTGACAAGGATTGCCAATTTTCCTACCGAAGGTCGGTGGTTCTCTCCAGGTACTCCGGCTTCCTATACCAATAAAAACTGGCCGCCGCGAAATGGCTAAAATGTGCTGAAAATGGCATTAAACCCCAACTACACAAACAAACATTTGGTTAATATAATTTGATAAAAGTTTCTTAGTAGTACCTTTTCCTACAAACTTTTGATGTCACGGAACAGATAGTCCCTAAAATTTTTCTGTTTCAGTTTTATTCTTTATGGAGGATTTCTGTATCAATACCAACTTAGATTAAGTCAAGGAACATGAATAATTTGATTTCAAGTTATTTTGTATTAATTTTAAGTTTTGTTATTGAAAATTCTATAATTTAGTTTGAGAGGATTTTTGTTTGATCATCAAATCTATATAATTTGAATTGAATTTAAACAGACAATTTGATTGGTTGAGCAAGTTAGAATATATTGTAACGTAATTAACGTATTTCTCCGCAGTCAATGATTTAAATATTCCTGAACTAATTAAGTAAATGAAATATTTCTACCTACAATTTAGGATTAGAAAATTCTATAAATTGAAAGTATACAGATTATAATTATACAACCATTATAATTTAAACTGCTGCGTCAGAATAGGTTATATCATGTCTGTTCCAAAATTGAAAATTATTCTTAAGAAAATACTAAGATTGCTGCAAATGGCTTTTTAAGCCTTTGACAATTGAAGACTTTTTGTAATATAAATTATAAAGATTTTTATTTATTAATTAGCCTTAGGGCTTTCAGAAGTTTTGAACGTAGTCATAGCAAACTATGCCTACCTGTATATATATTTTAGCCAAACTTTAGCCAAAGAAGTTCGCTTAGGCATAAAAATATCAAATGAAGATGTAATGATTGCTGCCTAATTTTAAAAGCCCTTTATATACATGTATGTTTCAACTACATTAAAAAATCTGTTATATTAGTCATATTTTGTATTATTTAGACCAGAAATGACAGATTACAGAGTTATACAACAGAGGGTGAAAAAATTAGAGAAACTCCTAGCAGTACATAATATTGGGTATGAAAGTTTGATTCTTAATATAACTATGTCATTTATCTAGGTCACTGTTTATAACTTATGAGATTCTGATGAGGTATTGGCTTTAGAACAGTGATATCGACCAAGGACAAATATAAAATGAAAAAAATAAAAGGTTATAGTAAAATATATGATCAACCTGATGAGGCAAAGAAATAAATAGCATATAGATTTTGATATCTAATATGAGTTATGATTTAGATACACTGAATTTCATAGGTTTGTCATGTATTTGTAATAATATGTCTTCTGTTTTATACTTTAATTCATGGTTTTTGCATATGGTTATCAAAACCATAAAAAATTCCATTAAAAAATACCTAGAGTCCAAGCACATTTAATTAAGGAGAGTTTGATACAAGAATAAGTATAGAGCTATCTTTCGATTCTCTTTTTATTAAAAAAAATTGTCAGAATTATTTAAGGGGTTACAGAACACCTAAGGGAGTTACTCTTTAAAAATCAGCTAAACGTTTTAAACACAAACTATTAGTAAAGAGAAATCAAGCTACTCAATGATTAAAATTAGTGTTTGTCAAACTGCTAAATATCCAATGAAATTATTCCTGTCAATTGTGTGGCTCAAATTTTTTGAAATTTTTATATTTTTGTCAACAGGTCAAGTTAATATTTCATCAAAATTTTTTTGAAAATTAAACGAGCCAAATCTGTTTTAATCAAAGTGTTGATTACCGTCTTAATGCTGTATTAAAATGCCTTTTTGCAGAATACCAGGTGAGCAGGATAAAAAAGATCCATTTAGACAAAGAAAAAAGTACAGTACAAAATTAGAAGATTTAGAATATTTACCGCTAGACATGTGTAGACAATATCTCAGGGTAAGAGTTATGGCCCTAAAAAAATTGATAGAATGTATAAATGTATTACTAGATAGTATATAACAGATTAGGCTAGACATGTAAACTATATATCAATGTTAGAGTTGTAGCCATGGTAAAAATGTAATAATTAAGAAGTAGTTCATGACACTGAGGGCCATATGGCAATATATGGAGTTTTATAAGGCCTAGGAAAGTTTATGAACCCCCAGAATATCTATTTCAGAACATTTGAAACACAAAACAAACCAGGTAGCAAATCTGGTAACAAAATTGAGGGGGGCTATTGGAGTCACCCGGCGTCCACGTCTGCGTCCGCGTCCACAGCCAGTTTTCAGTTACTTGTTGACATAGGGTCATATATTTTTGTGTGCAGGTGCATGATGAAGGTCACATGACCCATATTACACAGTTGACTGGCTTTTAAGTTTTATGTAAAAAATCAGTTTTGATATACAAAGTGACCTACAATCATATTACTTGGTGTGAGGATGCATCTCAGGGAGTAACACAACCTCCTACCAAAATTAGGTCACTCTGACCTTATTGCGCTTCATTGACTTAGGTTAAGTTTTATGTCCGAGTTCAGTTCTCCGATACCAAGGGACCTACAATTATATTACTTGGTGTGAGGATGCATCTCGGGGAGTAACACATCCTCCCACCAGAATTAGGTCACTCTGACCTACTTATCATGCTTCATTGACTTCTGTTTAGTGTTACGTCAGAGTTCAGTTCTCATATACCAAGGGACCTACAATCATATTACTTGGGGTGAGGATGCATCTAGGGGAGTAACACAGTCTCCCACCAAAATTAGGTCACTCTGACCTACTTATCATGCTTCATTGACTTAGGTTAAGTTTTATGTCCAATTTCAGATCTCTGATACCAAGGACCTACAATCATATAACTTGATGTGAGGATGCATCTTAGGATGTAACCCAGCCTCGCACCAAAATTAGGTCACTCTGACCTTCTTATCGCTCTATATTGACATAGGTTAAGTTTTACGTCCGAGTTCAGTTCTCAGATACCAAGGGACCTACAGTCGTATTACTTGGTGTGAGGGTGCATCTTGGGCAATAACACAGCCTCTCACCAAACTTAGGTCACTCTGACCTACTTATCTCGCTTCATTGACTTAAGTTTTGTTTTACGTACAAGTTCACTTCTCCAATACCAAGGGACCTACAATCATATTACTTAGTATAATGGTGCACCTCTGGGAGTAACAAAGCCTCCGACAAAATTAGGTCACTCTGACCTACTTATCACACTTCATTTACTTAGGGTAAGTTTTTTTCCCTGAGTTCAGTTTTCTGATACCAAGCGACATACTATCATATTACCTGGTGTGAGGATGCATTTCAGGGAGTAACACAATCTCCGACCAACATTAGGTCATTCTGAACTACTTACTGCGCTTCATTGACTTAAGTTAAGTTTTACATCTGAGTTCAGTTCTCCGATACCAAGTGACCTACAATCATTACGTGCTGTAAGGGTGTATCTCGGGGAGCTACACAGCCACACACGAAAATTAGTGGGGGAACGAGGCGAACTTTGTAATCGTAGATTTCTGGTTTTAAAAGGACACATGCCTTTCCCAATCACTGCTATAACATCCCAATCTGCCACTCCTTCTCAAATATTGATGAAAGCAGGCAACACAAGTGTTCCTTGGTTATGGACTAGTCCCTATTCAAAGACCACTTTATTATCCCCCCGCTTAGCGAAAGCGGGGGGATCATGTAATACAGTCCGTCCGTACGTACGTACGTACGTACGTCTGTAGTGGCAAGGCATATCTCTGAAACGGTAAAAGATAGAAACTTGAAATTTGGCATCATGGAAGAGTATATGACCCACTAGGGAATAGACCCCTTAAAATTGGAATTCGACCCCTTGGGGCCAAATTATGAGCGAAAAACGAATTTCGCGATATCCAATAAATGGAGATATCTCCAAAAGTGTTAAAGCTAGGATATTGGAACTTATGTCACTACTTATATTGCCTTTCCCAAGTTGAAAGAGGGTATCAAAATTTTGGTCCCGCCCCTAGGGGCAATGCCCTAAGGAGTTAAAAAATGTCTAAAAACGATTGTCCAAGAACTCCTCCTACACCGTAGAAGATAGAAACATGAAATTAGGTACACTAGTAACACTTGAAGAGTTGTCTGTGCCAAAGGTTTCGGAATTTTGATTTTTGCCCGGGGGGTGGGGCTACACCCTAATATGTAAAATCTCAAAATATGGTAAGATCAGTTCATATCCCCACCCCTTAACCATATATATTTTTATTCTACATTTAAAGACGAGTTACATGGTCACCCCCGGGGGTCAGCCCCACCCCCCTCATTTGGAAAATTACAAGATATCTCAAAAACAGTTAAGATCCCCACCCCTAAACCATATATATTCTTAGTGGGCATGACAAGACAAGTTTAATGGTCATCCCCGGGGGTCGGCCCCACCCCCCTAATTTAGAAAATTACAAGTTATCTTTAAAACAGTTGAGATCCCCACCCCTAAACCATATATATTCTTAGTGGGCATGACAAGACCAGTTGAATGGTCATCCCCGGGGGGTCGGCCCCACCCCCCTCATTTACAAAATTACAAGTTATCTCAAAAACAGTTGAGATCCCCACCCCTAAACCATATATATTCTTAGTGGGCATGACAAGACCAGTTGAATGGTCATCCCCGGGGGTCGGCCCCACCCCCCTCATTTACAAAATTACAAGTTATCTCAAAAACAGTTGAGATCCCCACCCCTAAACAATATATATATTTAATGGACATGACAAGTTAAGACTTACATTCATTTGATGTAGGCCATTTCAATTTTATCCATCTTAAAACTTTTGCATTCGACTTTGTCCGAGCAGTAGAAGTCCAATTTCATATTTCTGTGTTGTTTCTTGATATCCAAAGATCAGTGTCAAACTTTTTCTCTATTTATGCAATTTGAAATTATGAGGGGGTCAGACTTTGTGCATTCCGACTTTGCTGGGAGCGGGGGGATGTGCAATCTCTGATTGCTGCGTTTCATTGAGCTTGTTGTTAACACTGAAATTGCATTTGAGAAATCGTGTGTGGTGAGGTGTGTTTGACTCTAGTCTGAATGACCTTATGAAAATAATGACAAAGTGTTGACCTTTTCTTGCAGAAACAATATGAGGTTATGCTTTACTGTATGACTATTATTACAGGACATAGCTGCTGAATTAGATGCTGATGATTTAGAAGAGGTTACTCCAAGAGTACAGAAATTTAATGACAGACTTGAAACAGCCTTACAGTATGAACAGGTAACGTCTAACGTGATAAGGTACTTACCATGGAAAACTGTAAATTGAAAAAATAATTCATATAGAATCATACATCGCAAGCAGTTAAATATCATATTTCTACAGTCAAGATAGTTTTTCGAGCCTTGGAAATATAACAGAAATGATGATTTGTTACTACCGAAGTCTATTTATAGTTTTGTAGAAATGTAACAGAGATGGTGATTGGTGATGATTTAAATACAAGTAAAGGAAGATCAAAAAGTCCATCCAGGAAGAAAAATACTCTTAGCTCAAAAAGTCTACAGTTAGCTATGTCTACTATACAGAGTTGGAAAGATGATCAGGAGTCTTTACAGGTAAAACAAGGAGTCATAACACTATAGAACCATTAAGAACTACTCACAGCTTTGTCATAACTCATTATTTAGGTTTCAAATGTATTTGAAAATGTTCGTATTTAAAAAACAATTTCTGACATAGAGTTACTTCCCCTTGTTATAACAAAAATTTCAGTACAACTTACAAAATCTAGTAGGATAAACAAATTTCAATGATAATACAATATCTCAGATAAAAAAGGTATGATTTTGGGTAAAGATACATATTTGTTATGTTTATTATTAAAAATCGGCAAATTTTTAAAGCCATAGGCCACCTAAAATATTCTCTGGTTCTTGGACAATTGATTTTTTCAAAAATGGCAAGGTAGGTAGGGAATTTATTTTTTTTAGTTTATTTCTTTTTCAAAAGAGGCAAGGGAAATTTCAGTTTAAGGGTTTATTTTGACGACATACAAATTTAGTTTAGATCCATTCACTTCTATGAAGTTTTAATTTCACAAATGGGTTTTCAGCTTTCAGTGCCCCAAATTCCCTTAATTTCTTTTTTCAATTGCAAACACTCTTAAGCACAGCTGTTGCACATTAACTGTAAAATGAACAGGTGGTATCGTCCATGGAATTATTTGTTTAGAGCAAATATTCAAGTTAAAGTCACTGCCATGATCGCTCATCAGCTGTTTATTTACTTTTGTTTTGACTTGACCAATGTCACACAATGCTTGAAAATTGAGTCTAGGTCATCAGATTCTTGAAACGTACTTTTGGTGCCAAATTTCAAATTTTATTTTATGGAAAAATACTGTAATATCAGCAATTTTTTTCCGGAAATCAATAAACTTGTTCCATCGAAAACTTTTTAAAGTGGGGAAGCAGTGTCTGAGAACCAAATATTTAAGTTTAGATGGCCTTAGATATATTAGGTAGAACATTTGTGTTAATTTAATACTGTGTATTTTCATTCAGATAATCATAATATTATCAATATTTGATGATGTAAATCTCGGGTTCTGAAATTGGTATGGTAGGCATAGGTGGGTGAACATGTATTTTGTATTAATGTGTTGAGAAAGTTCCAAAAACAGTAAAAATATAATAAAAGATCTTGATAGAGATATGGGGGAATGAGGCGAACTTTGTAATTGTAGATTTCTGGTTTTAAAAGGACACATGCCTTTCCCAGTCACTCCTATAACATCTGCCACTCCTTCTCAAAGATTGACAAAAGCAGGCAACACAAGTGTTCCTTATTTATGAACTAGTCCCTATTCAAAGACCACTTTATTGAGCCTGTTGGTACTACTGAAGTTTTATAAAAGGATGAGAACGAACAAATTTCTTTTTAATGGGATAACTGATGCCTTAATAAAGAAAAATAAATTCATTTCAATAATTGGTAATCACTAATGATCAATAGTCTTAAGAGCTTCAGAGAGGAAGGATGAAATTGAAAAAAAATATCTCTATTTCAGGAACTTGCTATATCAGTAAACAAAGTTGGAGAAAGAATAGCACCATGGTTAAAGATAAGACTAAGTGGTGACCCTACAGTATCTAAAATTATCACAGCCGTAGACAAACTGGTATATGATGATGGTATATCAAAGGACAAGGTATGTTTTGTCACATATTCTTGGCCTGCAAAAATAAACTAAAAAAATTAACCTGAACTATATAATTTTACATTTTGTCTTGAAAATCTTGACTTTGTGTCCTACATGCATGTGAAACTAATTTCTTGAACAAAATCTTGTAGCTTTACTTAAAGTTCTGCGCATTTCAAATATTGATAAGGTTTAGATGTAAAGAGAATTTTCTTAAACATTTCAGATTTTACTTATTCAATGGAACTTTTGTCTTCCAAGCTGCAGCACATTTCATAAGCTATCATTTTCTCAAATCACTAGAATTTCTATTGTATTGGACTTTAGTCGCCTTTAAATTGAACCATATGTTTAAATGAGGAAATATTTTTCCCCAAGTTTAAACAAACTTTGTAGTTTGTACTTTGTATCCATGAAAATAAGTCAAATATATAGTATACCAAAGGTTTCATCAAGATCTTTGACATCATTTTTTCATGGCACATCTAGGACGTAGAATAATCATGGTCAGTTGAAATCCTGACACAATATATCGGCAAAAGAATACCAAAGCGAAAAACAATAGGAAAAGTCCATAAATCTTAAAATCTAAGACAAAGTAATGAGAATGGAACACAACAAACAAAAAATAAGAATACATGTACAACTAAAGCATAAAAAACATATAATAAACTAAACAAAAATAGAACAGAAACTAAAGCACTAGCAATGGGGACTCCAACTAAAAACTGAGAGTGACATCAGGTGTGCTAACAACTTTATGAACAGGAATAATATGAATGAAAGTGAAATGATAGATTAATTCTTGACACAACATCATTGTATGCACTAACAAAAGTCTAAACAAAGGAAAATTAATGTTCAGAGTTTCTATTTTAATTTAGGACGGAAAAGAACATCCATCAAGATCAACATTAGAGAGTATAGTCCAACATTTCCAGACTCTGTTTGATGTCCCCTCTGTGGCCGGTGTCTATCCTCGTATGAACGACATCTACACAAAGTTAGGACAAGTTCACAACATACTCAATACTCTTAGAAATCTCTTAGGCTTAGGTGAGTTTAAAAATGATAATTCACACAGTTGTCTCAACTCAGCAGTAAAAACAATTATTGAAATGCAAATTTAAGAAGTGTTTGAAAATTTAATTTCCTTTTATTTTTAAACTTTTTGAAAATAACCTAAAAATAAATAACCAACAAACTAAATTCTTCCATATGAAGGTAAATTATTCCAGAATTTTCACGAAAGGTGATGTAAAATTATTTTAATTATCTCCCTTGCACTTACGAAGTTGAATTTGCAGTTCTCTCCCTTATCCCAGATTTATCAAATATATAAATTAATATTAATTTTCAGATCCAGACTGTAAATCTACAGACATAGTTGATACAGTCGGACAGTTGTGTAGTCAACATAACACGACAACCAGTCGACAGTTAAAAGCATTATTACAGACAGAAGACCTAGATGGGTAAATTTATTATAAATAAAAATTTTTGGTAGTGCAGACTTCTGCGTATAAATCATTGCAGGCTTAATTGCAATAACTCTTACAAAAATTAACTAAATTCAGAATCAAAATTGAAGTCTAAAATAACGATTTAAAATAATTGAGCTTTTTTATATCCCAAGATTATATATAAATTTAATAGTTTGTGTTATGTCTTGATGCTTTGAAAAGAAAACAAAGATTACACATGTATTTCGTTAAGAACAACAAATTTACCTTGCTGATTATGTAAATGCATAATTTTAGGAAGAGATAATTTGAATAGGTATTCTTTTTTCTTTAGTACAAAAGAGAGAAAAATTAATCAGTTATCTCCCTTAACCAATTTAACTATGAAAAATAATAAAATTACCTCCATTGAGTCCTTAGAACCAAAATCATAATTATCTCCCCTGGTTGTATATGTTTTCATCTTTTAAAAATGTTTTTGACAGGATCATAATTGATATTACTTATTTTGATATTTCATATTTGATTTTGTGAAATGGAAATTGAAAAAAGTTTTTTTTTAACATTTATAAACTAGGCCATCTTAAATGGATTCTCCAATTCTCAGACAAATGATTTTTAAAAAATGGCAAATAAATTTATTTTTTAGTTTTTTCCTGGGAAAAGAGGTAAAAGATTTTCAGTTTAGATATTTATTTTGGCCACAAACAAATCCTGGATGAAACCATTCACTCCTATGATGTTTGACATATTCATAAGACTTGTATATTAAAATTTAGTGATCACTTGAAAGCACAGCCTGTATGTTATCATTTTCTTACTTTTGTTTTGGCTTGTTGCTTGAAAACTTGTACTTTGGTGGCAAATATCAAAGTTTTTTTTCAAAAAATACTGGGACAGCAGTTATTTTTTCCTGAACCCAAAGAACTTGTGTTTCATTGGCGACTTTGTAAGTGTGGTGGCTATGTCTGCCAACCAGATATTCATTTATTTTCTTGGCCGTACAAAGAACAAATAATACTTATTGTATATATCCTTTCTTTTCAGTGTAATAAGAAGATTAGAAGAGCATAATTCATTTTTCCCAGCATTCAAAGAAGTAATGCGAAAATTATTTGAAATTTTAGGTAAGCCATTTATTTTACTATTCAAAAATGTAAATATTCTAAGATATTCTATTTTTCAACGAATGTGGCTAAGATAAGATAATTGTACTGATGCCACAGTGGCAACACAGGCAAAGTATTATTAATCGGATTTTCCAATGGAAAAAATCCAGTTATTTAATTGCAGACCTGATTTTCTTCCGCTTTAAAGCGGAATTCTGCTTTTGGAAGACCGGATTTTTCCATTACGGTTCCTTTATTATACATAGTAAAACGCTCTTTTTTCCCTGTTGTCAAAATCAGGTCTGTAATTGGCAATGCATGGTGGGCAGGCAGTCTGGCAGGCATCCAGGCAGCACCCAATAATGATATAAAAGGAAAATCTGCCTCTTTTTAGTACTTTTTATATTTGGAAAATAACAGCTAAAAAATCCACAATTGAACACAGATACCTTATATTCAGAAGCTATATATGCCAGATATAAGTTATTCGTGACACATAGAATATCACCTGAAATGATTCAAATGATCATGACCTCATTATCATTGTTCATTGATCAGTGTTAATTTACCGCCTGCAATGAAGTAAAATGTTTTTGACCTGTTCGTCAGTCCGTTTGTCATTTAATTGGATAGCAGGTTGTATTATGATACTGACTACTACCACTGGATGAAGGTGTCTAATGACACACCTGTTTATATTCTTGTTAGAGTGAAATTTGATGATAAATGAAAAGCTATCTTTTAGTGGACACAACATTAGAGTCATTTGTTCAGCTTCGTGAATGACGTTATCATTATTTCATTCATTGAATTGATGTGTAGTAAGATAGAAAAAGGATGTCAGTGAATACAACATGAATGACATTATTGACACAAATTTGTTATATTATTAGCTCACCTGACCCAAAGGGTCATGTGAGCTTTTGCCATTACTTGGTGTCCGTCGTCTGTCGTCCGTCATTGTCCGGCATCGTCATAAACTTTTTCACATAATGATCTTCTTGAGAACCACTGAACAGAATGAAAGCAAGTTATGCATAGATGTTCCCTATAAGGTCCTTTCCAAGCATTGTTACTTTGGTTTCAATTTGTCCAAAACATGGCTGCCAGGGCAGTTTCTAATTTCTTATTGGCTGAATTTTTAAAAAACTTCTTCTGAAGAACAGCCTAACTGATTGAAACTAAATTTATAGTTATGTTCCTATGAAGGTGCTGACCAAGTTCTGTTACTTTTATGCCGATCTTTCACAAAAGATGGCCGCCAGTAAGGGACTAACTTAGGACCTTATGGAAAATACATATAAAAACTACATAGTACCCCATGGGAAATGCATAAAAACTACTTCTAGAGAAACACTGAACGGGGTGAATTCAAACATTATACAGATATATTTTTCAATTAACCATTAATAGTGTTGTTACTTTTGTACACTTTGGAGAACTTTTCTTATGGTAAGCCTTGATCAGTTTACTCTTTAGAAGTATTATTTTGACTTCACATTTTGATTAAAAATTATGTGAAAAATCATTTTTGATCTGACATAATATTTCTTTATATTCAATGCTCTATATGAGTTGCTGAGCAAGTGCTGTTACTTTGTTACCTTTCCAACATATAAGGTGGCCACTAGGGAGGGTCTTAAATTAACATAGAACCCTATGGGAAATAGGGACAAAAATATTCTAGAGAACTGCTGAATGGATCAAAACCAAGTTTGGCATAAATGTTCATTATAAGGTGCTGACCAAGTGTTGTTTCTCTGGTGCTGATATCTCGTCCAAGATGGCTGCCAGTGGGCGAATTAAAGATAGGACCCAATGGGAAATACATACAGAATTCTTATTCTATAGAACCGCTGAATGGATTGAAACCAAACAAAGCATGAATGTTCCTTATGATGTTCTGACCCGAAGTTTTAACTTTGGTGCAGATCTGTTAACCTTGATGGCCGTCAGCAGAAGACTTCGTTTAACATAGGACCCTATGGGAATTACATACAAATGGCTTCTTCTTGAAAATTACTGAATGGATTGAAACCAAACATGTCTTGGATGTTAATCTCAATGAACAAATGGAAATATCAGGTGAGCGATACAGGCTCCTGGAAACCTCTGTTATCAGTGCATGTACACTATAATGACATATTCAGCTTGTAGGAAGGAAAAAACACAAGCAGGAAATTTTTTATATGGTTCAGTGATTAATATAATTTTGTTGTTTCCACGATCAGTGATAGGCCAACTAGATTTGTATATAGAATTGCTATAAGGTTGATTCAAATGATCATGAAAAATGACTTTATTTGCAACAAGGTGGCTAACAAACATCATAGTTATTCTAAATATAGTGAGAGTTCCAGAAAATGAAAGTACTTGTTGATGGTATTTATCATTGTTTATGAAAAAGTATGTTGTTTAATTAATTAAACAGTTATTTTAAAGTGCACCAGTAATTCATACTTTGAACTGATGAACTTTATTCGAGACGTCAAATGTTTTGCAAAAGAAACGAACATTTATGTCAGTTTGCCCAGAACAGGTCAGACACAGACTAAAATTATGATGGAGGTGGTCCATCTTGTTTGCATCAATCAAATCAAAAACTGATGTCAGCAAATACAATATTGTTATCTCCATTCTATTAGAAGATCAAAGATTTTAGATAAAATTTAAAGATATTTTAAAAACTGGAAATGAAACTTTTCATGTTCCCCTCAGCTCCAAGGACTTCAATTGCAGAATTGATGGCTTGAAATTTTTAGCTCACCTGGCCTTTTGTTATTACTTGGCATCTGTCGTCTGTTTGTAAACTTTTACATTTTGATCTTCTCCGCTGAAATCCCTAAGCCAAATAAAAATGAAACTTGGTATGAAGCATGTATGGAAGGACCTCTATAAATTTTACATATTTTGTTCTGGTTGGACAACTAATATGGCCGGCATGATGAATTCCTATTTCTGATTTTACAAATTTTAAAAATGTCCTCCTGAAACCGCAAAGCATAGATATAAAGTATCTGTGGAAGGACCTTTGTATTTGCATATTTCGTTCCCTTCGGACAACTAATATGGCCCCCATGATGAATTCCTTTTTCTGATTGGACAAATTTTTAAAATGTTCTCTGAAACGACATAGCTAAACAAACTGAAACTTGATATGAAGCATCTATTGAAAAACCTTTATAAAGTTTGCAATTTCATCGGACAGCTTATATGGCAGACATGATGAATTCTTATTGCTGATTTGTCAGAATTTCAAAAATTTTCTTTTCTGAAATCGCAAAGCCAAATGAACTGTAACTTTGTATGAAGGATCTGTGGAAGGTCCATTACAATTTTCACTTGATAGAAATCAATTGGATTAATTGTAGGACTGTCAGGTGAGCTATAAGGCTCAATTCTCTTGAGCCTCTTGCTTATACATTTGTATATCATCCAATGAAAATGAATGTTATAACTGATATTGCATTAAAATGTCCTATATCCTACTACATGTACTAAATTACTCTTAGATATCTATAATCACATTTATTATCAATGTACACAAATTAAGTTGCAATAATTTTCCATCTGCTTAATTTGATTTATATTGCATAAAGAATAAATAAAATTTTACTCTGTGATTGCCCATATCTGGGATGACAGAGGTCTTCAAATTATACTCTGTGAAAGCCCATATCTGGGATGACAGAAATCTTCAAATAATTTAGTCATTACATGAAGCTCATAACAGTGGCATAGCTAACCCTGTTTTGATGTGGAAGCACAAACTTTCAGAGGTTCACAGAATAGAGCAAAGTTCTGATTGAGGAGCAGGGGATATCTTTCTGATGTGTCAAATTAAAATCTCTAAAACATTGTATAGGAGGCTTTATTTTATAAAATCTCAGATATTAATTTATGTGTAATTTTGATTTCACATACCTGCATTATAGTGATGATAAAAAATTAATTTGGATCCAATTTTTTTTTTTTTAAATTCTGTGCTGTGTGCCCTGTCTCATTCCGATCGAAGTTGACTCTGGTTTCTGTTCTGTATGTTATAATTACATTTATGACTTTAGGCAATGTTAGTTAAAGACTGGTATACGACTTTTTTTGTCAAAATGATGTGGAAACATGTGCTTCGGTGCCCATGCCACTGCATAATATCATAACTTTGGAGCTTTATTAATTATTTAATTCCCGTCACTTTGCTATTTGTAAACTTTCCATTTCTGAAATTATTTGGTCAGTCAGGACCAAACCTGGTGGAATATTCTTAGTGTAGGGCAGTTCATTCTCAGAATTGTGTTTATGGTAAAAACTTGGACCAAATTAGCTGCAAATTTAAAAACAAAAACCAGAAAAATCAGAATGGAAAAGATTTTAAATCTTCTATACTGAAACTTTACAAAATAGGATAAAATATTCATGGCAAGGTCTTCGGATGATCATTTCTCAAAACAGTGTTGAGGGGATACAAAGATAGCTGCAGTATTTATAAGTAGGAAAAAAACCTATTGAATGTTCCATAGCAGTTGTGTTCATCACAATTTTGAATAAATATAGCCACTATTATTAAAAATTAAAAATTAAAAAATTATTTTAAAAAAAATTATCTCCTGAGACCAGTTTAGTTCATATTTCATTTTATATTTAAAAGTTCAAATCCTGTCCACCATTGCTCAAAAAAAAAATTTCAGCCAAAAACAGAGCTAAATATAACAGAAATCAAATTTCATTAAATTTCTTTTGGAGGTTTATACACTATAAGTATAATTTAAATAAAGATGAGCAGTAAAGGCTCCTTTAGAGCCTCTAATTTTATTGAAGACATCTAGTATGTCTTTTTTTCCTCCATAATAATAAAAAATCAGAATGTTGTCAAAATATGTTTGTAAAATAAACAACATCTATCATAGCTGTATTAGAATTTATCATGTTCTGTTTATCACAATAACAATTTAAATTCACTTGTGATCATAGATTTTCATTGTCTTACTATAGTAACAGCTTGTATAGGAATTTTATTAAACAACTGTAATCTGATTAGTAATCAATAGCGTATTTCATTTAAATAGAAATTTACGTCAGCGTATTGAATTTCTATCCAGAAAACTATGTTTGCCATTTAAGTTAGCTGACAGAATTTAAATTATTAACTACATGTTCAATATATTTCATCTATTCCTGTTTTTGACAAGTTGTTTGATACATAAAATCTGTATGTAAAGAATATGTGAATATCAGTAAATATCTAAAATATCTAAAATCATTAAAGTTGTTTAATTTGATAATGTCTGGGTCAATATTTTATCAATAAATTGAAAAAGTTTTCATAGGAAATATTTAAAGTCTCCGGGTCCAAATAATTCCCCTTTCGGTCTTCCTTGGATGTACTTTCTTTACTCCGACTTTAGTTTGCTCTTTTCTTCATTCAGATTCCCACTTTTTTTGCCTCTTCAATCTCTAATACATTCTATGTATTTTAAATACCCAGGTCATTCCCAAGTTTCTAACAAATGGCCGTCAAGTTATTGATTGAAAATAAAGAGGTTACAAGTAAACTTCCTTGATGAAAGAATTGATTGAAAATAAAATCCACATTTCTTCCTTATGTTGGCAAATCATTAAATCTTTGCCATGTAAACATTTATTTTCTTAGTAATAAATGATTCATAACAAAAAGGCAAAAGGGAGGAGGGGGTTGGGGTGTTGGAGATAAAAAAATTAAATGAAAAATCATCAATATGTTAAGAAAAACTTCATCATCAAACAATGGGAAAGGTAATGTTTTACTTTTTCTGAATAAAAAATGAATGTTTTTTTCTTTTTACATAACAGAATTTGATTCAGAATCTATTTTCTTCGGCATAATCTTCAAAGTGCAAGTTTTCTAGAAGGAATTAGTCAAGTGGTAAATTAATTAATGTTTGTGCAGAGTGGAAAATATTACCACAAGACAAAATCAATATTTACTTCCCTAATTTATCATTTATTTATATTTCAGACGTACAAAGAATGGATCAAGTCATACCAGCGGTCCGTGCACTGAAGTTGTTAGCTAGCTAAAACTACAAATGAATTCACATTACAAAGTTATATTTGTGGAACAAATTAAAGCATACTTGAAGTAAAATTGACAGTTTAAAGCATTCTGTGACATAATCTTATTTGCAGCAGAAGATTGATTTACGTTCGACACTAAAATAAAAGTTATTTAGTAAAGTTTTCCTGTCACTTACATTGAAATTGATATTATAAGGCAGCTATAGAATTCTGTTACCAAATTTATACACTGCTTTAGACTGTTAACTCTGTTAGAATGATACTGTGTAAATTGTATTTATAAAAATTAGATTTATATGGTAATTAAATTTTATAGGAACATATTTGAAATCTGATTGATAAGCTTAAAGCCGAGAAAATGATGTTTCAGGAAGATTTGATTAAAATCCTATATAAAGTAGAAATTTTCATTTATAAAGAAAAAATAGTTAAATTAAAGATATAAGATTTTGCTATATACATTGAAAACATTTTAATCAAATAATTATATCTTTGAAATAGGTTGGGTTTTTTTCATTTTAACTTTAATCCTGGAATTCAGTAAAAATTGATCCCGTCAAATAAGGGAAAAGGTCTTTTACTCAAATTTCAAAGGCAAAAAATTCACAAAAAAAAAAAAAAATTAAAGTACTAATATATATACATGTGGCTCCTCAGACGTGTTGGATTACGTGTTTCAGTCCATGCATGAGGAAGGTTTAAGTAGGCCGTACCAGTCTCTTATGGTGCTGTAGTCAATAAGTCTAGTTTAAATCGAGAATATAGACAGAAATAGATATCATAGAAATTTGTTAATTCAAGGTTTTGATTTCCTCGAACACCAACATAAGTGCCTTCACTTAATTACCTAAAGAATCTCAATTATTCATAAATTTGAAAGAAGATGCCTAACTATTGATGATACCCAAATATAGATAAAAAATATGTCTTTTTACAGCCTTCACTTCCATACAAGCTCTCAATAGCAAATTGGAAAAAAAAATTGAAAAAAAATTCTGTGGAAACCACAGAATGATAGAAATAAAACTACTTTAAACAACACAAAGAAACAAAGGCTGTTGAAATGAGACTGGCACATAAAAAGTTTGCTGTTTGGAAGCTTGTAGTAATTCAGTTGGTCCCTTGAGTGTGAAGTTAGTCCCTTTCAAATTTCTCTTCTTTTTGGGATCAACTCCATTTGAACCCCTATCTTTTCCATGTTGACAAAGTAAGTAATAAATATAAGTATTTTGATATTTGTGTTATTTAGAGTCTTTGATTTTTTACTCACTCTATAACTTTAACTCTTTTGTGCTGAAGGGACCAGGCTTCTGCTGTAGTTAAGTAAGATCTGTTCTGATAATATGATATTCTTAGAATTCCCATGGAAGTTTATTTAGCACATATTACTTGGAATAGGTCAATATCATATTGTTTGGAGTACGTTAATATCATATTGTTTGGAGTACGTTAATATAATAGTGTTTGAGTAGGTAAATATAGATAACAAATTGAAATTGTAGGATTTGTTTTTCTATTGTTTAAATTCGGCAGGAAATTCCAGCAGATAAACTTATGTATAATTCAATATATACTTTATAAAAATTTCTCTGTGTACTTAATATTGGTTTGAAAGCACACAGATTATGAGATCAAGTAGACGGTTTGAATATCTTTTTTAAGTGCTATTATACCGTAAGGTTTTTCAGTAATATTTTTCTCTTCAGATTGTTTTGTCAGAACATATATACATGTGTTCCAGTTTTGTCACAATTGTGGAGTGTTATGGTAAATGAATTTATTAAATTATATATGGGTTAATGATAGTTTACTGATAGATTTGAGCATGTTTCATTCAATAATAAAATATGGTTTGAACCAGTTTATACTATGATACCATAAAATATAACCTGATACTCGGCTTTATTACTACATTACTGAAAGACCCCCATTCTAAATTATAAAAAAGCGCTATCATTTGCACTTTTCAGAATAACATGGTACCGGTATAAATCAAATATATCCCTATCAGGTTAACATCCCCAGAGGGTTATCCAATACATTCAAATCCTCTGCTGGTAGCATGTAGTAGTAATTTGGACATAAAATGGATAATTTAGATAGAAAATATGTTTGCGTTTAGTAATTGATTTCAATTGTGAATGAAAATAAATATATCATTTTTCCAGCTAGCTTAAAATAGAGGGGTGAAGCACCCTGCCCCTTTTCCAATGCACCACTCTGCCCTCTGCAATAAGTGTCATATAAAATACAACAAATCACTTTTGAAAATATGTTTGCGTTTAGTAATTGATTTCAATTGTGAATGAAAATAAATATATCATTTTTCCAGCTAGCTTAAAATAGAGGGGTGAAGCACCCTGCCCCTTTTCCAATGCACCACTCTGCCCTCTGCAATAAGTGTCATATAAAATACAACAAATCACTTTTGAAATACACATAAACAATACAGAATTAATTGAAAATGAATTAATGAGTGCTGGGAACCTAACAGAACTTACAAGGGCATTAGATAAGTGAATAATTGACATTCCTTAAAAGTTTACTCGATCTTTTTTTCCCTTTTTAGATCTGGAAATGTGTTAAAGTATCCCTTATCCTCAATAAATGCCCCTTTGCCCTAAAATCCTAACTCAAACACTGTATATGTACCTATATATTTATTTATGTTATGCTCAGATAAATGTTTAAATATCTTATTCATGTAAATTCTGTGTTTAACTGAATGACGCTGCTGGAAAAACATTTTAAATTGTTTATTAACCTTGAATCATTTGTGCTGCTGAAATAGAAAATGTGACTTGTATAAAAGTATATAGTGATATACAAATATACAGTTTTACATATTGTTAATGTATGAATGTTATTTATTTTATAATAATGAATTGTGTTGTTTACCAACTAATGCAATAAAAATATAGTTTTTTTTTTTTTTTACATTCTGGTGGTGATTTCCCAGGGTCTATATAATATTTTATGATTGATGCCCATATCTAGTACAAAACATAAGTATGTGAATTTCCCATGTCATGCAGTGTATGAATAAATCCACCTCCCCCTTTTGCCCTCCTAATGACAAAAGTTCAGTTCAATCAGGTGCAATACCTACTTTATGACATCAAAATTTTGCAGGAAAACATACTTATTGTATAAACTTTTTTTTCTGCATCTTATATAAAAACATTTTAATTTCAAATAATTTAACACCTTGCTTTGTACAAAATGTATTTAGCTAAAGTTGATAATTAATCTTTTTGTTATATAAAGAATTTACAGTTGAGAGTAAATGTTAGATTTCTTACTGGTTTCAGAAATTTTACAAAAATGAAAATATGATCATCAACGCCCGAAGTGATAGACAATGTAACACATTAAAACTGTTGAAATCTTAACTTTTATATAAAACATCGTTGTATTTTTCAAACAGCTATCACTCATGTGTTTTGTTTCTCGTGTGTTATTTTGTTTTTCGTTTACAATGCTGCCCAGTGCATGCAAAAGTAATGCACAACACCTTCCTCACGCCCACGTATCTCTCTTATTCATAACAATTTGTTATGGTTAAATTTTCGCAAAATTCTGAGTAAATTTGGGGGATTTGATTCGATGAAACAATTCCCGTGTGATGTGTAAGCATTGCCGAATTTTGATACATACATTTCTTGTTGAAGAAATTGTTCCAAAGTAATATTTGTTATGAAAGAGATTGAAATATAAATATTACAGCGAATCACATTCTTGTAATAGAATAGAAACATGAAAATATTTAACATTATTAATTGTTATGCAGAAGAGAGATCCGGTGAGTCCTAATACATTTCTAGTACGTACCATAGAATTTTGGCATCAACTTAGAATTGAACGTTAACATTCGTGCAATTATTAGATAATCTATATAACATTTCGGACGTTAATTTTGAAGAAGGAAAGATTTGCTAGTTTTACTGATACCGGAAGTTGTTGCTTTTAAAAAGTTAAAATATCTATTTTAAAGACGTTGAAACATGCTCCAGTTGGTTAGATACAAACTAGAATGAAACAACTGCCATACATTTATACGTGCAACAGAAATAGCAGGAATAAAGAAACAATGTATGAAACATAGCTTTTTATAGCTGCTCTTCATTGGGGGGTCACCAGTTTAGATTTAGATCAATTACAAAATATCCGTTCCTTGCATAAAATTTGTATACTGGGAGGCAGCTTAAAAAATTTAGGAAAGATTTTCTTTCTTGGTATGAGCCTTTAGTCTTGCAGTTAGCTGCTGAAGAGCTGGCATTTGAACAGAATTTTTTAGGGGTATTTATTCAGTGACCAACAGCAATCAGGTCGTGGAAACCATTATCTTGTGTGTATTTGTACATTATAATTAAAATCCTCCAAAAAATATTTGGTGTAGTAAACTAGACGTTGGTTTGAAGTATTCTGCCCAATGGTCAATTCACGTGTTTTCTGTTTCTATAGCAGATTTTCAGTAGAAATTGCATCCTCTGAAAAAAAAAAAGAAAAAAGCATACAAATAATCATATTTAGGATGTTTAGAAGGTTTTTGATAAAATAATTTTTTAAAGAAAACATCTCATAATTTATTTTTCTTCAGTATATGTATGCAAAAAATCAGCTTATGACATCTTGTTTTAGAATAATGGAGAATTGATATTTCCTTCTGTTATAATTATCTCAAGTTTGATGACGAAATCTAATGGCTGATAATCGATGTTCGGTCATATCACCGCCAGACAAAATGATTATTTTTATTCATGAATTCTCATATAAACAAAGTGTTTCATTGTTAAGTATATGTACTTTTTGCTACGAGGTAAATAATCTTTGTATTTCTATTCTATACCACTACAGTCAAACCTGTCTATAAAGAGCACCCAAGGGGCCAGAAAAAAGTGCCCTTAATGAGCAGTTGCCCTTTATACAGAGGTTAATTTTACCTGCTTTGTTCATGAATGCATGGAACTTATTCACTCTGTCCTTTATAGACAGTGATTTGCTATATAGAGGTGGCCTTTAAGCAGGTTTGACTGTATTTGGACCCATTGTTTTCATTCTGTTCGCAAATTTACCCCCGGGTTTTATTCAAGTATGAACTATCAACACCTGTATAACTTCCGTTAATGTTACTTTTGGATGTTTTGGTCCAAAAACTTCATTTGCCTTTAGTGTGACCTTGTTGGTCAACATTGTCTTACAAAAATTCCAAACTTGTCAACTTGCCCAGTAACGAACAAAATGGGGGCCTTGGTGACCGTGTGGTCTAGGTAGTTCGTCATGACTACTGATGATCACTAGCCTGTCAACACTGAGGTTGCGAGTTGCAATCTCACCTGTGGCGGTTCGACTCCGATCTTTATTGACAGGGATTGCCAATTTTCCTACCGAAGGTCGGTGGTTCTTCCAGGTTACTCCGGCTTCCTCCACCAATAAAAGCTAGCCGCCGCGAAATAGCCGAATGTGCTGAAAACGGCGTAAAACCCCAGCTAAAGAAACAAACGAACAAAATGTTTCAGAAATAACCGGTCAATACTGCATAGACCCAAAAATTTTCAAGTCTTTTTTATAAATTTAATTAAAAAATACCCAGATGGAGAAATACGATTATTCATTCCAAATCGGTTCACGCCGGAAAATAAAAAAAAAAACAGCTTCAACTGATCACAAGTGACGTCTTGTTTTTCGTTCAAAAAATACAGATTTAACACGTGATCCACATGAGATCACTAATGTCATGTCAGTGGTGTTTTCAGTTCTTTAAACAGTGTGATTAATTGTATTGTACAAATTATAATCAGTCAGGCTGGTCTGTGTTTTGGGGGCTATATTTTTGTAATTTTGTTGAAATAACTTTAACTATAACAAACTATTACAATTTTAACAATTAAATCAAACCGGAAGCTGTGACAAAGATAATGACTTATCTTTGGTTATTTTGGGGACTGTTTCACAATCTTTTGTCTTGCGATGGTTTTTAACACTGTCAGATGGATAGTTTATGAAATATCCATATACAGAGCATCGAAAAGGCTAACCATAGATTTTTTTCTTATTTTAACTAAAAATTTTAACCGTAATAAGCAGCTTCGAACGAAGTTCGAGATAAAAGATACTTTAATTTTGAAAGAGGAGCCAAGAAATATAGCCGATTTGGGCTCATCGTTCACATTTCACACAACAGGTCATAGGTTTTTTTTTACATATAGACTTTTTCATATTGACACATGCTTATATTGATTTACAAAGTCTGACACTCCAAATTATCTATCAAATTTACTGATGTCATTTTAATCATCAATGGTACTTATCTTTAATCATGTTCTAAGTTTAATAGCCTGCAGAGAGGAAAAGAGTTTACTTGATACGTGTACTGTAATGCACCTCAGAAGTCATATGGACCTTGAACGTTTACACGTTTAAAAACTGGCTCAGGATGTCCTGGTTGGTATAAATAGGGTTGGTCATCATCATGTTCTCGTCCTCATATACGTGTTGTATATATTGCCACTTATAACCAACCATGCAATCTCACCTAAAACCCCCAAAACTAACTTAATCAAACTGTTCTAAATAAATATTTAAACTGTTTTGTGAGTTACTGTAGGGGCAATTTTTACCACATTTTAGCTTCCTTTTTACACAAAAATTTTGAACCCTGATTTTTGAAGTTTACTATTCAATACAGTACCCTGCAGTGTCACCTTGGTGCAATACTTCTTTATTATTGCACCAATCATGAACCTATTGAGTACATGTACAATTCCTAACTTGATGATTTTACAATAAAACAGATATAGGTATAAAAATTACATATTTTTACATTTTATGACTTTTTATGACAGGATATACCACTTAAAATTAAAGCATTCAAGTTTAACTGTTTACACAATTAAACCCATTAAACTCATCCTTATGATTTCTTGGAATTGTGGATAATATTTCAAGTTTTGAGAAGATAACATGTGTCCTCTGTATAGGAAAATCAAGTTGTACGTTGTTATAGCATGTATTCGAAAATGAAAAAAGGGATTTACTGGACAATTAGTTGTATACTAAAATGTATTCAGTTTTAATACATATTTATTTATAAAGTTTATACATAAAAAAAGTAATTGCGAGAATGTCGTATGAGTATTCAAACTGAATTTAACGAATTATTGTAAATCTTTAACTTACAACAGAACTGAATGTGTGAAAATTTCACGTCATTTCAATTATCATACTAACACTTAAAATCAGGGCATATCTTCATATTATATAAAAGTCTATTTGTAAGCACTTTCCTATCAAGGCTCCAGCTGGGAATAAGATTATACATGGTAAAATTTGCCAAATAAATTTCCATTTCAGCTATAAATTTTTTTGGTTGGAATCTAATGCAAAAATGAATAGAACAGGACGAATTTCTAATACACAAAAATAAAGGAAGAGAAATCCGAAATTCTATAATTAGGGATCACCTGTCCAAAATGAAAACACGAAAAATGACAGAACAGTCAGAACCTCTGACTTGGGAAGATGACAACAAAGGATAACACAAAGAAAATTAAGAACGTGAATGAGCAACATGGACGTCGAAAAAAAAACTCCATCGATGATCCGGACGTGTATTGGGTTATTCCCTATAACATAGCAGAAAACTTGGTTCCTTATAGTTCTATTAAATACCCGCCATGTTCAGCATGCTAAAATATTAATAATTAAACCATAAATAGGAAAAAATTAGCTCTAATTTGGGTCAAAAGGATTTTCCTCATCGATGTGCCGTGTGCAATTAGCGAAGCAGGACATTCTGACTCTTTTTATGGTATTGTCAAGTTCCTCCACACTTCTGAACTTGAACATCACTGAGGATGTGCAAGTTGACCAAATGCACATTCCGTGCATCAGATGGAAAGTTTTTTGTACTTGGATCTCATAATATTCGAAAGGTTTATGTAGTGTGAGCATACGTCTCATGTGACAGGCTGTGCGACAGACATTGTTAAGTCCCTCTAGACGTCTGGCCATTAACATCACTGAAGATATCCATTCTGTGCATCAACATTGCTTTGATTCATTGGATCTCATAATATCCAAAAATGTGCACTGTGAGCCCATACGGGTCGTGTTACAGACTATAAGACCTTATATTTGCAAATGAGCTATTTTGAATCTATTTTTGGATGCTCGTCTTAACTACAGATATATTCATTGATTCCCATTAGATTGAATTATAATACCAGACAGGAGAATACCAACTGTTGATATTTTTGGTTTCTATAATTACAGTACGTATATAGAAAGATATCAGTAAGACTAGTTTTACGACAATAATATTGTGAATAGAATAAGCTCAAGATCGAAAATATTAGAAATCCATATTTCATAGAATTCATATAGACGCCATGCATATGATCCAGACTGAAAATATAACAAATAGAATCACTATAATAACTAAACATTTCGTAGAGTACATTTTAAATGTCAAAATGAAAAAAGAATTTAGACGAAAAAGTACAGAGCTATTCAGGAGCGAGATGTTTTTAGTTTTACAAAATTTAGCAATTTTTATAACAGTGTATTGGCATAGAATATTAGAATATTGAATAGAATATTTTTATTATTCCAATCATGGGCCCTCACAGGGGCAAGATATAACAACATATACAACATTGATTCATTAGCATAAATTACAATGAAAATAGAATAAAAGCTATGCTATGCTGGACAGGACCAGAGCTATCAACCTTGTCTGATATTTAGACAATCAATTATATATTTCCCCAGAAGTTTGAGTACTGATATATCTTCATTTGTAAAAGCTATACTGGCATACTAATAACTATGTAATTAATTCTTATAAGAAAATGTTACAATAAACGTTCAATGTTACCACTTGATTTAGGAGATGTATATATTTCTGCATACTATGCCTTTTCAACTGTATATACTTTTACTCAGAATACAGCAAAACAAATATCCAGATCTCCAAAAAAGTTTGGGAACATTTAAAGTTTTAATTTTACGACATTACGTAGTCCTTTGGCCAAAGGCAACACAACGCAAGACTGTTTGACGTCAGAGGATTCTGGCGCGATATATTGAGACATCCACTCAATAGGAAAAATAAAACATATATTTCCATTTTGATGTGGTAGATTCATAGCTAAGCTAATATTCTGGTATTCACCACTACTTTTTATAAATTTTAACCAATTTTCAAATACGATTTTGGACTTAGCTACATTGGTCAATCATCCTAATCAGCAAAAACCTTTCTTATAAATACTGTATTACATTTATATATATGTTTTGTTCATTTTATGTTTGCTTAGTGCATAAGGGTTTATTATGCAATAAAGTTATTTATTTATTTACTAATTTCTCTCCCTATATGATGGATAATTGTACGTATTAGATAAATCACAAACAATTTACACACCATCTAGTATGACCGGGCTCTATTTGGCGCAACAATCAAGTCATTATTACAGGCCTTACAGTGACATAAAGTAGTATGAACAGTATCGAATCGTTGTATTTGCTCAATATGAAAACCGGTTAGAAAATGGGGGGGGGGGGGGAGGCGGGTATGCAAGGGTTATAGAATAGTTTATGTCCAACGTAAGCTCGCCCAGACTATTCTCTTTTTCACTTCTGAGTCCAGGAATTCAGTGCAGGCAAACTGTTTTCAGGACCAGAATACCGCCTGGTCCTCCCTTTAAGAATCTACGATTAATCTACGTTGTAAATATTTTACTTTTAAAAATAAATATCTTTCTTTTCATCTTCACTAAGATTTTCAGATCCAAAAAGTGGAAGTTTGACATTAAAACGAACAGAGTAATTGATGGAAAAAATGAATTCATTGCGTAAATCGGTATACTTATTACAATACTAGACATTGAACCCGCGCGAGCGCGGGAAAATAAGCTTTTTTTTGTGGTGGCCATATTGACTATAAAAATTTGTTGCGGCCATGCCATTCATGGAACAGGAACTCAATATGGATGATGTGGCAGGCTTCCATAAACTTTCCTGTCAAGTAGGTGGTATCAACTGATAGTTTCATGTCTATATGTGCTGCATGTAGTATTCTTAGAAATGAATTTTAATGCAGACTTTAACCAAAGTCAATGAAGCGTGAAATGTAGGTCATCGTGACCCAATTGTCATGGCTGTTCGTTACTACCGAAGATGTATCCACTGATGCAGTAAACTGTATGCCACGTAGAATTACCAAAATGGACCTTAAGGTGCCATCAAAGTCAAAATCTATGACGAAAACACAACCACATAAATTGTCAATATTTTTATTGTTATAATTAATTCTGAACTGGAACTTGATGAAAAGCTTTCATTAAATACACATTTCATAATGCATTACCTTTTTCCTTCAGAATAAATATGAAAATGAAATTGTAGATGTAAACATTTCCTTAGTGACGGATGAATTTTTCAAAAGATGCCGTGAGTTAGTTAGAGCATATTTTTGGAAAATAATTGTTCCAATTGTTCCATTGTCATCATGGGCAGGGCAAGCGAGGCTTAATTTCACAAATATATCCAATTTTTTAGGCCTTTGAAAAAAAAATTAAAAACATTCTCCTTCGAGTGGGATGTTTCCGCTTTATGTATTCAGGATTGTTTTTCTACAATAACCCAATTTCTCCTAACTGTAAAGGTTATGAACTTTGAAGATAATGAAGAAGTAAAGTAAAGTTCAGAGGAATTCCTAACTTAGTTGTTTTTTGGATTGCTCGGATGTTTACCTTGCAGAAAGTGATAAAACCAACCATTTAAAATTATTTGAAGGTGAAAGCATTTTTAGTGTGTGGCTGCTTGTGTTGTCCACGTTTATATTTATCAAAGATGTCCGAGATAAATTTCGTCATTAATGATAAAGATGACCATTTGTTAAAAATATTTTTATCTAGGGCTTACAGTAGAGATATATTTAGATAGGTCACATGACAAATAATTTTAAAAATAGATAATGGTTGGTTTTATCACTTTGTGCAAGGTAAACATCCGAGCAATCCAAAAAACAACTAAGTTAGGAATTCTTCTGAACTTTACTTTACTTCTTCATTATCTTCAAAGTTCATAACCTTTACAGTTAGGAGAAATTGGGTTATTGTAGAAAAACAATCCTGAATACATAAAGCGGAAACATCCCACTCGAAGGAGAATGTTTTTATTTTTTTTTTATTCTTCTTCCGTAATTTCAAACAGAAATACATTAAAAATATGTGCATAGTTGTTTATTTAAATCAATGTGCTAAAATGATGCCTTCGAGAACCTTCTAAGGGATACGTTGGGAGAATTCATATCGGCAAAGTGCATACAAATTCCATTTGCACATAAACAAAACTGTAGTTTAAATTTATAAATGCAGATTGTCAAATCCGATAATAACCTTTATAATCTGAACTATACATCGTTTATTTTGAATCACGCGTTTTGCCGCCTATTTGGCTAATTCGTAAATTTAGTATTATAGATAGTAGGTAATGTGATGTAGACTCGACTTGACCACATACACAATTAGGGGAATACACCAAATTCCGATTGGATAGGTGTACGTTTAATGAGCTGCTATTCATTTGCAATCTAGAATGTAAAATCTGTCCCATTCGGGTGCCAATATAATTTTCTATTTTGTTTCGTAACCCGTTTCTTGAATATATGTAAAGAAGAAGAGTCACGAATGGTTTGTGATAGGTTATTCCATAGTTTATTGAAGAAGGGAGAAAATATCAATGCTCTCTTTCTGATACTAGTATCTCATAGTGCGACCTCTAGATGTCTCAAATACAACGTGATTTCTATCTTCAGTGTATTTATAAACACTCAGTGAGAGAAAGCTTTGAATATTACAGTATATCATATATTGAGAGTAAAATCAATACATTTTCAATATGCATTATACACGACTTTGCAAGACATATATCGCATCCTATATCCCACCCCTTAACCTATATTGCATACCCTATACCGCACCCTTACGCGGAAAACAATGTCACTGTGTTCGAAGTATTAATATGATAACATGTGGTCAAAACCTATATCAAATGTCATATCAAACTGCAACCAATATCACACTTCGGGTTAAAGGCCCTTGGGGTGATATTCGGATTGATATAGCATGTGATATATGTTTGGCCATGTATTATTCTCCATATGTATTACTCGTATAATAATACTGAAGGGTTTATATACATGTATGTACGAGAGGAAACGGAATTATTATTTCCTGTTTATTATAATTAACGTACTCATTAAAATGTTATACCGGTACACGTTGTACTTTCATGTCACAAAATAACTGACACTTCATCTTTTGTACTTTTCAAGTGAAAAGCAATATAATTTGTTTTAATACTACCTTTATGTTCAACTTAATAAGGAAAAACATGTATTAATTGTCGTGTTGACTGTTTATCTGTGCATGCTTGTCATCGGTTCGGTGTTGATATCATCATACGTAATCAAACAAGAGAGGATATGATAATATGAAAATTTGAGATAGTAGTAAAGCCGTAGATAAAATATATTTTAATTTATATCAACAAAAATTTCCTCATTCTCGATAAATATTTCCACTGCAGAATTCCCTTGTTTTCGCTTTTAAACACATACCTTTTACTTAACTCTACATCAATATTTTACAAATAATTCGTAAATAAACTAATAGAGTTGTCATTTTATATGGAAAGTTAACTATATCGAAATTTTTGGAGGGGATTTTAAGCCTCGAAGCCTAAAGAATGAAAATTTCGTCATATATATATTTATACATAGTGATTCCAATGCATATTATATGCAAAACACACATTGCACTTGTAGAATCTTTAGTGGGTATGAATAGAAATAAGAGGAGATGTTTACTGTTTACAGCTGTGCATTTGTTATTCATCTATTTATTTATTATATATAATGAGGTGCAACAACATGTAGATCTGATTAACGTGAGGGATTAGATTAAATATACAAACAAACTTTCAAGACCGCACAAATTCTTGTCGGTAATTTAGTAGTTTACGTGTAATTTGTTTAATATACCCATTAATTATCTTTGTTTTTTAACAGGATTTTTCTTTGTTTTTCATGTTTTTATGTACAATGTATTTGTTCTGGTTTTGTTTGTTTGAGTTTTGTTGTTTTTGATGGAATAGAAAGCCAAACTTCAGCTGTCTTCCAGTGACAAATCCATTTTTACTTCATACACAGAGTCATACGTATCTATAATACTAAATTTACGAATTAGCCGAATAGGCGGCAAAACGCGTGGTTCAAAATAAACGATGTATGGTTCAGATTATAAAGGTTATTATCGTATTTCCCTGTGGTTATATCGATCTGCCGAGGCCTTCAGAATTTCCCGTATTTTGGCACTGTGACGTCGTAAAGAGTTGACCCGACCCTAATATGAGCTGACCCGAATATATCAGCGACGTCATAATGTTTGACCCTACGTTGACCCGAATATATCAGGAAAACATCCGGTTATAGGCGGATGGCCATTGAAAAGTAAGAAATTCCATTAAGATTGCTAGTTAACAATACGATAAATTTATCATCAAGTTTTCTTCAAACAAATATTGTAAAATATAAGCCACTCGACACAATATGAAGCTTTTTGGCTCGTTCGCTACGCTCACTCGCCGAAAAAGCTTCACATTGTGTCTCGCGGCTGATATTTTACGATATACGTTTGCAGAAAACCTGATAATATGTACTTATCGGATTTGACAATCTGCATTTATAAATTTAAACTGCAGTTTTGTTTATGTGCAAATGGAATTTGCATGGACTTTTCCGGTATGAATTATCCCAACATATCCCTTAGAAGATTCTCGAATGCATCATTTTAACACATTGGTTTAAATAAACAATTATGCACATATTTTAAATGTATTTTTGTTTGAAATTACGGAAGAAGAGTAAAACAAATTAAAAACATTCTCCTTCGAGTGGGATGTTTCCGCTTCATGTATTCAGGATTGTTTTTTCTACAGTAATGCAATTTCTCCTAACTATAAACATTATGAACTTTGAAGATTATGAAGAAGTAAGGCAAAGTTCAGAGGAATTCCTAACTTAGTTGTTTTTTGGATTGCTCGGATGTTTACTTTGCACAAAGTGATAAAACCAACCATTATCCATTTTTACATTATTTGTCATATGACCTGTCTAAATATATCTCTACCATACAATTCCCTGTAAGCCCTAGATAAAAATATTTTTAACAAATGGTCATCTTTATCATTAATAACGAAATTTATCTCGGACATCTTTATAAACGTGGACAGCATACACAGCCACACACTAAAAATGCTTTTATCGTCTGTTGGATTTATTTGTGAAATTAAGCCTCGCTTGCCCTGCCCATGATGACAATGAACAATTGGAACAATTATTTTCCAAAAATATGCTCTATTTAACTCACGGCATCTTTTGAAAAATTCATCCGTCACTAAGGAAATGTTTATTCATATTCTTTTTCATATTTATTCTGAATGAAAAAGGTAATGCATTATGAAATGTGTATTTAATGAAAGCTTTTCATCAAGTTCCAGTTCAGAATTAATTGTAACATAAACATATTGACAATTTATGTGGTTGTATTTTCGTCATAGATTTTGACTATGATGGAACCTTAAGGTCCATTTTGGTAATTCTACGTGGCATACAGTCTACTTCATCAGTGAATACATCTTCGGTAGTAACGAACAACCATATGACAATTAGGTCACGTTGACCTACATTTCACGCTTCATTGACTTTGGTTAAAGTTTGCATTAACATCCATTTCTGGAATACTACAGCATATATAGACATGAAACTATCAGTTGATACCATCTACTTGATTTTTCATTGGCTTTACATCACAAACATCTGATTTTCATTGGACAAGGACTGTATTTTAATTTTTGTAATGTCTTTAGAACTAAGACGTATAAGTTTTACTGATTTCAATATAAATAGAATATGTTTAAATAATAGAATTTAAAGTTTAAAAAATAAAATGCGCAAATTTTTTTTTGGCATTTTGTATCCTTGTATTGAGGAATTTATTTCAATTGTTCTATTGTTACTGTAGGAATTATTTCTGTAAATAATGTCAGTGTTTATGTCTTAAAACTAGAACACAGTATGGAAGAAGAAGAATATTTTACCTATTACGGGTCCATTACGGAATATACATGACGTACCTGATAAATATCATCATATTGTCAAGTGACTTTTTTCGATTCTAACCATTTTTAAATTTAGTTAGCGTAAAATTATGTAGATGAGTCATTGATCATAAAACTTTTGATATCTTTGATTTAAAAGTTTATAAGACCACTCCTTAAGGTGTTACGTCAGAGACTGGTATTGATATAAAATATGTCGATTAAAATGTATAATCACAGATGCTCCACCCTTGATTTACCAAGAATATAATGATGATACGAATTTCTGTACTTCAGATTATTTTTTTATGTTTCCCCTCTATATAAATTACACAATCTGTATTGTGAAGTGTCCAGGTGAATTGACTTCAGAATGACATCGGTGAAATGTTAGAATATGTAAATGATAACAATTAAGACACAGTAGAAAAAATATAAACAGTCAGTGGAAATATAAATATTCGTCACTTCAGATTTTTCCCATTACTTTCTTCATCAATTTTAATATATTTTGCACCACTAGTAGGAGAATTATAAATAAGCGAAAAACAAGATTAAACACAATAAAATTAAAGCCCAGGAAATTTTGAAGTGAATGTTACCTCTCATCTCCATAAAAAATTCAAACAAACATTTAGAACCAAATCACAAATGGGATTACATAAAACCAACACCTTAAAGATCAGTACGTCAAACCAAAGAAAATAAACCATATGGTCTTTTTAAGTTTAATTCCATACCACTTGAGGTAGATGATATGCAGGTAATTTTGAAATAAATTATTATTATAAGATACCGAGGTTAACTTAATTTTAATTCGCAAGAATCTAACTCTAATCAGTGACGTTCAAACACAATGTGAAGAATTCAAAATTAATAAGACGTTGAAGGGTGGGACTAGAGAACTTCTTCAATTCTGTTTTCATATATTATATATTTGACCTTAAACTGCAAATAACACGTAATTAAGGTATTAACGATATTAAAACTATCAATAAATAAACATAGATTTATACTTAAATACTATTATTATTCAGGATCTATCCACGAAAATATTTTTTTTCAAATATGTTAAACAGTGGGTAAAGATTATAATCCAAAAGGTTGTTGATCTATAATTATTAATGAATAATTAAATCTTTATAAAATAGGTCGAAACGTTTATTATAAACCACGCACTTATACTACTTTAAAACTTCATGTTCATTATTTTTGTTTATGATTACTTTTCAAATTATTATCTTGTTTCTTAACCAATATTTGTAAATAATTCTATTTTATTATGTTAATTTATGTTCTGTATTTGGTAATTATATGATAATTAATCTGCTCTATATGGGCTCCAAAATTTGGAAAATAAAAACATTTGTATTTTTGTAATTTAAAGTTTTTTAATGAATAGATTTTGCAGTGTTACAACTCGTATAGAAGGCCACATCAAATTGATTTTTCGTTCTTTGATCTTCTTTGGATTTCGCCGCTCCTATTTAGACTTTGTAAATTTTAAGAAAATTTTTTTTGCCGCTTCATTTTGCAAACAATGCTGAAATTTCGCCCCCAAATTCTTCATTTGACAATAAATTAAAAAATGTTCGCCCGCTTCTAAAATTTGGTAAAGAATAGGGATTTTTTTCCATTTGTTGCAATATTTTAGTTTTAAAAAATTGTGCCGCAGGTAAATTTGATCTTCGCCTGAAAAAAAAATGGTCTGCATAAAAAAATACTAAAATTAAAATTTCGCCCGCTCGCATCTAATTTTGCCATAAAAAATCCATCCAAAGAATTAAAAATCAATTTGGTGTGGCCTAAGGTTTAAATTTCACATTGTGTTATCCCGTAGCACTATATGTTCTTTGTATGTATATACATTAAAGAATTAGTTTTGTAAATGATTATAAATCAAGCTTCTTCAAACAACTATGTCGTGTCTGGAGATGATATTATTGCTAAACAATTAACTTTGTTTTTGTTACTTGATGTCGAGAACTAATATTGACTACAGCCATTATAATGGCTCTAATAATGTGTCGATGAAAATGGCAGCTTACGTAAAAACTTTTATCACCCATCTATCAGTTTCTCAACAATCAATACTATAGTTGTTGTGAACCAAAGTTTTTTTTCCGGATAACAACCATTGAGTTGGGGAGGAAGTGGGGGGGGGGGGTGAAAGGTCCCGGAAATTTTTTTGCGAAACTCTGAACTGATTTTTTTACACTCTTGCAGGTGCAATTTTGTGTTCAAATTACACTATTATTTCTTTCAACGGCAAACTCTGGTAATTCGTTTGGTGATGTATGGCGTGCGGTCGAGCGGATCTCTCCTAATGAGGGAAAATCCAATTTACTATCAATCTGACACCTCAATTACCTGTTTCTATACCTGTATTCCTAGTCAGAGATTCCTGTGACGTCAAACGGTTTGTATTAGAATTGATATGGGCATTGAGACGTCAGGGCGCACTCCATATATATTTGGAAACATTGAAGACAAATATTTATCAATGTTTTTCGAACTGAAAATTTTCGACCATAAAACCTTCTGAAACCATCTGAATAGTTATCACCGTAAAAATTTGGCCAGTAGTGACAACATAAATTTAAAATAGACGAAACTGAGCTTATAGTTGTTATTTAAAAATAATTCACAATTTGATATTACAGATTGCGTCCTGACATATTCTAAAACAGCCTTGTTGACGTCAGATGAATCTCGGACAACTGAATTCCACGTCTATTATATTTTAGATTTATAAGTTATAAGTTTGTAAGTTTGGTCTTTGGTCTTCCAAATGTTTCGGTTTTAATGCTGCTGATGAGAGGTAACTCCTTGAAATGCGTCGTATACAACATAGTATAAATTTACTATATCTAATATTAGTATCTTTGGATTGTTATTTTATTTAGACATTTGGTTTGAGCACAGGTGATAGGAAATTACTTTAACTTCAATGTATGCCTTTGGTGGATACAACTTCATCGAATTCTCCTTTGCTGGCTGAAAATCTTAAAAATCAATATTATAATTGTGGGTCGTCAAGAAAACAAAGTCGTATGATCAACTCTATACAATATATATACAATAGGTATCGTATTTATAGTACAATCGTACGATAAATAATTAGGACATATTAACAACTTCTCGTCCAATTATATTGCTTGAATTTGTCTTCTAAGTTTCACTAGTACATAGTTTTTCCGTGTACTAAGTAACTATGCATGAATGACCACGATAGCCAGATTATATTGTATTGTAATTAAGGAATTGTTTGTAGAATATTAACAGCCGTGGGCATTTTGGAAGGAATTCAATGTCTCACATTTCATCTTTTGGGGGAATATTTTCGATATCTTTTTATTTTTTGATGAATTAAAAGGACACACAAAATGTCAATAGTGTCACTATGCTGAAATATTAGTTAGGAAAATATTAATTTTAATCTAAATGTATAAAAAAGGCCGGGAGATGTAATTCCTTATTACAATACAATGTAATCTTATAATTGCGGTCATCAATTCAATATGTACAATGAAGCTAAGAATCTTTGTTCTAGTTCCTCTGATAGAACTGGTTCTGCAAATCGACTTGAAGCAGCAGCATTACGGTTTGAAAATACCAATTTTTGCGTTTGGATTGCATATAAATCACTTAATTCCCAATCTGTATCTGTACTACTAGTATTCAACAACTCAAAATCTGGTAAATCGGTGTTATTCATCATGATCCAAATTGAAATGACACGGAGCTACGATATTAATACTGAGTAGATTTTTACAAAAACAAAACAACTCTCTTAAATTTACTAAAATCTAGTCACACTTACCTTGTTAGATGATTACTTTTTACTGACCATATGATCAACTGACCATCAATTACACCAATTTAACAATCACTCGAGTTGTGAATATGTGCTAAATTGGATAGTTTATGGAAAGGTATATACTATGAAATTAAGAGCTCGGGGCAAGCCCCTCGCTCTAAATTTCACAGTATTTACATTTCCATACACCAACCGAGACGTAGTACCTTTACCGAAATGTATTCTTCGCTTTAAAACTAATGACATTGAGAATTATGTAACTTAATACAATGATTATAGCTAGTAAAATCATTGAAAGCCTTATTGGAATTCATAATCTTTACATACGTCAAGCAAAGAATTCAACGTAGGTATAAATTTCAGCCTTATACATGTTATACACGTCTGATTTTATAGAAGGACAAAGCAATGCTGACGATGTTCACACAAGCTGCAAAGAAATTCAAAAGACAAAAATAAGAAGAAGTCGATAAGATGTACTCAATCTTAATAATTCTAACTTGAACCGCCTCGGTGGTCTCGTGGTAGCGTGCTGCTTCGCGTGCGGAAGGTCGCGGTCAAACAAAAGACATTAAAATTGGTATTTGTTGCTTCTCCACCAAGCACGCAGCATCTAGGAGTAAGAGCAAATCGGAGTTAGTATTATGTGTCCGGGTGGGTTGATATGTCTTCCTGCTGACAGTTATACCTCGTGATATAGCACGTGAAAAATCCGGATGAGCGTGTCGATCTAGTACAAATTAAGCCGGGATCATATTCATATTTACATCCCGTCTTCTTTGTTCTTACAGGGGTCATCCCTACCAGATCACCCCAACAAGAGTTCTTTGTTACTTTTAAAGTTGGTTGGAACAATTTACTCACGATGAAAACTTAGAAAATTTATGTAGAAACATAAATCACATTATTAAAATTAACATTAAATTTTTTTGAAAGATTCTACTGAGATTCCGGCAAACTTGGGATCCTTAGTATATTGTGCAGACGTCTAAACCACTACACTACGGAACCTCACACCGAGGAATAGTTAATTATACCTATATAAACATTATATTATGGGTTCGAATCGGGTATTCAATATACATGTACAATGTATAATATATAAAAAAGTAAATCTATAACGTATAATAGTACCGACATCTTTACTTTAGGTTTATTATTATTTACCCCGAATGAGCTGGGATGTAAAATAGTGAAGTCACTCGAACTTGGTATGTCTGTACTATAAGATATCATCCCTCGGGATGATCTTATACAGACACCCGCGTTCTCGTGGGATAACTATTACTTCTCGTCCTGAAGACACTGGGGCGAATTAAAAAAATTTGCAAAATGAAGCGGCAAAAAATTCTTTTTCTTAAAATTTACTAAGTCCGAAAATCTGAGCGGCGAAGTCCAAAGAAAACTCAATTTGATGTGGCCGATGTACAATACCGATTTTTCTTGTTCACGAAATAAGCGGTATTTGACATTAAAAACATTGGTTGAAATCAAGGACGTATATTAGTTATACGTCCTTGTTGAAATTTAACCGATATTTGAAATAGCACTAAAACATTTCAACTCTTTTGTCATGATTTAAAAGAATGCAATTACCTGACCTTTATTGTCCAAAAAGTAGGTGTTCCAAAAAATTTAAATGCCATTCATGATATTTTACCATGAGTTTACGTCACTTATAAATTAATTACTACGCAATATATCTATACCACCCCCCCCCTAAAAATCAAATTGTTGCTCCGTTGTAGCCGAACTTACTCAACACAACGTGTCACAAATTTCTAGCTGTTAACACTAGGCGGTCACAATTATAGTCCTGTTTTTAACTCACTCTACACTATACGGGGTCACAATTTCGTTCAAATAACGTTTTAGAGTCATTTTAATCATTTTATAGAAATGAAATGAACCAGGATATTAATCCAATAAAAGTATTAAAATTCATATTTTATACAGATCTGTGTGATAGAATACTTTTTCGAGCCTTTTTTTAAAGGAGGCAAAATGCTGAAAAAGGAATCACACATGCAAAGTTGTACGATCTGGTTTCATCTAGTTTTTACCATCATGAGTGATCCTAGTGATCAATGGTTTAAATTAATAGTTGTTTGGTCAATTATTACGCCAAAAAAAAAAAGATCCTAATAAAAAAATTATTTCTTTAAATTCCTAAGGTTATTGTTATTCATATACAAATAAAAAACGAAAGTGGATGGCTACAAGATAACAAATGCTTCGAGTTTATAATAGTAATTAGTAGTTTTGTGTGTAATTAACGTAACATGCGTGTGAAACCGGCTCCATATATGGAGAAAGTAGTTCCTATATAATTGTTGCCCGCCAATGATATTGTCAGTAAATGGCGGACCTCGCTGAAAGCAACATGTCTTCAGATAAAAAAATTTTCGGGGATATTGTAATTGTGGTTCCTGACGAAAAAAGTGGGAAGAAAAAAATATTAGGGGAGGTAAGTAAACTTTTTTCATTCATCAAATTAATTTTTTAAATTAAAAGGAAGATAAAATTGTAATTTTATTTGTTCAATGTCATTGTGCTAAAAACCACGTGTCTACTAATTCAAGGTGGTGATCAATCCAGATGAGACGCAAAACTGCCTGATTAAAGATGGTCCTCACGAGTGTGAACCTCTGGTCCACAGTCATACTTCTGAGGAAAAGAACAAGGGTTGCCCTGAAGATGGTGGGGCTGTTGTTGGCATTGATCAAACATGTAATGGTGGGTAACACGTGTCAGCGCCGTGGAATTAAATTTGAATGTTTTAATATACATTACGTGCACCTGTCGACATATCATTGATTTGCGACTACATTTGAAAGCTGTTTGATACAAAGAAGTGTCTTTTCGTAATTTAAAAAAATAAGAATAAAGGGGGAGGGGTGCGCCATGCGGTCAAGGTTGTCTGAAGGTGACACTTTGAGCTTTGTTTACCACAAACATGGACATTACTTTTTTTACGTTGAACAAAGGCAAAAATAATTCTTTGGAGAAAAAAAAAGAAAACCATATACATATAATACATTTGGAAACTTAAAAAAATATTTGTGGAAGGGTTGTGTGTTCTTTTTCCGTTCACTCTTAAGAATCTAATTTATGATTAATGTGTCCATTTTTGTGTTCACAAGCCTTAATTGTTTATAATTGCATTTAACAGTGTATAGATACATGTTGCTTACTTAGTTAGTGAAGTAATTGAATTTTATTGCAGGCAAGGTGAGTATTAAGTGCAGTCAATTAGCCATTTGTAATCTTATATTTCAAATATTGCAGGCTTGAGAAAATAATTACCTATTTTACAGTTAAAGTTTAAAAGCTTTTTTAAACAAATTCAAATACCTGTCTAATTTTCCTCCTTCCTTATAATTCAGTAAAATTTATAAACAGATTTTTATATATTTTATCCACTTTATTTTTTCAGATAGCAGATGCAAGCATGTATTACATACTATTGCCAAAACAATACTGGTTCTTGGATTCCTATATTTCTTCATATGCTCTCTGGGCTTACTGGGATCAGCATTCCAATTACTTGGTGGGAAAACTGCAGGTATGTAAAAATTGAAAAAATTAAATAATTATGCCTTTCAGTTCTATTTAACAATTTCTTTGGTCTTTGGACTAATAATGTAATTGTTAAATTAATAGACCTTACCCAGGATCATGAAAATTCAATATTTTGAATGACAATTACCATTTGCGAAACAGATCAATTTATTTAGTTTTTTTTTCAGGAAAAGTGTTTGAAAAATCTGAGTTGCTTAGCAACCCTGTTGCCGGACTGATGATTGGTATCCTAGCAACTGTTTTAGTTCAGAGTTCAAGTACATCAACAAGTATAATTGTAACCATGGTAGCATCAGGAAGTAAGTAAAAGAAAATTAATAGGTATTTCTTTGTCAGTACCGTACTAGTTTTTCAGTTTTAGCAATTGTTTTTGACTGGATTTTCCAACAGAAAACAAATCTACACTCAATAAGCGAGTTCCCACCTGTAAATTTCCCCATATAAAACTGCTTTTTTTCAAAATGTTGTCCTGGTATAATTTCTTATCCTATAATCTCAGAAATATTTATTTATTTTTTCTTAATAATTGTGAATTTTTTCTATGATTCCTAATGTTGGAGAAATCACTATTTAAACACATCAGATTTTATGCATTTCAAATTTACATAAGTTTTAATTTTAGTATTTTTTGCTGTGGATTTTAAAAAACAACAAAATATTATAATATTCCGATACATGTATTAGTATAAATTATAAATATTTCTGTCAAACAATACACATTTCATTAAAATCAGGCAGAAAAACTTCAGGACAATAGTATTTAACTATATAGTGGGTGGATTGGCAGCTTGTTGGGCATGTGGCTCCATACAGTGGTGAAGGCAAATGTGGTTTGTGCAACTTCTTGTTTTTGGTTGGAAGGAGCTCACTTGTTATGACCTCTTATGATGAGGTTTGAGTGTTAAAATAATGCAGACATATTGGATATTTTAAAACCTTTTGGTAGGTGTGGTATAGAAGATTATGAAAATACACTACAATGATCTGGAATGAGTAAAAACATTCTTTTTTGCAAATTTACATAGACATAGCTGAAGGATTTTCTGTAAATCTTCAGAAGATTGCTATTAAAAGTAATTTATTAGCTCACCTGGACCAAAGGTCCATGTGAGCTTTTACCATCACTCGTCCGTCGTCGTCGTCGTCGTCGTCTGTTAACAATTTTTCAAACGTTAACTCGTCCGACACCATAAGTCCAATTGCAACCAAACTTCGTACAGTTGTTTATTGGTATATGTGCTACAAAACTATCGTTTGGATTTTTGATTCGTAAAAAAACATGGCCGCCATGGCTAAAAATAGAACATATGGGTAAATTGCAGTTTTTTGCAAATAACTCAAAAACCATAACAGATATCAAAATTCTGGCAGGGTAAAAGTGTTCAGCACCTCAAGATCTACCTGCCCTGGAATTTTGAAGAAGATCCAACGACCCATGTAGGAGTTATTGCCCTTTTTCTGCATTTTTTCCAAATTTTGCACTTATTAAGCTCAATATCTTGGATACTATAAAGGAAATTTGAAAAATTTAAATTTCATATTGTTAGGCACACAAAGATCTACAAAATTTGTAACAGGATCGAAGTTGTAGGTTCGTTCCTTTTAGGAGTTATTCCCCTTAGATCGTCAAAATTGACCATTTTTGCAGTCTTTACTCATTGTAATAAAATCGTTAACTCCTCTTACACCATAAGTTTAATTGCAACCAAACTTAGTGTAGTTGTTCCTTGGCATGAGTGCTACTGAACTATCGTTTGGATTTTTGATTTGTAAAAAAACATGGCTGCCATGGCTGAAAATAGAACATAGGGGTAAATTGCAGTTTTTTGCAAATAACTCAAAAATGGTGACAGATATCAAAATTCTGATGGGAAGCTAAAGTGTTCAACACCTCAAGATCTACCTGCTTTGAAATTTTGAAGAAGATGTAACCACCCATGTAGGAGTTATTGCCCTTTTTCTTGATTTTTTTTTAAAATTTGTACTTAAGTTGTATGATCATTCCTTTTAGGAGTTATTCCCCTTAGAACATCAAAATTGACCATTTTCACAGCATTTCCCTTAGTTTGCAAAATGTTTAAATGAGCCCTTTAGGAGTTAAAGTTTTGTCCCTTAAATGTCAAAATAACTGTTGATGCCTTATAGATGACCCTTTAAATGTCAAAAATAGCGTTTTCTCTTGTTTTTGCCCTATAGAATGAAAACTATTGTCGATAGAGAAAAGCTGTTGTTTGCTTAAACAATCAGCTCATTGAGCTCTACAAAAGTCTGAATTGGGTCGAAGTTGTCAGATGATCCATTATAGGGGTAATAGCTCATGAAAGACTCCCTTAAAGCTTAAGGACCAGGTGAGCGATTCAGGCTCCTGGGAGCCTCTTGTATTATATGTACTGTCATATTTTTTTTCATTTAATTAGTGTAATTCAATTTAATTAGTGTAATCTTTTTCCTTTTGCAGTAATCAAAGTAGAACCAGCCATTCCAATGATAATGGGAGCTAATATTGGTACCAGTGTAACCAACACAGTAGTGTCCATGGCTCAGGTTGGAGACAGGAACCAGTTCAGGCGAGCTTTCTCAGCGGCAACTGTCCATGATATGTTTAACTGGTTATCTGTTATAATTTTGCTGCCACTTGAATGTGCAATAGGTAAGAAACACAACATGCGGGTGTTTTTTTGTTAAATATAAAGAAAATTTTAGCTTCATTTTAAAATTGATATTCAAGACAAAAAGAAAGTCATTTCTGGTAAGGCTTGTGTGTGAAAACTTGCTTCATTTTCACAAGTATGCAAGGAATTTATAGATGGCTCAAAATTATAAATTGTACAAGGAAAAAAATTACTGAAGCGTTTTCAACAGCTTTTAAAATTGCTTTGTAAATAGTAGTTATCAGGCTTTTTTATGCACTGTAACTTTGTAAATCTTACACGGCAAAGCCGCCTCTGTCTTATAATAGCTGTTCTTCTGTGATGGCTACTGGCAGATGTTTTCGGTTAAGCAAAGTGAGATAACTCTACTTACATCATTTCTGTGTTGCAGGTTATTTGGAAAAGTTAACATCATTGCTCACACAGTCTATGAAGGGTGGTTCATTTAAAGGAGGAAAGCAGGATTTCTTGAAAGTTATCACAAAACCACTGACCAAACTTATTATTCAGGTAGGTTTTATTTGAATTATTGTTGGCATATAAAATTTTGTAGTCTAAAGACGATTTTTAACTTTTGTTTATTAAGATTTTTCTGTGGATGTATTCTTATTCATTTGTTAAACATATACATGTTTTAGAATGAGTTGTCTCCCATTTAAATGGGCTTCTTGGTGATACATAATTAAAATGAGATTTTTTTAATTGAATATATAAATTTTATGTCAAAATAAAGTTTTAAAAAATTGAAAAGAATAATTACTTCAGGAAAAAAGTGTCTCCTGGGGGCAGAATACCATCGATATAAAATTGTGTTGGGGGGGGCGGGGGGGGGGGGGGGGGGGGGGGGTAAAACTGCATTTCAGATTTGCTGGTTGGGGTGTGATCAAAGAAAAGGAATTTATTGGGGGGGTGGGGTACACTGATTTTTAGATGAGTATATGGTCCGTTCAAGTCGTGGATCGCACATTTTTGTATTCTTATCGGCAGTTTTGTATCAGTAGATCCAAAAAACAACAACGATGACAAACTTCAAATGACCCGTCATGTTTTATCATGTGGACAACATGCGGTCGTAATCCGGATTCAGAATTGAACCTAATGAATATTTAATTGTTTTGTTTCTTTCGTCTTCATATAAGATCAATGTTAATTCAATTTATAAAGACAAGCACTTACAAAGTAGAATATGTTTAATTTTGTAATATTAATTAAAACTTTATCTTCATTACCTATAGCGAAATCGGAAGCGTAGTTATACCGAACTTTATTTTGTTGTTACTATCTTAGAATCATATAGAAGTGTCTAAACATTAAAATCCGAAATCAGTAAAAAGCATTGTAAATGGGTTGTCCCATTTGAATACATGCATTGTCTTTACAACTTTATTGCAATAAAAAGCTAAAACTGTAGTATTTAATTGATCAACAATGTATAACGTGGAAACAAATAACTTTATTTTTTATTTAAATTTGTTGGGAGGAGGGGGGTTTACTGAAAATGTGAAATAGTTGGTGGGGGTGTGTTTTTTAATTTAAATCTATTGGTGGTACCCCTAAATTTCATGGGCGTTCTGCCCCCATTAGTCTTTTTTCTGGAATAGTCCTAACCAAAAAAAAAATCATCCCTAAACCAAGTAACTATATGCTTTAACTGTTGTAACTGAAAATTTAAATTTTGCTTAATGAAACTTCCATTGTATTAACAGCTTGACAAGAAAGTATTAAAGAAAATAGCCATTGGTGACAAGACATATGAAGATAAAAGCCTTATAAAGGTAAAGAAATGTTTGAAATTAAGGTATCCGAATTTATTTATATTTATAACACAGAGACAAGGGAAAAGAAAGAAAAAAGTTATCTTTTAACAAATTGGGCCAAAAACTTTTTGAAGATGGAGACATGAATAAATTATCTGACTAAGAAAAAAAAATACCATAGTTTCTATATTTTTACAGAGATTCTGTGACAAAGAAGTCTCTGGTGATGGTGGATGGGTGTATAACAAGACCTTTACAGATGGTGAATGGGTATACAATAAGACCTTTACAGATGGTGAATTGACTTATAACAAAACCACTTTGGTTAATTTTACACTTGAAGTTACTGAAGAGTCTCTCAAACAGAAAGGAGAAAGATGTAAGTCATAATTTAAGGCCACACCAAATTGATTTTTAGTTCCTTGGATAGCAAAAATAGGTGGGAGCGTACAAAATTTTAATAAAATTTTAACTAAAATATTGCAAAAAATGGGAAAAATGTCTATTTTTTACCAAATTTTAGAAGCAGGAGAACCCTTTTATTTTTAATTTATTGAAAAAGAATTAAGGCCAAATTTTTAGCATTTTTGCAAAATGAAGCGGCAAAAAATGTTTTTCTTAAAATTTACCAAGTCCAAATATCGGAGCAGTGCAATCGAAAGAACTAGGAATCAATTTGATGTGGCCGGTGTACAATACTGATTTTTTGGTGTGTCTATTTGTGCTAAAAAAATTTAGTTGTCAGGCAGAATACTTTATAGTACAATGAATAATGTTTATCATTATATTTGGACTATTTTACCTGAAGAAAAAAATCACTTTAGATTCAAAATTGATTGATTCTTCTGCTGTCTTTTATTGACAATAGAAAAGAAATACAATTTCTGGTAAAATCTGATTAGGTAAGATAAAATTTCTAGATTCTCTTCAATACCTGCCCTTCTTTGACCCCATGTCTCAATATGTTCATGTTTTTGTTGAGTGACATATTGTTTATTTTCACCTTACAGTAAAATGTAAAATTTTATACTGTCCATAAAAATAAGTTTTATATAGAAGTCTTGAGAATCTTGAATTTTTTTTGTTTTGAATAAGTAGAGTTGGACAGTAATATTTATCTTGTAATTAGCGAGTTGTGTACATGTGATTATTTTTTTACTTTTCAGGTGCTTCCTTCTTCAGTATTTTTGACTTGAGTGATACCGTTTCTGGTGTGATTTTATTGGTTGTCTCCCTTGTATTGCTCTGCTGCTGTTTGGTTGGCATGGTGAAAGTACTCAACTCTATGATGAAAGGGCCAATAGCCAAAGGGATTAGAAAAGTTGTAAATGCAGATTTCCCAGGATGCTTTAGGTTTTTGACAGGTTACGTAGCTATCGTGATTGGTGCCATTTTGACTGTCTTGGTGCAGAGTTCTTCCGTCTTTACCTCAACATTGACCCCTTTGGTTGGACTTGGTTTGATCAAAGTTGACCGAATGTATCCGTTAACCCTGGGGTCAAATATTGGAACAACGATGACATCAGTACTCGCTGCGTTTGCTGCACCAGGAGATAAAGTAGACATTGCACTACAGATTGCACTTTGTCATTTTTTCTTCAATGTCTCGGGAATATTAATCTTCTATCCCATTCCAAGAATGAGGAAAATTCCGATCCGAGCATCAAAGTTCCTAGGATCAGTAACCGCTGAATACCGTTGGTTTGCTGGACTATACATCTTGATGGCATTCTTAATACTTCCAGCACTAGTCTTTGGATTAAGTATGGCTGGAAAAATTCCATTTGTTATTGTAGGTTCTATCATAGTATTTATAGTATTTACTGTCTGCGTCTTAAAGGTACTGCAAAATAAGAAACCAGACTGGTTACCAAATACTTTAAAAACATGGGGATTCTTGCCAAAGTTTCTACGATCTCTAGAACCATACGACAAAATTTTTATGGCTTGTTCTCCTATATGTTTCTGTAACAAATGTAAACAAACAGATTCCGTATACAACTCTTTACCCTTGACTGTTAGTGCTTCGAGTACACCTAATTCTAGTACCATTAGTAGTAAAAACTGCAGTATAGCTCCTAGTACAGCAAATTCAACAATTGATCTCATTAATCGTTTATGATAATGTCGGTTTTTAAGATTTTTTAAAATTATTTTGGTGCATAATTTAATAATTTACATTTAATTTTGTTTTTGTATTTGCATTTTTAAAGCACATAAGAAAAGTATTTTTGAAAAATTTTTGCATTACTGAAGTATTTTTAAGAAAAAAGGCATTTTATCATGAATTTTTTTGTTAAGACGGCTATTCTTTTTTTAAGTTTATTTTTAAAGTTTTATTCTATAGTTATAAATATCGATTGTATTTATAAAACAAAATTTTAAAAGAATCTCAGGTTATTTTATGTAAGATCTTCCTGTTGTTTTATTTATGATCATTACTGCATAACGAATTTTTAAACATTTCCAAAAAAAATAAAAAAAGGAAAACCATAAAAATCAACTTAAAGCAAATAAATTATTTTGCATATTTTAAGTATTATTGATGGGTTACATTGTTAGTAAATAGTCCATTTTATCATAAATTCTATTTTCAAGATTGCATTTTTAAAAATTTATTGACAGATCTGGTTGTTATATAATTTATGCAAATTGAAAAATAAAATCTAACCAAAAAATTAAAAAAATTACAAAATAAGGACACACCAAATTGATGTTAAGTTCTTTGGATTTCACCTGTCCAATTTTCAGACTTAGCACATTTTAAGACATTTTAAGAAAAAAAGATTTTGTCACTTCATTTAAAAAAAAAAATACTGAAAATTTGCCTGAAACTCTTCATTTCCCAAGAAATTAAAATTAAAAAGTGTTTGCATGCTCCTACAAAGAAAGTATTTTTTTTTCTTCATTTTTTGCAATATTTTAGTAAAAAGAATTTGTGCTACAAATTTGTCACCTGACAAAAACTAGTCCTAAAGATAAAACATTTAAATTTCTCTAGCTCGGACCTAATTTTGCCATAAAAACCCAAAGAACAAAAAATTAATTTGGTGTGGCCTAAAAAAAATATAAAAAAAAAATGAAAAATATTGGGAAAAAATACAGGCAGATTAATTATACCAATTTAATGGCCTTAAAGATGATTTAGAGGATAGAATCTCCTTATATAAGTTTACATTCTCCAAATATATTTTCAAGGTAGCTGATTTTGTGTACAGACCAATGAAATTTATTTATTCCAACTGCTAAAATCAAATGTTTAGTAAACTTTTCATGCAAAAGGTATGCAAGGCTAATGAAGAAAATGACTAATGATAGAAGTGACTGAAAGATTTTTTTTTTGAATGAATGAATTTTATGAGAAGAATCAGAAATTTGTTTCAATGGAGTAGTGAATGAATATATATACTGAGAGGAGTTGATGAAAGAAGTTTGTTGAGGGGATTTAATTGTTGAGAGGAGTAGATGAAAGAATGCTAATGTTGAGAGTAGATAATGAATGGATAGTATGACAGATACAGGATAAAAACTTACAATACTGCCATTGCCATGTTTATAGTTGGGATAAATCTTTGTTACAGTTAATTTATTATTGTTTTGAAGATTCTCAATTATGAAATTAAATTATTAAACCGTATGAGATACTTTGTTTTATTTATCTACATGTATGCCTTCAAATGGGGTGTATTCGGTTGGGGGAGCATCTGTCATTTAAATTTGGCTGAAAAAGTGCACAATTTATTGACTGAAAAAAAAGGCCATAAATTCTTGATTTTCTTGGCGAAAAAGTATTAACTTTGCACCCCATCTTGCCTAAAATCGTGTATCCATTTATAAATCTTTTGCATTGTAGGCTTCACGATTCAAAATATTGATTAATCAGTTTTTCGAAAATGTGAAGAAAAACTAGGTTGTATGAGGAAGGTGTGAATACGAAGTTTTGTGAAGACTGTCTGTTCCTTGACCTGTTCCATTGAAGGTATCCCTTCCTCATACCGGATTTGACATGGGCAGCATGGCGGGTGTCCTGCAGAAAGCAGAGACTGCTTTCTCTTCCGGAGCACTCGAGTCTACCCCCAGTTTTTTGTTGGGGTCCGTGTTCATATGTTTTTAGTTTTTAATTGTAGTGCATGTATTGTTTTGGTCTTGTCTTCGTTGTTCTCCGGAGTTTGTGTGTTACGATTTTTCCCTCCTTGGTATTTCTTGAGTTTACTTTTCTGTCTCGTGTACCATAAAACAGCTTTGTCGTCATATCTGTCACTTAAACCTGAAAGCATTCTACCAAGATGGCTGCTACTGCCGAACTATGTTTAGCAAAAGATTCTGTTCAAGTGTTTGGAAAAATAAACTTAGATCTGGTCTAAAACATGGAAAACCTGAAAGCAATGGTCTCATGGCGGTCCTCTCGTCGAATCGGGTCCTGTTAACAGGATTACAAACCAAATTGGCCATCAGTGCCAAACTTTGTCCAACATTTTGAACATAAGGATACTATTATTCTTGTCTGAACTTGCTGAGCCAATTGCAACCAACATGGGCATCAATGGTTTTTATACGACCGCAAAATTTTTGCGGTCGTATATTGGTATGACGTTGGCGTCGTCGTCGTCGTCGTCGTCGTCTGCGTCGTCGTCCGTCGTCAGCGTCGTCGTCCGAAGACATTTGGTTTTCGCACTATAACTTTAGTATAAGTTAATAGAAATATATGAAATTTAAACACAAGGTTTATGACCACAAAAGGAAGGTTGGGATTGATTTTGGGAGTTTTGGTCCCAACAGTTTAAGAATTAGGGGCCAAAAAAGGGCCCAATAAGCATTTTTCTTGGTTTTCGCACAATAACTCTAGTATAAGTAGACAGAAATCTATGAAATTTTAACACAAGGTTTATGACCACAAAAGGAAGGTTGGGATTGTTTTTGGGAGTTTTGGTCCCAACAGTTTAGGAATTAGGGGCTAAAAAAGGGCCCAAATAAGCATTTTTCTTGGTTTTTGCACAATAACTTTAGTAGAAGTACATAGAAATTTATGAAATTTAAACACAAGGTTTATGACCACAAAAGGAAGGTTGGGATTGATTTTGGGAGTTTTGGTCCCAACAGTTTAGGAATTAGGGGCCAAAAGGGTCCAAAATTAAACTTTGTTTGATTTCATCGAAAATTGAACTATTGTGGTTCTTTGATTTTAACAAAAATTGAATTCTTGGGGTTCTTTGATATGCGGAATCTAAACATGTACTTAGTTTTTTTATTATGGGCCCAGTTTTCAAGTTGGTCCAAATCGGGGTCCAAAATTAAACTTTGTTTGATTTCATCGAAAATTGAACTATTGGGGTTCTTTGATATGCCGAATCTAACCGTGCATTTAGATTCTTAATTTTTGGTCCCGTTTTCAAATTGGTCTACATTAGGGTCCAAAGGGTCCAAAATTAAACTTAGTTTGATTTTAACAAAAATTGAATTCTTGGGGTTCTTTGATATGCTGAATCTAAACATGTACTTAGTTTTTTTATTATGGGCCCAGTTTTCAAGTTGGTCCAAATCGGGGTCCAAAATTAAGGCTAAAAAAGGGGTAATTTATTTTTTTTGGGGGGGGGGGCGGGAATTCTCCACAGCATATTGTATTGCACAAGAAGCAAAAAATTGAATATAAATTCAAATCATATGACCAATTCTAAGTTCTTTATTTCAGTTATTCTGTGTCAGAAACCTATTATGTGTCAAATATTTGAAGAAATTTTCAATTGCACAGTATTGCGCAATAGCAAGAAATTGATATGTGTGCCCTGTTATCAAAACTTTATTATTAACAAATTCCATTGGAAATTTGCCAATATAAAATGTGCTGATGAAGCTTTTTTGTTTATCTCATCTAAACTGCTTTTAAATTATGTATATTTAAAATTTGTCATCCATGACTATGATGTCATTTTCTATTTTAATATGTAATGGTGTATTTAAATGGGCTGTTATGGTTGCAAAGTATAAAGAAATGGGGGGGGGGGGTTGAAAACAAAATTTAGGGGGGGGGGGGTAAATGAGAAATTGGGGAGGGGGTAATTTTTTTCTCATTTCATATTTCATAAATTAAAAAGAAAATTTCAAATTTTTTTTAGCAAAAAAAAGGGGGGGGGGGGTGGGGTTACAATAAATTTTATTGTTTTTTGGTTTTTTTTTTTGGGAGGGGGGTCAATGTGCAACTTCATAGTGTATTGCACAAAAGCTAAAAAAAGGGGTAAATTATTATTTTTTTTGGGGGGGGGGATTGCAATTCTCCACAGCATATTGTATTGCACAAGAAGCAAAAAATTGAATATAAATTGAAATCATATGACCAATTCTAAGTTCTTTGATTTCAGTTATTCTGTGTCAGAAACCTATTATGTGTCAAATATTTGAAGAAATTTTCAATTGCACAGTATTGCGCAATAGCAAGAAATTGATATGTGTGCCCAATTTTAAATTTTAAATTGGTTATTTCTGATTTATATATAAAAACAAATAATACTGATATGGTTTGAATAGGTAAATTAAAAATTTTTAAGTTCTTAGACAACATTCATTCTGTGTCAGAAACCTATGCTGTGTCAAATATTTATTCACAATCCAAATTCAGTATTGTATCAAGCTTGAATGTTGTGTTCATAATTGCCCCAACTATTCAGGGTTCGACATCTGCGGTCGTATCTAGCTGCGCCCAGCGGAGCATTTTATTAAAATTTTGTCGATCAATCCAATAACAAAATTAAACATTTTCTTTTACTTAAAGCGGGGAGATGAAATCCAGGTTAATGCGCTGTGGTATAAATTATTTAATTCAAATTCAAAATATTACTGCCATAAAGTCAATTGATTTGTGACAAAACAATTGCAAAACAAGTGAAACATGGAACAAGTTTAATAATGCGAATAAAAAACATGTCCTCGGTTCTAACGTTAATGACAGAACTTATATTTTTGATTTGCTTTGATGTTGATGGAGTAAGAATATAGAAACATTTTCATTATTCATTTCATCAAAATTTAATGTCATTTTCTGTTTTTTGCTCTTTGAATATAATCTTCGTAAATTTGAATATTTGGGCATTCTTGGCATATATAGTAATTTTATTTTCTGAGACAAGAGCCTGTGGCATTCTAGTAAAAAATATATTTCATCTTCGATTATATTAATGGTACAAAATAAATTTTCTCTTGGAATTTTCAATTTGCAGACATTGATTTACTTATTCTTAATGTAGTTAAATCCCGTCTATTATTTATATGCATGTGTCGATATATTAATATGAACGCTGCTTTGCACTAGGCCGACACGCTGAGCCGGATTTTGAACGTGCTAGCTCGTGAGATAACAGTCCACATGACGACAAATCAACCCCTGCACATTATACAGATTTTGAGCCCACCAGTCCTTTACTCTTACTCCTAGACGCGGCTTGCTTGGCGGAGGAAGCAGCAAGTACCAATTTCAATGTCTTTAATTTGACCCGTGACCAGTACTCGATTCGACCTCGAGATCACCGAGGCGGTTTCCGGCATGGCTAGGATATATATGTCATAGTACTAGACAGTAAACAATTTTAAAAAGCGTAATACTTTTAGCTGTAATATTTTGAAGTACGAACGGGCGTCCAGGATATCTTTAGCATGCCTCAGACTAATTTCGCGGAGCTACTGTTCTGGCTGATAAAACGTACTTTGCGTAAATGTATTTGAAAACGAATGTGACGGAATTATGGCTAGGGAAAATGGTTGTATATGTTTGATAAATGTTTTGGTTTCCAAAAATTGATGAAATGCGCACATGTTGTGCATGAAATAATGGATATTCTGATGTGTAAGTAAGGTTTGTGATATCAATATTACTAGAAAAATTTTCTATCTGGAAAGTTGTCTATTTAATTAAGCTCAACGCTTCGTTTTACTGTTTAAGTGTTAGCTTCCGGTACATGTCAATGAAGACCGTTTTTATTCTTTCTTGTTGAGGAATTGTAAAGCTAACAGACCTTCAATTTTTGAAAACATAGCGCACTATTCCCGTTTTCTAAATCGCATTAAGGGACATCAAAAATTTAATGTATGAAAAAAAAAACATATATTTTTGTCTTTACTCCCACCCCTCCTTACTTTGGAAAATGATTGTCGGTCATTTAGTTGTTTCATTTGCCGGACAGAGAATGAATATTGACAGTAAGCCTAATTATTAAAATTCATCTCAGCAGAACCATTGACTAAATTTCTTGTTTCCGCTCCATGCTGCAGTTGGTTATGTTGTTTTGTCCTAAAACTGTTTTAGATATGATCGAAAGTCACTGGTGAAATTAAGTAGTTGAAAGTAACGTTTAACATATGAAATGTGGAAAATCGATGATTGATGATTTGATCCCACACACAAACACACACCATCAAACAATGTCAAAGTTTTCTATGCCCGGTCCACGAATGTTCGGTTATGTTCAACAACATTTGCGTCACTTTGACCTACATTTAACGCATGCGCATAATTTCACATCCAATATCATTGATTCTTAATCATTTTACAAAATGTAATGGATTTCTCCAACAATTGGATCACATTTCATGCTAGAGTGACTCGGTTCAGTTTTTGCGTTTAGGCCGCGTTTTTCCGAAACCTATTGAAACATATCAGTGATATTATATCATTTCATTCATATTATATAGTACAACAAAAGTCAGCAACATTTGACTAGTATGACCTATATTTTATGCTTGAGTGACCTTGGTAAATTTGTTTTAACCTAATATACTGTTAATACATGCATATTGATATTTCACAGCTACAGTCATTATATATTACAACACAACTCGGCAATATTTTTAGTCACCACGACCTACATTTTATGCTTGAGTGACTTGAGTACATTTTTGCATTTGGTTGTGTTATTGAAGGGCCTATGGTAATGTATTAATGATATTTCACATTTGCAGTCAGTCATCTTATAAAATACAACACAGCTCAACTAAATTTGAGCCAATGTGACCTGTATTTTATGGTAGAGTGACATTGATTAAATTTTTGCATTTAAGTCTATTTAAAAAAACCTGTGATGATATATCAATGATATTTTACTACCATAATCATCGTTTTAGTTCAACACAGATCTTAAGCATATGAGTCCTAATGACCTACATTTCATGCTTGAGCGACTCCATTAAATTTTAGCATTTGGGTCCTTATATATATCATATAATAGAATTTAGTACTGTCAATTCGTTATTTTTAATGGGGTTAAAAATAATGTAAGCAGGACGAAATATGAAAATTTCATATATTTGAAATTATTCTCCAAACGATTTCCTGGCATAAATAAAAGATGGTGGGAATTCAAGTAATTTGCCTGGTGAATTTCTGTGTTTGTGGCTTTCGATTTGATGCTAAGTACGTTTAGTCGATTTTTCATATTCTGTCTTTCGCCATGACAATTTAAAATGGCTTCTAAAATAACTTAGAATTTTATTTTCAGTGAAACTTGGTTAGTATTGAACTGGACTTTGTATTATTGTTAGTACAGACAATTTATTGGTTTGAGATTTTTAAAAAGTCAATGAAACCGATCGGCTAAAAGAACTAAAGCTGACCTGGGTGAATTTGGTAACTGTCTCTGATTGGTGTAATTGAACTGAAACATGTGTCACCCCACGGGCCAGTCGTATAGTGGATGGATCTGGTGGCACTAGTAAAACCAATCTCCGGTTCAACAATTTATTAGAGAACAGCAAAAATGACTTCTTGACCAAATGCGTGTGTTTGTGTCTCTCTCCTGGTTGGGAAAAATGTTGAAGCTTTTATTACAACTTGTAGCTCAACAATTTTCCGACCATAATTATATATAATGATAGAAAATGTCCACTACGGCGTCACAAATATTCCCCAACATCTGCCGTAGTAGACTTCTCCTATATTTTCAATAAGTAATTGAACAATATAATTTGTTTATAATTTGACTATTACAATTATAGTTTCTGCAGTCCGCTTTCTAAAATATTTAATGACAAATTGTCCGAAATTCAATTTCCTATATGGTCTGATAACATCTTAATTCACTTCAGTATTAGATAAATTATTCCAATAATAACTAAATATTGTTTGTCCATATAACAAGTTCAAATGTTCAAACTTTGTGTAAATTCTTGTCCTAATTAAATATCGGAGTTGTAGTTTTCATCTAAGTTGAAATGCACAGTTTCTTCTTCCATTAAAATGTCCCATATATATATATATATATCTATAACTTATATAGTTCTGGATGTTGCACTCGACTGTGTCACACTCGCCCCCTAACAATTAAAAGATATCATCGATAGCTTTTACTGTTCTTTCTGGTTTACAGTATAGTTCACATTGGCGATTTATAAGCACAACTTCAGGTTCTATCAACGTAGCTCATATAGGTATGTCTATTTACAACAGTTCCTTTTACGAGATTACTAAATGTACAGTTCACTAAATATTGTTAAGTTACTCCATATACATCGAGTCTATTTACACCAATTCCGGACTTCATTTGTTGACAGCGATCCTTGGATACAACTGTTTAACGGTAAACGGCTGGACTTCAGATGGCGCAGAGGCAGCTATTGGCTCATCTCTGGGGACGGTTACATCGTCATCCGGCTTAACCGGTACCATCTCTACCATTTCCACCATTCCACCATGTCGACTCGCCGATCCCGGCAGGGTCGCTTCTTGTTCTCTATTATCACTCTTGGCCACCCCTTTTGAATTATTTCTAATAATTTTGATACAATTAAAGATTCGTTTTCGACAACAAATTAAAATTATACATGTCAAAATGATAATAATTAACAAAATAGCACTGACATATGACGTAACTGATCTTATTAACATAGGTTCCATCTGCGGATTAATCTCACTTAGTTCATCAATGAGGGTACCCAGGGGGATCTGTTTTATTTCCTTTAACTTAGACGGCAATTTTATATTGTCAAAATTTGGAAATGTTTTATAAAATGGTTCCCATAAATTTTTACTTATAAAATGATAATTCTTTAAGAAATCTCTTAGATAATTATTTAGCTCATATTTACTTTCTTGATGATAGAAAGATGTTAAATGCATGTGACCTCCAAAAGCGGAACAAGTCATTTTTAACGTTAATATATCTATAGGGGGATGAATTAATACCGAACTATTGTCTCCTAATTTAATATTAGAATCTCCACAAACAATGTTAAATTGAATTGGGTTTAAAGCAGCAATTGCCCATCGACCGTCTGATAAATATTGCGCGTTCGGCAAAATAACATTCGTATTTATTACTATTTTACATACTCTGTGTAATTCAGTTACTTCGCCCATAAATAGTTTAATAACACATAATGGACTTGAATCAATAGGATAAATGGGACTTTTAATTTCACAATAATCACGCGATTCCGTAGCACATTTCTCAGCGTTTTCAGAAGTTAAAATAATATATTCTGTTTTTCTCTTATTTACCGCTAGGTTATTTGTCTCCAGATTATACTGAGCCAACAGACTCGCTCCTTGTGACTTATTTATATTCATAGGAGCTACTGCTAAATTAATAATAGTGTAAAGTTCAAACTGCCCGAATGAATCTAATAGTGGTATAGAGATAACTACAATAAGTTTATCGTTTTCTATTAGAGTCGCACAAGTCAGTGTCTTGTAAAGATTCCATAAATTCTTTATAGGATCAACCGGAAGTTGAAACTGACTTGTTAATTTTGATTTCACATCAAGTAATAAATTTCTTAGATCTGTTGGTCTAATTACTGAAGGAGACAAATGTCCTAGTGACAGCATGTTAAGTTGGAGCTTAAGATGCTGTAAATAATCCCTAGCTATCCCAATGAGTTCGTGTAAATCACTTAAAGATCTATCGAATTTTGCATAAAGTCTAACAAAGTTATCAAGATCTTGAACATCGTTCGCTAGTGTCATACTGAAATTTTTGATTTCACTGAAACTATCTATTAAGTGATTTATACTATTCCTATTTTCCGATATTTGACCTTGAGATAATTTCATAACCGAAATACTTTCCGAAAGTACATGAGTTATCTGTTTTTGATTTTTCGCCAACGTATTTATGTTCCTTTGGATTGATTCCACATCGGATTCGCTTAACGTACCAAAAAGAAAAGACAACGCCTTACCGACAATAGGAATGAGGGAACGCCTACTTCTATCATTCGGTCGCACCACGTGAAGAGATTTAATATCCCGTAATTCTGTTAGAAGGAAAGTCTGAGTTTGGTTTAAATTTTCTATTTCATGCTTTAATATGCTAATCGTATTTTCAAATCGTAAATATTTTCCTGGATCTTGTCTTTCCTGTTGCCAATATCTTGTAATTCTTCTGAAACACCCCTAGCAGTTTCAGTCAAATGTTCGTTAAGTTTAACAATTAAAGATTGATAGGGCGACAAATCTATTTCAAATGCAACCAACCACCTCGAACGAGTTGTGGTTATATCTTTAATTTTCTCAAAAATTACATTTTCTCTAATAAAAAACGCCTGAACTGAGATTACCAAGAGTGCCAATAGAAGAATTTTAATTTCCATATTTTCTTGTTTTCTGAAAACCAAGACAGATATTTAAATAAAATCATAACTGGGTTTCCAACAACCACGAGCTACAAGTCTTTTAAAAAACAACATAATTCTTAAGATAGCCCTCCTTAAACTGTATTCCTAACTGTCGAGCAAAGATACACTTCACCATTTCAATATATCTCGTCTTTGTTAAAACATAAAGAAATTGAACATAATTAATAGCGTTATTCGGTCTTATCTGATCACATGGCACGAACCTCTCGATAAAGTTCTCGAAAACTTCAAGGACATTACAAAGTTTTACAAAAGGTACGTGATAAGCAGAGTTAATGGGCTTAGACTGTGAGATGCTTTTTATAATCTCTTGGAAATCTTCTAATGTACAACAATTTTCAACCGGAACTATGTTCCATTTTACTGTTGTCCATTCTCGTTTAAGTCTAGCCGAATTTTCATAAAGTGTTTTAGGAGCTTTAATTGCCCATTCCTCCCACTGTAAATAAACAGCAGGGGGATCTGTATCATACGAAGGATCAGGGATGTCCAAGAGTTCAATAAATTCTTCATGTTCTTTTTCCATCTGCAAGAACATAAGAATATATTTTACTTAAGATGTCAATTGTCTGATTAGTTGGAACATGCGGCCAAGACTGCTCTAGCAAGCAACATGTTCAAGTTGTCGACCTTTTTTGATTTATGCTTTTTGTCCGTTTTATAAACCTGATCAACCATCATCTCGCGTTCACTGTCGTTATCAGTGGAGTTTTCGCTATTTGACATGTCCATGTCATCATTATCGCGAGACAGAGTTTGCTTTTCGAGAAGTTTCTTACCTCTTAATCTCTTCTTGAGTTCCATGAGGGGAATGTCATCTTCCGATGACCAATCCTCTCTTTCGTTTCTCGCCCATTTAGCCATCTTGGCTCTAGGCATCTCTGCACCAGAGGACTCAATTTCGGATTCCGAATCTTCTTCGGATTCTTCCGGTGGTGCTACATAAACAGACTTTCTTAATGGTCTACCCACCTGATCTTTCGGTATTTCCCAATTATCTATATTAGCCGGTCTTAAGTGTCTAGCATGTGCCTTGGTAGACTTACCCGTTAGTTGGTTCTTGACTCTAAAACTTACAGGGGATGTTTTTTCTATGATTCTATAATACGGACTCCATCTATTATCTAACTTGGATGTTCTCCTGTGATTCTTGAGATATACTGGGGTACCTACATTAAGTTCTACTTCCTTACTGTTCTTATCAGCATACTTACTTTGCCTTTTCTTAGCTTGTTTTAGGTTTCGATACACTTATGTAAAAGTCTTGTGTTGCTGCTCTAGAGCTATTTTGTGATATTGTTCACCAGCATATCTCCGTCTCGGTTTTAAGAGGGTATCTATGGGGAGTACAGGATCCCTGTTGTATAGTAAGAAGAAAGGAGAGTACTTTGTGGAATCACTTACGTGAAATCGAATGGCTGCCAGCATTTGATTCAAGAAGAGGTCCCAACTACTTACATCTTCTTTAATTCTCTTTGATATAATATCATGCATGGTTTTGTGGAATCTTTCTACCTTACCGTTTCCTTGAGGGCTATAGTACGAAGTTGTGACATGATGTATATTTAAAGCTTTTAGTGTTTCTCTTACAGCTTCGTTTACAAACTCGCTCCCATTATCTGTCAATAATTGAAGTGGGGCGGAGTATCTTGGAAAGATGTGTTCAATCAAAAGGTGAACTATATTATCTGCGGATTTGTCAGGTACAGCATAGGCTTCTGGAAAACCAGAATAGAGGTCAATAAAGGAAACAATATACTTGTTACCTGACAATGTTTGTGGATACGGTCCCGATAAATCAAGTCCAATCTTATCAAAAGGATAAGGTGGGATGTCAGTTTCTTGAAGTGGGGGTCTTGATATCTTGGCACTCCTCATTTGAAAATGTAACACAATTGTCAATATATGCATAAAGTTCTTTATACATATTAGGAAAGAAATACTTAATTCTCATAGAATCATAAGTTTTATCTAGGGCCATGTGACCAAGGTAATCATGATATTGTTTAATCACTAATGATTTCAGTTTTTCTGGCACATAAATTCTCAACGTGGGTTCAGTGTCAGCGTTTGACAAATAGTAAACAAGTCCTTCAATAATCATATGTCTACTTTCTTCCGTCTTAGTAGCATTACCAGACTGAAGTCTTTTCTTAAGACTCAAAATATGTTCATCTTGTTCTTGTTCTTCTTGTAAATTAAGTTCTCCAGGAATATCTAGTTCTGGTTTGACCAATTCGTCCTGTTCATCCAGTTTGCAACTAGCATACTTCCTTGGGTTAAACTTATTAGAGTTCAAGGTGTTTATTTCAAAAGTTCTGTCGTCAATGTCAACATTGTCGTCAATTATCTCATTATCAGTTTCTTTAATAACGTGTTCAGAACTTATTGGAACCCTAGACAAAAGATCTGCACAAGAGTTTGCAGTACCAGCAATATACTCTATTTTGCAGTTGTACCCCGCGATTCCGAGGGCCCATAATTGTATCTTCTTATTTTGCATTGGGGCATCTAAGATATATTTAAGCGGCTTGTGATCTGTTCTAATAACAAAGTCCGCATTATGTAAGTAATGGTCTAACTTTTGCAGGGAGTAGTGAATTGCAAACGCTTCCTTCTCTATCGTAGACCATTTAGTCTGCGTTGGGCTTAATTTGTGAGACAAGTAATAAATAGGTTTTTCATTTCTCACTCCATTAATCCCACAGTCGTCGTCTTTCACAGCTTGTGTAAGACATGCCCCTATACAGGTGTCACTGGCATCTGTATATAACACATAGGGTTCATTAGGATCGGGGTAAGCCAGCAACGGGACTACTGTCAGACTATCTTTCAAAAAGTCGAAGGCCTTTTGACATGTGTCAGACCACTTAAATTTCGCATATTTTCTTGTAAGCAAGATGAGAGGTTCGGCAATTTTTGAAAAATTAGGGATTAGTCGTCTGTAATAAGAACACATTCCCATAAATGACCTTACTTCTTTGACATTCTTCGGTGACGGTAAAGTGCGAATTGCTTCTACTTTCTTGGGGTCAGGCTTAACGCCTTTCTCATTAATTACAAACCCAAGGTAATCAGTTTCTTTCTGAAAGAAGTTGCACTTTTTCAATTTCATTTTCAGCCCATGTTGACGGAGTCTATCGAAAACTTCTTGAATATGTTTTAAATGATCATGGGAATTTTTCGAGAAAACAATTATGTCGTCTAAATACGCTGTAGCGAAGCTTTCACAGTCTTCCAAGACTATATTTGCCAATTCTTGAAACAAACTTGGAGCTGTGGAAATTCCGAATGGCATGACATTAAACTGAAACAATCCCTTGTGACAGGTAAATGCAGTCTTTTCTTTACTCTCTGCCTGAAGCAATACCTGCCAATATCCACTTTTTAAGTCGATGGTTGTAAAAAACTTAGCCCCTCCCAGTAATGTCAAAATGTCATCAATTAAGGGAAGAGGAAAAGAAATTGGTTCAAAATTTTGTTCAAAGATCTGAAGTCTACGCACATCCTTTTCGTCCCATCTTTCTTATCTACTACTACCAAAGGAAAAGCCCAAGGTGACCTAGACCTTTCGATAATACCCGCCTCTAGCATTTCTTTTAAACATTTCTCTACTGTTTATTAATTGGTATCCTATATGGTCTATTTTTAATCGGAGGGTGATTTCCAGTGTCTATTTTCATCGTAACTGTCTCCGTATGTCCTAAGTCAGTGTCTTTTTCGGCAAACAGGTCAATGTTATCCCTAACAAGTTTCTCAATAATATATTTATGTTCTCGTGGCACGTTAATGCTATGCAAGGTCTTAGTATCTTCTTGTTTTGAAATTTCACTTACATTTAAAGTTGCAACATCTTGCTCAGTGATAATTTGACCTTTTCCAACTACTTCCCCTCTTTTAAACTTAAAAAATTTGTTTGTCTGATTAACTATCATAACTGGAATTTTTCTTGAATTACTTACCTTTGCTATTGATTTAAATACCACAAGTCCCGGTTCCTCACTCAGGTAACCCGAGTCCAAAGAAGAAATTTCAAGTAATTCTGAACTAGATATTTCAAAACCTCGATTTACCTTAACTGTACATACCGTTGTGGATTGAGGTCTTAAAGTCGTTTTCTTACATAATCTTAGTATCGAAGAAATGTGAATATCTTCCTCTAACCTGATATAAGTTTTATCAATTCTAATATATCCCAAGTCAAAATACAGGCGGGCGCCATTTTGTTTCAACCATTCACGCCCTAAAATCATGTTCCTATTGATACCTTCCACTATATAAAATTTATGAGTCAAAGTAAGATTTCCCATTTTAAAAATAATATTAGCACAACCCTCTATTTTAAGCGCGTCTCCACTGACAGATTTGATACATGGTCGATCGCGGATTAATTTTGGTTTATCTTTTATATTTTGCCAAATTCTTTTATGAATTAAACAGATATCTGCTCCCGTGTCTACAAGAGCACGGAGTCTTTGATTCCCAATTTTTACAATACAAGAGTTTGGATTCCCAGCCAAAGAAATGGTATAAATTGGAAAAGGGGATTTCTTTGAATGGCTCTCTCCGGCATTGTTACGTCGGAGAGAGCTATTTAGTTTCCCTGACGGTCGTTTTGAGCTGTACGAGTACCATTTCGGCACTCTCTACTAATATGGCCAACCTGGCCACAGTTCCAACACACCAACTCTCCCCGGGAAAATTGTGATGCCCTATTTCTCCCTAATCCCTGTCCCTGTGGACTATTTCTATTTCTTGGACTCCCAAATCCTTGTGGACTAGTTATCTCGTTTATTAGTCTTACTCTACAGTCTTTAGCCCAATGACCCGGCTTTTTACACCTCACGCAACGCCTTGGTCGAAAATGATCAATTTCCATGGGTGTTTCTTTCTGTTCAGGGACATTAAAATTTACTCTGGTTTTTGAAGACACAAACCTTTTGGGTTCCTCGTCTTGTCTTAATGCAAATCGTTTTCGGATATTTTCCCTCATTGCTAATTTCACCGCGTCATTGAACGTACGCGGTTCTTCTCTTAAAACTTTCATTTTCAAATAGTCATAGTAGAGTCCGTCTAAGAACACGTTTATCATTTGTTGTTCGACGATGGGGCGGTCCCCTGCTTGAGGATATGCATCCTCCGCGATGTTTAATAAACGTTCGGCGAATATCTGAACGTTTTCGTTAGGCTTTTGTTTTGTCTTGCGTAATACCGCAAAAGCTTGATGTTGATCATTAATCTCTGCGAAGCGGGAAGTCAAACTAGGTTTTAATTCTAGCCAACTTGGTTCGTCACGTGTAGCTTCCTTATCGTTTAAATATCGACGAATGAAATCACCTACAGGACCAGAACACGACTGATAAGCTATACGCGGAATATCTCTATCTCCTACTCTAGTTAACGTAGCATATTTTTCTATATTTTTTACCCAGTCTTTAAATTTATGAGGCTCTCCTTCGAAATTAGGTACAATTTGTGACACACTTTGAGTATATATTGCAGATGTTAAACCTGTTAATTGACCAGTTACGTGATCATTATGCCTTTGCTGTTCTATAAGAAGTTGCTGAATTTGTTCCGGAGTGGCCATTTGTAATCTTTGAAAAACAAGAAAACGTCTTACCTTTCCCGACGAGTTTACAACGATTCAGATCCTGGTCGTCACGGCACCAATTACTACGTGTCACCCCACGGGCCAGTCGTATAGTGGATGGATCTGGTGGCACTAGTAAAACCAATCTCCGGTTCAACAATTTATTAGAGAACAGCAAAAATGACTTCTTGACCGAATGCGTGTGTTTGTGTCTCTCTCCTGGTTGGGAAAAATGTTGAAGCTTTTATTACAACTTGTAGCTCAACAATTTTCCGACCATAATTATATATAATGATAGAAAATGTCCACTACGGCGTCACAAATATTCCCCAACATCTGCCGTAGTAGACTTCTTCTATATTTATCCCCCCGCTTAGCGAAAGCGGGGGGATCATGTAATACAGTCCGTCCGTACGTACGTACGTTTGTACGTACGTACGTCTGTAGTGGCAAGGCATATCTCTGAAACGGTAAAAGATAGAAACTTGAAATTTGGCATCATGGAAGAGTATATGACCCACTAGGGAATAGACCCCTTAAAATTGGAATTCGACCCCTTGGGGCCAAATTATGAGCGAAAAACGAATTTCGCGATATCCAATAAATGGAGATATCTCCAAAAGTGTTAAAGCTAGAATATTGGAACTTATGTCACTACTTATATTGCCTTTCCCAAGTTGAAAGAGGGTATCAAAATTTTGGTCCCGCCCCTAGGGGCAATGCCCTAAGGAGTTAAAAAATGTCTAAACACGATTGTTCAAGAACTCCTCCTACACCGTAGAAGATAGAAACATGAAATTAGGTACACTAGTAACACTTGAAGAGTTGTCTGTGCCAAAGGTTTCGGAATTTTGATTTTTGCCCGGGGGGTGGGGCTACACCCTAATATGTAAAATCTCAAAATATGGTAAGATCAGTTCATATCCCCACCCCTTAACCATATATATTTTTATTCCACATTTAAAGACGAGTTACATGGTCACCCCCGGGGGTCAGCCCCACCCCCTCATTTGGAAAATTACAAGATATCTCAAAAACAGTTAAGATCCCCACCCCTAAACCATATATATTCTTAGTGGGCATGACAAGACAAGTTTAATGGTCATCCCCGGGGGTCGGCCCCACCCCCCTAATTTAGAAAATTACAAGTTATCTCTAAAACAGTTGAGATCCCCACCCCTAAACCATATATATTCTTAGTGGGCATGACAAGACCAGTTGAATGGTCATCCCCGGGGGGTCGGCCCCACCCCCCTCATTTACAAAATTACAAGTTATCTCAAAAACAGTTGAGATCCCCACCCCTAAACCATATATATTCTTAGTGGGCATGACAAGACCAGTTTAATGGTCATCCCGGGGGTCGGCCCCACCCCACTTATTTAGAAAATTACAAGTTATCTCTAAATGAGATGCCCAACCCTTAACCATAGCTACTTGTATTCGTTATTAAAAGATCAGTTCAGATATTTTAAAATGTTTAATATTGGTGTTGTGTATTTTGTGAAATTTATAGTAAACATTTTGCATTCGACTTTGTCCGAGCAGTAGAAGTCCAATTTCATATTTCTGTGTTGTTTCTTGATATCCAAAGATCAGTGTCAAACTTTTTCTCTATTTATGCAATTTGAAATTATGAGGGGTTCAGACTTTGTGCATTCCGACTTTGCTGGGAGCGGGGGGATGTGCAATCTCCGATTGCTGCGTTTCATTTCAATAAGTAATTGAACAATATAATTTGTTTATAATTTGACTATTACAATTATAGTTTCTGCAGTCCGCTTTCTAAAATATTTAATGACAAATTGTCCGAAATTCAATTTCCTATATGGTCTGATAACATCTTAATTCACTTCAGTATTAGATAAATTATTCCAATAATAACTAAATATTGTTTGTCCATATAACAAGTTCAAATGTTCAAACTTTGTGTAAATTCTTGTCCTAATTAAATATCGGAGTTGTAGTTTTCATCTCAGTTGAAATGCACAGTTTCTTCTTCCATTAAAATGTCCCATATATATATATATATCTATAACTTATATAGTTCTGGATGTTGCACTCGACTGTGTCACACATGTCACCCCAAATCTATATGTATTATGGTTAACGTTTTACAATATGCTGTGTAATTTCAAATTTTGGATAATGTGTTTCAATGAAAAAGTTCCCCTGTGAAATGTATGTATAACCCTATTTAGATACGCACAAATATGGTTGCAAAATCAGTTCCAGATAGATATTGACTATGAAAGAGATTGAAAATTAGTCCAGAAGAGTATTTGCAGCTGTGTAATTAACTAGAACGGAACAAACACTCTAAGGGAATAATGTTACATCGAATCACATTCCTAGAATTTTGAAGTAAAGTAAAATTATGTGAAAATTTAACATACATTTATTACATTGAGTGTGGTGAAATACCGGGATTTCCGAGTGAAATGGAAATTGACAATTCACCCAGTGAAATCGAAAGTCATATTTCACTCTAGGAAGTGACCTAACAATAACCGTCGCCAACGACGTTACTATACAATGGTCGACGCGTAATCATATAAAAACATAATCCCTTGTATTTTATCGTTAAAATTTCTGAATACATGGAATATTTCAATGTAATAATCAGAATAACTAATCTTGAAATTCAAATACCAAAGATCTACAACTCGTGACCAAAAACACTAATAATTCACTCGTGCCCCCGGGTGATATTTTCCGTTTGTTCAAGGGAAGTCCAATGGTAGGGTTGGATTATGTCCCCTTACCTGCAGCAGACAGTCACTGGTACCGAGAAGAGAAGACTCTCAGCATCACCGTCTTCATCAGACTGGAGGAGGGAAGATTCTCAGCATCATCGTCTACATCAGACAGTCACTGGAACTGAGGAGGGAGGACTCTCAACATCAGCGTCTTCATCAGACAGTCACTTGAACTGAGGAGGGAAGACTCACAGCATCACCGTCTTCATCAGACAGTCACTAGAACTGAGGAAGGAAGACTCTCAGCATCGCCGTCTTCATCATACAGTCACTGGAACTGAGGAGGAAAGACTCTCAGCATCGCCGTCTTCATCAGACAGTCACTGGAATTGAGGAGGGAAGACCCTCAGCATCACCGTCTTCATCAGACAGTCACTGGAACTGAGGAGGGAAGACTCTCAGCATCATCGTCTTCATCAGACAGTCACTGGAACTGAGGAGGGAAGACTCTCAGCATCATCGTCTTCATCAGACAGTCACTGGAACTGAGGAGGGAAGATTCTCAGCATCACCGTCTTCATCAGACAGTCACTGCACTGGAACTGAGGAGGGAAGACTCTCAGCATCACCGTCTTCAACAGACAGTCACTGGAACTGACGAGGGCAGACCCTCAGCATTGTTGAGTATTTTATTGCTTTATCATTACTTCTTACATTATAATCGTTGTTTTTATTTGTATGTTTTTGTATGTTTGCTTTGATCCTGAATGATTTGAGTTTGATTAGTTTGTTTGTTTTGTTTGGGTTTTACGCCGTTTTCAGCACATTTTGGCTATTAAGAGAGAGAATTGAGAGAACCACCGACCTTGGGATTTTATTTTGAATAAATAAATATAAATATAAATGAATAAAAAAACTCTATATATGACAGTTAGCATAGCCGAAAACCCGCGTTGATTTAGGCTGATTATTTTCTAACACATGAAATGAAATATTTTGATGCATGCGTACTATCATTTTTTTTAAATTTGTCATTTAAGAAATAATTCATTGGTGTCATGCTCTATGGTTATTATATCATGGTAAGGCCTTATATTTGTTTATATTCTACACGGAGCGTTAGTTTACCATGTTAAAATAACCATAGAGCATGGCACTAATGAATTATTTTGATTCTAATAGGACTATATAAGGCGTCATATACGTGCAGCCATGTCGATTTTAACAAGACAAAAACTTTTACAGAAAAACGTAAAATTTCTTTAAACAAACAAAATATGAAACACGGCAGCCAAGCTGTATATCCTCACGCCCCTGTTGTGTTAATCACAAAATGGACAACTTTTAAAGTGCTAGTAATGCACTAATTTTTATGTTTCTACCACTTAGGATGTAAGAGGAGTTCTGTGACAATCGATTTTGGGATTTTTTTTAACTCTCTTGTTGCTATGCCCCAGGGGTTTCCGAAAAATTCTCATGCCACTTTTGAATTTGCCATATGTTATACTAGTCATGGTTTCAATTTCAGCATTATAGTCCAAATAGTTTAGAAGATTTCACTTTTTACTGGATATCGCGAAATCCGTTTTTTTTTCTTATAATTATGCCCTACGGGTAAATTCCAAAATTCCGAGACCTTCGGCACAATCTACATCAACAATGCTAACAATGATCAAAGTTTCAGTTTTCTATCTCTTATGATTCCTGAGATAATCCTGGACATTACGTACACACGTACGTGAGTACGTATACGGCAAACAGCAAAACATTATCCCCGCCGCTTCGCTAGCGCGGGAATAAAAATCAGACTTACATTTTTGTGAGATTTTAAAGCAAATACCAGCGTTTCAGATCCTGTACAACGTACGATTTTCCGTTTTTGACAGTCGATCTGGCGTCATTTGAATGTATGACGTTATACCTTGGCTTGTAATGTCGCACTTTCTACGGTCATACCATTTCGCGTGACAGTTATCGTTGTTTTTGAGCTTTGCTTAATGTTTGCAAAGCGATATATGTAAAGATAGATTCAGTGAGATCTGAATATGACCTTGAAACTTTATTTTACCAACAAAATACAACAGTTTATAGTGATTTCGTGTGTGCTTCACGCTTCACGTGAACAATGTATTGTACGCATGTGTCAATAATAATTGTTCTATATAGAACACGTTTGTGTTTCTATAGCGAAAGCGGCACGTCATATTAGAATAAAAAATTAATAAACTAAAAAAAAAACACACACAAACAAAACAAGGTAGAACTACATGCCATCTAGTAGATGGTTGGTAATGCATTAAAATCGTGCTTAATTACAATTAAAAGAATCCCAGAAAGAAACGATCATTCACGAATTAAAAAAAAACAATATCTATATATATCTGAATAGATGAAAAAAAATTAAATAATAATTCCGATAATGACAATGAACCGTAAGATAGTTTCGATATGTACGACTAATGACAAATATATATTATATCAATAAAATCTAAGGCTGTGTGTTGATTTTACATTACGTGTTGGGTTACTTTTCATTTGTTTTTTTAAGTAATTCTCTCTTTTACTTCCACTTATGATTGACATTTTGTGTGGTCTAAAAAATTTGTTCAGAATTTTCATAATATCATTCCTGCTTTCCTCTTTTCTCTGGTAATGGAGGAACTTTTAATGTATCTTTCATCTCGATATAACTTGGGTCTCTCTCTTCTTTCTCTGTCTCCTCTGAGGTTTCTCCATTCACTTCTTCATTGACCCTTGGTAGGGATTTAGGAATATGTTTCATGTTCATTGGAAACGGTAATTTTATTCCCTGGATTTTTTTTACACGTCCTGAAAAGGTTGACAACTTTTTAGCGTTTGTAACGGATGTGGTTGCATTTTGAGGTTTTGGTTCTGTCATTGGCTTCTCTTGTAATTTTGGGGATGCGGCTGAGTTTTTTCCAAATGAAACTAATTGTTGCTCCTTATTGATTTGCTTGATTGGTTTTTGTTGAAGTCCTATTGTGACGTCATCGGTGTCAGATGGCTGAATATATTTTCCACGCTCGTCGAAGTCTACGTGTTGAACGTCAATAGGCGAATCCGTTTCTTGGACCATTTTCTCCTTCTTTTTAGAGTATATCCCGTATTTTTTTGGAGGGTCCTTTATTTCCTCTATCTCATTTTCGATATTTGGATCTTCTGATACTTGTCTTTTTGGTTCCTCTCTTTTGGTGGTTTTAACATTAGTTGACTGCAGATCAGACGTTCGAGCCTTTTCGTACGTTATCCTTATCTTACAACAACAGCAGCATAAAAACTTCTCTCCTTCCGGTTGCTCACTGTTTCGATATTGCGGTATGTCATCGTAGATTGGTTCTTCCGGTTTCGACAAATCAAATGTGTCAGAACTACTGCATGTACTACGTGGGTTACTACTGTCTAATATAAAAGTTTTAGAAACTCGATCAAGAAAATTTCCCGCTACATTTCTTATGGTTCGAATGTATTCGGAACGTCTCGGGACTTTTGGTATTTGATCAACATTTGGTAGGTTATCACTATAGTTTGGAAGATCTGAACGAACAGATGGCTGAGATTGGAGTGATGTCTGTGCCGTTAATGTGTCTCTATGCTCTCTATTATTCTTTGTGTACCATCGTTCCAAACGTTTCAATCTACAAAAAATAGTCAGAATCACGTATTTGTATTTATATAGTATTTGTAAAAAACCAACTGCGAAATTGTAGCTTTTTATATTGTTCTTTTATTTTTTATGTGCTGTCTGTACATATATTTAAAACAGCAACCAAAAAGGGACTTAAAGAGCAATTCTGTTAATATTTTGATTCCAAATTCAGGTGTTTGTTTTTGACAACTATCGACAAGAAAAATAAAATGCATAAATCGTCTGAATTACAATGTATATATATAACCCGTTGCGATAGGACATTCATTGGCATTCTCTGTATAACAATTGCAAAATATTTAGGACACCCATAAGAACAAGAGACTCCCAAGAGCCCGAATCGCTCACCTGTTACTTTTTGTGTAGATCTTGCATCAATGATTATTTTTGCTATTTAATATATACTGTTGCATTTTTCGTCTAAACATTGACTTGGACAGCTAAAATACAGAATCCTGAACTCAAATGTACATGGTTGCTAGGGACTTTTTCATGGGTTGCTATGGACTTTTTCAATGACCTTGGTTCTAGATTAACATTTTGACTTGTACAGCTAAATTATAGGGTCCTTAACCCAAATATATTTGGTTGCTACTGACTTTGTCAATGGCATTGACTCTTGACCTTCCATTTTGACTTGAACAGATAAATTTTAGGGTCCAGAACCAAATATATTTGGTTACTAGGGACTTTTCCATCAGTTGCTCTGGCCTTGACCCTTGACCCCCATATTTACTTGTAAAGCTAAATTATAGGGTCCTGAATCTAAATATATGTGGTTGCTATGGACTTTTTCATCGGTTGCTATGGACTTGTTCAATGACCTTGACTCTTTACCCTTCTTTTTGACTTGTACAAGTAAATTATAGGGTCCTTAACCCAAATATATATGGTTGCTAGGGACTTTTTCATAGTTTCCTATGGACTTTTTCATTGGTTGCTATGGACTTTTTCAATGACCTTGACCCTTGACCCTCCATTTTAGTTGTACAGCTACCATTTAATTTATTTCAAGTTATCCTCTTAACAAATGTGACAATATGTCAGACCATTATTAAGGCTCCCAAACGAAGTGGGAGACTTATAGATTTTGATTTGCGATTTTTATCGAACATTTTTTTTCTTCCTCTCCCATTTTGTTCGTTCGAGTTCCCAATAATCGTCAGAGATATGGATCTGATATTTTCCATGATGAAATATCAATGTTACTAGATGTGCCTAATACTATTCATTTTTTTTTATGGGGGTCACTGAGACGTATAATGAGTAGTTCAAAGAGGCTAAGGGTTTACAATAGGACCCTATGGGGAAATTTTCTTTTCATCGAAAAACTCTACGAGAGTGACCAATAACCATCTCATATCATATATTTAATAATACACCGTGAGAACACCTATTAAATGACATATACCTAGTTCCTCTAGGTGGATCATCCCTACCCCACAAAGTCGATAATTTTGAAAAATATCATATTCAATTAAAATCCATAGCTTTAAATCATACATTTTATTATTCTCCGTAACAGGACGCATTAAATGACATGTACCTCATTCTTTCAGTAGGGTGATCCTCACCCCCATAAATCAATAAGGTTCAATTATCTCATAAATTTTCGGCGGTCAAAAAGGGGGGTCATCCTCGCCCCTCAAATAATACTTTTTAATTATTTCAAAATCCGTAAAAATGTTTATCCCTTTAACACGTTTTAATACGCAATGTTTAAATCTCATAAACCATTTAAATATTGATACAAGGAAAACATCAATGGATCAGACATAATATGTAACAATAGATATTATTTCATTTGCTTGGTCATACATTAAAAAAAAAATTCTTGTTGTGTTGCAATGTATTGTTTTATATTAATATGATTCAATGAAGTACGTTTACTGATGAGACCCATGTTTTTGTTTACATTTTATGTAAGGACTCAGTCTTGTTCTGGGTTTCAAAGAGTCAACACCTTTTTATTTTTATTTTTTACATGCTCGTGATCAAGACCATATTGGTCGAAACGTTGGGTATTTTTAACTTTTTAGTTTGTTGTTGTTTTTTTACGATTTTATATTTGGTTTTTCTCGACTTGTTTATTTCTTACATTTCAGTCGCTTTATGCCCCTTTTGACAGCTCACCATTTCCATTTATTTTTCATGTTATCTCATGATTCAAATTACACTGACTTGATGTTGGGAGGACTTATCATGGCAGGTAAGAAGTCTTATTATTATTTTTATTTAATGAAACCGAATGCATTTTATTACACCATACAATAAAATCAGTTCTCGTAAACGGTTTATAAATATTGGGATATCAGTTACTTCGTTTGGGAGACTTAGTAACGGTTCACTGTCACAGTTATTACTCGTTTTTACTGATAATTACTGTTTACATGTAAATAATTTTTCAAGGGCAAAAACTTCCATAAGGGGTCAATTGACGATTTTGACTTATTTGTAGGTCTTACTTTGCTGAACATTTTTGCTGTTTACAGTTTGTTCTTGTCTATAATAATTTTCATGTTAATAACCTAAAACTGCAAAATTTCCTTAAAATTAACAATTCAGGGGCAATAACCCGAAAATGGGTTGACCGATTCATCTGAAAATTTCATGGCAGGTAGATCTTGACCTCATAAACATTTTTACTCTCAGTTTAGCTGTAACTGCTTTAGTTTTTGAGATATGAACCAAAAAGTGCATTTTGCGCCTATGTTCTTTTTTACCCATGGCAGCCACGTTTCTCGATGGACAAAAAAATAAAACACAAAGTTTATACCAGAAACCCTAAGGATCTTTCAGCCTAAGTGTAGCTGGAATTTATTCAGTGGTTTCTGAGGAGAAGATTTTTGAAAGTTTACAAAGATGACCAAAAAAAAATGAAAAATTGCCTTTAAAGGGCAAAAACTCCTATAAGGGGTCAATTGACAATTTTGGTCATGTTGACTTATTTGTAGATCTTACTTTGTTGAACATTTTTTTTCTGTTTACAGTTTGTCTTTACATATAATGATATTCAAGACAATAGCATAAAACTGCAAAATTTCCTTATAATCAACAATTCAGGGGCAATAACCCAACAAAGGTGATTCGTCTAAAAATTTCATGGCAGGTAGATCTTGACCTGATGAATATTTTTACCTCGTCAGTTTTGCTATAAATGCTTTAGTTTTTGAGATATAAGCTAAAAACTGCAGTTTACCAATATGTTTTATTGTTAGCCATGGCGGTCATGTTTCTCGACGGACAATAAAATAAAACATAAACTTTATTCTAGATACCCTAAGGATCATTCAGTCTAAGTATGGCTGTAATTGGTTCAGTGGTTTCAGGGGAGACGGACGCCGGACGAGGGACGGACGACGGACGCCAAATGATAGCAAACGCTCACATTTCCTTTTAGGACAGATGAGCTAAAAACGATAGTAAGCATATTTTATCAATAAACAAAACTATTTGATATTGCTTGGAGAAAAAAAATGTAAAATTTGTGAAAATGCGGCATCACTGACTTCCTTTTTGTACATCATGTTGAGATCGAGCAGTGTTTATATATATTATCTGCATTTTGACAGCTAGATATCGTAAAATATCGTCCCGTGAGCCAGAATATTCTGTCGAGCGGGGTGATATTTTACGATATCTAGCTGTCAAAATGCAGATAATATTTTTATAATCTTAATTACTTATCTGAAACGTAAATATTTGTAAACTTTCTGAATTCTCCCAAAAGTTTTCGCGGGAAAAGTATGGATTCTTCTTCGCAACGACAAGTTTTCTGTTACGTTGTTTGCCATACCATTAAGTATATATTTCCTGAATGTTCATGTAAAATATCTTATAAACGATATAAAAACGGACAATAAGTTGTATTTTCATGTTTTAAAAAACAAAATCGGTATATGGAAATCTTTTTTCATGATTTTCCGAGAAACTAAAGCACCCGCTTTCAAACTTGCAACCTCCTTGACGTCATAGTCCTACTCCATTCGCGAAACAACTTCTGACTAAAATATGCGCAACGTAAAATAATCACTCAAATTTAACCAAAGTGACGACATATTTAAACAACATTTAGTCGTTTTTGTAATAATTCAGGCGAAAATATAGACAATAAAAATAAATCGTACATTAAAAAATTTGATTTATTCGCAAATAATGAAATGCATTTGGAAAGAGCGGAAAGAAGTCCCAGCAGACATTATCGGCATCGAGCAAAGACACATTTTGTTGATTTCACTTTTAGAAATTTCTTCATCATTCATTTAAATAAATCTCCATAATATAAAAAGGAACACCAAATCTTGATATATTTATTAAGATTTTGCAATTTTGAAAACTATTTGTTAAGTTCTAAGCTGCCAAACGTTGGGAGAATTTGTTGATAAGTCCTGCTGACTGTTGATAACTCCTGCTCAGCGCACGCGCTTCTTGATACGAATTTTTCGGAGCTGCTGAACAAGCTGATAGAATCACAGGGGAGGATGATAGCATAGAATATAAACCACTAGTGTCAATACAACCGAACGAAATATGCTTTCATTCTTTATTTTTCCTGGCATGATTCTTTAGGTTTATTTCCAGGTTTTTAGTGAACTAGAAATGGATGGATGGATGAATTATTGTTTAACGTCCAGTGGCAACCAGATGCATATCAGGACGAGAACATGTTGATATGATAATGAATATGATCCCTGCTTTGTACTAGTCGGATTTTTAATGTGCTAGCTCACGAGGTAACTGTCCGCAGGAAGACATATCACCTCACTCGGACACATTATACTGACTCCGAGCCGACCAGTCTTTGCTCTTACTCCTAGATGCCGCGTGCTTGGCGGAGAAGCAGCAAATACCAATTTTTGGTTTGACACGGCCGGGGATCGAACCCGCGACCTTCCGCACTCGGGTCGAGCACGCTACCACGAGACCACCGAGGCGGTTAACTAGAAATGGAACTAATATTATTGTCTAGAATAAGTCCCAGACCGAAAAAAGTACTATTCGTTATTTTTTGTTTATAAAGAATTAGTATATTTATTCTAACGTAGTTCTGATAGGCTAACTTCCTACATTTCAGTACTGGCTTAAAATGTTAAACCTTAAATCTATTTATCATAAATTTTCATTTTTGCGCATACAGTTAATGCATCTCGAAGGAGCGAAAATCAACTCGAGTTTCCATTGGATAAGAAATAATTCATCATGTTGTATCTGAACGGTTTTTCTTACAGTTTGCTGTTGCAAATTTAGTTTCCTGACCAAACGAGCTGGAAAATATCACCAGCCCCACTTGCTAGAATGTCAGTGAATTGATATATTAATTTACAGTCATATATATTCTTACACTTGTTGGAAGTAAGTACACTAGTACTACCGGTATCTCCCTCATACATAAATTTCATCGCTTAAATGATTTTTTCTTTACTCTTTTTTGTAATTTCGGTATTTAGATATGCTCTGCGCAATTTTCAAACACATAAGAAACCGAAACAATGATAAAATATCCAGACAGTTATGGGTCTCCCTTCCTCAGTTATAATGACTGTTATGTGAAAGAAACCACTGTACGTGTTCATGAATTTAAAATTTGAGCAAATATTTCATTTAAAGTTTCCAAAGTCGTATTTGGAGGGTCTTTTACATTTTTAAAATACATATTTCTTATTTCCATATTTCTTGCAATTGAAAAAGAAATGAACTGCAGCCATAAACTGAAGAAAAATGCATCAACAATGGTATGCTATTCATATGGGACGTGACCTTAATTATATTAAGTTGAAAAAATAACCTAGCATTTCCAAATCTCATGCATTGATACTGAAAACATAGTGGTCCTGGTAAACCCTTCTAATCTACATCAAGTAAAAAGAACAGGTTCCTTTGTTGCCCAATCTTTGAAACTTTGGACAGGGACTCTCAGTCAGTATATTTTAGGGACGAGATCAAAAGTTCAATGTCGGACAAAAAACTTAATTCCCCCCCCCCCCCCCCCCCACCCCCACCCCCCTCTTAACTTAATTTGGGAAAAATTGATTGACCAATATAGGCGTATACAAAAATCGATGTCGGATAACAAAACTTCCAGTGATTTTTACCCTCCCCCCCCACCCCCAAACTATTTGAATTAAGTTTTTTATCCGACATTGAACTTTTGATCCCTTACTTTGTTTAACTGTTGTTTATTTCGTTTTTACCACAAGCTTTTCTTGCTCATATGACAAAGTTTCATTCATACATGTTTTCTATTGAAGAATTAGTAAAACCTACAATATCGTATAAATTTAGAATGGTTGCCCGTGCTGCATATTACAATGACGATAGACCTGTCAAATGACTAATTACCTTTAATTTTTGACGTTCACTACGAATTGGTTTAAAGTGTCAAAATGATATTCACATTGGATTTTATCGTCCTTATATGTTAAGAAACATGAGATACCACAATTTTCAAAAGCCAATTGCGTAGCTAGACAAAGAATTCGAAGCCCATCACCAAACAGGAAGCTAACGTGTTCTGTGGAAATGGAAATGGGCATTTTACCTTAAATAATTAAATGCTGTTTATGCTTTAAAGAAAAGAAACCTGTGACATGAAAGCCACTAGGGCAAGGGTCCCTAGAGCTGTACCCGTCACTAGGACAAAGGTCCCTAGACCTGTATCCGCCACTAGGACGAGGGTCCCTAGACCTGTATCCTCCACTTGAGGAAGAGCCCAGTGAAAAGAAATGATTGATTAACTATGAACAAGAGGTTTCCTGTTTTGCAAATTCATTTATACTTAATCCAGTTAATTTGATTAACATCATACAGATATGTAATTATTTGAGCCAAGCTTTTGATTTTCATAATAAAAAATTAATGTCACGTTGGTCTATCATAAGTATTGTGATATAGGTAGCTATAATTAAATGTAATGTAGTATGTTCTATTTACATTATTTGTCATGTTTTATATGTTGTACACGTGGAATATGCATAATATTATATGTGCTTGGTCCAATAAAATAATTTGATTTGATTTATTCTTTACCATGATGTTGCAATCGGAATTTTGGATCGCAACTCGTATGCTTTGTTTTTGCTATTTTCGTCGCAGGCGAGTTAAAAAAGGGTCATGTGTTCCAAAATAGTTATGTGCTCACTGGACCATATAAATGAGGTCAAAACCAATAGTTTTACATGTCCTCCCTGTAAGTAGTTTTCGATATGACCGCCAAAATACACCTAAAATACGAAGCTGAAAATCTACACTTATAATCTAGACATATTTTAGATCCGTCGGATGACTTCTTACCTCTTTTTGACGTTCACTAGTAGGCACAGAATACAAATCAACAGGAGGAAACAAAACAATGAAACGCCTGCTCCACCTACGGAAATACATGTATGTTAATAAGTGACGATCTAAAGAAACCATATTCATTGTAAGTTAAAATGAAGTGTTAGGGGCTTAGGATGATATTCTTTATTATCCTCCAAAAATCTTTTAAAGCGAAAAATACGCAATTAAACTTGGTGTCTTACGTCTAGAAAGTTTTGTGAAATAGGCTGCAGGAACACTGAATACTGAACGCATGAATTTTAACATGACCACACCAAATTGATTTTTAGTTCTTTGGATTTGGTATGGCGACATTTAATTTTCATTTTTTTCTCAGGCGAAGATCAAATTTACGTGCGGCATAATTTTTTTTAACTCAAATATTGCCAAAAATAGAAACAAAATCTCTATTTTAACCAAATTTAGGAGCGGGTTAACACTTTATTTCTTGAAAAATGAAGAATTTGGGGCGAAATTTCAGCATTTTAAAAATATTCTAAAAATTTACAACGTTTAAAATCGGAGCAACCAAATCCAAAGAACTAAAAATCAATTTAGTGTGGACTAAACTCGGAAAACAAACTCTTAACATCACTAACAAAATTCTTTTTATAAATGCATTTCTTTTCGAATGTCTAATCAGTAACGTCATGAAAAAGTTTTTAGATTTTAATCGTCATTTACTGTTTAATTTTTCTCCTGAAATTTATTAGGAACGATGAAGAAGTTTGAAAAAAAAATGATTACTCTCCTAACAACAAACTCTGAAAACATTTTTGGGACCGGTACAAATGGAGCATAGACCTTTTTAATACATGTACTTGTAAGCCATTGGGCGCACATTCTTTTTTCAAAAGTGAAATGGTGAAAATTAGAAACTGTGTCTGTCCCTAACCATAACAATAACCCCTAAACATAATCCTCTTTCCAACATGAACCTTACAATATCATCAGTGTTTGGAAGTATGTTATTTACTCAACATGACGGGACACAGCTACAGGCATGGGACAATTATTTTTACTGGAATCTAGACCATGAAACATGCTGTTTTTTCTCCCTAGAATTTATTTTGTACCGGTCCTATCCCTTGAATAGATATTGCCCAGCCCCTTTAGCTAAAATAAACACCCCCTACTAAAAGTCAACATAATATACGTACCAAATGTCGCCAGGAATTTCCATTCTTCGATATTCCATTTGCCATCTGTGAAAAATAAACATGATTATACCTTAAAGTATAGTTAAATAAATCTATTGGCTAATAAATGATCACATGACATAGAATAATTCAGATATTTCATTATAATTGGTGGTACCGGGGAATAACCTCGACAAAATTCATTTAACCGATGAATAACCCTATTATTCCCCGCAGGTGAATAACCCTTACAATCGATATGTTACACAAGAATATTTGTTCGGTATAATAAAACAGTTACGGTCCTATGAGTCGGGAGATATCCAAAATGGTCAACCCTGCTGAAGGGTTATTCAGCGGGCCCTAATTGTATATTTTAAATAATTATTGCCAACGAAAACATTATGTATTGCCACTTTCCCTTCAATCTAATTAAAAACCGATCTCTAATCGCTCCCGTTTTCTGATATGTCGCGTGGGAGATCTAACGAAACCCGCTTTGAGGTCACATGTGAGTGAACTGGAACTTATGAATTTATAATGATATGCAAATGAGTTGACTTCCTATCAATAAGCCAATCAAAAAGGTTTTCCTTTAGATCTAATCGTTAAAGAAGATCCGAATGAATTCTGGGGACTGACGATTTCTTCGTTAATAAAATGAGTTACATCCCTTTACCACACGATCAACTTCCAAGATCGCCGAAGCCGCAATTTCATTGGTCGAACTGGACATACCTACGAGGTCACTCACATGTGATGTGACCTCAAAGCGGGTTTCGTTACACGGTTTTTAATTAGATTGCTTTCCCTTGTACATGTTGTATACACATTTCTTATTTCTATCTTAAACAATGGTCTATAATGTATTTGACTATTTACAAACAAAAAATTAAGCAATGCTATAAATGGCAAAATTTGATTTCAGTTGTATCAATTCCAACTGTCTGTGGTAAATATCATGTAAAACTCAGACATTTACATTTTGGAAAAAGTAAATAGCTACCATATATGTACAAGATGTGCACAATTCATCGATTTACGACTCATCAGTTGTGCCCAAAATGTTCAAAAACAGAACAACAATCCAAGAGGTTGAAGAGCGAAGTCAAAAATACCTAATTAAATTAAGGATGATCGCTGGTCTAATAGGAAATAAATAGGATTTGAAATAGGTGTTTTAGTTTGAGAGAACATATGAATAGTAAACAAATAAGCAAGAAAGAAATATAGGTTCATGTGCTCATTTTAGAGCTATAAGACCTTGAAAATTTGCAGGAAATGGGTTTTCTCTGGATTTTTCATTGTCTTTGCATTGACAACTTCAGTCTCTCAAAAATGTATGAAAAAATAAAAAGGATTTCAAAAGATTTCTTCAAATACCATTTTAGGGTATATATGATTGAATTATAAAAGAAAAAGTGGGGGTTCATGGGCAAAATATTTTATGTTTAAGAAATGGATAAAACCCGAGGATTCCGAAAATCTGACAAAAAGACCAAAACATGACCAGCGAGCATGCTTTAAGTAATCAACTTTGAAATAGCTATTGCTCGGAACAATTGCATTTCAAACATTGAAATTCCATCATTAGAATTTTTCCTTCTTAGATATTAAATTTATGGAAGATGGACCAATCAACAGTTTCATGATAGTCCCCATTGCATGGAATAACAGTTGCATAGAACAGTAAAATTTCAAACAATACAATTAAAAATATTTCTCTGGAGAATTTCCTAGCATGTTGCTTCAATTATAATAAATAATGAATAAACAGCTGCGCCACGAGCGCATGATACGCCCGTCGTCTTGTGAAAAAAGCAAAATAAATGTTTTTGGAATCCTCCTTTATTTAGTGGAGCTGCTGGTGGTATGTATATGGAAACCCGGAAAAACATAAGCGTGTAAACTTTTAAGCAATAGAGATACGGCGCGAAATGTGACCAAAAAAGACTACCATTTTTACCAAAAAGCTCAATAAAAATTCAATAACTCAAAAATAAAATTAAGTATCATCACGAAAAAATATACAGATCTTCAGATTAATATAACTAAGAAGTGTGTAAAGTTTTATGCAATAATCGTAAATCGTTTTTGAGATACGGCGCGACATGTGAAACCCCCCCTTTTTTTACAAAAAAACTCAATAACTCTAAACTAATATTTTGAATCATCACCAAAAAGTATACAGATCTTTAGATTAATATAACTAAGAAGTGTGTAAAGTTTTAAGCTTTAATCATAAATCGTTTTTGAGATACGGCGCGACATGTGAACCCCCCCCCCTTTTTTTTTTTTTACAAAAAACTCAAAAACTCTAAAATAAAATATTGAATCATCACCAAAAAGTATACAGATCTTGAGATTAATATAACTAGGAAGTGTGTAAAGTTTTATGCAATAATCATAAATCGTTTTTGAGATGCGCCGCGACATGTGAAAAAAAAACACACTTCTGTTTTAGTTACAAAGTCCCGTAACTCAAAAAGTTTTAATCTTATTTTCACCAAAAAGTATAAGTATACAGATCGTTTGACCATCATAAGAAACAACTATGTTAAGTTTCGTGAAATTTGGATGATTTGTTCTCAAGTTATGGCGCGACATGTTTACGACGGACAGACGGACATTTGTATACCATAATACGTCCCGTCAAAATTTTGACGGGCGTATAAAAAGGAACTTCTAGGGACAATTGTATTTTTTCGATTTGTAAAATTTCCTGGAGATTTTCTGGGAAACGTCCGTGCCAGTCGATGTGATCATACGTTAAGGAAATAAATAATGAAATTTCAATTCATGCAAATTACTGTTGTCATGGATAATTGCCTTGATAGTACATATTCAAATATTTTGCAACACGGCTTTTGCATCTTTGATGCCCATTGCATATTTTTGGGGGAGGGAGTACCAATCAAAAGTATATTAAGGTAATAAACTGAAAAGGCAGTTGCTTGGAACATATTAATATCAAATATTTGAATTCAATCTTTGGTAAGAAATGTAGCTGCTCAATTTAAAAATGACCATAGCCTAATGTGTTGAAAGTGATTAAATTCAAATACAGATGCGGATTTAGACGGGGTACATCCTGTGCGCACCACCTATAAAGCGCACAGGAAATTTGAAAAAAACACAATGTGGAAAAAGGGCCATAAAACACAAAATCATCTCGCCTCGATATGATCGGCGAAATTAGTTTAATGTTGCACCCCTCTTACCTAAAATCCCGTATCCGCCCTTCAGTGTTGCAATTCGGACAAAAACCTGGATGTAAAAGTGATCTAGAAATATGTCACTGTAAACGGTTAAAGTACAAAGTATACGAATATATGATACTATGGCATTCTAAACGTTGTAAAATTCAATGATCAAGTTATTAATGTTCAAAATTATTTATCTGTATTGGAAATCACATTATTCAGTGTCACGTGATTTATATTAAAAACCAGGTTATTTGTATTCAGTAATTCGTTTTTTTTTCAATATTGAATTATCAGTATTCAATATTTCGACATTTATGTTAAATATGAAATTATTTGTATTCAATATTTCGATATTTTTTCCAATATTGAATATAAATACCGAAATATTAAATACAAATAACATCACTTTGAATATAAATATCGAAGTAAGTGAATTAAATACAAACCGTCAACTAGAAAGAGACACAAATTATAAAATATTGAATACAAATAACTTCATATTTAATGTCAATATCGAATTACTGAATACAAATACGTAGATTTATATTAATATTAATATAAATATAGAATTTACAGATAGCCATATGCTACTTTTTAATCAAATATTTGAAGTTACTTACCAGATGGGATAGTAACATTTGTCGTTAAATTGTTGTTTTGCATCTGAAAAAGTCAAATAAAATATGGGTAAATCGGATGTGGCGCCATTTTACATGACAAATGAACGTATGCAATACCGGAACTTAATACAGAATCCAGTGAAAAAAGAGTAAAAATTTTATATCAAAACTTGATTTGTTAATACAAAATTTTACTACTGGAAAGAAAGGAGAAAGGGACAGCAAAAGCTGGCATATATAATATACATGTAGATTTTTGAAAAACCAAGAGGGCACGGAGATTCATTTTCCTGAGAATGTGGATAGACAACAAAACGGATTACACGAAAGGTCCACAATGACACACTAATCACTTCACGTCATCCAATTTCCAAACCCTCAGACAAAATATAATATAAAGGTCACAAAACAGGAAAGTCTGACTTGGCGTCATCCTCCCAAGTCACGGTTTTGTATCCACATGCGTTCCTGCAAACCCCTGAAAACATTCATTCATATTTTACGGGTCGGAAATGAACAATTTTCATTTGTTGTTTCTCAAGTACAAAAGAGAATCTATTTGCGTCGGATGTAGAATTTTTTAGGTCATACATCAGGCGGCGATATTTTCCACCCGCTAAATATGAATTAGTGTTGTCAGGGGTTTGTAGGAACGAACGTGGATACAAAACCCTGACTTGGGAGGATGGCTTGGCATAGAAAGTGAGCGGTAGTAAGGTAAAACAGGCCTTATGTGTATCTAAACCTCCCCCGTGTCTATCCTGACCATCTGTTGTATAAAACACGCCAACACGGCTACCGATAGTCCGAGATTGCTCTGACGTCTGACGGCCTTAGCATATCACAAAAAGGCCGTCAGACGTCAGAGCAATATCACAAAAAAGAAGGTCAGACGTCAGAGCAATCTCGGACTAGGTTACTGATAGAAAGAAACGTTAAAATTGGTTGAACGCTACATAATTTAGATAGCAGGTAAAAATATGTTCGTTTTAACATTAAAACTAGCAGAGACTCCCATGTCCTCTGCTTTATTAAATTAAATAATGTGAAATAATACTTCCATAAAGGTTTTAATGGAGTTCAACAGAAATCGGCAATATTCGTGAGAACACAATTTAAAGTCAATTGAAGAAAGAGCAATATTTACAGGATAACATGAAATGTCATATTTGGGGCTCTTACTATGAAAACATTTTGAAGTATTCCTCCGAGTATCTGCAGGTTATCGGGGATGGTGAGCAATGTTTTTTAATAGCCAAAAATTATTTAGGAGATATCAAGTAGGGTCAAACCTGCGTTAAAGGCCACCTCTATATAGCAAATAACTGTCTATAAAGGGCACAGTGAAAAAGTCCCATCCACCAACAAAGCATGTAAAATTAGCCTCTGTATAGAGGGCATCTGTTCATTAAGGGCACTTTGTTCTGGTCCGTTGGGTGCCCTTTATAGACAGGTTGACTGTATTTGCTATACAACCATACGTTTTCAACCTGCACTGGTCGTAACTAATCGCTGTTACACCAGGATTGGAAATACAGAAATTATTAACATAACATTAAGATTTAAAGAAATATCTGAAAGAAAAAAGCTGTGGAATATGGTCCCAAGGACTAAACATAAAATTATGATGATCCAAACCGTTGAGACACTTTGGCACTTATTCGCCTAACAATATTAAACAAGTTTTTCAAAAATGTGGAAACTATGAAATTAAGCGGTTTTCAATTTGAATTGAGGAAATTGAGACATATTTACGAAAATATGCAAATAATGTCATGTTTCATTTAAATTAATTTCAGGTCGATATCCGTCAGGAAAAGCTAAACCATATTTTTTGTTTACATAAAACCAACAATGTGTTTAAAATAGGCTTTTTACTTGACGTTTTTCATTAAGCCGAGGGTAAACTTCGTTAAATTAAAACACAAAATAGGAGTTGAAGCTATATGTTTAGCATTGATTAGCAGTTGACTATTGAAAGATACTTATCTTAACAAACTATTTTTCAAATTTTATCAAGATATATTGAGCCCATCTAAGTCGACACGTTTTTTAATTTACCCGAAAATTGCTAATTTTGTGATTTTTCGTGCGTATGAGATTTTTTATGGACAAGGCGACTTAACTCCAGAACAACATCTGGCTTGCGTCAGGTAACAGTAGATGAGCCTAAGGAAATGTTACTAGATAAGTCTAGTGAGTCTTGTACCAGTCTTTTTAGCAACTTTAAAACTCTGATCACAGATACAAAGAACTTGGCAATATTTTGTAACCATTTTTCACCATTTTAGTAACGATGATTAAAGTTTTTTGGAATATTTATGAATATTTACACTGGAGACAATAAGAAAAATGTTTTCATATACTTATTAATAAAGTTTCATTTTTCTAAGTAGAAAGGCTATTTAAAAGTTTTAGATTTTTTATATTTCCTTCTTAGGTATTATATAAATGAATAGTTTTTAAATTCGTGGTCATGCAAGGTCAAAATCATATAAGTATTCTCGGAATTCACGAGATGCTAATGAAGTACACAAGGAACATACTGCTGGATAAAGTTTCGATTTCGTTTGTGATGTCTGAATGGCGCTTTGTCGTTCAATGCTGTGTCTGTGTCTTAGCTATAGAATTACGGAACATACAGGGGACAAGATCTACTGTTAACTCCAATATACATGATACCATTTTCAGCTTTTAATTATTTAATTTTGTTTTCTATCCATTTTATACTGATGCTCAAGAAGTATTAATTTTAGAAATACTCATCGAGTATACAGGAAAGGCGATCGAAGAAACGTTTGAGCTATGAGGCCATCCTCTTTCGATGTAGATTACTTTTTGTTAGTATTGAAATCTTGTAAATTTAAATATTAGAAAATATAAATGAGAAACAATTTTGTAGGTAATTTTGAGCATTTGAAATAATTTGAAAAAAAAGTTATAGGGTCCACAATTCGCTCGAAAAAAATATAGTAGGACTAGAGATATTACAATTAATTCAATTGGAATTAGCTCTCTTTGGGTGGTGTTGGATTTTAACTGTGCCCGTGAATGCCATTTGTGATTACTATTCTACAATTGTGTTTATCTTTATGTTGAAATGTAATTGCTATGCTCATTTGGGCCCATTAATTGGAAATAAACGTATCTTATCTTGTCTTTTCACCTGGAAACAAATAGTAATTTAGTTTGAAAAGAAATTTGCATCCTCCCAAGATAGGGTTTTGTATCCATGTTCGTTCCTACAAATTCCTGACATCACACATTCATATATGTGATTCGAACATATCGCCGCCTTGTGTGTAACCAAGAAAATTCTACCTACAACGCAAATGAAGGAGGAGGATGCTTGGATGCTACGAAAATACAGATTCCCCCGACTACAAATCAAATCCTCCCTTCAGATATTTTGGAATATACGGGTCAAAAGTAAGATTTTATATGATCTTTGCTTCCCTAATGCAACGCTGCTAAAATGCGCTTTGGTTATCATTATCATAGTGAAAGCGTGAAATTATTAACAGTTAATACGACTGACTCTTGATGGGACTGTTTTAAAGAGTTAACATAAATTTCTAAACGTTTTCAGGAATAACCACAATGCAAAGTTTTATTTTGGGATTTCGAGTTGTTCTTGCAATTTGGCATATACGGCTCCAAATTTTGGATTCGATTCTGTTAGGGCACCAGAAGATTTTTTTTATCTCACACTTTTTAACTTTTATGTGTATGGCAAGCCGTTTTACTATTTATTCGAACTTCAAGATATCTAATTAACTTTATAAGATACCTTATATAGTTTATAAGATATCTCATATAATTTTCTTTATAAGATATCTTATAAATTATATAAGATATCTTATGATAAATTACTAGTATATGAGATATCTTATAAACTATATGAGATATCTTATAAACTATATAAGATAACTTATAAAATATATGAGATATCTTATATAAAAATATTTATAAGATATCTTATAAAGTATATAATATATCTTATAAAAACTATATTATATAATATATCTTATATGAGATATCTTGAAGTTAGAATAAATAGTAAAAAGGCTTGCCATATATGGGTATTTTGGTGTATCCATATTAAAATCTGGTAACCTACAAAAATATTGAAGAAATACCAAAGAAGAGTTTAAGTAAAACCTTTTAGGTTTAGCTTTTGTGCAAAATTCTAGACTACGTTTCTTTTTTGCCTAAACAGATTTAATTCTGTCAAATTAGGTATCCCTTGTCAATTTCGTGGCGCATTAATACAGTATAAAGAATTCGGAAAAATATTATATATTAAACATTATGTGATTCGATCCATTGTATATGCACATTTCATCCCATTAGATTTCTGAAAGTCAGAAATGTAGAAAGCCGAAATATAACTCGAAATTCTGTCCAACAAATTCAAATCCTAAACGATAATAGCAGATAAAACAATAAACTAAGAACAGAGCCATTCCTAATAAGTCTTAGTCTCCATCATTAATCTAACAATGTTGTAACAGTAAATTTTAAGCACCAATATCAATGGCGTATCGAAACTGTAGAGGTTATACCCTGTGGGACTTCAGTCTACAAGCAGACGTATTCATTTAATGGTGGGGGTCATACCCTGTGGGATTAGAGTCCACCAACACAGGTATCAATCCAAGGATAGAGTCATAATCAGTTGTACTTGAGTCCAACAGCATAAGCAATCATTCAATGATAGAGACATACCCTGTGGCACTTAACCAATCAGCAGAAGCAGTTATTCAATGGTAGAGTCATATCCTGCGGATTTGAGTCCACCAGCAACAGATATAGGACTTGCATCCACCAGCAGACGCATCCATAGAGCGTACCAATAATGTTTTTTAATTTTTTTTAGGCCTGCATGGTCACCAAAAGTGACAAGAATGTAGCAATATAAACATAATTTTAAACAACTTTATAATCACACTAATTTTATTCAGTGTTTAGATACATGTTCTCAATAAAGTTCAGTGATAAAATGTTCCAACCAAGTTTCACAAAATGTAATCTTATTATTATACACAGAAATGTTTATCATTAAGATATTTCGAAATCTTAGTTGCACATATTGCAGCGAAAGCTTTTAATACAGCATGCCAATTTCAGAAAAATAGAATAGAGAATGGAAACGGGTGTGTCAAAGAGACAACAACCCGACCAAAGAGCAGAAAACTGCTCAAGGGTCTTCAACGTAGCGAGGAAATCCCGCACCGGGAGGCGGGCTTCAGCTGGCCCCTAAACAATAATGCATACTAGTTCACCAAAATTCAAAAAGGACACAAGACTAACAAAGGCTAGAGGTTCCTGACTTTTGACAGGCTCAAAAATGCGGCGGGTTTAAACATGTTTATACATGTTTTGTGAGATCTCAACCAAACTACATTGCAATGGGCGTTTTTTTTTTAAATAAAACTTCATTTAAAACCCATCTTTCAAGAATTTTTAAACCAAAAAAATTCTTATAATAAAAATACAATCTTACCTCAGTGTGCATAATTTCTCTTCCAAAATTAACAAGACGTTTGATTTTATTCGTTGGCACTTGTTACACAAAAATTCATAATAATTAAATAATTGTGATAAAGGACAATATATAAGGAAATTATTAGGAAAAGCGGAAATATAATATTAAATCGAACTTAATCATTATGAGGATGTCATATAAATACATCATTTTATAGAACCGAAAGTCCTACATAATTTTAGGTTCTGGATATAGGGGAACGGAAATGTAATACAATTCAGGCTATTTCACATGAATAAAATCTGGAAAAAGTACAAATTTTTCAATTTCCTTTTGTGATAGTTTTATCTTTTGAGACAAAATACTAATAAGAAATATTACATATAATAATAAAGATTACATATACTTTTACGATATCAGTCTTGGAAATAGAAATATATCGGTTTGTTTATCATAAATTTATTTGATCAATAAATTCCATGACACCAATTTTGATGCTAAAATCACAAAAAGAGGTAAAGCCATTATTGTCGCCTGCGGAACGCATGGTCGACACATAGGGATCACTATCTGTCGTCTTGCGTCTTGCGTCTTGCGTCATCACACTTTTCATCTATCCTCAACTGCTCGTAAACCGCTCAAAGGAATTTGATGAAACTTTCTCTGTGCATTAACCTTAATACACAGGTGTGCATATATATTTTATTTTTAAACATTTTAAATTTTTTTTTGTAAAAATTGACATTTTTGAAAAAAGGGGGGGGGGGCGGGAGGGCAAAACTTCTATCCTCGACACATAGGGATCACTATCTGTCGTCTTGCGTCTTGCGTCGTCCTGCGTCCTGCGTCTTGCGTCTTGCGTCGTCACACTTTTCTTCTATCCTCAACTACTCGTAAACCGCTCAAAGGATTTTGATGAAACTTTCTCTGTGAATTAACCTTAATGCACAGGTGTGCATATATATTTCATTTTTAGAAAATTTGAAATTTTTCTCTGTAAAAAATGACATTTTTGAAAAAAAGGGGGGTCAAAACTTCTATCCTCAACTACTCCATAACCACTCAAAGGAATTAGATGAAATTTTCACTGTGAATTAATCTTAATGCAGAGGTGTGCATATATATTTCATTTTTAGACAATTTTAATTTTTTTGGGTAAAAAATGACATTTTTGCAAAAAGGGGGGGGGGGGGGCAAAACTTCTATCCTCAACTACTCCATAACCGCTCAAAGGAATTTGATTAAACTTTCTTTGTGCACTACCCTTAATGCACAGGTGTGAATATTTATTTCATTTTTAGAAAAATTTAATTTTTTTGGGTAAAAATTGACATTTTTTGAAAAAAAAGGGGGGTGTTCAAAACTGCTATCCTCTACTACCCCATAACCGCTCAAAGGAATTTGATGAAACTTTCTGTGCATTAACCTTAATGCACAGATGTGCATATATATTTCATTTTTAGAAAATTTTAATTTTTTTTTTGTAAAAATTGACATTTTTGAAAAAAAGGAGGGGGGGTCAAAACTTCTATCCTCAACTACTCCATAACCACTCAAAGCAATTTGATGAAACTTTCTCTTTGCATTAACCTTAATGCAAAGGTGTGCATATATATTTCATTTTTAGAGCCTTTTAATATCTTTTGTAAAAATTGACGTCCGCAGGCGACACATGTCTTCCTTGGAAGACTCACACATTTTTTTTGGTAAAAACTGACATTTTTGCAAAAAAAAAGGGGTGGGGGACTTCTATCCTCAACTACTACTAAAAAAAGGGGGGTGTTCAAAACTGCTATCCTCTACTACCCCATAACCGCTCGAAGGAATTTGATTAAACTTTCTCTGTGCATTAACCTTAATGCACAGGAGTGCATATATATTTCATTTTTAGAAAATATTAATTTTTTTTCCTAAAAATTAACATTTTTGAAAAAAGGGGGGTTAAAAACTTCTATCCTCAACTACTCCATCACCGCTCAAAGGAATTTGATGAAACTTTCTCTGTGCATTAACCTTAATGTGCAGGTGTGCATATATATTTTATTTTTAAAAAAATTTAAATTTTGTTTGGTAAAAATTGACATTTTTGAAAAAAAGGGGGGTTCAAAACTTCATCCTCAACTACTCCATAACGGCTCACAGCAATTTGATGAAACTTTCTCTGAGCATTAACTTTAATGCAAAGGTGTGCATATATTTCATTTTTAGAAATTTTTTATATTTTTTGTAAAAATTGACGTCCGCAGGCGACACATGTCTTCCTTGGAAGACTCACACATTTTAGAAATACTAGCAACTGAGGTGGTGATACCCTCGGGAACTTGAAGAATACGATCAGCTACAGGTATTGACTCCGTGGTAGTAATAAATTCTATGATACCGATTTTGATGCAAAAGATGTGCATATTTCGTCGATTTATGACTCATGGTCTAACATTTCGTCGATTTATGACTCATGGCCTAAATTGTTAAAAACCAAAACGTTAAAGAGCAAAATTCTAAACTTGCCATAAGTAAAGTCAAGAAATACCAAAGGAATATTCGAAGGAGAGAAAAATCGTAACAACTGACAAACTCCGGAGAACAACGAAGACAAGACCAAAACAATACATGCACTACAATTAAAAACTAAAAACATATGAACAATATTGACCCCTCCAAAAAACCGGGGGGTAGACTCAGGTGCTCCGAAAGAGTAAGCAGTCTCTGCTTCCTGCAGGACACCCGCCGTGCTGTCCACGTCAAATCCGGTATGAAGAAGGGATAATATCAATGGAACAGGTCCATTTTCATTTGGGAAACGGTTTTTTCATACCTGTCAACCAAGTCATGATGACGCCCATAAAACTTTAACAAGGATGACTTCAGCTTAGGAGCAACGTATCCCTGTCTGAGCAACTTTTCTGCGGCAGGAGCCGGACTCTGTCCAGGAAGTCAATGTATATGTTACAAGCTCTAGAATAACGTATGAGTTGTGAAATATATACTCCATACACCGGCGCTTCTGGAATATTGCCGCTCAAAATGGGAAGTTTACGATTGGAAAGTCAAAGTCATCCCGCTTGTCGTAAAGTTTTGTATTCAACCTTCCCCTGGTGTCAATTTCGAGGTGAAGGTCAAGATAAGATTCAGACTTTGCAGTGTCTGTGATATCCTTAATTTCGATAATTATAAAAAAAAAAGACAAAGCCAAAACCGTTAAGAAAATTTCTATGTACGGTGCAGATACCGTATAAGGACAGGGGAGATACACCTTAGTTTTCACAAAATTCATATTTTTAGTAACAGAAAATTTAATTAAAGTTTCAAATTTTCTCGGGGAAAAGCATAGGAACTGAAGTTGCATTCATTTGTTTGACTCTATTATTACTCCAAGTGAAAGAAATAACACTGCTTAATGGCTCTGTAGCATTATGAATGTGCACCTTATATTCAAGGATGTCAAAAAACCTGACAAACTTGCTTGAAGACCGTGTTAACCCTATTAACCGTGTTTTCAGCCCACGACTGATATCGGCCCCGAGGGCTAAGTTCTAGGGCTGATAACAAGGGCAATATGAAAAAGACCATGTATTAATCTATAATTAATGATACCAATTTTAATGCACAAGATATGCACATTTCATCGATTTATGACTCATCGCTCTAGACATAAAATATTGAAAACCGATATTTGAAGATTGAAGATTCTTTATTCTCTTTTCACCATAAAGGTACAGAGATAGTAGTTTATAGACACAATATCTGACATTAAAACATTTAACAAGTAAAATTGTATTCAAATGAATCATAACAAAAAAAAAGAAAATAAGAATTCTATGAAGAAGGAAATTACATATTATTATTAATAATTCTTATAAATTGAAAAAGTTTCCTCAACAATCTTTTATTTTTACACTTAAAAAGGTTCCAAATTTAATAACATTTACCCTATTCGAGTAATATTTTGATAAAAATGTCTAAGTTCATTAAAGAAGAATTTACGCTTTAATAAGTACTGAAATTCAATGCTGTGTCATACTTGATATACTTGATTCAATGGGCCAATTATGATTAGTTGCTAGAATTTTACATAAATTTCTGTTAAAATATCTAAATATTTTTCAGACTCAAAGTTTTGGTTTTATAATTATTGTATTGTGATTGTGCCGCCTTTCGGCGAGTTTTCAATTTCATTTTTCCAGTTAAGTTCGAATTGATTATTTAGCCTTTGTTTTAATGTTATTTTTAGCCATTTTGGGAAAACCAAGGCAATAATGTTTTAAATCTTTGTTCTGTCTCATTCTGTTCCCATCATTGCACTCGAGTTTCCGCTAGATGGCGCACAATCGTGTGCCTGTTTTGATGTAGATGGAAAAGAGATGTGTACAATAAATGCAATGTAAAATTGGCTGATTACCTGTAATTTAGATTGCATATGTGCTTTGCATGTTTCTTTTCTTTTAATTTTATTGTGTATTTTATACTGATTATATCCTTATATTATGTTAAGCTATGTTATCTTTACATTAAAAGCTATAAAAACTGTCATGCAAATTCATGTGTTAAGATCAACGAAAAGCCAAGAAAAAGTCTAATGACAGACAAAATAACTTACCACTGATATAAATTAGTAAATATTGTGACAAATAACCATGTGCAACCGGTAACTCCGGAAAGACGGCACAATTTTCAATTTCTCAGTAAAATTTAATTGCAATTTTAACTAAAATTAACTAGGTTTTAATCGGGTCTATAGAACTTACTCTTCAAAAATGTACCCTAGATTATTTTTTTCCCAAATATATTCATGAAGTTTAAATTCTAACACATGGAAAGAATGCTTGATTGTTTCAATTCTAACATATGGAAAGAGTGCTTGACTGTTTGAGGAACTTACTATTTTATAATAATTATCTGTTTATTTGCAAAAAATTCACTCATAGGGTCAAGCAAATACAAACACAACACAAACATATGAAATGGTTTAGATGATAAAAATTATCTGAGACTACTATAACACAGTGTTATAGTAGTCTCAGCAATTATACATAACTGACAAAAGTTCAGTAGTCGGGTTTAAAATAATTTTTTTTCGAGTGGATGACATTTTGAAAAGTTTCGATTTACTTTTGCTATTTACGTAAATCATGTAAATAGAGTACTTCTAGGGGGAGAATTGTTCGGGCAATTTCGTATATGTCATATAATGCGCATTTAAACAAGATACATAATATACAATTTGGATATCACCAACGAGAACATCTTTTGTTTTAATATTATTTTAATCTTATGTATATCCTCTTAAGTTGCGTGCCGTTATTCTAAATCTAAATGAAACTTTTCTAAAAAAAATACCTTAATTTGTTGTTTTACTGGTCCTCTGTTTTATTAAACTCTGTCCTTTAATCAATATGGAAGAAGGTGTTACCTCCCTTGCAGCACTTCCTTTCAATTTTCAATTTTTCATTTTCACGATGTCGGAAAAACAACAAGAGAAAAAGCCAGATTTAGGATTACTTGAAGAAGATGACGAGTTTGAAGAATTCCCAGCAGAAGGTATAACTACATTTCTTTCAGGACTGTGTTCTTGAAACAATAAAATTAGTCCGCCAGATTATTTTTCCTAGGTAAATAAGTCCGATGGATAATTTTTTTTCTAGGAAAAAAGACAATGGATAATTTTTTTCTAGGAAAAAAGACAATGGATAATTTTTACTAGTAAACTTAGTACAATGTTAGTATAATTAGTCCTGGACATTTTTCCTAAGAATAATCATGTCGAATAAATATTCCTGGGAAACTGTTCTTTCACATAAAACAAAATTCCCATTATCAAGGGAAAAATTTGTAACCTCCTTATTTCATTTTCAGTTTTTGAAACAATGTATTTCTTTTCTTGGAAATACCAAGAAATTTCATCATATTCTTCTTGCTCCATTTCCATATATGACGATAGATCATTTTTTCAATTAAGTTTTAAAGGCAGGTGTGAAATGTGTTCATGACAAAGTATTTTAGAATATAGCAAAGTGCTCTCGAAATTATAGGATGTGATATTTCATAATTTTGAAGAATGAATGTAAAACATGTTCTTAGTAAGGGATTATCCTATTGTTTTCTTACCATTCAAAACAACAAATTCCTATAAATGATTTACAAGCGGCCCTAAGCACATTTATCACCTAACAGAATTTGTGAGTGCAGCTTATTAAAAATTAAATTTGAATTTGAAAAAAAAATAATAAAGTAACCGTTGTAGTTTTTAAGATCGGTAAAGTTGAACGTTAAACACGATAAGACCAATACAAAAAAGAAACATCTCATTAAAGTGGAACTAAAACGCTTATAGAAAGTTATTTTCATTTTATAGTACTAAAAAAACGTATAAAAACGCAAAAAACCCGATGAAATTCGGTAACTTAGTTTTCGAGATATTAGCAAAATACTGGCCGATCATCATTTGCACACCTGAACGATTTGTTAAAAAACTCGAATATTACTAGTCGCCGGAAGTGACGTACTGTGCGGTTCAGATCTTGTACATAAATAGGTACAGGTCATTTGCAAAGTGAAAGCAGATTCAGTTGATTGTTTATACGTTATTGGTGACAACTATCGATTGACAGTGCTTCTTATATATTCACCGACACTTGTGTGATGAAACATTGTACTTAATTTAAATCTACAATTCAACAATGGGAAGGAATTGTGCAGTTGCGGGATGCAGCAAATCTGCAAAAACGGGACATACTCAACACGCTTTTCCAAAAGATGACCGACAACGTAACTTGTGGGTTCGTTTTGTAAAACTAACCCGTGTGGATTTTACTGTGCCAACTAAACACTCAGCCATATGTTCATAACACTTCTCAGAAGAATGCTATGAGGTTGACAGGTTGAGATTCAAGGAGTTATTTGGTTTATCTGCTCATAACGGCAAGAGACTATTGCCAGGTTCAGTGCCAAGCATTTATCCCAACCAGCATGACCAGTATACATGGTATAGTGACGGTCTGCACCAAAATACTTTTGAAAAAATAATTCTAACATGTCTGATCTTATTTATTTTTATATACCATGCATATGTCTTTATATATACATCAAATTTATGTGTATATATGCACATGTTTGAAAATGAATGCATTATCATAATGTCATTGTGAGAATAAGCCTACATTAAGCCTATGCAGCCTCTCCTGTTGAATCAAAAATTTTTATAACTATATTGTACCTTTACATCATACATAGTGTATATTTAAGGGTATTTTTAGAGTTATTGTGTTTGATTTACACCCCTTCTTTTCAAACCACTACAGTTACCAACATCCTGAACATAGGGCTATTTAAAAATATTATTAATGGAGTAAGTAGAAGGTACATGTAAGGCCGCTTATATCAAATGCAGCGCCTTGACAGGCATGACTTTGAAAAGATGTAGCCAACAAGCTAACATAAGTTGTAGTACAATAAGAGGCTATTATAGTGAAATGTGTAGCTCCATAAAAAGTTATTCTGGTCCCATGTCCCTCTGAATTTTTTTCTCTTTCTATGAGCATAAAAGTTATACATTTGTAACCATAATAATTTCAATATAGAACAATACATGTACTTCCATGATATAACTACCTCTCTATTTATATAACATGTTCATGATCATAATCCTGATAATGCAGAAAATAATTTGGGTAAAAATGTAGCTTTTTTTTAAAGACATTCTATTTCATTAGCAATGTAAAGCTAAAGCAAAGTTTGAATGTCTAATTATTTATTAAAAGAATGTGTATTTATTTATTCATTATTTATAAAAAAAATATATATATGACACTTCCAATCGTGCAAGAAATTTTAATTTCCCCCTAAATAGTATTAAACACCTGTGAAAATTAAAACTAGTTCATGATATAAAACAAATTAGTAAACATGTGGATGGATATTTATCACCTTTAATCCTGGTAATTAAAACAGTTAAAAGTTTTAGCACCTGTTAATTAACATCCTGTTATCTAGTAATAAAGATCAAACAAAAGTTTTAATCCCTCCAATCAGGTAAATAACAACTTGGCCATGCACCTACCACCTGTGGAGTAAATCAATATACCGGTAACAAAGTCATTAGAAAGGTGTTATGAAAACCAGTTTTGACTGGTATTATAATTCAAATTACACAAAGAGCATAAAGTCCCATAACCAATATTAACCAAGTTATAACTCTACAAATGTGGGAATTATTTTATAAGTTGAATAATTTTTTTTTATTAAAATCCATCAAAATCTTTTATTAAAGTTTTAGGTGTACAGTGCAGTTTTTCCAATGATTCTCTACATATTTTTATTATTACAACAAGGATTGTAAGAAATTACTTATCCCTCTCTACATATATGTCTCTGATTAAACTAAGAAATTTATTATATTTTTATAAGAAAATTCTGAAATTTTATGAATCTGTCAGTTCAATAAAAAAAACACATTACAATTCTACATCAAAATCTATATTACTATTCAGTAACTTATATCACTATTTGTAAAACATCTGTTTTAAAACTATCAATTAATATTGTGTCTTATATTTGCTTGTTTAGAAAAATAGTGTTTGTGTTTTATTCCTATAAAATGGTCTTCCATTTGTATTTATGTTATACACACCTTTCAAAATATCTTTCACTTTCATTCTTTTTATATATATGTATATGGGGGCATTTATTGAAATTTATTGGCTATACTATTATAAATCACTAGCATTGCTGTCTTCATCCATAATATATTCCTTCTGGTCAATGTAAACAAGTTCAAGAGTAGCCCGCACTGTACGTCATTTCCGGTCAATCCGGGTCACTCAGTGAGGAAACCCTGTTTCCGGAAATAGCGCTGATTGGATTTCCCACAGGTAAAAATAATCCAACATCACTCGCTATTTTCTCCGTTATTACTTGACCAAATTTCATCGGGTTTTTTGCGTTTTTATACGTTTATTTAGTAATATAAAATGAAAATAACTTGCTATAAGCGTTTTAGTTCCACTTTAATTAAATTTTACCTACATCTTTACCTAAGGCATTAATACTGTAAACTCACATTACATTTTAAACATTCCGATATATTTATAACAGGAGGTTAAATTAATAGTAGAATTTAATATATAAAAGGCTGATTAATTCTTTTTATATGATTTGAACATTTAAATTTTAGCTCATTACTTTATATATGAAGTAATATTTAAATTATGTATACAGGGGGCATTCCCTGTGAAAAATAATATAGTTGTAACTCATATTTTGAAATTTATTGATTCAAACTGCAAATAAACAAAAAGATAATTCCTTACTTAAATGTAACATGTTTAACATTCATACTCACAACAAGAAAACACCATTGTATCATACTGTTGTCTTTGAATGTTTAGGGAGCAACCATTTGATTTTTATGGGGGGGGGGGGGGGCTAGGATCAAATGTTTGATCTTGCCTATTTTTTTCATCGAGATTGCAGCCTAAATTTTTATTTTCATTTAAACAAAAAAATATCCTCATTTACACAGGTCCTGCATTTTTTTCAAAGTGATCCTGTCTTTTCATTTTGCCCGAAATCCTGGTTCTGTCCTTTTATTTCAAATTGGATCCTAGCCCCATAAAAATTAAATGGTTGCTCCCTTAAAATGCAATTAATTAAAATTTCCCAAATTAATAGAAATGGCTTACATCACTACGACTAACTCATTAATGAAATTTCTTAATCTATATTTATTTATTATTCACCAAAATGTTTTTGTACTTTTCAAATTTCAATTTCTGGGTTGTCTCATTGAAATTTAGTCCACATTTCTGCATTCTGTCATTTGCTATCTGCACATATCTTTCTATTTTTGTAGATTGGACAGAAGAAAATGAAGACGAAGAAGATGTAAATGTATGGGAAGATAATTGGGACGACGATAATCTAGATGATGATTTTTCAGTACAGCTGAGGTGCGTGTAATGCCTAATAATTTGCAGTTGTTTGTTCCTATTTTCTGCTTCAGTATGTTTGAAAGTAGCAATTTGATCTTGGTATCTAAAAATGCACCATTCAGACTTCAACACAGAGTTGAACTTGCACTGAATGGTAAGCTCTTATTATACGACCGCAAAATTTTTGCGGTCGTATATTGGTATGACGTTGGCGTCGTCGTCGTCCGTCGGAGTCTGTAGACATTTGGTTTTCGCACTATAACTTTAGTATAAGTTAATAGAAATCTATGAAATTTAAACACAAGGTTTATGACCACAAAAGGAAGGTTGGGATTGATTTTGGGAGTTTTGGTCCCAACAGTTTAAGAATTAGGGGCCAAAAAAGGGCCCAATAAGCATTTTTCTTGGTTTTCGCACAATAACTCTAGTATAAGTAAATAGAAATCTATGAAATTTTAACACAAGGTTTATGACCATTTTTTGGAGTTTTGATCCCAACAGTTTAGGAATTAGGGGCTAAAAAAGGGCCCAAATAAGCATTTTTCTTGGTTTTTGCACAATAACTTTAGAATAAGTAAATAGAAATGTATGATATTATCTTGGTGGGCTAAGGGAGGTAATCCAAACACATTTAATTTTTTTCTCATTTCATATTTCATAAATTAAAAAGGAAATTTCAAATTTCTTTTAGCAAAAAAAGGGGGGTTACAATAAATTTTATTGTTTTTTGGTTTTTTTTTTTGGGAGGGGGGGTGGGTCAATGTGCAACTTCATAGTGTATTGCACAAAAGCTAAAAAAGGGGTAAATTATTTATTTTTTTTGGGGGGGGGGGGAATTTTCAATTGCACAGTATTGCACAATAGCAAGAAATCTTTAATTGCACAGTATTGCGCAATAGCAAGAAATTGATATGTGTGCCCAATTTTAAATTTTAAATTGGTTATTTCTGATTTATATATAAAAACAAATAATACTGATATTGTTTGAATAGGTAAATTAAAAAATTTTAAGTTCTTAGACCACATTAATTCTGTGTCAGAAACCTATGCTGTGTCAAATATTTATTCACAATCCAAATTCAGTCTCGTTGGGGGGGTTGTCAGGTCATAATACGGAAAGCCTGACCGCGGACCATAGTGGGTAACGTGTTTGGAGAATGCCACACTCCCTGCACGCTAAAGACCCCTTCTGTAGTTTTCGAAAAAGAGTAGGCTGATGGCCGCTACAGGAGGCTAAATTATCCGACCCTACCCAACCATCCTCCTTTTACAGTGGCAGTCAAAATTGGTTCCCCTTTGTGTCCCATCCCACCCCTAATTGAATTGTTTGATAAATTGAACTGGTTCTCATCATGAAGATGCATGAAATATTTGCCACTGGACGTTAAGCAACAATCAATCAACCAAATTCAGTGCTGTATCAAGCTTGAATGTTGTGTCCATACTTGCCCCAACTGTTCAGGGTTCGACCTCTGCGGTCGTATCAAGCTGCGCCCAGCGGAGCATTTTATTGTGAATTGGACCCTTAAGAAAGTTTACAGAAAGAACATATTTGTAGAAGAACACCTGTTATTGAATAAAAACACTCTAGTCCAATAAAGCACAACAGAACATATTTGTACAGGGACACCAGTTTTTTGATAAAAACACCCTAGTCCAATTAAGCACAACTTTAACAGAACATATTTGTACAGGAATACCTGTTATTGGATAAAAACATCCTAGTCCCAAAAAGAACAAATTAGACAAGAGCCACAATGTACTACAAATGTATATGCTGTTGCAAAGGGTAGTCTGTCCGACTTGTAACCATTAATGAATTTGGTAACAATAACTAATTAAATGTGTTATTCCAGATCTGTTAAAAAATTCCACTTTTGTTTTAACATAAAATATTCAGAAGGAAAGGAGTCATAGCTGACCTTATTTAACAATAAGGGTATTTTCTATTTTCAGAAATGAACTAGAAAAACAAGGAAAAAATCCTGATGGAAGTGAACCAATGAAAACATAGTTACCAAAACGGACTTTTTGTATGAATGAGAGAGTGGAAGTTTGTTGTTGTGTGAAGTATTTGTCATTATTCTTTCCTTATTATCATGAATGAATGTTAAAATAAATCATTTAAAATTTTGATTTCATAATGTATTTATATTTTCAAAATTGTATTATGAAACTCTTATTCAGACTATTTAAAGTGCACGTTGGACAATTTATTGGTCCAGGGCATATGTAACAGTAGAGCATGATTTGTCTCCAAAAATTACCTACAAAATGTACCACACCAACTGGGAACCCTTGATACAGTAGTCCACTGCTGTACCAACTGAGCTGAAGGAGTTCTCCACTAGTGCAGCTAATGGAGGGTGGTTATAAACATGTTATGGTTTAATAACTTCTATCGTACACAAGGGAAGCCCAATTGCATGCACTCCATACTACAGGGTAAATTTACCAGTGAAAGTAAAACTAAATGCTTCAATGATCCAAATCTAATATCATCATTTCGAGCTGGAATGAGGCCAATATTGTATAAGAGTATGGAAGATGTGAGACAGCGTGGAAAACGGTAAGACCAAAAACCAAAGACAAGATAAATTGATGAGAAGAGTAACACAGTTAACAAACACTACAATTATATAATTGAACAGAGTAAACTAATAGAATTATAACTAATGGCAGGGTACCCAAATTGCCCAGTTGAAATATCGGTAAAAGAATACCAAAGCGACATAACAGTGGAAGAGTCCGTATAATTATTTGAAATCCAATGAAAAGACAAAACACAACAAACATGCGTGAATGAAAATAATATAGTAAACAGTTATTTTGGCACCAACTGTTCACAGTTGGGTAAAAAACATTGAGACAAAAGCAATGTGGAATCCTCAGATTTTATCATATACTCTGTTGTGTTTGTGTTTTGTGCTCTGTTATCTTATTTTTTGTCCAGAGTTATGTCAGTTTGGGTTGCTTTGGTTGATTGGAATGTCATTGTTGACCTTTGCTGTTATCCATTTTCTTGTTTATTTCTGTTATGAAATTCAAACTTTTAAAGTCAATTTAATCAAAACCTACAAGATATTTATAAATGAAACTCCAAATTTACATTTCTTGCATATCTAAATGATCATATGTGTTGTCTGGACAAGGTTTTATAACTAGATTGAATGATTAATTGAATTAATTTTTAAATTCATTTTCCTACGAAAAACCCCGAGGATATCTGAGATGTAGTTGATTAGACATTGCAACCGATTCTGATTGGTTACTGTTATAGATGATGTGAGTGATGATGATTCCTGGAGCTTTAAACATCCAAAGTTGTGTTGGATGAGTGTACGCGACAACAAAAGAGACGTACAGAAGGGAATCATCAAATCAAGAGTTTTGACGGGAACGTACAAAACACATTTATCTGTTCTCGACACGATAAGACGCAATCAGCAATGTGCAAGATTTGTCAAAATGCCGAGGAAAATTACCTCGATTTTATACTCCGTTGTGAATGCCTATCATCAATAAGATCTTTTTACCTCAATAAACTGACAACTTTTCTTAATGATCACAGAATCAATAGTAAGGATATAGCTAAATCAGAGAATGGACTTTTAAAACTAATCATAGATCTTTCCAACAATTTACTCAGAGTCAACCAGAAATACCAGTTGGAGTATATCTGTAGAGATATGATTCCAGACGCATTCAGCTTGTGAGTTAATATCAATAATAGTGCATAAAATATGAGCTAGTCTGTTTGATGCTGTCAGTCATGTTGCTAGTCAGTGTGATATGGCCCATTCTAAATTTTGACTTTTTGACTTTGAAACAACAAGATTTTTTACCTATCAATAGATAAATATCGGTTATTAAATGACGTCCGTGCTCGATCAGATAACTAATGTACAGTGTATATATACACCACTTTTAGCACCATTTATGTTTCATTAAATAATACCCTAAACCTTATCCACATTCTATTTTACTATTTTTTTTAGTTTATATAAATTTTTAGTACACAACTTTTGTTACCTTTAATCCTTTATAGTTCAGTGTAAATATGTATGCCCACATTATTTTTAATGTCATTTGAGAGTGACCCTTCATATAGGGTGGATCTTCCTGGAGAAGAAGAAGAAGAAGATGCCACCAAAATATATCCTTAAACAAGACAGCTCAGAAAGTGTCCTGAGTACTGGAGAAAACTGTTAACATTTAATTTTATTGATGATAAGGCCACAACACAATGTTTTTCGCCGCTTCGTTTTGCAAAAAAACGCTGAAAATTCGCTCCAAATTTTTCATTTTTCAAGTAATTAAAAATTCGCCACCTCCTAAAATTTTGTAAAATTGGGATTTTATTTCCCCATTTTAGCGATATTTTATTTTGAAAAATGGGTGCCGCACGTAAATTTGATCTGCCCCCCCCCCCCCCCCCCCCCCCGCCAAGAAAAAACGAGTCCTCAAAAAAAAATTTAAATTTCCTTCGCTCGCACCTATTTTTGCCATGCCAAGAATCCAGAGAACGAAAAATTAATTTTTGACGTGGCTTAATTATATAACAAGTAGACAGTTTATAAGTCATATGTTCGGAATCTGCAAACTTCTGCCGAATTGACGGCATTAAATGTCCAAAAACAAACGAAGAGGGGCCTTGACGGGCGAGTGGACAAGGTAGTTCGTCATGACTACTAATGATCACTGAGGTTGTGAGTTCGAATCTCACCTGTGGCGAGGTGTGTTCGACTCCGATCTTAATTGGCAAGGATTGTCAATTTTCCTACCGAAGGTCGGTGGTTCTCTCCGGGTACTTCGGCTTCCTCCACCAATAGAAATTTGCCGCGGCGAAATAGCCAAATGTGTTGAAAACGGCGTAAAACCGCAACCAAACAAACATATTTTAAGGAAGATGGTTCCAAAATTGCCCAGGTTGAAATATTAGTTCTATCAACAGATATGCATTAAAATTCTATGATGTATGTAAGAATATGACTTTTTGGTACATTCTACAAAGTATATTAAGATGTGTCCTTTGGCTTTTAAGAAATTAAGACTTGGGTTATCTGGGGCCATGGGTAATTTTGGTTCCCCGAATTATATACCACAAAAACCAAAGCAGCAAAAATGTGCACCCTCATAAATAAAATAGGAGCAATACCAGGTGCCCTGTAAGGATAAGCATGTCCTGCTTTGCTAACTCCACCTGTCATGTTGCAAATAGGTTGAAGTGTCAAGTCATGGAGCTGTCAATTGGAGTAAGATGTTAAATAAATAAATTAAAGTCAAGAAATACCAAAGGGATATTCGAAGGAGGGAAAAATCGAAACAACGAAGACCAGACCAAAACAATACATGCATTACAATTAAACACTAAAAACATATGAACAACATGGACCCCACGAAAAACCGAAATCTAACAAAAGATATATAGTCTCACTTTGAGATATTGGCCAATGTTAAATCTAACAGAAGATATCTAGTCTCATAATGAGATATAGGCCAATGTTTAATCTAGCAGAAGATATCTAGTCTAATTGTGAGATCTAACAGAAGATATCTAGTCTCACTTTGAGATATTGGCCAATGTTAAATCTAACAGAAGATATCTAGTCTCATAATGAGATATTGGCCAATGTTTAATCTAGCAGAAGATATCTAGTCTCATTGTGAGATCTAACAGAAGATATCTAGTCTCACCTTGAGATATTGGCCAATGTTAAATCTAACAGAAGATATCTAGTCTCATTGTGAGATATATTGGCCAATGTTCAATCTAAATGAGGATATCTAGTCTCATAATGAGATATTGGGCAATGTTAAATCTAACAGAAGATATCTAGTCTCATTGTGAGATATTGGCCAATGTTTAATCTAGCAGACGATATCTAGTCTCATTGTGAGATATTGGCCAATGTTCAATCTAACTGAAGATATATAGTCTCATTGTGAGATATTGGTAATGTTAAATCTAACTGAAGATATCTAGTCTCATAATGAGATATTGGCCAATGTTTAATCTAGCAGAAGATATCTAGTCTCATTGTGGGATCTAATAGAAGATATCTAGTCTCACTTTGAGATACTGGCTAATGTTAAATCTAACAGAAAATATCTAGTCTCATTGTGAGATATTGGCCAATGTTTAATCTAGCAGACGATATCTAGTCTCATTGTGAGATATTGGCCAATGTTCAATCTAAATGAAGATATCTAGTCTCATTGTGAGATATTGGCCAATGTTAAATCTAACCGATGATATCTCGTCTCATTTTGAGATATTGGCGGCCATTCAATTAGTGACAGTGTCCGTAAAATTTTAATAGCGTTGACTGCCAACAAGGCTGTCCACTGGCGTAACTTGCCTCTCTCTAAAGGTGAGATTATTTTTTAGGATTTTGTCTTATTTTAGATTTAATCCTATTTTCGTCCACCTTTTCCATATCGTGTTATTTCGGTTTCTTTTGCAGTATAAGGTCAAAATTCGTACAAATGGTCGGCATATTTTCAATCATTCCAGTTGTTTAATCATCGATCTCCAATTAATTATCGACACCCAGTTCCTAATATTTAAATTTGGGAGAATTCGTTTAGCAATTTCAATATATGGAATCAAGCTATTTTGGGAAATTTACCATAAGATATGTACTTTTCCTCTTGTTGTGAATGGGAGAAGTAAAAACAAAGAGAAAAGTTATTTCATTTGGCCTATAGTTGGTTAAAAATTAATTTTTTTACTTGTAAGTTTTAGGTGAGGCAACTGTCACGCTGCCTCAATTAATAGAAACTACGACACTCTGTCTTTGGGTCCCACGGCCCCAGCATATGACAAAAAAGGCCGTCTGACGTCACAGCAATCTCGGACTATATTTAATGTATCAGCTGTGAAATGTACACGTCAGCTGGAAACCATACTGCTGTGAATTGGAAGGTTAAAAGCATCACCTTTGATCTCCTTTATTACAAAGTTTTGATTTCAATCAGCCTTTTTGTGTATGTTTAAATATAGGTAAATTGGTGGTCTCTTTAATTTCACGTTTACACTAGTATATAAGATGCAGGTGTTAACCATGTGGAAATTGAAATTAAAGGACTTGCAAATCCTGCTTTCTCTGTAGTAGCCTTAAAAAAAGAAAAGAATTTAGCTTCTTACCTAAGTATGAGCAAATCGACCGGAAGCAGCACTCAGTTTGTCCACATGAAAAAATTGATAAAATGATGGAAAAATCCTGCCTGCCGAACTGATCAACAACTATATTGCTGACTAGAAATCCCACGTCAGTCTCAGAGTACCTGTTAGAATCAGTCTGGGTGTTGACAAAATAAACGTTTCTCCAACCTTATACCAGATTACCTTTTTATATCGGTTTAGTACGGAAGCATTGGAACATCAGATCACACCAAACAGATTTTAGTTTAAATTTTATTGTATAATGCAGAGAGAAATCAAATGCTGCTGGAAGAGACATATTCCTGTAAGTATGCAATTTTAAGAATCCACTTCTGATTCAGTCTACTGGTAGAGTAGGCTCTATCACGATAGCTGAGCCAGAGTCCGCTCCCTAACATCTGTTAGTATAGAAATAAAGAGTTTGATAGGGGTTTAGTAGTGCACTTAGCAGAAAGCTATACCTCTGCTTGTAAAGACACTTAAGGAGTTTGGGTGTCCAGTAAATAGACGCGAGGTAAAACGGCATAAATCCTTTTGTTGTGTACATGTATATCGGCAAAAGAATACCGAGGCGACAAAACAGTGGGGAAAGTCCACAAATTCGAAGTCCATGGAAAAGACAAAGTCAGGAGAATGGAACCCAACAAACAAACGCCACAAGGATACATGTATAACTAAAAGAATAAAAAAAAGTATAATAAACTAAACAAACTACAAGACAGCACAGAAACTAAAGCAGTAGTAATGTGAACTCCCATTAAAAACCCGGAGTGACATCAGGTGCTCCGGAAGGGTAAGCATGTATGATACATTTTATATTATAGTTTTGGTGCACACGATGTATACTTTCCGTTGTTCCGCAGTTGTACTCAAGCCGAAAGAGTTAAACAGTCATAACGTTAAAGATTAGAACCAACTTTAAAAGGTTAAAGCAAAAACTTGGGACAGAGCTATTCACGGAGAAGATGTACATAGTTTTAACAAAATTTAAATGATAAAGTACGATATTTGGTATTTTTATACTCCTGGAACTGTGATGTAGTTGTTCGGTATAAGTCCCAGTATTTTTTTACATTTAGTAAGAATTATTTTTACAAACCATGAAATATTTAGGACCTCCAAAATTCAATTTCATTAGTTCCATAAATTGATTTCAGGACCTGAAATATTGTAAGAGCTGCATAAATTGATTTGAGAGGTCCTGTGAATTCTGTTTATGAAGATCTGAGCTTGCTTGCTCTCAGTCTGTAGTAAAGCGTCCCCTTTTTATAGTCCCGTCTTCGCCCGTCTTTACGTATTAGTCCGTCCTTCTGTCCGTCCGTCTGTCGTACCGTTCGTCGTCAATACTACGGACAATAACTAAAAAACTATTTCACCAATTTCCTGAAACTTTGATGAATTGTTTATATCTATTGAAGTAAGCTCCCTTTCGATTTTTTTTATAAATTTCCGATTTTACGTTTCCGAGTTATAGGACTTTATTCATATAATAGGAGGAATTTCCAGTTTCTCTGGCTGAGAACAGTGACGTGTCAAAAATATTTCACGACTTCAAATAAAAACAGATTTTTTCAAAAATTTGTATTGAGGTAATTTTTGGACCAAATTCAAAAATCTTATCACCTTTTTGACGGCATTAATATTTTTCGGGTTAAAATCGTCATATTTTGAAATCCTTAAATAAAAATATATATATATATATAAAAAAAAATCAAAATAGATATCACATTTACTCATTTGATGGTGCATACATTGTAGAAATTGGTCAACAAATGACTTCAAAATAAATACTATGTTGACGGGTAATTCGGCGCAGTGTTTAATTAGGTGCATTCAAATCATGTTCATGTTAATGCACCGAATACGACGGTGCGCAGAATTGCCCGTGATATATGGGAAAAACTTGAAATCATATTTTTTAAATTTAATTTTGGATCTAATTTTATACGTTGTAATACGAATATTTGTAACTTTTATTCAAATTCAAAATATTCTATTGGATATTTTAAAAAAGCACATTCAAATTATGTGTTACAGCTTACAAGTCTGCTTTAACAATACAAATACAAAGCATTTATGATTTATAAACAACATATAATCTCACATAAAATTTTAAAATTAAAAAGTCACCAACAATTGAAATTTGTGAACTCTTTTCTAGTCATTATAGATGGATACTTTGGGTCCGTGGCTGGTGGAATCTTTCTTTTATTCACCATCTGCTCTCTGTTTACGCGGCCATTTTGAATGGGAAAAGCGAGTGATAAATGAAAAATATGAAATTATGCCGTTATCAGATTCGAATGCACACCAACAGTCACATAACAGACAATCTTCTGTCATTTTAACAAAGTTAAAGTCAGGAGATTTCATCAATATTGAAAAAGACGTGCATGTAAGACCACCAGAATTTCCGCAGTGATTGTCCTGTGTATGGTCCTGTGGCTGTGGCTTCTTCCCATACTAAAATTCAATTTTTTATTAGTAACAGATAAGAAAATAGATAAACAAAAGTCAAAGATATAATGTTGATTCTGAAATGATAAGATTTGGAGTTAACAGTCCAGTCCGCAGCATCAGGATTCAGATGCTGCAAGCCCACATCATTTGCATAGTCACTTTTCTTTTAGTTTTTGGTTGCAAAACTTATTAACAGTGATGTCCTCTATGTCTGCACATCTGTCATTTTGGTACTTTCATAATGAATATAAATATTCATAATATGTTATGTTCATTAGACATTACCAAACTCACCACCTTGGTGGAAGCGTGCTCGCCTCGAGTGCAGAAAGTTACGGGTTCAATCCCCGTCTCGGTCAAACCAAAGAAATTAAAATTGGTATTTGCTGCTTCTCTGCCAAGCAAGCGGGATCTAGGAGTAAGAGCAAAGATCTACTGGTCGGCTCGGAATCGGTATAATGTGTCCAAGTGGGGTGATATGTCTTCCTGCGGACAGTTACCTCGTGAGCTAGCACATCAAAAATCCGGCTAGTTGGTCTAGTACAAAGCAGGGATCATATTCATTATCATATCAACATGTTCTCGTCCTGATATGCACTTGGCTGCCACTGGACGTTAAAACAACAATTCATCCATCCATTCATTACCAAACTTTGTTCCATTTTGTATCAAAGCAATTTTAGTGTTAATCAATCTTCTGTCTTTGTAATGATTTTCATCTTGCTTTCGTCGATTCACGCGATAATCAGTGAGAGCAAGATAACTCTCTCATGAAAAATCAGCGAGAGCATAATAACTGATATTTTGTCCAGGAGTCTTGTTCAGTACAATAATAACGATATGGCCTTCAGAAGGCAGTAATACCAGGGACCAAGCTGAGCTTTGCAAATGTAACAAAATGCGATTTTTTATTCAATCTGGCGACAGAATTTTTCGATCTTTTTTAAAAAAAAAATCTGGCACTTGAGTGGAAACATTATACATTTATTGACTTTGATATAGGTTAATACCTGGTTTTATCAACCCTGAAAAAATTATATCCACCGAGCCAACGGTCGATGAATGTTTTATTATATGACTGTTTTTACTTTTACTCTGCAAGTTTCTAATAAAAAAAAGAATAACAGTAACAATTTATTTCAACAATAACAAGTTAACAGTGAAACTATCACATTTCAATGACTGTTTTTACTTTTACTCTGAATTCTATTTTTAACGACTGGAAAGTGATAAATTTTTTCTATTTTTAGCCACTCAAAAGTCAAAACCTTTATATCACTCTATTTTTAACTACTTTGAAGTTAACATATCCTTTTCATTATACTTTTCAAGGTATCCTGGCCCAATCAAAATCAAGATAAATATTTGTCATATAATAATTTAAAATGTTGACTAAGAAACATCATTTGTAAGTTTTATATAATTATGATAATTATATAAAACTTACAAATGATGTTTCTTGGTCAACATTTTAAAATTTATCTATGATAATTGAACAGTTTACATCAGGCTAATAAACACAGCAGGTGTTTCAACAGTAAACAAACAAATAATCAATAACATGCACGTGCTGAGATCGTTTACACTTGACTGCTCAATTGATTGTCCAAATTTTTATTAGGTCATTTTATTAGTCATGAAATTAAATATGCATGCTTTTTTATATCATAAGATTTCCAATCTGCAAAGATCGTGATGTCACTTCTAGTTTAACATCAACAAATACATGTGGAACAATCTATGTTTTATTAGGCTTGCCATCAAAATAAAGGTCATTTCAGATGCAAGTTAAATGTCATTAAAACTATTTCATCAAAAATACTTTTCAAGTCATGTTATTTCATATAGTAATGAATAAAAGAACAATCGTGTGGCAGAATGCTTCCGAAACAAATTTTGAGACTGGCAACAAGAATGATGCTTTGGCGATTTTTTTGGCGACAAAGTTTTGAAAGCATGTGCGACTGCTGAATATCCATAATTATTAATTCTCGAAAGGGTTATTTATCCTTGATTTAATAATTATGTATATTACTTTCTTCTAAAGGCCATAATTGTATATTGCTGCCTTGGGTAAAATGGGACAGCAAGGTTGTCCGAATTGTGTGACCCAGTTGCTGTGGTTTGCTAAAATTTTACACATTCCAAACAAGAGTCCTGCATATCCTGAAAGTCAGCATGGTTCAAGTAAAAATAGATGACCATTATTGTTTAGGGGCCAGCTGAAGGCCGCCTCCCGGTGCGGGATTTTCATGCTGCATTGAAGATCCATTGGTAGCCTTAGGCTGTTTTTCAGCTCTTAAGTCGGGTTGTTCTCTTTGACACATTCCCCGTTACCATTCTCTATTCTATTACAAAAGCACAATATCTGTAGCCATTTCTGATTTGTGATACAGAACTGCTGTAATTTATTTGATTTATCGTAAATAAATCTGTAACCGAAAAATGTCTGCAATTCCACAAAATACTAAATTTGTATGTTATGATAGTTTTGGTGTAAATATTTCTTCATTCTAAGCAAATAATGTGCAAATTTATTGATATTCAGAACAACACAAATACAATATATTAATATGGTAACTTGGAAACTTATCAACATGCGGGCCTGTGAGTTTTTAACTCTTCGTCACTCTAGCCAACTAAAACCTACATTTATCTCAAAACTCCGGTAAAATAGATATACAATCATAATGAGCTCTTGTACTTTACAGGAATTTTTATCACCTGCTCTGATTGGTAAAATAGGAGACCTTAAACAGTATGGAATTTTTGCAGTGCAGTTTTTACATGGATGTGTATCAATTTTGTCTGCAGGAAATATTTCTACTAGTCTCCTGGATGCTGTTGAGCTTTGCTATAAATGTTTTAATCAAGCAAGGAACCAGATACAACTTAATGAAGCATTAACTGTCCCAAAACTTTTGTATCATATCTTGACCAAAGTGCCAGCAAAAGTGAGTTGATGTTTATTTTAAATTATATTTATTTATTGGTGGTCATGAAGTCTTTATAGATTGGCAAAATGCATGCAAAGTAAATTTAGGAAAAAGTAAATTTAAATGTTCTGAAAAGTAAAGTCATCGATATTTAAAAATACTAGTTTCAAGATGTAAGACGGGGAAGACAGACACAGCTGCCAGCAAATGGAAACTTCTTTTCTTTGAATAATTGTAATTTTTACACTTTTGCTTTGGTCCTTTAGTAGGTTGTTACTTCCCTTGTAACATGGTAAATTGCAGATGATAAGTGAGAATTTTTTTTAATGTAACAAAAATGATTAATGAGTATAACAGTGATTGAATTTTGATAATTCATGTGCCATGGTCAAGCATTATTAATTACACCACCAAATCTATTTATCTGTGCAATAAATCTTCTTTTTTGTTTTGACTAGGCTTTTAAAAATCTTTTCATTTTATTTTAAGCTTTGAGAAATAGGCTTCCTGGAATTCTTTGTAGGAACCTTTGCATATGCTGTAGAAAAAATGAAAGTATTGTTACTGTATTTCTGTATGCTCTCTATTTTCAGGGTTTCCACCAGAAGCTTATCTCCCTTTGTAACTTCCTGTATGAGGAACTGATAGCAGTTTCAGATTCCAAAAATGATGTTCTGAGTACTATTATAAATAGTACATACAGTCGAGTTTGGAATCTGACAGTTAAACAGGAACAAGATGAAGGAGATTATGACTGGGAAATATTACAGCTACGTCAAATTGTTCTCAAAATCTTTCTACTAAAACCTGGAACAGCAAAAATTGTAGTAGAAAAACTAGTATTGGCTTTAACAAGGTATCAGAACTTTTGTTTTGTTGTTTGATATTGTAAATTTAGCTTTTGTTAATGTTGTATAAATAAATTACTTGGATACCAATTTTGATACCAAGATGTGCACATATCGTTGATTTACGACTCATCAGTTGTGCTCAAGGCCTTAACCAAAACAACAATCCAAAAAATTGAAGAGCAAGGTCAAAAATATCAAAATGATCAAAAAGGGTAAAGCCAAACCATCTAATGACAGAGCTATGCACGAGGGAGATACTCCTTAGTTTTTACGAATTTTATCATTTAACAGTAAATTTTAAGTATCAGTTTCGGGCTTGTATAGAAATACTAGCAACTGAGCTGTTTAAAATCACAGTGAGGCCATCAAGAAAAATTTGAAATTTGCAGGAATTTTATACTTTAAAAAATTGATTTTAATATTACTTCTTACCTATCAGAGTATACACAAAATTAACTTACATTAATAAGTTATTAATGCTAAACATCTGTAATATTCATGTGTATATACATGGTGTTTAGTTTGTCAACAAGAAAGTCATTACTTGTATGTGTGTATAAGAAAAAATGATATTCAAATGGGTTTTTACAGGAACTTAAAAGATAAAATCTTATTTATTTAAAAAATAGTTATATTACTTTTATTTTTATTGTAGGCTTTTAAAACACAAAATGTTTATCATTAAGAATATGTGTATTTTTTTTATGTTTTCCAGATTTGAAAAAATTATGATACAGAAAGCAAAGAATATAGATGAAAATGCATTCCCAGTTATTGACCTTGTCACCGATTGTTTGATTTGTCTTCGTCACATAGAAATTTCACAGGGTGACGAATTATCTCCCCTTGTCGTATATCAGTATTTACTTAAATATGGAACACAATATAATTTTGTGAAAGCGGTTGAAACTGTTTTAATTGACATAGTTAAATTTTGTGACCATTACCGGAAAGATGAGGATATAAATTATTATTACTGTTTTTATCAGGGCATTGGAAAATTGATACTTCAATGGATGAGAGACAATAAGGATAAATCTATAGGACCTTTGGCAAATAGTAAAAAAATATCTGGACAAATGAAATCAAATAACACATTTTTAAATAATGGCTCTTTAACAAGACTTATAGAGACTGTTTCAGATGATAGACTTGTCTTTATTGTAGAAATACTATTGATTTTAATTAGATATTTAGACAAAATTTTCCTCAACAGTGAAGAGCTATTGCCGTCATTTCAGTCTTTTGCAAAACTAAACAATGTCCTAGTGAAATGGAAACCAACAGAAGAAAAAAATTGTAAAATAGGCCTTGATCTGGTCCAGACTCAAATGAAGATTTTATTTAAATATATAAAAGATTGTTCAGGTAAGTGGGCTCATTACAATAATGCAACATAAAACATAAGAAAAAAAAATTATTTAAAATATCTTAGATTTTGATTTTTGTCAAATAATATTAAAATATATATATCACTGAACGGAAATTTCATGTCTCGGAAGATTGTTTGGTTCAGTTGAACACGTTATTACTTCACAGATGACCACTGTTGTTTTGAAAGATGTCATTTGTCTAGTCACGGTGTGCTCGCCATGAATTAAAAACTTTCTGAGTCCCAATCCTGCCGAAAAAAATAGATATTAAAATTGGTATCTGCTGCTTCTCAGCTCAGAACATTTGGGAAAGAGAGTACATTTGGCAAATAGAAGTCAGAATAAAATGCCAGGGTTGGGTAATATCTAGGTCACACCATGTTGGTCTAGTAAGAAGCAGATGCAGATTGAATATTCATATCTCAATGATATGTTCTTGTCATGAAAAAACTTGTAACAATTATCTTTTAATGTTAAAGAACAATAGATACTTTAGTCTATGTAATATTTCTATTTTTCGTACTTTACAAGAATTTAGACTTGCATGTAAATTTGAAAATAACAATCCAAAGATACTAATATTAGATATAGTAAATTTATACTATGCTGTATACGACACATTTCAAGGAGTTACCTCGCATCAGCAGCATTAAAACCTAAACATTTGGAAGACCAAAAACCAAACTTATTTTGAAGAAGTACTCATAACCAAAAAATACTGAAATAGGAAGCCAAATTTCAGCTAAGGAGATTTACCATGTGCAATACAAGGAATGAACCCTTAGTTTTTCTATTTTTTTTGAATTTTTGCTAAATGATTTTATACATGTATATTTCAGAAGACAAGGAGTTTATTTGTTGGATAGGTATATGTGAAGAAATTACAAAGACATACAATACATTGTTACAGGATCCTGAGACAAAGGCAAAAGATCAAGACAGACATTATTGTGGTGTGTATATTGTAATGTTTCAATGAGGTCATAAATAAATTTTGAAGCCTGCCCCAAAGGAGAGGGGGGTATACTGTTTTACCCTTGTGGTTCCTGTGTGTGTGCATCTGTAACAAAAATTGTTTGTGACACACTTTCTCTGCAACTAGTCACAGCCACTTGATATTTTGTCACAAGCCTCCTATATGTACGTTTCGGACCAAGGCGACATCAACTTCCTGTTTGATGACTTCGTTTATTTTTCGACCTTATCGCGACGGGGGTATCACTAGTGAGTAATGGCTCACAGTACATCTTGTTAAATTTATACATTTTTGTCTTCCCTGTCTCAACTTTTATATATATATTTCATACACATTTCTATTGAATTATTTAATTTCGTTTTTTAATGGAATTCTACTTTTGTAAGTCGGGACCTGGGTGGCCGAGTGGTCTAGATAGTTTGTCATGACTACTAATGATCACTAGCCTGTCAACACTGAGGTTGTGAGTTCGGATCTCACCTGTGGTGGGGGTGTGTTCCACTCCGATCTTAATTGACAAGGATTGCCAATTTTCCTACCGAAGGTCAGTGGTTCTCTCTGGTAACTCCAGCTTCCTCCACCAATAAAAACTGGCGGCCGCAAAATAACCAAATGTGCTGAAAATGGTGTTAAACTCCAACAAACAAACAAACAAACTTTTGTAAGTCCAGATTCATCCATCTGGATTTGGTACAACATTTTTGCTGCTTTTTTCCAGGTTGGCAAATCAGTCCGATGTTGTGTAATTAGCAGATTTTATATCTTCATTCTATTAGATTTTAAAACAGAAAAAAGTGAGTCTTTTTGCCCATATCAAAATGACAATTTTACCCACCAATTTTTTTGTACATATTTGGCCTGTATGCATTTTAAAACTATACCTCTGCTTCTAATCAAATTATTGTATTATTTTACTTTAGGTTATCTAATGTCTAAACTAGCACATATGTGTTGTGGAAGAAACAAACTAGAATCAGCCATTGCATTCTATAAAGTAGCCTGTTTACAGTTAGAAGTGTTTGTGAATTCTGAAAATATGCTGAAACAAACTAGAATGGAAGAGGTGATTTTCATAGTTAACAAAGACTTTGTTTTTCAATTTTTCAAATACAGTTTAGAATGTAAAACCACCTCAGTTTAATAGGTAAATTTTCCTCCACATGTCACAATAAATATAGGGGTGGGTTGAAAATAAATATTTTTTTTTTTTTTTTTTTTATCATATATTCAGTTTATAAATACATGTTTATTTTAAAAATATTTTAATGATTCATATTAATGAACATTCAGGATTTGAAATATGCTGGGGGAAAAAATGTTCTAGTAGACTGATTTGTTTATTTTATGCCTCTGTAATAAATAGTGGGGTAGGGGAAGGGGCATATAAGGTTATTAACACTTCATATTTTCATAACTTTTTGGCTAAATTATGGGTTTTTAATTTCTGAATGAATTTGTATTGGGGTAAATGGTTTCACCAGATAACCACCATACCCCCTCCTTGCAGCTTTCAAACGAAACTTTTTTCTACTTGATGACTGCACACATTGAATGTGTGCGCATTCTACAAGGATTTCAATTTTAATCAATTTTTGATAAAATTAGTGGTTGTTAAACATAGTTATGTTCTGTTGGTAATTAATTACAGTAGATATGATGTAAGATGTTTTCAGGAAATGAGACGTAAAACTATCTATAGTTTATATAAACGTTTGCAACAGTCTGATAATCAGCTTGTTCTTACTATTCTTGGTAGTGATTTATGGTATAGTTCGTCTTTACTCAGAAAATGGTATACTGAAATTTATGTGAACTTTGACTGACATGTTATCAAATTAGAATTTCTAATTATATTTATTGGTATTTTAATTCTTCATTTTTCATCTTGTACATTGTATATTTAAAATTTTCATCATATTTGTATATAACTATGGACTATTTATGTCTGAAATAAATGATTATTATTATTATATTTTGTCTGGCTAACTACATGTAGTTCTAGTGAGAAATATTTTGCACAGGATCAACTTTTAACAAAAGTATATATTGTTTAACTTTCATCATTTTCTCGATGATATAAGAACTGAGGTTTTTCTAGATATAATTGTTTAAGGTATTTTTAGATATAATTAATTGTTTTAGGTATCATTAGGAAGAGTGTATATATGCTTAGCTGAGACCCATTTAAAGTGTGGTGACACTTCTGCTGCTATGGAAACTATTACTGATTGTGCATTGGTGGATCCAGGTCATGTGACACAAGCTGTCAAATTTTGGGTCAAACTGAAGAAAGAGTTGATAAAAGCAGGCAATGAAGATATCATTCACAAGTAAATACGTAAATATAATTACCTGTATGTTTATGTAGGTCATACTTAATATAATTTTTCATTTAAAACATGTAGACTTGAACAGATATATTTTCAACCTGATTTTCAAACAGGAATAATCCAGTTCAGGGATGATTGTACGATACCAATAAGGGCTGCTATACAGACCCGAAAAATGTCAGTGGCCCCAAAAATTTTTAATTCCCAAACAGACGTAACAATGTTTCACCAGATGTTATAATTTGGAAATGAGTATGTAATAGATTCTTTGCAATTGTAATTATAGACTGTAGTCACTATGGTGGCTGTGGTAGTAGCAGCTAATTAGATTGACCATGAATAAGCACATGTGTTCATAACGATCATCTCGATGATTTTAAACTGATATTTAGTGGAAGTCATATTGAATTTGTTTCATATCTGCTGGAAAAATTCCCAATTGGATATAAATCCCAATTTGGTGTCAAGGGGATCCATTTTGAGATGTGTGGAATCATCCCTGTAGATATTAACTTGGCAATATACATGTATAGCACCCTATTCCAAACAGTGGTGAAAGAAAATCTGTTTTGCTATGAATGGGACAGCTCATTTCTTGTTTTCTAGTTTCATAAGTATGAAAATAACAAAACATGAGTTTTTGAAGACAATAGAAGCATATTATACAACAGTTGTGGATATGAACAATAGTTTAACTTGCCTATTTACTATTGGTGTCCCGATGATCGATTATAATCGAAAATCAGTCGATTTTAAGGGAAATCCAAGCACTTGATTATAAATCCATATAATTGTTTATTCTACTTTCACTTTTACTTTGCAATTGGTTAATGACATCATGAGGTTTTAATAGTTTTGTATTTTAAGTAAAAATGTATTTTTGACAGAAGTCAATAATATGTATTAGTGTTTTTCAACTTTAATATAATAATAATATTTCATATTCTCATTGCATGTAATAGTATTTTATTTACGATTTATAGCTAATTTGATTAATATACGCAAATGCTTCTAAGCATGCTGTTACGACTTCTGTATCGGACAAATGGCAAGTAAATGAGCTGACCCATCTGTTTTTATTGCGGATTATAATAGATCATTATTTATTTATAGGTAACTGATGATCGATTATGAGATCCTTTATCTAGTGTATTAAGTGTTTAAATTTTGAATAGTTCATCCAAGAGTATATTAAGGGGGCACATATTATTAGTAAAGAGAAATCTAGTTTTCCAGTGATCAAAATTAGTGTTTGTCAAACTGCTATATATCCAATGAAATTATTCCTGTAAATTGTGTGGTTCAAATTTCTTCAAATTTTTATATTTTTGTCAACAGGTCAAAGTAAATATTTCTTCAAAATTTTATGAAAATTAAATGAGCCAGATCTATTTTAGTCAAAGTGTTGGGTACTCCTTTAAATACATTCATTTGGTAGATGACACACGGGTTACTGATTATAGATTATGATTACCCAGGATCTGTTGGATGAGATTTTATTTTGTTATGTTGTTCACAGTTATATTATAAAGGTAAAAATTGTAATGGATTTACAATTTACATACTAGGCAAATGACTATTATATAAATGAAAAAAAAAACAACTCCTGTCAGTCCCAATTACATTATGGATTGAATGGCTATGAACTTGTTTGTCTTTTTCAGAACATTTGGACAGACTGTTTATGAGAAAGACACTACAGCAGATATATTTAGCCTTTTACAAACAGAGCATGATATATTCAAATCTAATAGGTATTTACTATTCATTTTTAACGTGTGTGCTATGTTTAATGTACATATTCTTCATCCATTATAATATTTAATTTCCAAAAACATAAAGTAGAGATGTATACATGTCAAACAATCTGTGAAAAGAGTGAAATATACATACCCAGTCTATACACACCATACATTGCCTTGTTCAGATTTGACAGTACAAAATATTTTTTGATTAGCTTTGATCAGTTATACAAGATTATTTGACGCTTGTCAGCAGCTGAACAATTGGAAAGGGTGACCTAATTTGTTTTTCAGGACCGAAATGTATATTTACAAGATACAAGATACTTTATTTGCCAATCATTGCTGATCATAGTAATCCAACAGAAATGAAGATATACAATGATTAACTATACACAAACAGAATGGGGGGCCTTGGTGGCCGAGTGGTCTAAGTAGTTCGTCGTGATTACTAATGATCACTAGCCTGTCAACGCTGAGGTTGTGAGTTCGAATCTCACCTGTGACAGGGTGTGTTCGACTCTGGTCTTAACTGACAAGGATTGCCAATTTTCCTACCGAAGGTCGGTGGTTCTCTCCGGGTACTCAGGCTTCTTCCACCAATAAAAACTGGCCGCTGTGAAATAGCCAAATGTGCTGAAAACGGCGTAAAACCCCAACTAAACAAACTAAACAAGAAATGGGAAAAAAAAGTTATAATTGAAAATTAGGAAAATAGCACAAGTAATCATTTTTTTTAACCTATTACCAAGAAACACACTGTGAACTTTTCATTGTTGCTTTCTTTCTTTTTTTTTAATTTAACAATGTTTAAATTGATTCTAACCTCTTTTTATACACCACCTGTAATAGTTGGTATAAGATCATAATAACAAGTTACAATGTCAATGTCCAGTATACCAGAAAAAAATGTTATGTTTGATTTAGATTATAATTATAATGAAGTTGTTACTTTGTGAACTTGAAAATTTTTTACAAACAATAATTTCAGGAAAAGATTGTACACAGCTGAAGTAGAAATATTACAACAGATGGTCAGTTCTGCTAATGAGCCTTTAATCAAAGGGAAAGTATTGTTAGAAATAGCCCTCGTTTTCTGGCAAAGTGGAACTAAGGAAAATAGGTATGAAATAATGGTGAATTTTGGCTAGTCTGACACTGTCTTGGAATTCTTTATATTTACTATGAATATGGAAATTATTACATATCCCACTTAGCAAAGTGGGCGATATAAAGTGATGGGGGGGGGGGATGTCCGTCTGTCCTATTATCTGCAACTACTCATACACCTGTGAATGGATTTCATTGAAACTATAACAGAATCTTCATTACAGAGTGCCATTTTATTTTTGATCAGAATGATTTTTTTGGTTTTGCACAGACAAACATGGACTTTGGTATTTCCTCATAATATGGTAATGTAAAGGAGGGGGCGGACACTAACTCCTACTAAACTAGTGAATGGATTTCTCTGAAACTTTTAGAGAATCTTCAGTGTATGTTGCCATTGTTCACCTATTTTGTTTTCCAGTCAAAATGATTTTTGGGTTTCCCATTGACAAACATGGACTAGTATATTTATTTTAATATTATTTGTAGCCATAGCACGTGATATACATTTGCTTTGCTTACAGTTCTTCTAGTTTAAATTACACTAGTTGGATGAAAATTTGTTGGTTTTATTGGGCACCACAGAATCATGAATTTAACGAAAAACATTTTTCATGTGTTCCTGCTAGACAAATTATAAACTACAAAATTTGGTATCCTTGAAACAATGAATTTTCAACATCCTTAAAAATTACTAAAAACTTTCCATAGATATGGTAAATCATGGGTAGAAGTAATTGTCTGTGTTGAAAGTTGTACCACATGTAAAACTTCCTAAATTACATATACATGTAGGTACCATTAAGTTTAAAACTTTGAAATACATGTATACTGTTAATTTGCTCTCAGACTTAATCACTGTTAATTTTCTCTCAGACTAAAATCACTGTTAATTTGCTCTCAGACTTAATCACTGTTAATTTGCTCTCAGACTTAATCACTGTTAAATTGCTCTCAGACTTGATCACTGTTAATTTGCTCTCAGACTAAAATTACTGTTAATTTGCTCTCAGACTTAATCACTGTTAATTTGCTCTCGGACTAAAATCACTGTTAATTTGCTCTCAGACTTAATCACTGTTAATTTGCTCTCAGACATAATCAATGTTAATTTGCTGACTATATTGTTTATTACAGTGATGTTCTTGAATATTTGAAACAATCTGAGAATGTTCTACAGGATACAGACGGTACACAGGAAATTCTAGGACAAGTTTTATTATGGCAGTATGTTATCAATCACGAGGAAATGTCTAAACAGGTTGGTAGGCAGTACTTTATCAATCACGAGGAAATGTCTAAACAGGTTTGTAGGCAATATGTTATCAATCACGAGGAAATGTCTAAACAGGTTTGTAGGCAGTATGTTATCAATCACGAGGAAATGTCTAAACAGGTTTGTAGGCTATATGTTATCAATCATGAGGAAATGTCTAAACAGGTTGGTAGGCAATATGTTATCAATCACGAGGAAATGTCTAAACAGGTTTGTAGGCAATATGTTATCAATCACGAGGAAAGGTCTAAACAGGTTGGTAGGCAATATGTTATCAATCACGAGGAAATGTCTAAACAGGTTTGTAGGCAGTATGTTATCAATCGCGAGGAAATGTCTAAACAGGTTTGTAGGCATTATGTTATCAATCACGAGGAAATGTCTAAACAGGTTTGTAGGCAGTATGTTATCAATCGCGAGGAAATGTCTAAACAGGTTTGTAGGCAATATGTTATCAATTGCGAGGAAATGTCTAAACAGGTTTGTAGGCAGTATGTTATCAATCACGAGGACATGTCTAAACAGGTTTGTAGGCGATATGTTATCAATCACGAGGAAATGTCTAAACAGGTTTGTAGGCAATATGTTATCAATCACGAGGAATTGTCTAAATAGGTTTGTAGACAATATGTTATAAATCACGAGGAAATGTCTAAACAGGTTTGTAGGCAATATGTTATCAATCACGAGGAAATGTCTAAACAGGTTTGTAGGCAATATGTTATCAATCACGAGGAAATGTCTAAACAGGTTTGTAGGCAATATGTTATCAATCACGAGGAAATGTCTAAACCGGTTTGTAGGCAATATGTTATCAATCACGAGGAAATGTCTAAACAGGTTTGTAGGCAGTATGTTATCAATCACGAGGACATGTCTAAACAGGTTTGTAGGCGATATGTTATCAATCACGAGGAAATGTCTAAACAGGTTTGTAGGCAATATGTTATCAATCACGAGGAAATGTCTAAACAGGTTTGTAGGCAATATGTTATCAATCACGAGGAATTGTCTAAACAGGTTTGTAGACAATATGTTATCAATCACGAGGAAATGTCTAAACAGGTTTGTAGGCAATATGTTATCAATCACGAGGAAATGTCTAAACAGGTTTGTAGGCAATATGTTATCAATCACGAGGAAATGTCTAAACAGGTTTGTAGGCAGTATGTTATCAATCACGAGGAAATGTCTAAACCGGTTTGTAGGCAATATGTTATCAATCACGAGGAAATGTCTAAACAGGTTTGTAGGCAATATGTTATCAAGTGCGAGGAAATGTCTAAACAGGTTTGTAGGCAGTATGTTGTCAATCACGAGGAAATGTCTAAACAGGTTTGTACTGAATGCATAAACTATGACAATTCTATAATCCATTAATATCTAAAAAAAAGTTAGCCATTATGATATTGCTAGAATTATAAACATGTCATTATGCAAGTGGAATAAAAAGACGACTAACAAATAGATTTATTCTGAATGAGAGATACATGTATGATATAGTAAGAAAATATTTACTGATGGTTGGGAAAAATATCAATTTGAAAACCATTAGAGATATAAAATTTTATCAGATAGAAATTTTTAAACATTCAGAAATTAAATACAATAGCTTGTGTTAAGTATGTCTGCTGACAATATGATTGTTTAGCACATTAAAAATCAAGCTCAGCATGTCGGACTAGTACAAAGGAGGGTACATATTCATATCACTTCACCTCCTCAGTGGTCTCGTGGTAGCGTGCTCTCCCTGAATATGGAAGGTTACGATTAAAATTGGTATTTGCTGCTTCTCTGCCAAGCACGCGGCATACAGGAGTAAGAGCAAAGAACTGTCATATCGGAGTCAGAATAATATGTCCGAATGGGGTGATATGACGTCCTGCGGACAGTTACCTCGTGAGCTAACACATTAAAAATCTGGCTCAATATGTCGGCCTAGTACAAAGCAAGGATCATATTCATTATAATATCAACACGTTGTCGTCCTGATGTGCACCTGGTTGCCACTGGACATAAACAATAATTCATCCATCCATCAAATAGTTTGAACATTAAGTGTGTGAGTAACTGTCATCCAAATAAGATTATGTGACTTTTCATGGAGAGGAGGAGACACTTCTTCAATATACAGTTTTGTTGTAATTCCATAAATTTTTTAAACTATCTGATCCAAATGTTCAACAATAAACTGGATAGATTATGCCTAACAAACCAAGAAATGATGTTAAATAAATAAAAGATTTTTTCCCGCTGGCGGACATGATTTGAAACAATCATATTGTTTGAGTACATATATAAAAGATCAATTTAATGTGTATTCGTACAAGTAAATGAGCTACTGATACAGAAAGATATAGTCATTTATGTTTAATATGCAGTGGATATATTTTGATAGATAATATCCAGTATAAATGTTACTATGGACACACCAAAGACAGAACCAGGTGAAGAACCTGAAACTCAAGTCAGTGACAGCACTAGTGTTTACATGACTGTTACCAAGGAAACTGATGCCATTGAATCCCTGAACAAGGCTGTTGCATTGTGGGAGTCAGTAGAAAACATCGGTGATATCTGTTTATTACTACAATCCATTTTAGTGTGTGCTAGAATTTACCAGCTCTTACAAAAGGTTTGTCAAAATATGGTTAAAATTTGATGACTCTAAACCTCTATCCCCCAAAAATGATTACTGTGATTCTAAGAGGAACAAAATTTGGCTTCACTTGTTTAAAGTATACATAATGTTTCAATGGGTTCTTCTAGTTTGACCAAAGTTCCTTTATGTTTGGAATTTTAGCTTTTTCTAATGTCAAGTTGTCATACATGAAAGGAAACCCCATGTAGATTTTAAAATTTCTGAATTCTAACGCTTTTATTAAGTACAAATGTATTTTCTAGATAATATATTGAGTTTGTTCTCAAGTATTTTATACATAGATAATTATTTTAAATTTTGATAAATAGAATGATTTATTTCTTATACAAGTAATTATTTGCTATTCTTTTACATATAGCCTGAAAAACAGCTTCAGACCTTCAAGATATATCACCAATTGTCAGAACAATACAATACTGTTACAAATACTGATGTTACCAGTCACATGATTGAATCCCTACTGTCTGTTGGCATGGTAACAGAGGCAGGGAAATTTATTGATAGTAGTGGTGATTGGGACAAACAGGTGTGGAAGGAACAAACAGTTTATTACCAGATTGCGAGAAGTCATTACAAAATTTATAACCAGCAGGTAATGATGGAGATAACTGAAGTGGGGAAGGAATGGAAGTTAATTTTTGTTTACTTTGTTTGTTGGATGCCTAATGGCAGAGTTCTCAAGTTTCATTCTGCCTGAAGTTATTATAAAATTTATAATTAGCAGGATAAAGTACCATTTTCATGTACAGTACAATATTCATACCCTTTGAGAAGTGCTGGTACCATACTAGTTAATTGTAATATAATTAATAGCCCTTATTTCTGTCAGTCAGGGGCCTCATTGGCCGAGTGGTCTAGGTAGTTCGTCATGACTACTAATGATCACCAGCCTGTCAACACTGAGGTTGTGAGTTCGAATCTCACCTGTGGCAGGGTGTGTTTGACTCTGATCTAAATTGACAAGGATTGCCAGTTTTCCTACCAAAGGTCTGTGGTTCTTTCTGGGTACTCCGGCTTCCGAAACCAATAAAAATTGGCAGCCACGAAATAGCCAATTGTGCTGAAAACGGCGTAAAACCCCAACTAAACAAATAAACAAAATCTGTAAGTCATGATACGAGATGAAAGTAATACATGTACCACTAGGTAGAAAAATTATTTTAAATTGTCCTAAAATATAGAAACTGTTAATTCATTTATTGTCATTCATGTGAATTTTCATGATTTAATGAAAGTTCAGTGTTCTGCGGAAACTTATTTGTTGCCGAGGTATTTACCACTACAGATTTTCCGTATTTTACACGGATTTTAAATGCAAAATACGGACCACAGATTTTTTTCACGGAAGTAAGGTTTCTGGTTCATTTCAGAATTTTTTTTTTCACCAAAGTGCTTGAATGATGGGTGTAATAGACCACATATAAAACACGATAGTGATTTCAATAGCTTTTGGAACACCTCTAATTAATCGTCTGTTTTACTAATCTTTCAAAGTATGTAACGAAAGGTAGTTTAAAACATGCTTGAAGAAATAATGAAAACTCAAAAGATATTAGCTACGAAGCGGGCAGCTCCGGCTGATCACCAGTGATACTACTGGAAAATACTGAGAAAATGGTTATAACTACTGATAGTCTGAAATAGGGGTTAACACCTTTGTTGTTGGATTTGAATGCTTTTTTGCAAATTTAAAATTAAGTGAATTGATTTATTTTTATTGGAAACATAATAGTGTATATAATGAAAGTTTAACAATGTATCTGTTTTTGTACAGTATGAAGAAGGGATTTCAATCCTACAGGATATTTTGAGGTTAATATCACAACAGACAAACAAGACTTGGTCAGTGTTGGTTCTGGAAGGCAAAGCCAAACGTTTGATGTCCCAATTTCTTACCATTCCATGTCAACCGACAACGGAATACAGTTTAGATTATGCTTATGAGGCTGTAAGGTTTCATACAGGAGTTGTCCAGTTTCTCCTTGGGAAGGATTTTCTTAGTATTACACCAGATAAAACTATCAAAGGTTAGGAGATTTTGATGTAATTTGTATCAATAAAAGTGTGTGATATAGTGTGTAATATGATGAGATCATAATTGGCTCTTTGCATATAATTGTTTATCGAAACAGCATTTCATAATTATTTTAAAAAAATGGTTCTTTCATTTTTGGTTCTGAAGTGGTTAAGATACAATGAAACAGATATCCTCATTTAAAAGCAATGACAATGCTCAGTATATGATTTAGTTCATTAGTTATTTAGCTTGATTATAACTTATTTAGAACTGAAATTGCATACTAGCTTCTTCACAACCACTATGGTATTATAGATATTTAGAGTTGAATGTCACTGATACATGTAGTTGATGTCATTTGTACTTTAAGGAAACTCCCTGGACAGGTGGACAGCCTTGGTCGAGGTTTTGGAATCTCTGTTTAATCTTGGATCATTGTACAGTCATATTGGAGAAGCAAGGGAAGCCAAGTGTTATCTAAAGGAAGGCTGGAAAGTGGCACGTTATTTTGGACTTCCTATGTGGTAGGTATCTGAAGGAAAAGCTGGAAGTTGCATGTTATTTTGGACTTCCTATGTGGTAGGTATCTGAGGGAGGTTGAAAAGTGGCATTTAATTGTGGACTTCCTTTAAAGGCTCAGAGTCAGTATAATGTGTCCGAGTGAGGTGATATGTCTTCCTGCGGACATTTACCTCTTGAGTTAGCACATTAAAAGTCCGACTCAGCGTGTCAGTCTAGTACAAAGCGGGGATCATATTCATTGTCATATCAACATGTTCTCGTCCTGATATGTACCTGGTTGCCACTACGTTAAACAGTATTCATCCATCCATCCATCCTTTATGGTAGGTATCTGAATCACGGCTGGAAATTGGCACATTATTTTTGACTTCCTGTGTTGTAGGTATCTGAGTAAGTCTAGAAAGTGGCACATTATTGACAAAAAATCAGAGCAGAGAAATGTCTCATTGATGCTCAGTTACTAACAAGCATAATATTGTGATGTGTGGTAAAACATGATTACTTGATTTCAGAAGAAATTAGACTTTCAATTGAGCTTTGAATTTTAGTATTCCACAAAAAAAATATTTCATTTTTTCATGTTTTCTATTTTTAGGAATGTCAAATTTTCATCAGAAATAGTTAAGATTCACTGTAAGAGTGACAGATTGGATGAAGTGATAAAATGTTTGTCAGAAGTTACTGATGTTCTACCATTTCCTGTAAATATAGAACAATCTGAGTCGGAAGTTAAAATTCCAGAATGCTTGAACCATATTTTGAAAGAGAAGTTTTGTAAATTTTGTGGAGAAAATTTAATTCCTATCCTAAAACTGGTTCCAGTAATTGCTGATACTTATATTGCGTTAAATAATGAGAAAAGGGCTGTTACATTTCTGGAAGACATGGAACCAGTGGTAAAGACAATAAAAGGGGAGACCAATCTTAAAATGAAAAAGAAGGGCAATAACTCTGCAGCATCACTTCTCCAAACAAAAGACTTATCTTTTTTGTATGACGAAATTGTTGCATGCTTGGGTGAACTGTACCTGAGTGTAGATGTTAAAAAATCTCAAGAATTTCATAAACAGTTTGAAAAACAAACAAAAAGTACTGATGAAAAAAATTTTGTTGTAAGTTCAAGACAGCTGTTATGTGGGACATTGTGTAGTATAAATTGGCAAAGTTTTATGAGTGTGTCATCTGAGTTGGACTTAGAAAAGAAGGAAAGCACAGAGGATTTTACAAATTATTTACCAGTAATTAATCTTGCACATAAATTCGAAAAAATGTCCATGACAAATGAACAGGAGGTGGAAAAATTTGACAATTTGTCCCTTGTCAAAAATGTTAAAAACAAAGATGAAAGAAAACTCTTATTTGAAATGGACATTGTTGAAAATGAATCTAAAAAAGATTCAGCCAATCAGAAGAAGGATACAGAACAGGCAGAAGATTTAGTTCAAAGTAGGAAAAAAAATGTAAAAGACACAAAAATTAAAAGGCAAAACTTGAAAAAACGTAATAAGCAAAGTAGCATGGATGATAAGGTAGAAGTAATCGTGGACAAATCTGAAGAAGTTGTAAACAAGGGGCATAAGTCTATTGGTAGCACAATTCAACAAGAATCAAAATCCACAAAAAATCCAAAACCTAAATTAAAATCTGTATCAGAAATGCAAACAGTGCAGAAAGATAGTTTTGAAACTCCTAATAAAGGTTATCCTAAATTGACCATGAAAACTCCAAGAAGTGTCTGCAGTCGTAAAGCTGTACTGGATCTTATGCTTGATAGTGACGAGGATTATGATATTAAACCCATAAAGTCAAGTCGTAAAAATCGTCCAAACAGTAAAAAACAGCTGGTTAAAGATGAAGTTACACTGGTTAAAGATGAAGTTAAAAGTAAGAATGATATTTATGAGTTCAGTGATGAAGAAAATGTAAAATCAGCGGAGAGGAAAAATGGTCAATCTAGAATTCCTCGTCCAGTTCTTCAAAAGAAATTATTCGATACAGGGAAAGAAAACAAATTGTTAAAAGTTCCGAAGCAAAAGAGTACAAGAGGAAGAAGAGGGAAAATTGAATCTGTTGGTGATCAGATATTAGATGTTGAGACCGCAAGATTTGATGCTGACAAGGATGCGGATGTTGATAGTAAGATGAAAATTTTAGAGGAGAATAAAAGAGAAAAAGAAAAACCACTTGAAAGTCAACGAGGACAAAGTGAAGTTACTAAGTCCACAAAAGTATTGAAAAATAACAACAAGAATAAACAAGTGAGACATGAGGATAACTTGACAACATCAGATGTATATGATTTCACTGAAGATGAAAAGGAACCAGTCAAAAGTACAATCAGCAAAGGACATAAAGAGAAAGGTACCAGATCAAGAATTCAGAGGTCAAAGGTGGATGGGACAGAAAAGACACGGTCAGATTCTGATTCTGAAGAAGACAAATTATTTATTATGGATGATAGCCTCAATGTCAAGGAGGAGGAATTAGGTATTGATTATTATAATGCTTTAAAATCTGATAATAGAATTGACTAATTTGAAGTTATAAAATTAGAATCCATTCAGCCCGACGTCGGCCGGTTATTTGTTGAGGATTGATACCAGGGGGATATAAAAAATGCCATATGATAATCTATTTTATAACATATTACAAGAATCTGAGGGAAGACATGAGATACAGTTGTAGAATCTGTTTTTAGACATTTCATAAGCATATTTTGAATTCTTTTCTGTAAAAATTGCATAGTGTGTGTACTTTTATGGCGTTGCTGCCTTTTTCACACCCCAATAGCAAAATCAGTAAATGACAAGGAAATCTTATGGCATAAATAAATTTTGACCAAATCAGTTATTAAAAAATAAAAAAGAAAAAGGCAAGGGTTAATCAGTCAATTTATTTATCTATTTAACTGTAGAAATAGTTGACACTGACCAGTATGAAGACGTGAGTTTCTCTGTTAGATCCAGAGCTGATACAGAGGAGTTTGATAATCCAGTTATTCATGAAGTAACTGAAAATGGTAAGACTTAATATTCCTAATATTCCACAATCCATAACACAGATATTAAGAGATATCAACTTTTTGTTTACCTGTATTCTTATATTGGCCATTGTATGTGGAGAAAATTTATGCTCTATTTTTGCTGATTTTCAATTCCTTGCATTAACAGAAAGTGAAAATTCTAGATCTACTAAAAGAAAAAAAATCATTTATTCTTTCTTCATATTAGGCTCGCTCATCTCCATACATTCACAAAAAGTGAAAATTCTAGATCTAACAAAACAAAAAAAATATCATTCATTCTTTCTTCTTATTAGGCTCGCTCATGTCCATACATTCATGTGTAATTTTATGTATTGATTTACAGAGACCAGTTTAGATTTGTCTATAGAGATGTTAAGGGGAGATAACAAATCAGGTAAAACAACCAGAAGAGGAAGAGTTCAGAAAAAGGCAGTGGAGGAAGAAGAGCAACCATCAGGGGAGACAACTGAGATGTTGAGATCCAGTAAATTGTTAAAAAGAAGTCAAATAAAAGCAGAAAAAGTGGTCAAAATGGAACCTTCACTCAAGACTGATACACAGATTAGTAAGAGTCATATACTTTTAGAACAAAAAATATAATCAAGCTTTTAATAATTTTTAACCATGTATTCCAAGGGAAAGTTTGGTTTTAACTTTGGTATGGTATGGTGAGTGAACATGATGTAAAGCTTTAAATAGTCATGAATGAAAATTCAGTTTGCTGTCAATTTGACAAATGATCCAGATTAGTTTAATAAATGTTGATCAATCACACATGGATAAAATTTTTATGTGACATTTCCTGCCATATAGATTGAGAATTTAAAATCTGCATTTTGCATAAAATCTTCCAAAAAAAAAAGATTGAACCAGTTTATCTAGTCCATTTCAAGATTTATCCAGTTGAATGATTTTACCCAAATTTCATCTTAAATGTTGAAAATTAAGCTGTTTGAATGAATGGATATTGTAATAGGCTATGAGTTAGGTGGAACTTGCAGCTGGGGTAATATTAAGTATTTACATGTATCTGGTATTGCTGTCTTACCCTAATTTGTATCTATCTCAGAATCAGTCCCAGTCTTGTAGTATAAATTAATCATTTGTGATTTCTTTACATGTTCTTATAGAATATAAAAGGCAAAGACTGAAGAACAAGTTTTATATTTTTAATATTCGTAAAAATATTGTGTTAATTACAGATACAAGTGACACACAGCTGATCCAGACATTAGAGAAAGCATACCATCAAATGAAACATCTACCATCACCTCCTGTGTATGCTCCTATCTGTCACATGTTAGCCCTTCAGTATATGGAGTTATCTCCCCTGAAGGCAGCATTCTATCTGGCTGAATCCATTGCTGTGACTTTCAGACATCAGTCTTTAGTAAATGCATCCAAGAAAATAAGGTAAGATTTTAGTATAATGCAAATTTTTAAAAATCTATTTTATTGTATTCAGAATCAGAATCAGAATCAGAATCAGAAATTTTATTAGTATAAAATCCAAAACAGTAGGATTGTTACTAAAACAATACATAATAAACAATACAGAATCATACAATATATTTTTGATTATGAAATATTTTAAATTAATAGTTCAATATTTGCTGCATGCCTCCTACCAAGGGAAGTGATCATACTTATAATATAACTCTCCAAACTTCGGAGCACCACCATGTATACAACACTAAAGTGTCTGACTGAAGAGGTGTGTTATGGTATAAAATACATTAAATCTTAACATGATATATAAACAACTATGAGTTATTCACACTATCAATATTTACCATTTCCAATCTTGTATTGTACATGAGACTGATACCATTTATAATAATTTTACTTATGTCATATTCCTCACAAGTAAATATATATTCAAATTTACCTTGATCAATCATATCATTGAAAGAAGGAACAATTGCTACTATTTCATCGTATAGTTTTTTCCGGAAATCAGATAATTTAGAGCAGCTTATGATAAAGTGATACTCATCTTCAGTACCTGAATTGCATATTGGACAAATTCTATTTTCTAATTTAGTTTTGTTAAATCTGCCACTTTCTATTGCTAATTTGCTATTGCTTATTCTAAGCTTAGTAAAGTTATGAACAATATTTTTGTCAAAATTATAGAGTAAATATTTTTCCATTTGGAACTCAGATTTTACTTTTCGAAACGTTCTTAATTTGTTACCATGCTCTGAGTTTTCATCATTATAAATAGAACTTTTCCAAAAATTTACAAAATTCTCATTTAATTTTAATACTATTGATTTTAATAGTTTTGTTTTAGAAAATGTTCCATGATTTTCCCATGTATGAGAGAAATTCAGTTTATTCAATAAATTTTTTATTTTCGAACAGAAACCATCTGGAATGCATGAATTAGCTTGGTATGCATCATATAGTAACCTGTTATCAGAGTTTAGAATATGTAACCAAAATCCAATTGCAGATTTAAGTGCTTGAATCCCAATAGGATACATTCCCAATTCAGATAAAACAGCTAAATTTACGGCTGCTTTATTTACTCCCAGTAAATATTTAGCAAACTTTATTTGTATTTTGACAGGTTCCATTGATAAGTATTTAGATTCTAAACTTTTATCATTCTTTACAATGTTTACACACCATATTTCACTGCAATATAACAGAATAGGTGAAATACAGGATTCAAATAATCGTATATGAGCAGATACATTCATTTTATCTGAAAATAACATTTTTCTTATACAGAATATTGCTTTTGAAGCTTTCTTGCACAACAGATTTATTGCCTCAGAAAATACACCTGAGGGTTTAAAAATTATTCCTAGATATTTATATTCCATTGTCTGTTCAATGGTTGCATTTCTAAAAGTAAATACATCTTTTAAAATTTTCCTTCCAGGTTTATTAAAAATCATAATTTTAGTTTTGTCAAGGTTTATGGTTAAATTCCACTTTTCACAGTAATTGTCTAATCTATCTATACAATTCTGAAGTCCCTCTGCGGATTCAGATATTAACACCAGATCATCAGCATACAATAAACTTGATAGTGAGGTATTATTAATACATACTGGATAACATTTTGAATTAAAAAGATCAGGTAAATCATTTATATACAATGAGAAGAGAGTAGGGCTTAAAATGCAACCTTGTTTTACTCCTACCTGGGATGAGAAAAAATCTGTTACTCCATCTTGTACTTTTACAGAAAATAAAACTTCTTTATACATAGATTCTAAAATGTCTAAAAAAGGTCCCTTAATATTGTATTTCAACAATTTATGAAAAAGAGCATTTCTGTTTATGGTATCGAATGCTTTTTTAAAATCTATGAAACAAGCATATATCTTTTTAGATGATTTAAACGCTTGATCAATAATAGTTTTTAAAGTAAAAACATGGTCACTGGTCCTGCAACCTTTTTTGAAACCAATTTGTTCAGGCCGAATAATTTTATTTTTTTCTAAATATTTTTCAAGTCTATTAAATAAAACCCTTGAGAAAAATTTTCCTAAACAACTGGAGAGAGCAATACCTCTATAATTAGATGGATCAGTAAAACAGCCACCTTTAAAAATTGGCTTTATAAAGTTTTCTCTCCACAAACTGGGGTACACTCCAGATTTGAAAATCAAGTTAAACAATTTTACATAAAGATCTACATTCAATGAACATGATATTTTTAACATTTCATTACATAACCCGTCTGAACCTCCAGATTTGTTATTTTTCAAAGCTTTCATAGCAGTTAACACCTCTTCAGTCGTTATGTTTTCATTTAACACTGAGTTACAGCACATTTGAAATTCATTATTGACACTATCATCATTATTGTTATTATCATAACTAGTATTCATTAATTTTTTAAAATATTCAAACCATTCTTTGGATAAAATATTGGAACTTGGGTCCGTAACATCTTTTTTATTTATAGATTTGACAGTTTGCCAAAATTCATTGGCGTTATTGTTGCCTGATTCTAATATTTTATTTACCATTTTGTTTCTAAATTGCCTATATTTTTTTCGAATAAGTTTGTTTAATTCTTTTTTATTTAATAAAACTTTTAAACGAAGTTGTTTGTTCCATGGTTCATCACAAAGCTTTCTGCTCAGTTGTTTCAAACTTCTGTATTTAACTTCACATTCATTGTCATAGTATGGTTTTTTAATCTTTCTATGTTTAACCTTTTTTCTTGTATTGGAGCCTTTTGGTGATCCCAAAAAGGCAGCATTATAAAGGGTTGAGGATATATTAGATACAATGTCATTTATTTGACATGTTTGATTAATAGAAGAGTTTGTACAGGTCTTTGGTGGTGTCTCTAGATACTTGTCTAAATTTTGAATTATTGGTTGAAAATCAGTATTATTTAAGTTTGATTTGAATATTTTTTCACGTTCTGCTGTCCACTTGACTTTCTTTAAAGGGGGGTTTAAATTATTTGGTGGTGATTTTGTAATTTGAGACCTAATTTTTACAGAGATTGGGCAGTGATCAGAGATTGTTGGTTCAAAATTTTCAACTGTAAAATTTAGAATGCTTCCAAGAAGTTCTGAACTACAAATACAATAATCATCTATTGAACATCCATTATGGTTGAAAAATGTTATTTTACCTTTTGAATCTCCCAAAGTTCTTCCATTCAAAATTCTTAATTGGGCATCTGTACATAGACCAATTACCTGTTTTCCATAGTTATTAGTTTTTTGAAAAATTTCAGTATTCCGAAATCTATGTACTGCATCTGCAGTATAGTTACTAGGCAAAAAATCATCTAGATTGTCATCGACTTCGTCTTTTATAAAATCTGACTCATTTGAATTAATGTGTGCATTTAGATCTCCAACTATTAGAATATTACCAAGAAGGGAATATTTTGTTATATCTTTATCAATTTTTTCAAAGATTTGTTTGTCACAATTAGTTCGTAGAGTATATGATGAGTTGCATGGAGGTATATATAGAAAACATAAAAAGAGGTCTTTTTCAAAATTGAAGAATCTATAATCAAGTTTAAACCATATCAATTCACTATTAGACTTGTCTAAGAGTTGAATTCCTGATAAAATATTTGTTTTGAAGAAGGCAGCTAATCCACCTCCAACTCTATTATTTTCAGATTTTCTACAATTGACACAACATTTATAACCTTTATGACATAAAATTTCCTTGGAGGAGGCATGCGTTTCTGACAGCAACACTATATCAGATGTCATAATATCGCTCATTGGATTTTCATTTAACTTACATATTCTTTCTTTACCTATTTTCTTGTAAAGACCATTTACATTCCAAGATGTGATAGATATTTGTTTTGAAACTTTGATACACATTTCTTAACTCAATACATTTAGGTTCAACCAAAAAACACAGGGGTGATTTGACAATAAATCAGTGCACTTATTTTAATAACTTACTGATTTCTGGATATTGTATCCAAATAATTGAGAAAATGAAAAACATCAGAAATTAGATGGATATAAAATAGAATTAAGAGATCGAAATTGGATAACGACTTCAACTTGTGTTTACTCCCTTTAGGTAAAAAGATTGAAAAATGGGATATTTTTCACAGTTCTGACAAATGTCTAGAGTTATCTTTCTTTGGTTATCTTGTATAGATAATTCAATAGAAAATAGAATTGGAATTCAATGGGAATTCAGTAAAAACTTGCAATGAAATAAAACAAGTCGACTGACTCTGGACCTTGAATAATCGGTGCTTATTTTTCTTATTTAAATTCTATATATCATATTTTGCTAAATGAACACTTCAAAATACAGATATATATATGGTGATTGTCAGAAGCAATAAGAAACCCAATATATATGTTTACCTAACATACACTATACATGTTATGATGTATAAAAACAAAACAAAAACATCATAACCAATGAAAAAAAAAAAAAAAAAAATATATTTTTGACAGAGGCTTTGATTCAGTACATAATTTTCAAACTGGCGTTACTAACTAATGTCCCAGTACTCTTGCGATTGTAGTTGCAATACCGGTTGCCAGCGCTGATATTTGGTTGTCGTCAAGACTTGTTTGAGCTTTTTCACTTGGACGATCAGTTTCGGAGCTCCTATGACTTAAGTCAGTTTGATCATTGTAGGTTCCATGACTTTGGTTAGTTTGATCACTGTAAGTTCCATGCACATTTGATCTTCGGCGTGGAAATAATGTGTTTCGCAAGTTTCCGGCTAGCACGCGAATGCCCCGTTCTTTGGTTAGTTTGAAAGCATTTTCATACAGTTCTGTAATCACGTGTCCTCCCTTTTTCGAAATTCGAGTCACGGCATATGCGAATTCCTGCGGTTCTTCCATACATGGACATGATTTGACCGTTGAACCATCTTATTTTTTCATTTAATCCATTGAATTTGGTTGGAGTGATTAAAGATATTGTCAAAGAGCTGGTTTTTAAGTATGCTTTATCAATGAGGCCACGGAATTTATCAAAAGCAATATCTTCCCGTTCATCTTTCAAGTTGTTTATTCCTACATGTAGTATGATCGATCTAGCAAAGCATATTTTATCTAATGAAGTCTTTGCATCTTCAATGGTGTATGTAATTTCTTTTCTACCATTTCTGTTGGAGCCGTAGAGAAGTCTTTCGATATCAACCCCATGACAAATTGAGTCATGCAGGAAAATAGTGTCAACTTTTTCAGGTGGTGTTTGTTTAAAGCTGTCATATTCAGATGCATGTAAATGTACAATAATCAGTGATTTCGTCTTTCTGACTAAATTTTCTATGTTTTATTTTGTTTGCCATGGTGCTCCAAGGGGCATTATTGATCTAAGGACTTAATTAGTGACTACTGCAGTTAATTGCCATGCAGTCAACCTGAAAGTTTTAGTTCGGACACTGCCTTTAGCAAATTTGCCATCTTAATGGACAAGACTTATTTGTTTTTTTTTAAATTGGCCAAAATATCACAGGGGTTGTTTTTAATTGAACTTTTATTGCTAGAATTTGAGTCTTTTGTACAATTTGATTATCTGAAACGGTGTTAAATATGCCAGTTCAATATTCTGATGATTGAACTACCTCACAACAGGGCCTAATCTAGGATTTTGAAGAGGGAGAAGTGACTTCTCCTTCTAGGATGGATTAGGGAGAAGTGGTCATTTTTTCTGGAGAAGTTGACTTTAATTCACTGTATCGGTTGCGCTTTTTTTGTATGTCTGTTTTCAATGAAATGGCCAAGAGCATAGGCATTGCATTTTTTAGCAGCACGACAAATTTCACAGGACAGTTATATACAGTTTGATTTTCTTTTGATCTATTAATTTTGAGTACTTGAGTTTTTTAATTTTCACAGCTTACCAATATATTTTATTATCAAAGGATAAGTTGTCAAAACATTGTGTCATTGTAACTCGAGATTCTTATACTCAATGTCACACAAGCCAACTTTCAATCACATAACTAACCTATTAATGGCTAATTATCTTTCATCATAGGTGTTGCATTGTAATCCTAACTGTAGAACAAAACAACAATCAGCTGATCATGTTTTGTTATCGTGCATTCCTCTGGTAACCAAACTATTTGTCAGATGTTCTTTCCCTTCAAAATTCGAATTTGAATACAAGTTACAAAAAAAGCATTTAAGAATTTCCACCAACCTCTCGGCCGATCAAAAATTACGTGTTGTAGTAAAAATATAAAATTAGTAGACTTTGTGATTATGCAACATCGTCCTGACGCCATGCATCTTCAATCCATAACAAACGAATGAAACGATATTCGATTTCCCTTAAATAGTTTTGAATATAAAATTCAAATAGGTTTAAAGTCGCCGTTGTATTTATTTCAATCAAACATTGACAATATAAGTCAAGGGTCACTTCAAAATTTCGATTCTTCTTGATGGTCGCCATTTTGTTTCAAAAATTTACCTGTGCTAAAAATAGTTAACCAAAAAATTAAAAAATTTCACGAGTTATCTCCCATTTACTGATATTTCGATAGGGACTTCACTTCGCCAAGAATGAATACGCCGGCGAGATTTAGTGATTTTGAAAATTCTTAAATTGTCATTTCGCCGGCAAGATTATCGCCTGCCACAAATGTTTTGTTTTAATTTTTTTTTACAGAAAGTCCAGTAGAGCTAATGAAAAAGCTGATAGTAGCATTACATGTGATAATTCAGCAGATGTCCCTACATTACAGAAGAGTAAAGAAATTCTACATTTTAATAAAACAGAGGAAGATTTTAGGGATATGATGACTGGTATTCCTGAAAGTAAGAAATATTAGTATTTAGCTTTCCAAAGTTTTTGTCTCGATGTAACCAATGAACATTGTATGCAAAGAATTTGGTGTCTGGTTTCATTAACATTCAGTATCCAACATGTTTTTTCCTGAATCAATGTTATGTAACTAGAATTGTTTTTGGCCGGGTTGCACAAAGTGCAAATCCGGGTTATAGTATGGTGAATGTCGGGCGGGCGGGCGGCGGCGGCGGGCGGGCGGGGAAAATGGGTACCTATTTTGTGAAATCAACTCCTCCTACAGTTTTTCACCCACATCCTTGAAACTTCATAGAATGTTTCTATATATATTGAAGATGTGCACCTCACTTTATGGAATTATTTCAGGAATTATTTCCCATTTTTCCAAACTGTGGAACTTAGTCGTTTTTTATTGACATCTTCAATAGAGGGTACCTATTTTGTGAAATCAACTCCTCCTACAGTTTTTCACCCACATCCTTGAAACTTCATAGAATGTTTCTATATATATTGAAGATATGCACCTCACTTTATGGAATTATTTCAGGAATTATTTCCCATTTTTCCAAACTGTGGAACTTAGTCGTTTTTTATTGACATCTTCAATAGAGGGTACCTATTTTGTGAAATCAACTCCTCCTACAGTTTTTCACCCACATCCTTGAAACTTCATAGAATGTTTCTATATATATTGAAGATGCGCACCTCACTTTATGGAATTATTTCAGGAATTATTTCCCATTTTCCCAAACTTTGGAACTTAGTCGTTTTTTATTGACATCTTCAATAGAGGGTACCTATTTTGTGAAATCAACTCCTCCTACAGTTTTTCACCCACATGCTTGAAACTTCATAGAATGTTTGTATATATATTGAAGATGTGCACCTCACTTTATGGAATTATTTCAGGAATTATTTCCCATTTTTCCAAACTTTGGAACTTAGTTGTTTTTTATTGACATCTTCAATAGAGGGTACCTATTTTGCCAAATCAACTCCTCCTACAGTTTTTCACCCGAGTCATTGAAACTTCACAGAATCTTTTAATACATATTGAAGATGTGCACCTCACTTTATGGAATTATTTTAGGAATTATTTCCCATTTTTCCAAACAAGTGTTTATCAACATGTAATCAAATCAAATATTGCTTACTTCACCTATTTCTAATTAAATTTATGGCTGCCTCTGTGCTCGTACACCAACATACAATGTGTCTGATTTTGTTTATATAAATATTCATGACTGCCAATGTGCAATATGATCTTGTAATGACCTTTGTCACCACTACAGTAAACACCCAGCAACCCGGCCATTTGTGTCTTTGACCCATTTTTTTCCATTTCTCAGGTGTTTCAGACCTGATTTTCTTCTGCTCTAAAGTGGAACTTCGCTTTTTGAAGTCAGGATTTGTCCATGATGGTTCTTTTATTATACATGGTAAAATGGCTGCAGAAGTATCATTTCCGCTCTTTTTACACAGTTGTCAAAATCAGAATGAGAAATATTTACTCATCAGTTCTAAAAGTAGTGGATTGACGGTGACTGTGACATTTGTAACTCTGTAAATGTAAATATCATGATATAATTCCAGATTGGTCGGTGTGTCAATTGTCTGTGATTTCCCAGAGTACTCCTGCTATGTTGATGATCAGCAGAGTGGACAGCAGAGGACAACCTGTTGTTGTACAGTTACCAGGGTTTAATTCAGAGCAGGTTTGTATGCAACTACAGTTTTGTAAGGATATGGCCAAATGTCCATGAGACAAAATTCTATAGAATTGCTTTCTGTGCCTTATGCCAGTAACTCAGAGAGTGAGTATAAAAATCATCTTTGGACTAGTAAAAATTATCTATCACTAGCCTGATTGGTCTAGTAAAAAATTACCCTATTCAACAAACTCTGATTGTTTGAGTCTAGTTATTTTCTGTTTGGTCTAGTATAAGTCGAACCCACACAAGCCAAAAGGTCTGATACATGAAACAGACTTAAACTTCTTATCAGAGATCTATTGTTCATTGCTGAAGATGGAAATCATTGATTTCAACTTGTCATTTTTGTTTTTATCAGAGATCTATTGTTCTTTATTGAAGACCAAATACCCTGAATGCTTTAAAAAGGACAAATATACCTAAGGAGCAATCAAAACAAACGTAATCCATTGGACAGACAAACCCGGGAAGACAAATGAACAACCACAAGCACAACAAATAAACACAGAAAACTAAAAAACAATGAACAACACGAACTCATATAAAAACCAGGAGTGAACCCAGGTGCTCCGGAAGGGTAAGCAGTTCCTGCTCCGTATATGGCACCCGTCGTGAAGTTCAACATATTTAAATTAGTGCATGGGTTTGTAAAAATCCTTGGATTTGTTGAAAGTACCTTAATTAAAAGCAGGAAATCCATCGAGTACTTGTTTCCAAATCTAACTGTTATAGTTTGTGTACCACTGAACAAAGCTCATCATTTATTATACAATGAAGAATTCCAGTAAAAGAAATTCCTTGAAAAAGAAAATTGTAGACCTTGAAAGTCCTGTTAAAGTACTTGAATCTTAAGAAATGGGAATGTTAATTTCTCCAATAACTAGACCAAAAGTAATTTGACATATGACTTGTATGAAGGATAATCCTTTGGTACTTTATTTATTTTGGTCCATTCCTAAGATAAAGTATTATATATATTTCCAGGGAAGAGAAATACTTTCAGAATTCTCTAGCATTATCAATGAAAGTAGAGACAGTATGAAAGTTACTGATAAAATTGAATGGTGGCGATGGAGAAGAAGTTTGGATACTAGGATGCAGGTTAGAGAGAAATCATTGTGTGTTGCACCAGCATTCATTTAGTTCAGGCTGACAAGATTTCCAATGAATATTATTTGATATTAAGCCGTTTCTAACAATTGGAAAAATCCTAACATTAAAAAAAGATACTAAATTGAATTTGAATAGCATAAGGCCATTTTTATTATTCTGAACTTAATATTGATTTTTATTTTTAAGCATTTCTAATACCTTTGTATATTAGGTAGATATTTATATTAGGTATGAATTTAAAATATTAAAGTATTGAATTATTTCTGTAGACACTTCTTGAAAATATAGAGAAATATTGGCTGGGTAGATGGAAGTTTTTGTTCCAAGGAAACCCATTTGATGTTAATTTGGAGGAACTGGATAATGCAACAGAAAGTATATACAAGAAAGTAACCAGTCTGAGCAGGAAACAAGTTAACAAGGCTGTTATAAGGGTATGCTGTATTTTATGGGTTAAAGGTCCACATTTTGTTTCTTCAAAATTGATTACTTTTGAAACCTATACAGATTTTCAACTTTGTGTTCTGAAAGTTTATGGTTCACCTGCAGTGAATCTTTATAATGCTTTCACATAAGTAATACTGAAAAATGGAAAAATTTCACAACAAAAACAGTGAAAGTGACATTAACTTTATTATACCCCCACTCCAAAGGAGGGGGGGGGGGGGGTATACTGTTTTACCCTTGTGGTTCCATGCATGCGTCCGTCTGTCCCCAACAAAAAAAAATTTTCATCTGCAGTGAATCTTTATAATTCTTTCACCCACGTAATACTGAAAAATGGAAAAATTTCACTACGAAAACAGTGAAAGTGGCATTAACCTTATTTTATCCCCACTCCAAAGGAGGGGGGGGGGGGGTATACTGTTTTATACTTGTGGTTCTGTGCATGCGTCCGTGTGTCCCCAACAAAAAAAATTTCGCCTCACTTTTCTCTGCAACTACACAGCCACTTGATATTTTGTCATAAGCCTTCTATAGGTACGCCATATCATGGGATACGTTTTCGGATCAAGGCGACATCAACTTCCTGTTTGACTTCTTCGTTTATTTTTTTACCTTATTGAAAAGCGGGGGTATCACTTGTGAGCAATGGCTCACAGTACATCTTGTTTGGTTTAACAGTTTACTAAAATATTGTTTGATCATCATTTTTAGGGTTAGGTTGCTAAGCAACCAAAACCCTTATGCCGTCGGTCGTTTGGTTAGACAATGAAGGAAACTTTGGAAATCTGGTGTTTTGTGGAAAAAGTTGGACCAGAAGTTTTTGAAACTATGTTTCTATGAGTAAATATGCAAGCTTATCTAGGATTGAAGCTTAAGCAAGGCTAGTTAAGCAGCTTTTTATCTCGATTTTGAGATGACACATGCGCAAAGCAACCTCCATATTTTTCGAATTACGACTATGTTTATATTGGAATATCATATAAGAAAATAAACATTCCGCGGTAAAATAGTCCTAATATTTGTTGTTGCTGGTGCAGTTGTTTTTTAATAGAAATGTAACTGAAACACACCGAGAAGTGTAATTGTCCAGTTATTTAATAAAAGATGTGTGTTTTATTGACGATTTCCTTTTTGTTTTGAAAGCCGTGTAAAGTATTCGCACCTTTTAAAGTGTACAATGCTATCGGCGTAAGGATTTTGCACGGATATTTTGGGAAGGATTACAATCAGGTTTATTTTCAAAAGATTTCAAAGGTAAGTTCCATTTTTGTTGTGAACGTGATTGTTAACTTATACAGAACATATTTTGCACATTATTTGCTTATTCTTCTTGTAATTCTGATGGTATTTTGTGTATTTGATTAACCTTTTGACCTGATCATCGTGACTTCATTTTGTCAAACCTGTTGGTCAGTGATAGAATTGCATACAGGTTATTTGAAATGCCGACAACTTGCACATTAAGATTGAAAAACACTGTGTTTATCATTAATTTAGAAAACGGTATTATCGAAGGTATAATGGGTTTATTTTAATTGAAAGCTTGAATGTTTACGTTCTTTTTGTGTATTTGATTAACCTTTTGACCTGATCATCGTGAGTTCATTTTGTCAAACCTGTTGGTCAGTGATAGAATTGCATACAGGTTATTTGAAATTCCGACAACTTGCACATTAAGATTGAAAAACACTGTGTTTATCATTAATTTAGAAAACTGTATTATCGAAGGTATAATGGGTTTATTTTAATTGAAAGCTTGAATGTTTACGTTCTGATCTACCTGCACATGCGCAATGTAGTGTAAATAGAAATGACCCCCTTCTACAATTGTCCAAACTTTGTCTTTTTATATAACCTTAATAACTTGAAGACCTTTGATTTCTGTTTATTTTAATTCATCAAATCATTATTATGCGTTTGACTTGTTAAAAAAATTCAATTTAGAGTGATAATTCAAGAAACGTTAGCCGACTCGTGCTTTCTTTGATTGATTAGTGCATATTTATGTACAGACATGGCTTTCGAGACGTTTCGGCCATAAACCAGTTCGTCCATATACCGTTTCGTCCATAGACCGATTCGGCCATAGTCGTTTCGGCCATACTTTTTATAATGAAATATATACTTAATAGCATCGTTGTTTCTTACGAGAGGTATTCTTGGTAGGGAAGAAAAAAGTTTTGAAACACTCACAATCATTGTTTTCAACTTTATTTATTCTCTTTATATATTTATATCATCAGGTTGATAACAAGCAAATACATAATTAACAACAATTTAAAAAAAAGCGCTATAACAGGTGAGTTGCACTATAATTATATATATAAGATATGTTCATCAGAATCGGAACCACTGTCATCGGAGTCTGGTAGGTCTTCTTGGTTTGGTACTGCTGGCAAGTAAGGTTACCCACAGCACGCAGGAAGTCTGATGTTCTGATGGACTTGCTGTCATACTGCCCCCACAGGGACTCCAGGCGACCTTGCATCTTCTTGTAAGTATCACGCTGGTATCTTGTCAGTTGCTGTTCCCCGACCAGTCTGTAGGTGATGTTGACAGTCTTGGCTTCCTTCTGGAATGCAGGCACTATTCTGTAGAATTGGAGTTGGGTGCGGGCTGCTTTACCATTAAAACGTCTGTGCCAGCCTACAAAAATAATAATTGAATTAATACAACATACTTCACAGGAAATATGATTTGTTCAACCTTCAAAATTATTATACAGTGATTGTAATTTAACCCAGCGGTATAATATAATAGATTTAATTTACATTATTGGAAGTGTTCTGAAAAAAATATTTATTTTATTAATAATGTGCACTTTTTTAATTCTTCTTTTCTAATTTTCTAAAATGTGAACTTTAACATTGAAACTATTAAGTGAATGAATCAATAAATAAAAGCGTTATGTTTTGATAATTAATTATAGGCAATGAAGCCATTAAGAAAGATCAATCAAGTGATTGAGATAATACGCTACTGCCACACGTTGTTGATTACTAACAATACCTGTAAACTGTAGCGTACACAAAGCAAAATTTCTATAGTCAAACAATATCAATCATAAAAAAAAAATATGCAATATACCTCATCTTGAACTTCTGCAAAGAATCAATTTATACTCAAGAGCCGATGCTGCCAACGGAAACAAGACTCGCACTCAAGAGCATGCTGGCGTGGACGAACTGGCTTGCTACAAGATACACATCAATCTAATTAAAAAACCGATCTCTCATCGCTCCCGTTTTCTGATATGTCGCGTGGGAGATCTAACGAAATCCGCTTTGAGGTCACATGTGAGTGAACTGGAACGTATGAATTTATAATGACATGCAAATGAGTTGACTTCCTATCAGTAAGCCAATCAAAAAAGTTTATGAATTCTGGGGACTGACGATTTCTTCGTAATCAACTTACAAGATCGCGTAAGCCGCAATTTCATTGGTCGAACAGGACACACCTACGAGGTCACTCACATGTGACCTCAAAGCGGGTTTCGTTAGATCTCCCACGCGACATATCAGAAAACGGGAGCGATGAGAGATCGGTTTTTAATTAGATTGGATACACATGGAAACGGCAATGTGGAAAGTTTTTTTTTTTATGAATACAATTCACATTTTCAAATCCTTTATATAAAGCATGTCGGCAAATATAAAAAGTTTTCTCATGGTCTCATTGTTGTTTTAAAATTTTCTCCATAACAAGAAAAGTTTAATTGCATCATCTTGTGGTAAGCTTGGGTCAAGCTTGGATAAAAATAACCCATATGCAGCCATTTCGTGTGCTTAACAATCACAAAATGCAGGATATAGTCAGATCAAAGAATAAATAATTGATAATTATCATGATGTAATGAACATAATTACATTTTATTTGTCTTGCAATTAATTACGATTGATCTACAATAGCTGGTTTATATTGATCATTAATCATCTAGTAAATAAATAATATTCTGAACTTTCATGATTAATTTCCAAATATTTATTATATATATAAAATAAAACTTAAATTTTGAGCTTAGAACTTGTTAAATATTTGTTAGATTCCGTATAAATATTCCATGGCCGAATCGACTTTAATTCTATGGCCGAACTGGTAGTATGGCCGAAACGACTATGGACGAAACGACTATGGCCGAACTGGTAGTATGGCCGAAACGACTTGTTTCCACAGACATGCACAGTAAAGTTGAGTAGTAGAACCTTCAGCTCAGATACACTGTGTTGCGAAAATATACGTTTTAAAAAATCACTGTATATTTTGAAACCAAAGCAATACATATGCTGTCAATTTAAAAAAAAATCAGTCACCTACCCACAGGAACATTATTATATAATAGACACTTTTTCCGCAGAGCTCGTTAACTTTCATAATTGATATATTTCCTTGTAAATAATACTGTTAATAAAAAGAATTCAATACCAAAACCTATTTTGCAATACATTGTACAAACAAAAAGCATTGAAATAATCATCAGCAATGTTTGTACAAATAAAAGTCAAATGCTAGCAACCTAACCCTACCAGTGCTATGCACTTTGATTTGATTTTTTTCTCAGATATTACTCCAGAGTGGCAGTGTACTTACAGATATCCAGTTAAATCAAGTACTGAGTAACTTAACTAATGTACCAGTAGATAGTATAGCTGATATTACAACAATTGTCACACAGTTCTGGAATAAACATATACACAGTGACCAGCGGAGACATCATGTTATTCTCTTGTTAGATAAGGTAGTTATGTACTGTAGAACTCATTCACTTCAATACTCATTGGACTTACTAACTGGTCATTTGATTGTTTTCAAGTTTTTGAAGAAGAAAATTTTCTCAGAAGCTTGTGAAAATTCAGTTTATGTTGTCCATAATGTTTGAAAGGAGGATTCCATAGACTGCATATGTAATATTTGGTTGTTTATTTTGCAATTGGCAATATTGTTGTCGAGGCTTTGTGTGTAATGGGGGGGGGGGGGGGGAAGGGGGGCTCTGTAATCATCTAAAATGTAAATGGGTAAAATGAAATAACTAGTTGCCTGTAAATTTGTTACTATTTTTCATTTTTTTTTTATAACTGATAAGTGATAATAGGCCAAATAAATAAAATTTTGCTTATGTTCAAAATATACTTTAGTTTAATTAATAGGATACTTAACCTGACAAAGTTGTCATTATTGACCGTTAGTCACAAAATAAAAGAACAATCAGTGTTGTAGTAGAAACCAGGAAAAAAAAAGTTTATTATGATTTGCGGTAATTGTTCATCATTTAAACGATTAAAGAAGTGTCAGAATTAACAAATTCAATGTGAGTCACAACCAGTATAACTTTCTATTATAGACACTACAGCATCTTCCATGGGAGAATTTACCTGTCCTGAGAACTCATTCACTGTCTCGATTACCTTCCCTGTATCATATGATCAATTATTTGTCTCAGAAAGGAGGCGTGGCATCACAGAAAGTGGGCGTGTCTTCAGTAGATAAACACAGTGTTTACTATGTACTGAATCCTGATAACAACTTACCTGCTACACAGGAAACTTTCCAGGACTGGTTTGAAAAGTAAGTACAAAATATATACTGTAAAGTAAACTTGGTTTTATTAACCTACTTTTGATCTGGCTATTATTTACATGTTATGTAAGATTGGCAAAGGAAAGCAAGATTTACTGTTTGGAATTGATACTTACGTGTTGTTCTATCTTTATCCTGCAATCAAGCCATTTCTGGTCTAATAAAAGGGGTAGAATAAACTTGAGTCGTATTAGGTCAATGACCGAATAAAGTCTACTGGTACTTGTTTACATGAAGAGCGTGAGGAGCATAGCGAATGTACCAGATGACGTCGTGGCTTTTCCCGTGTTTTCACTGCAGTTGAATTTCAACTTCAAACGTAATTTTAAGGCATTTTACACATTTAAAGGGGAGTGCAGGATAAAGACAATACAAAGTCATTGTCGGAAAATATAAAATTTATTTGGGCTCGCTGCGAAACATGGGGAAAAAGGTTCGCTAAAGCTCGCCTTTTCTCATGTTTCTAAAGCTCGCTCAAATAAATTTTATATTTTCCAACAATGACTATGTATTGTATATATATTCTTCCAATGATTCATATTATTGGGGGGGGGGGGGGTGATGTTAAGGGTAAAAGCTAATAATTAGGTAGCTGATACAAGACATACCAAAAAGTAATGATAATTAAATCATGGCTTTATGAAGATGGGTTATAACATGATGCATGATAAAGATTAGTCCAATGAAAACTGAATGAAAATCTAAAGCTTGCTTAATCAAAAATGTCAGTTATGAAAAGGACATTATAGACAGCCGAAATACTGATAGACCACAACAGGGAAAGTGAGGGTATACATTATTGAGCAATCGTTCACAGTATACACATTTGGTATATAGTTAGTTTCTCTTAAGGATGCTCGCTGGTCATGTTTTGGTATTTTTGTCAGATTTTCGGAATCCTCCGGTTTTATCCGTTTCTTAAACAATAAAGTTTTTGCCCATGAACCCCCACTTTTTCTTTTATAATTCAATCATATATACCTTAAAATGGTATTTGACAAAATTTTATGAAATTCATTTTATTTTTTCATACATTCTTCAGAGACTGAAGTTGCCAATGCAAAGACAATGAAAAATCCAGAGAAAACCTATTTCCTGCAAATTTTCAAGGCTTTATAGCTCTAAAATGAGCACATGAACCTATATTTTTTTCTTGCTTATTTGTTTACTATTCATATGTTCTCTCAAACTAAAACACCTATTTCAAATCCTATTTATTTCCTATTAGACCAGCGATCATCCTTAACTGACCTATTAAAATGTTCTTTTGAAGGACCAAGGGTTGGCAAGGAATTGTTGGTCAACCACCAACAGCAGAACAATACAAGACAGCTCTAACACAGTATGACTTGTTGGTGTAAGTAGTTCAAAGTGCAATATAAAATGGTTAAAATATAGACGTATAAAGTGCTTACTTGTTTAATTTTCCTATAAGTTGTAGCTAACAAAAAACATGTTTTTTAAATGTACTGTTGTATTAAAAAAATTAATTGGTTTTGTTTAATCAAGATCACTAAATTTAACAAGGTTGAAAACTTTTATTTATTTTTTTCTTTCTGACAATGAGTTGAAATAATTTTAGTGTTAATTTTTTCAACCTCTTTCCCCACTGTCAGCATTTATACCTGTTTAATGACAACATCTTTCTGCACTGTCAGCAATTATACCTGTTTAATGACAACCTCCTTCCTCACTGTCAGCAATTATACCTATTTAATGACAACCTCTTTCCTCACTGTCAGCAATTATACCTGTTTAACGATAACCTCTTTCCTCACTGTCAGCAATTATAACTGTTTAATGACAACCTCTTTCTGCACTGTCAGCAATTATACCTGTTTAATGACACCCTCTTTCTGCACTGTCAGCAATTATACGTGTTTTATGACACCCTCTTTCTGCACTGTCAGCAATTATACCTGTTTAATGACAACCTCTTTCTGCACTGTCAGCAATTATACCTGTTTAACGACAACCTCTTTCCCCACTGTCAGCAATTATACCTGTTTAATGACAACCTCTTTCCCCACTGTCAGCAATTATACCTGTTTAATGACAACCTCTTTCCCCACAGTCAGCAATTTTACCTGTTTAATGACAACCTCATTCCCCACTGTCAGCAATTATACCTGTTTAATGACTACCTCTTTCCCCACTGTCAGCAATTATACCTGTTTAACGACAACCTCTTTCCCCACTGTCAGCAATTATACATGTTTAATGACAACCTTTTCCCCACTGTCAGCAATTATACCTGTTTAATGACAACCCCTTTCCCTACTGTCAGCAATTATACCTGTTTAATGACAACCTCTTTCCCCACTATCAGCAATTATACCTGTTTAATGACAACCTCTTTCCCCACTGTCAGCAATTATACCTGTTTAATGACAACCTCTTTCCCCACTGTCAGCAATTATACCTGTTTAATGACAACCTCTTTCCCCACTGTCAGCAATTATAACTGTTTAATGACAATGTCTTTCTGCACTGTCAGCAATTATACCTGTTTAATGACAACCTCTTTCCCCACTGTCAGCAATTATACCTGTTTAATGACAACCAATTTCCCCACTGTCAGCAGTTTTACCTGTTTAATGACAACCTCATTCCCCACTGTCAGCAATTATACCTGTTTAATGACAACCTCTTTCCCCACAGTCAGCAATTTTACCTGTTTAATGACAACCTCATTCCCCACTGTCAGCAATTATACCTGTTTAATGACAACCTCTTTCTTCACTGTCAGCAATTATACCTGTTTAATGACAACCTCTTTCCTTACTTTCAGCAATTATACCTGTTTAATGACAACCTCTTTCCCCACTGTCAGCAATTATACCTGTTTAATGACAACCAATTTCCCCACTGTCAGCAGTTTTACCTGTTTAATGACAACCTCATTCCCCACTGTCAGCAATTATACCTGTTTAATGACAACCTCTTTCCCCACAGTCAGCAATTATACCTGTTTAAAGACAATCTCTTTCCTCACTTTCAGCAATTATACCTGTTTAATGACAACCTCCTTCCTCACTGTCAGCAATTATACCTGTTTAATGACAACCTCACTGTCAGCAATTATACCTGTTTAATGACAACATCACTGTCAGCAATTATACCTGTTTAATGACAACCTCACTGTCAGCAATTATACCTGTTTAACGACAACCTCTTTCCTCACTGTCAGCAATTATACCTGTTTAATGACAACGTCTTTCCCCACTGTCAGCAATTATAACTGTTTAATGACAACATCTTTCTGCACTGTCAGCAATTATACCTGTTTAATGACAACCTCCTTCCTCACTGTCAGCAATTATACCTATTTAATGACAACCTCTTTCCTCACTGTCAGCAATTATACCTGTTTAACGATAACCTCTTTCCTCACTGTCAGCAATTATAACTGTTTAATGACAACCTCTTTCTGCACTGTCAGCAATTATACCTGTTTAATGACACCCTCTTTCTGCACTGTCAGCAATTATACGTGTTTTATGACACCCTCTTTCTGCACTGTCAGCAATTATACCTGTTTAATGACAACCTCTTTCTGCACTGTCAGCAATTATACCTGTTTAACGACAACCTCTTTCCCCACTGTCAGCAATTATACCTGTTTAATGACAACCTCTTTCCCCACTGTCAGCAATTATACCTGTTTAATGACAACCTCTTTCCCCACAGTCAGCAATTTTACCTGTTTAATGACAACCTCATTCCCCACTGTCAGCAATTATACCTGTTTAATGACTACCTCTTTCCCCACTGTCAGCAATTATACCTGTTTAATGACAACCTCTTTCCTTACTTTCAGCAATTATACCTGTTTAATGACAACCTCTTTCCCCACTGTCAGCAATTATACCTGTTTAATGACAACCAGTTTCCCCACTGTCAGCAGTTTTACCTGTTTAATGACAACCTCATTCCCCACTGTCAGCAATTATACCTGTTTAATGACAACCTCTTTCCCCACAGTCAGCAATTATACCTGTTTAAAGACAATCTCTTTCCTCACTTTCAACAATTATACCTGTTTAATGACAACCTCCTTCCTCACTGTCAGCAATTATACCTGTTTAATGACAACATCACTGTCAGCAATTATACCTGTTTAATGACAACCTCACTGTCAGCAATTATACCTGTTTAACGACAACCTCTTTCCTCACTGTCAGCAATTATACCTGTTTAATGACAACGTCTTTCCCCACTGTCAGCAATTATACCTGTTTAATGACAACATCTTTCTGCACTGTCAGCAATTATACCTGTTTAATGACAACCTCCTTCCTCACTGTCAGCAATTATACCTATTTAATGACAACCTCTTTCCTCACTGTCAGCAATTATACCTGTTTAACGATAACCTCTTTCCTCACTGTCAGCAATTATAACTGTTTAATGACAACCTCTTTCTGCACTGTCAGCAATTATACCTGTTTAATGACACCCTCTTTCTGCACTGTCAGCAATTATACGTGTTTTATGACACCCTCTTTCTGCACTGTCAGCAATTATACCTGTTTAATGACAACCTCTTTCTGCACTGTCAGCAATTATACCTGTTTAACGACAACCTCTTTCCCCACTGTCAGCAATTATACCTGTTTAATGACAACCTCTTTCCCCACTGTCAGCAATTATACCTGTTTAATGACAACCTCTTTCCCCACAGTCAGCAATTTTACCTGTTTAATGACAACCTCATTCCCCACTGTCAGCAATTATACCTGTTTAATGACTACCTCTTTCCCCACTGTCAGCAATTATACCTGTTTAACGACAACCTCTTTCCCCACTGTCAGCAATTATACATGTTTAATGACAACCTTTTCCCCACTGTCAGCAATTATACCTGTTTAATGACAACCCCTTTCCCTACTGTCAGCAATTATACCTGTTTAATGACAACCTCTTTCCCCACTATCAGCAATTATACCTGTTTAATGACAACCTCTTTCCCCACTGTCAGCAATTATACCTTTTTAATGACAACCTCTTTCTGCACTGTCAGCAATTATACCTGTTTAATGACAACCTCTTTCCCCACTGTCAGCAATTATACCTGTTTAATGACAACCTCTTTCCCCACTGTCAGCAATTATAACTGTTTAATGACAATGTCTTTCTGCACTGTCAGCAATTATACCTGTTTAATGACAACCTCTTTCCCCACTGTCAGCAATTATACCTGTTTAATGACAACCAATTTCCCCACTGTCAGCAGTTTTACCTGTTTAATGACAACCTCATTCCCCACTGTCAGCAATTATACCTGTTTAATGACAACCTCTTTCCCCACAGTCAGCAATTTTACCTGTTTAATGACAACCTCATTCCCCACTGTCAGCAATTATACCTGTTTAATGACAACCTCTTTCTTCACTGTCAGCAATTATACCTGTTTAATGACAACCTCTTTCCTTACTTTCAGCAATTATACCTGTTTAATGACAACCTCTTCCCCCACTGTCAGCAATTATACCTGTTTAATGACATCCAATTTCCCCACTGTCAGCAGTTTTACCTGTTTAATGACAACCTCATTCCCCACTGTCAGCAATTATACCTGTTTAATGACAACCTCTTTCCCCACAGTCAGCAATTATACCTGTTTAAAGACAATCTCTTTCCTCACTTTCAGCAATTATACCTGTTTAACAGAGATTTAGCTAGCGCTCGTCACTTTCGCCATTGACGAATGATTCTTGAAAGTGGCGAATGTTTTTCGTATGCAATTCGTCACTTGGAATTTGAAAATCGCCAAAAAAAATTTCGTTAAGGCGCGTACAAGAGTCCTGGACGCGCTAAAATTGGACTGGACGTGTCATCCTTCAATCTCATTCGTCCCTGGGACGCATTTAAATCTAATCAGCTGCGTCCGAAAACCATAATTTTCATAAAAGATCTCGAGCCGCCATTATTTTTCTTGGAGATCAAAGGGAACGGGGAAAGAAACGACAAAAAATTAAGACAGAAAATGGCAGCAATCGGAATTCTCATGATATTTCATTGGCAACTGTGTTTTTTACCGACCTGTAACAATGTAGACCTCATTTAAAAATGAATTTAGCGGACTTTGACTTACATTACAATTGGAAATTTTGTCAATATTGATTATTAAGGTGTTAAAACAAGGTCAATGGGAGGATTTTTAATAATGTTTGAGAAAAAATAATAGTAAAGATTATAGATAAATAAATATTAAAAATTAAATGGCAATATTAAACATTTTTATTATGATTATCATGTTATATGTACCAGTGCTGAAAAATAAATAGTAAAAATATGTATTAATATTCAATGTTATATTTTTTCTTCATCATATGTACAAAAAAGAACTGGAATAAGTTACATCGATAGAACATGAAGAATTTGTCCCCATTTTGCTTGTCCGCAAAAGTGACTAATGGTCTCAAAATCCTAGCTAAAACCCTGGTTTAATGACAACCTCCTTCCTCACTGTCAGCAATTATACCTGTTTAATGACAACCTCACTGTCAGCAATTATACCTGTTTAATGACAACCTCACTGTCAGCAATTATACCTGTTTAATGACAACCTCAGTGTCAGCAATTATACCTGTTTAACGACAACCTCTTTCCTCACTGTCAGCAATTATACCTGTTTAATGACAACCTCTTTCCCCACTGTCAGCAATTATACCTGTTTAATGACAACCTCTTTCCCCACTGTCAGCAGTTTTACCTGTTTAATGACAACCTCATTCCCCACTGTCAGCAATTATACCTGTTTAATGACAACCTCTTTCCCCACAGTCAGCAATTATACCTGTTTAAAGACAATCTCTTTCCTCACTTTCAGCAATTATACCTGTTTAATGACAACCTCCCTCCCTACTGTCAGCAATTATACCTGTTTAATGACAACCTCACTGTCAGCAATTATACCTGTTTAATGACAACCTCACTGTCAGCAATTATACTTGTTTAACGACAACCTCTTTCCTCACTGTCAGCAATTATACCTGTTTAATGACAACCTCTTTCCCCACTGTCAGCAATTATACCTGTTTAATGACAACCTCTTTCCCCACTGTCAGCAATTATACCTGTTTAATGACAACCTCTTTCCCCACTGTCTGCAATTATTCCTGTTTAACGACAACCTCTTTCTGCACTGTCAGCAATTATACCTGTTTAACGACAACCTCTTTCTGCACTGTCAGCAGTTATACCTGTTTAACGACAACCTCTTTCTGCACTGTCAGCAATTATACCTGTTTAATAACCTCTCTCCCCACTGTCAGCAATTATACCTGTTTAATGACTATTCATAATAAAGTGTAAATTGAAATACCACATACTAATAAACGACAAAATGGATAACAGGAAACGTCAACAATGACATACCAATCAATTAATGCAATACAATCGACAAAACGTCAGACAAAAAATAGCATAAAAGAGGAAAAAACATATAGGAATAACAGACGTTTAGATAAAGTATGACTCAGTACACATGCTGAGCATTTTTTTCCGACTATATTATAGGTACTGTGGTCATGGCAGTGGTAGTAAGTATTTAAATGGAGACGATCTACAACAACTAAGGTGTAGGGCTGCAGTGTTCCTCATGGGATGTAGCAGTGGTCAGTTACAGACCAAGGGTCAACTTGAGGCTTCAGGGATGATGCTCAATTATTTCTTAGCTAACTGGTAGGTACAGACTCAAGTTTTTTTAGTCGGGGTTTTACACTGTTTTCAGCACATTTGGCTATTTCGCGACGGCCAGTTTTTATTGGTGGAGGAAGCCGGAGTACGCGAAGAGAACCACAACCTTAGGTATGAAAATTGGCAATCCTTGTCAATTAAGATCGAACTCGAACGCACCCCGCCACAAGTGAGATTCCAACTCACAACTTCAGCGTTGACATACTGACTAAAGAAACATGTTATCTCATTGTTTCAGAAATATATAAAAATATGTAAATTGATAAAAATACAAAAATGTAAATGATCTTATTCACCAAAGGGAATTTTTGGGTAGATGGTAATTTCAAATCGAGTTTGGAAAGGCACAATTCCATTTCACAGTTTAATTAACAAGAATATTCAAAAAGATCTGACAGTTAAAACAAATTTTGAAATGAATTGATATACATGTTATTGTCATATATGTCATAATTGTCATTAAAATTTTTTAATAAAGTAAATAGTGGCAAAATATATTTTGACGTACACAAGTAAAATCTATCTTTTCATTGTATTATCTTTTTTTTTTGGTCAAATATTACAGTCAGCAAGGAATTGAACTTAAGAAAGGGTATTAAGAAATTGCAATAAAAGGGAGATAACTGAGTCTGTAAAATTGGCAAACAATTGGATAAAATAATTTGTATGTAAATATCAGTGTTACTGGTCAGATTAACATACTTTTCTAACAATATGTATCCCCGAACATATTTGTTTGTTTAGTTGGGGTTTTACGCTGTTTTTAGCCCATTTGGCTATTTCGTGGCGGCCAGTTTTTATTGGAAGAAGCCGGAATACCTGGAGAGAACCAACGACCTTCGGTAGGAAAATTGGCAATCCTTGTCAATTAAGATCGGAGTCAAAACCACCCTGCCACAGGTGAGATTCGAACTCACAACCTCAGCGTTGACAGACTAGTGATCATTAGTAGTCATGACGAAGTACCTAGACCATTCGGCCACCGAGGCCCCTCCTAAACATAAAAATTTTGATCATCTTTAATATTAGAATGATTTTGTTTGTAATTAAATTTTTCTTTATAACTTTGTGAACATAAAATTATTTCAAAATTTGTTCATTTTGCAGTCCATGTATAATATCCAACCTTTGGGATGTAACAGACAAAGATATTGACAGATTTTTAGAACATTTATTACATGTCTGTCTGTCAGATAAACCATGTGATGTTCTGTCGGAGATTCCAGCAGCTAGGGAAGCATGTCGTCTTCCATATCTGATAGGTGCAGCACCTGTAGTCTATGGATTCCCAATATGTACCAGCAGTTCTAGTAAATGAAATGGTGTTAAATGTTTTTGAACTAAAACCCATCTTCTCAATAAAGATTTTCAATATGTGTATATAGTGATTTCTTGTTTAAATTCACTCTCTATTTTCAAAATACTGGAATTGATTTGAAAAATAAATAGTGAGTAACAGCTGGCTTTAATATGTCAGGTGTTTAGTGATTTCTTGTACTCTGGATAATATAAGAACATTGCTATTGATGTGAAAAATGAACGCCGAGTAACCAGCACATTTTTATCATTTTGAATAAGCCCATTTATGAGAGAATTGAAAGTCTTAGAAGGCAGAAACTTGTAACCAAAAGTACTATAAAGGTTTAATCCATAAAAATGCCTGTGGAATGGGGAATTTATTTCTTAACAAATATTCAGACTTCAGTAGCTCTAACTCGGATTGTTTGAATTCCCCTGATGGCTCAGACCCTTTTGAATGTTGTGTCAGTTTTCCATTTATTTTCATGTTGAATAATTCTCACTTTCTGGAACACCGATTTCTCGAAAAGTCGAACAAAATTTCTGTGGTCCTGACAATGATAAAATTTTTTATATGTATTTTACCATGGAAAACTCAAATTCAGTATTTAAATGGACAATTGTATTACCTGATACTCACAAGAAGACTTCTAACAATCACATGTGATAAAAATATAATAGTCTTGACAAGTGAACTTTACAGTTCAATGCTATAAAAGTCAGATAACTGTTAACTAGTGAATAACCTGTTTTATTTGTAGTTAAAAAATATTCCATGGTAATAATTAGCTATACCAACTTGTATATTTTCCATACTTGAACAAACTTCAGTAATTTGAACTGGAGATAACTTGTACAAATTTTGATGGTACCATGGCTTTGAAGCCATCAAAGTTCTACTGTACATATATGTTGATGATTTATGAATTGGCTATTATATTCAGCAAAACTATTGAAAAAAAATAAATTATACAATGTAATGATGTACCTCACAAATTTTTTTACTAAATCCTCTAGTGCATTGAATTCAGTTCTGAAGATTTTAAATGTATGAAATTAAAAGTTTTTAACAGAAGTGCATCAGTGTACCGGGTACTTACTTTATGAGTCGACCGTCACTTGGTTAAATATTTATGAAATAGATCTGAAATTATATATAATTTGGTTGTTTTTTAGTATTATATTGCACCAGTTCATAATGAGAAAGATTCCCAGTTGTTTGTGTAATTTAATTATTGCCAGAAATACCTCTTTAACTTTGTATGATATCAATATTATAATATAGATGTAATTTTTGTTGAAATTCTGAAAATTTATGATTATTTATAGGTATGAAATATTTTTAATAGAACTCTGATTTAGAATTTCTAGCATATTTTTCAGTGCTTTGTTAATTAAGGCTATAGATGATGCAGTTATTTAATAAATATATGTACTTTATGACAGCCCATGGTTTGTTGGGATTTTACCACATGCATGCCTAGTATTCTTGGAAAATTTTACCTGAAATAAAAATATGGTTTGTTGGATATTTTTACCAAGCTTAAGTATCTTGTCTAGGTGTATTTTCAAATTTTAGTGAGGTTTTTGAACTAATGTGTTCAATGAAAGAAAATGTACTCATTGACCCTAATTTTGTTTTCTTTGTAATTTATAACATGCATCTTACATAATCAAATTGATTACGTGCATTACCAATTTCTTAATAATTCTTGTTGGCTATTGTGAGACAAAATATATACGTTACCTCAGAACATATGAAAAATATAAAGAGGCCCATTTCCTGCCAAATTTGCAATTGCTTATGAAAAAAAACCATAGAAACCCTTCATTATTTTCTGCTCAATTTGTTTATGAATCAAACTTTTTCAATCAATTTTCTGTCATCCTTGTTATGTTGAAAACCAAATGGCAGACATTTTAAAGCTTTACAGAGATTATGGATCGTCACTCTAGAATATTACTTTAATGTACTTAACTGTACAATATATAGAAATATCATACGTAATCAATGTACATATTAATTTATTGAAATGTTAGTATGAATAAAGTTTTACCTATCAAAGACTTAGTTTTCTTTGTATAATAGACTTGGCATGTGGCAGCAAAATTTGAGCTTACTATAATTTTAGGTGATTGTTTGTTTGTTTGTTTAGTAGGGGTTTAATGACGTTTTCAGCACATTTTGGCCATTTCGCGGAGGCCAGTTTTTATTGGTGGAGGAAGCCGGAGTACCCGGAGAGAACCACAGACCTTCGGTAGGAAAATTGGCAATCCTTGTCAATTAAGATCAGAGTCGAACACACCCTGTCACAGGTGAGATTCGAACTCACAACCCCAGCGTTGACAGGAAGTGATCAGTAGTAGTCATGATGAACTACCTAGACCACTCGGCCACCGAGGCCCCCTTAGGTGATTGTAAATAGTTTTAGATACTGATTATTTTGCCACCTTGTGTTTTTAATCTTCTTTTTTATTCTGTGTTTTAAATTTTTACATTTATACATGGACGGAGTGTCTAGTAATGGTATTTTTCGACAATTGTCAGTGTTAATCATATTATGTAAATGTAACTGAGAGGCAGCATTTCATCATATAGTACTGCTGCAGGTCTATAAATTAAAATTTGATTTGGCATAACTATTGATTGATCTGTATTTCAGGTCCTAATATGGAAAGACTGACCGCAGACCATATTGAGTAACGTGTTTAGAGAATGCACTCTAAAGACCCCTTATGTAGTTTTAGAAAAAGAGTAGGCTGCTACAGATGGCTAAATTATCCAATCCTACCCAACCATCCTCTTTTAACAGTGGCAGTCAAAATTTGTTCTCCTTTATGTCCCATCCCACCCTCTTTTGAATTGTTTGATAAATTGAACTGGTTCTTGTCCTGAATAAGCATGCAGTATTTACCACTTGAAGTTCAGCAACAATGAATCAATCAGTCAATCCAATATAAATTCAGTGAGAAAACTCGAATAAATATTGTTTTTTTAACATTAGGGGTCATTCATGATTGTCAACATTTCATGAGTTTAAAACATGCAAGCTAGTGGGGAGGGGTGTTCATTTCAACATTTTTAGCATATGCTTGAAAAATTATTGATAGAGAATAGAGGGAGGGTGAGGGTTTCCAACAAGAATTTTTTTTGTAAAGTTGTGAAAAATGTTGGAAAATTATGGTTGGCTCCTTATAAATGTAGGAAATGGTGACAGGGAAAAGGACAATATGAATGACTGAAACCATGGCCATAATTGTCACATTTAATTTCTAAAACTTACATTACTACATGTACATCAATTCGTAAAAAAGGATAAATTCTTAAACACAAAATCCAAACATTCAAGTGAAAAATGTTCTGGCTGTTATTTATTATAAAATGTAGCAGTGAGGCCTGCAACCAAACTGCATATTACAAGTTCATAATCACCCCTAGCTTTACACAGACACAAGGTAATACATTATAACTTTGGGCTCAAAGGAGTTCATTTACAAAATGAAGGGCATGATGAATATTTAGTGCATAAAGTTTGTATGAAGGGTATCTGCTCATAAAGATTAATTTTTCTATGGACCCTTGGATGTCATTGATATATAGGTTTGTTTTTCTATGGACCCTTGGATGTCATTTATATACAGGTTTGTTTTTCTATGGACGCTTGGATGTCATTTATATACAGGTTTGTTTTTCTATGGACCCTTGGATGTCATTTATATACAGGTTTGTTTTTCTATGGACGCTTGGATGTCATTTATATACAGGTTTGTTTTTCTATGGACCCTTGGATGTCATTTATATACAGGTTTGTTTTTCTATGGACCCTCGGATGTCATTTATATACAGGTTTGTTTTTCTATGGACCCTCGGATGTCATTTATATACAGGTTTGTTTTTCTATGGACCCTCGGATGTCATTTATATACAGGTTTGTTTTTCTATGGACCCTCGGATGTCATTTATATACAGGTTTGTTTTTCTATGGACCCTTGGATGTCATTTATATACAGGTTTGTTTTTCTATGGACCCTCGGATGTCATTTATATATAGGTTTGTTTTTCTATGGACCCTTGGATATCATTTATATACAGGTTTGTTTTTCTATGGACCCTTGGATGTCATTTATATACAGGTTTGTTTTTCTATGGACCCTCGGATGTCATTTATATACAGGTTTGTTTTTCTATGGACGCTTGGATGTCATTTATATACAGGTTTGTTTTTCTATGGACCCTTGGATGTCATTTATATACAGGTTTGTTTTTCTATGGACCCTTGGATGTCATTTATATACAGGTTTGTTTTTCTATGGACCCTCGGATGTCATTTATATACAGGTTTGTTTTTCTATGGACCCTTGGATGTCATTTATATACAGGTTTGTTTTTCTATGGACCCTCGGATGTCATTTATATACAGGTTTGTTTTTCTATGGACCCTCGGATGTTTCTATGGACCCTTGGATGTCATTGATATACAGGTTTGTTTTTCTATGGACCCTTGGATGTCATTTATATACAGGTTTGTTTTTCTATGGACCCTCGGATGTCATTTATATACAGGTTTGTTTTTCTATGGACCCTCGGATGTTTCTATGGACCCTTGGATGTCATTGATATACAGGTTTGTTTTTCTATGGACCCTTGGATGTCATTTATATACAGGTTTGTTTTTCTATGGACCCTCGGATGTCATTTATATACAGGTTTGTTTTTCTATGGACCCTTGGATGTCATTGATATATAGGTTTGTTTTTCTATGGACCCTTGGATGTCATTTATATACAGGTTTGTTTTTCTATGGACCCTTGGATGTCATTGATATATAGGTTTGTTTTTCTATGGACCCTTGGATGTCATTTATATACAGGTTTGTTTTTCTATGGACCCTTGGATGTCATTTATATACAGGTTTGTTTTTCTATGGACCCTTGGATGTCATTTATATACAGGTTTGTTTTTCTATGGACGCTTGGATGTCATTTATATACAGGTTTGTTTTTCTATGGACCCTCGGATGTCATTTATATACAGGTTTGTTTTTCTATGGACCCTCGGATGTCATTTATATACAGGTTTGTTTTTCTATGGACGCTTGGATGTCATTTATATACAGGTTTGTTTTTCTATGGACCCTCGGATGTCATTTATATACAGGTTTGTTTTTCTATGGACCCTCGGACCCTCGGATGTCATTTATATACAGGTTTGTTTTTCTATGGACGCTTGGATGTCATTTATATACAGGTTTGTTTTTCTATGGACCCTCGGATGTCATTTATATACAGGTTTGTTTTTCTATGGACCCTCGGATGTCATTTATATACAGGTTTGTTTTTCTATGGACCCTCGGATGTCATTTATATACAGGTTTGTTTTTCTATGGACCCTTGGATGTCATTTATATACAGGTTTGTTTTTCTATGGACCCTCGGATGTCATTTATATACAGGTTTGTTTTTCTATGGACCCTCAGATGTCATTTATATACAGGTTTGTTTTTCTATGGACCCTCGGATGTCATTTATATACAGGTTTGTTTTTCTATGGACCCTCGGATGTCATTTATATACAGGTTTGACTGTTATCTGTTTGAGGCTCACAGGAACCTGTATTGCTCACCTGGAGTTCGTGTACCACAAGTCACCGGTAATATCAATTCACAGCACACAGGAGCCTGTATTGCTCACCTGGAGATTATTTACAGAGATCCACGGTATCAATAAATCAGGAGTTTTTAAGGTTGTAGTCTCTAGCTATTGGAACCAGTGGATAGTTGGCAAAGCTTTGTTAAGCTTTCCTTCTTTTTGTACCAGTAGTCACAATGCAAATAAAATAACACAACAAAATAAAATGGTTTGGGGATTTTTTAATATCGATAAAAATAAAATTCCGACAATTCAGTACCAGTATAAAAAGTTAGTACATGTAATGAACACACAAAATACACATTTACTCAAAGATAATATTTTCGTAATTTCAAAGTTACTGAAAAGTGGCCAATTAGCACAGATAGTCATTTATTACAACTTCAAAACTTTTCAAAATTAATTATTTTACCTTTATTCAGTTTAAAAAAAAATTGCATTTTATGTCTCCTCCAATTAAATTCAAAGTACCTAAAATTTTTGATGAATTTAACTTTACTTATTTGAATTGACATAATATTTTATCCACTATTTGGTAATTTAGGCTATGTTCAAATACAAAGTTACAAAATTAACAGGTTTTCCTTTCACACGTAATATTAAAACATAAACCCGTTCTTAAATTAAAATAAACATCACAAAGTTAATTGAAATAAGATTATAAATAAGCATTGTACAAAATAAAAAAATATTTTAACATAAGGCCTGATATATATACTTACACTTCTAGCCACCAAGTGCTTAAACATTAATATCATGTAGGCACATAAATGCATCTTAATATCTCTCTCTTCAAGGTGGATGGGGGATACTGACTTTAAGGAAAAACCAGTTACTTGACAAACTTCCAAGTGACAAGCAATATACATGCTTATTAATTAACTTAGATATATTGAACTCAGTAACTAATAAACTGCCAATACAATAAAAACAAACTATGCCAATATGAGATCTGGGCCATATTGGACTGGGTACAACCAATACCAATATGAGATCTGGGCCATATTGGACTGGGTACAACCAATACCAATATGAGATCTGGGCCATATTGGACTGGGTACAACCAATACCAATATGAGATCTGGGCCATATTGGACTGGGTACAACCAATGCCAATATGAGATCTGGGCCATATTGGACTGGGTACAACCAATACCAATATGAGTGTATCTTGGGACTCTCTTCATTAATCATATCTCTCTATGGAAATATCAGAGATCTGTTATTTAATAAAGGTATCATTTGCCTCAGGATAATATGGCTTACCTTGGACCTATAACTATGCCGATACGAAAAACATCAGACAATAATACTATAATACACGTATTAGATGGAAAATGTATAGATCTAATATTGTAGCTCTGATGTTAAAAAAAACCCCAAAAAGCCAAAACACTAATAATCAACTAATAATAAAGTAAACAATGAAATCTATGACAAGGTCATATAGAGCCCTAATTGTGTCAACCAAATATGATTTGTCTAAAATATATGGTAGCCCTAATTTTGGACATGCCACAAAACTGTAAAGTTAACAAATTCACCTATGAAAATGAAAGTCGGTGATATGTTTTGATTAAGCTGACATCCACATTCTCTGGTGAATCTTCATCCATATTATTGCTTGTTTTGTACTAGAAAACTAGAGTCCCTTTCAAAACCTTCACACAAGCAGGTTAATGAACCATTAAAATGAGGTTAAGGTCAAAGATATGCATTAATCTGACTTGTTAAATCCCCAATATAAGGTTGATGTTAATGCCACACATTAATACAACATACCGATTTCTATTCAAGGACATTCATCATTCATAAGATAAAAAACACCAAATGCACTTTACTTAGTGATAACATAACTTCATACTGGTCATCGGAGAATCTACGAGAAGGTACTGAATCAGGAACTTGTACGCTGTAAGGGCTGTTGTCTTACAATGTATTAAGAAGCAAATTCATTGTATCGCACTGCAATAAATCTGGTACCCAAATATTTAAATGACAGGTGATAAGACACAGGTTTTTTGGCAATCAATATGCATAGAACAACAGTTACAAATTTTAATATGTCAAACTATATTCAAGCTGAAAACATCCACAAAATGACTAGTTTAGGTATCATCATGAACCCTAACATGAACACATATCATGAACCCTAATGTGAACACATGATTCCACAGTGTTTCCTATAATTTGAGCATTTACGGGTCCCATTTCAGCAACGTTCTACTGTAGATGGACCAAAAGGTTTTTCCATTCTGTTCTCATTCGAGGTTTAACCCCCCCATTAACATGTAGAACCATCCAATAACCCATAGACTGTTTCTACAATAAGATGAATAGTTCCATCATAAAAACTCTTACTGTGGATTCATTTTTTTTTGTTGACATTGACTTTTGTGGATTTGGGAAAAAGGTATATTTAAGTTCATGGATGTCAAACTTCGGTATAGACAAAAAAAAAACATGTTGAAATAAAAGGCTGTTATAATTGGCAAAAAATTTAAAATAAGAAAATAAATCAATATTTTTCGACTTTCTTTGAATTATAACCAATGATCTGAATTTGATTAATTTCAACTTGTAACTTATTGTCAGGGCTCAAATCAAAAAATAATTCTAAGAACATTCATATCTCGATGGATTATTAAATTTGTGGATTGACCTGTCGACGAAATCCACGAAAACTGAACGAATATTGTAGCAAACCTGATGGAGTTCAACATCACTGGCAAAATATTTTACCTATACTACCAGTATTCATACATATAATAAATACTATTTATTTAGAAATGGAAATTTTTTTTTTAATATGAAAAGACTGACATGATTGAAAGTCAACATGCATAACTGACATTTTCATGTTTGCTAGAAGCATTCTATTATTAAATACAGTTGAACTTTGGTAGCTCAAACTCAGACCATTTGAACATCATCCATGGCTCAAACCATTTTGAAAGTCCCTTTATTGTCATGTAAAAAAAGCCCCGGTTTCTTGGGAATGATCAGCTATACCAATTCGTATATGGTATGGCACTTCAGTTTTCCATACTTGAACAAACTGCAGCAACTTGAAACCGATTTTGACAGTCCTTTGGAGTTTGAGCCACAAAAGTTCTACTGTATACAAAATCACATGATTTAATCTAGTACAATGTATTATAGTTGCTAGTTGTAAAATTCACATTTTCTGAATTTACAGAATTTTTCAGACGAAAGTCATCAAATCTGACATTACTTTTGTTTAGAATCATAATTTCTAAATTAACAATATCATTTTTCTATGGAAAGTAATCAATTACAAAAACTTGAGAAATAAAAATAAAATATTACACTCAGATACCCTCATTTTCACCCGAAACTTACAAGCAATTTCCAAAAAACGTACCTTTAAAAAAAATTTATAATCTAAACCTTATCTTTCACACCATGCTGTCTATATTTACATATTCTACATGCCTGTCCACTCCACTGACCATCCTATTGCACCCATTAGGCAAAGAAAACAAATTCTTAGAATGAAAATATCAACATGGAAACATCAAAAATGGAAAAAGAATGCAAAGTTATATGTTATAGGACTATTATTTATTATATTTTATTTACTCCCAACTGACTTTGTGGCATTTAATACAAATAACCAATCTAGTTTATTACCAATGATGTTTCATGGCAGTTTTAATGTTATTTCAGGTATCTGGGCATGATTCTTTAAGTTGTCCAGGATGTGCCATAATGTAATATAAATATCTTTATTGATGCCACATACAATGAAGTTCGTTTGAAGTAGGGAAAGGCATATCTACATTATCCCTGCATTTTAATTTGGTTAAAATAAGAATTATAGTTTATAGTGATGATCTATTGTGTCCGGATACTTTAAAATCATATCCGTTATCCTCCCACCCACCAACTTTACCTTTCCTGTGTGTAATTTTCAAAAAGCTGGTTTAAAATCAAGATTCTAAGAATTGATTTATTAAAGCCTTATAGGAAGTTTTCTGATATGTACAATAAAATATGTCTTAGACCAAAATTCATAAATTATCATTATTACAGACATGCTACCAAAATGTTTTATACATGTATATCAAATTATTGGTGTTTAAATGAACAAAATGTTCATTGTCACAACTGAAAAATATTAAGAAACCCTAACAATTAAATAAAATTAACCTACCTTCCATCATGATTTTTATATCAGGTTGGAAAAGATCTAAGAATTATTTTTTTGTGGCCTTTAAATGATGATTGTTTGTTTAGTTGGGGTTTTATGTTGTTTTCAGCACATTTGGCCATTTCACGGTGGCAAGTTTTTATGGGTGGGGGAAGCCGTAGTACCCGGAGAGAACCATTGAACTTGAGCAGGAAAACTGGCAATCCTTGTCAATTAAGATCAGAGTCAAACACACTCCGCCACAGGTGAGAATCGAACTAACAACCTCAGTGTTGACAGGCTGGTCATCATTAGTAGCCATGACGAACTACCTAGACCATTCTGCCACCTTGCCTTAAAATGACAAATTCATTTCTACATTACTTATTTGCAAAACAATGAAACAAATACTGTACAATTATTCATTTATTTATTATTATATTTTTTTTTGGGGGGGGGGGGGGGTGTCAATTGTTCCTTAATAAATAACATAGACATTTTTTATACCAGGTACAATTTTCACTGGCTTTAAGATTTTCCAAAGGTTCAATATTACTGAAAACCTATTAATAAACACAGTAAAAATTATAAAGCGAGTACAATAGAAAATTAACATGCTTAACAATAAACAGCTATACTAAATGAGATCATGTTTCTGACTTGTAAAATTGGTGGATACATATATTGGATTTGACAAACAAAAGGATTGAAATCTATAATATAGAAAGAAACACACACACACAATGATTTTTACTATCAATTTGGTAATTTCAGTAAATTTAATATACCTTATTGGAATTCTAAAATAAATACTAAATCATGCCTGAGTAAAATGTACAGGTAAAACAATACAGTGGTTTGAATGAAAATTTGTCCAAAAAAAAAAAAACAACAACAACAAAAGTCCTAACAGGAAAAATGTAACATTGGTTATATTTGGAATTATTTCCAAACTGTTTTCTTTTCAAGTACCATTCAAGATTTATATCACAATATATTATTAAACTTTCTAATTTTGATATCTAGAATTTCATTATTTTTAGCTTACTACGAAGTACTCCATCAAAAGGTGCAAGGTTTTTCATGCACAACACAATTCTGCAAAACAATCAGGACCACAGTACAATCAACTCAAATATAAATTCAAGGTTAAAAAAATTATTAAAATTATCGCACAAGGCTAAATGCTATAACCCCTATTAACAATCCATTACCATCTGGAATAAAAAAAAAATTCTGTAAGAAGCTATATTCACATGTATATTTACTTCAAATGTTCTATTTACCCAGAATTCCTATTTACCCAGAATTCCTATTTATTCCTATTTACCCAGAATTCCTATTTACCCGGAATTACAAATAGATATACATATGGTTTCAATGCAAATAATGTTTTTGTTCACATTCATTCTGTTAAAGAAAATATTTTTCAGTTACAGACTGTAGCTTAAATACAGCTTAAATGTAGCTGAACTTGTATGCATTATTGTTTAGGGGCCAGCTGAAGCCTGCCTCCGGGTGACAGATTTTCTCGCTGCTTTGAAGAATCATTGGTGGCTTTGGGCTGCCTTTCTGCTCTTTGGTCCTGTTGTTGTCTCTTTGACACATTCCTCATTTCAATTCTCTATGCTATGTATTTCAAACTGTTTTTACCGTACAAAGAGAGTAACAAACTGCCCTTGTCTGAGTGGAAAAAATTTTTCAACCTGTTTGATCAGGAATAATTGGCAATATTGTGTCGGCAAGTTTTTATTGGTGTAGGAAGGCAGGGTACCAAGAGAGAACCATTGACCTTCCGCTGGACAATTTCAAAAGGTAAAACAGTTTTTATCAATGCATTTAAACACAATAAATAAAACTTGATCAAATTTCTATGACAAATCACTACATCATATATGAAATACACATCTATAATGAAACATTATTAATTATTATAAGGCCATGAAAAAGTAATTTTTAGATTCTCTCCAAATTTTACTAAAAATCAATGAATGGGCTGCTGAAGTTTTTAAATTTTTCTTTTTATTCTTTCAAAACTGAAAAAGAAAACTTTTTCCATCACATAAAAAAAACTATTTGAAATAGAATAAGATGAAGATTATTAAACATAAGGGATGAGAATCTAGAAATTAAGTTTACCTGGCCTATAATCCTGAGATTAATATTTAACTAAGCTAATATTTATCTTTATCACATTCAAAGCTTTCATTGCTATTTAAAGTTTGGGATGGGTCATATCTTTTTATTCTGGCAAAGTATGTAACCAAGAACATATTCTGTAAACTGTGTTCTATAATTACAAATAGAGGTCATTGTACAGTCTTCAACAGAAGGCATGTTGAGGATTGCAGAAGAAAAAGAATGGCATGAGTCCCCCAAAATCCTTAAAACAGAGATGATTTTCCCATGGAAATGTTGTACCACTATATTGGAAGCCATATTTTCATGTGTAATACAGAAACCATAATGGTCAAATCCGGATTGCAACAAGTAGAAATAAGCTAAAAAACAGAATGAAATTATCCCTGTTAAAATTACTTGAAACTAAGAAAAACCAAGTACTTGAAAGTACTAAAATTTAATGAATAGTCCTTGAAAACCAATCAAAAATGTGCTTTAGTAAAGAAAATAATTTCTTTTGAATTCAATAGTCATATACATGTACATTGGTTCATATACAAAATATGCTTGATATGAACAGATTTCTACATGTATTAGCTATATATAGCCTGATCTCTATCACTACACATCATTTATTCTGGAAGGTATACTATCAGAGGTGTTTACCCCTTTCTGGTATTTTCAGTAATGATAATGATCTTTGTCAGTATTCTCAAATTTCAGCATGAAAATTACCATAGAGATCTGCCATCAAAGAATCTTATATGTTAAGTCTAGAAACAATCCGAGTTTTTATCATCAATCTCGTTAAAACGCTCTTCATAACTGGAAAATCAAGTGCAATTACAAAGCATTTACATGACCAGGAATAAAAAAAATAATTTCGGTACAAAACCAGAAAGCGTAATTTCCAGAGGTAAATCTAAAATCTGGGACAATTCCATAATAGTAAACACCTATATTAGATATAGTGATTTCTGGATTTTGACAATTTACCACTCATTTAATATAAGTAAGTGACATAAAATCGTGAAAAGAAATTGGAAGATTACGCTTGAAAGTCCTCAAGAAGTCCTTGAATTTTGGACTGATACATGTATGAACCCTGTAAGAAGCTCATACTGGCCACACTTAAAAATATTTTGTGGATATTCAAACAAAACTACAAAATATATACCAATATAAATTCTGTGTACTACATTTTTTCTTCATTTTACAATTAAAAATATTTTTTTTAATTTTTGATATCACAAATTTTTTATTTTTAAATTTTACAATCACAAATATATTTTTTCCTTTGACAATTAGCTACATATATAAAATTAACCCAGAAGTGATGATACATATGACTTTCACTACTTTTTGTTTTTAACTGTCATTATAATTGGACTTCACATTATAAAGAAAAAATATCCAACTTTTTTTCTCAAATATAAAAAATATCTAAACAATCTTCCTAACAAACAGTTACCATACATAACGAACATGAATATAAAAACAGAAATATAAAGTCTTCCATCCATAATAAGGTCTTGAAATATTTCACTTTTATAACAGGCAGCACTAACTGAATCTCTAAAATGCACAACTAATGAAGTCATGTAAATCTGGTTACCTCCCTTGTATGCACTCTCATACAATGAATCTTATAGAAGAACACTAACTGTCTACCTGAAATGCACAACATACCAACAGCATCATCTAATGGATATGGGTGAAATATTTAAATACTAGTCGGACTTCTGTTGATTAAAAAGAATCCTAGATTATCTATATGCTAGTGTAGAATAAGTCCTGGATTGATTTGGATTCCGTGATGGACTAGTCCAATCAGAGATTACGACATCAGATTCGTACATTCTAGCTGAGGTTTTGTTGTACACTGGTAGACATTCATTGGCTTCATTGGACAGAACCTAAAACAAATATTTACATATATATAGTGTAGCTTTCACTGTTCCTCTCACCAAATCATCTTCAATGTACATGTCTCCTAGTATAATGAAACTTTAGTCACTCAAACGTGAATTTTTATTAAAATCTACCGAGTTAATTTTTGAACAATGCAGTTTTTATGATACCGTTATCACCCTAATTATTCAATGGCCAAATTATTCTACACTTCTGAAAATCAAAAAAAACTTGAATTTTTTATATCCAAAAAAACTTGAATTTTTTTATAACTCTTTTTTTTTTGGAAACTTGTCAAAGTTACGATCGTTTTTATCAGATGGTGACAGTCGGTAATTTATCTTCTTAAATAAGTCAATTACTTTCAGTCCTTATCAAGTGTTTATTTCGTCTTTCTAAACCATTGAAACCAACTATCTTACAACATTTGATTGAAACAAGATCGATTTTAAAGTAATTTTTAATGAATTTTTTCCTACCTGGAAGTTTACTTTGAAAAGAAATCCGAAACAAGTTCAGAAAGGAATTATGTATTCACGTTTCTCAGAGGAACATATTTGAATATTTAAATGAAATGAATAATGTTTTTAGAAAACAAATCTTCTTATCACTGTTTATTTGACATTTAAAAGTTATAGTTATTATATAATCTAACAAGACGACGAGCCAACAAACATTAAACATGTGTTGTAAAAATTATTTATGGGATGTTTCAAATCCAGATCACGTGTTGCATATTTTGGCGGGTCGTTTGAAGTTTGCTATTGTTTACGTCTTCAACGTTAAGATAACTTTTTTAAGGTACAAAAACATAAATTAATGAAAGCAAAATGAAATAACAATACCACAAGTATGACCTATTATTTTAATTGCCTATTCTTAAAGTATATTGACCAGGTTGATCTTATGTAAGTCAAAACTGGGGACAGAAAGACAAAAACTCAAGTTTTCTACGATTTTTCAAATTTCCTAAAAAATAGGTGTATTTTAGTGTCGAATAATTAAAGTATGGTATACCAAGGTTTGAACTGCAAAGCCCTTGAGTATCAGGAACTACTTTTTTATTCTATACTATCATGACTATATAAATGGACCACACTATTTTTTTGTTGGTCCCTCACATGTTCTATTTCAAAACAAGGATATACTTAAAATTATCCAAAGACACTAACCTTAAGATATATAAAAGCATCTGTACCATAACCTTCCATTGACGTGACTAACAAATCTCCCTGGAAGTACTGGGCATACAGTCTGGATAGGGGTAATCCATAACCATAGCCTGCCTGTATAATACATACTTGTAATAGCGAGTCATCATTGTAAAATATTTCAAAACAAGATGTACTGTGAGCCATTGCTCACAAGTGATACCCCCACTTTTCAATAAGGTCGAAAAATAAACGAAGTCGTCAAACAGGAAGTTGATGCCAACTTGGTCCAAAAATGTATCCCAAGATATGGCGTACCCAGAGAAATATCAAGCAGCTATGATGAGTAGTTGCAGAGAAAAGTGTGACGATATTTTTGTATTCAAAACCATAAGGTCGACAAATAAACGAAGTCGCCAAACAGGAAGTTGATGTTGCCTTGGTCTGAAAACTTATTTCACAATATGGCATACCTAAAGAAGGCTTGTGTCAAAATTTCAAGCTGCTATGATGAGTAGTGGCAGAGAAAAGTGACATTTTAGATGAAGAACAGCGGTTGCTGGACTTTTGATAGGTATACATAGGGCTTTTGTATCAGGAATAAATCGAAAAATCCCTTCTCCTATATTATACAGTCTAGATATAGGCAATCCATAACCATATCCTGCCCTTATAATAGTTGTCTCATTATTGAAACCAAATTCAAAGCATTAAGAGTTTGACATTATTTAATATTAAAGTTTAAACTGGAAATGTAATTCTACCTGGAAAAAAGTAGAAAAATAAATATACTTATATAAAATTAAAACATTAAAAAATATAAAATGAATAGCCAAATTTTTTTTGATATTTTTAATCAATTTAGTGCATATTTGGTACAGCCAAGAGATGTAATACATTTTTCAGAAAATCCCTGAAGAATAGGTATTTCCCTTTGGAACTGAAAATTCCATAGGCAATTATTTTGCTTCCTTTTGAAGATTTAATTGCACAGAATCAGGTAAGTTCCTTTCTTTTAGATACAACTGATCTTAAAGCCAAGTGATAAGACAATTTAAGTTGAGTAAATAACTTTTAAAAATAATGATCATGAAGCTGTCTGATGACAACAAACTGCATTTTCTTTCATCAATGTTTGGAGATTCCTGTCCAACCACCTGCCTGCCATACTTTACCAAACTAAGGCCAGGCTTAAACTAGAAATACTGTGAGCAAAGCTCACAAAGGATACCCCCCGCTTTGAAGTCCAATTATCTCCCTTGTGTGATATCGGAAAGCAAAGATTTTTCTTCATGCACATCTTTGGATGATGTACTTCCTTTCTGTAAAGTTTCGTTGAAATCCACTGAGCGGTCTAGGAGGAGTTGCGCTTACAAGATATATGGACAGACGGACAGACAGACAGACAGACGGACAAGGTGATTCCTATATACCCCCCAAACTTTGTTTGTGGGGGGTATAAATATTCTTTGTTTGCTGTAGCCCAACCTATACTTAAAAGTGTAGGGTAGGCAGGGAGATTTTTTTTTATCATATTGATGATCTAATTCATGAACTCAACAGAACAAAATTAATTTATTTTACTCTAATGGATTGGAAATAAAAAAAATGTCACTCACAAGGTCAATAAAAATATTTGGGATGGGCCTTCAAACAATGTAAACTTATGTTAGTGGATAAAGTATTCTACAAATCCATCTAAAACAAAATGTCTATATTTACCAAAGGAGCTGATCCAGTTTCAGCACATGAGGGTCTAGGTGCTGTGGAGTACATGTATTCAAATAATCTGTTTATGTTGTTATACGCTATTCCACCTCCCTGATCACCCACCTGTCAACATAAATTTGCAATTCACAAATCAAATAAAACATATTTCACTGGCCAATCAATGGCACCCAAGACAGGCAAAGCAATTAATAAAATTGAAGTAAGATAACATGTAATTGAATTACATTTACTCCGTATCCTCTCAATTTTACATGTATGATCAACTCCCATTATGTATAACATAGCTGTAATGGTTACCAAAATTTAGAGTAAAAAATCTCCGATGTTTAGGTTAACTGTGTTTCCATATGATACAAAAACATTTTAGACAACAAGCTCTGGACCTAGTTTCATTCAACTTCTCCAATTAAAATTTTCCTCTCCCATCTGAGTTTTAACTATAGTTTCAAAGTTCTAATGATCTGTTTGTATGTATTTAAAATTGTGAAGAGGAAATGAGCATTTAAAATGACAATAAACTGGATTTTCATACAGTACTGGTCGGAGAAGACAAATAGTCCAATTATTTTTGTTGGAAAACTTGGTTACTAAAATAATTTAATATGAAGAAAATGAAACAGCCCAAGTCTTAATCAAACATTTGTTTTTTATTACACTAAAGCTTAATGTGCTTTATTCATTCTGAAATAGTTCCTGGACAACATCAGAACATTTGCCATTCTAAAATAGTTCCTGGACAACATCAGAACATTTGCCATTCTGAAATAGTTCCTGGACAACATCAGAACACTTGCCATTCTGAAATAGTTCCTGGACAACATCAGAACACTTGCCATTTTGAGCTGATTACTGTTTGACATATAGATCATCTCCTCAGAAATTTTTTTACATGTAGAGTGACATTAGAATTAGAGGGTAGAAACCAAACAGTCTTCGGACGATGATATTGCAACTGCAAACAGGTTTGTACCATAATATGCCCATAAATTTTTTAAATGGTTCACAAACACCATTCTAATATACAAACCCTTATGGTTAAATCTTCTTTCCCTTTACATATATGGACTTTTACGTTTGGTAAGGTACTGTCTATAGGATGGAACTCTACAACAGCTCTTAAGGCATTCTGTAAAATTAAGTCATAAACATATTGGGCATACTATATTTATTTATTTATTTATTTATTTAGATCGGATTTTATGCCATTTTCAGAACATTATGCTATTTCGCGGTGGCCAGTTTTTATTGGTGGATGAAGCTGGAGTACCCGGAGAAAACCACCGACCTTCGGTAGGAAAATTGGCAATCCCTGTCAATAAGATTGGAGTCAAACACACCCTGCCACAGGTGAGATTCGAACTCACAACCCGGCTTACTATAAAAACTGTAATTAGAAACCGGAGGCTCCCGGGAGCCTGTATCGCTCATCTGAACACCTGAGTTAACTTCTACGGGAATTGATGGACAATATCGGTCATATTACATCATTTGTAGATCTTATCATGCTTAATTTTTAAGTTTACAGTTTCTTTTTATCTTTGGAACTTTTCAAGAAAAAAAACAAAATTCACAAAAAAAACAATGAAAATTGTTGTGTAAGAGCAGTAACTCCTACAGGAATTAAAAGACAATATCGCTCATGCTATATTGTTTGTAGATCTATCATGCTTACAATTTTATATTTTACAGTTTCTCTCTGTCTATTAAAGTTTTCAAGAAAAAAGCAAAATTCACCAAAAACGGATAAAAATCGTCATTTAAGGGCTATAACTGATATCCATGTAGGACGGTAACTGACAATTTCGGACCAAATGAATGAAAGTTTAAATTTTGCATTCTGATCATTTTTAGGTAACGTTTTTTTCTGCTTTGGTGATATTTAAGCAAAAAACATGTTCTATTTTTAACCCAAGCAACCATTTTGAACGAACCACGGACAAAAAAATCACAAACTTTAATCTAGACACCCTATATATGCATCAAACCAAGTTTGGCTTCAATTGGCTCAGTGGTTTCAGAGAAGAAGATCTTTTTGTGAACTCTTGACAGACAGCCCACATGTTTTATTTTTAGCTCAAGCGGCCATTTTGAATCAACAACAGGTACAAAAATCACAACTTTAATCAAGACACTCTAAAGATGATTGTCCAAGTTTGGTTTGAATCCGCTCAGTGGTTTCAGAGGAGAAGATCAGATGGATGACGGATGCCAAGGGTGGACAAAAGCTCACATGGACTTGGCCAGGTGAGCTAAATACCTCTATTTTTTACCAAATTTTAGGAACGGGCACACTTTTTAGGGTTAGGTTGCTAAGCAACCAAAACCCTTATGCCGTCGGTCGTTTGGTTAGACAATGAAGGAAACTTTGGAAATCTGGTGTTTTGTGGAAAAAGTTGGACCAGAAGTTTTTGAAACTATGTTTTTATGAGTAAATATGCAAGCTTATCTAGGATTGAAGCTTAAGCAAGGCTAGTTAAGCAGCTTTTTATCTCGATTTTGGGATATGACACATGCGCAAAGAAACGAATTTCTTTCCGAATTACGACTATGTTTATATTGGAATATCATATAAGAAAATAAACATTCCGCGGTAAAATAGTCCTAATATTTGTTGTTGCTGTTGTAGTTGTTTTTTAATAGAAATGTAACTGAAACACACCGAGAAGTGTAATTGTCCAGTTATTTAATAAAAGATGTGTGTTTTATTGACGATTTCCTTTTTGTTTTGAAAGCCGTGTAAAGTATTCGCGCCTTTTAAAATGTACCAGATATCGGCGTAAGGATTTTGAATGTTTACTGTGACATTTGCACGGATATTTTCGACTCCGATCTTATTTTCAAAAGATTTCAAAGGTAAGTTCCATTTTTGTTGTGAACGTGATTGTTAACTTATACAGAACATATTTTGCACATTATTTGCTTATTCTTCTTGTAATTCTGATGGTATTTTGTGTATTTGATTAACCTTTTGACCTGATCATCGTGACTTCATTTTGTCAAACCTGTTGGTCAGTGATAGAATTACATACAGGTTATTTGAAATGCCGACAACTTGCACATTAAGATTGAAAAACACTGTGTTTATCATTAATTTAGAAAACGGTATTATCGAAGGTATAATGGGTTTATTTTAATTGAAAGCTTGAATGTTTACGTTCTTTTTGTGTATTTGATTAACCTTTTGACCTGATCATCGTGACTTCATTTTGTCAAACCTGTTGGTCAGTGATAGAATTGCATACAGGTTATTTGAAATTCCGACAACTTGCACATTAAGATTGAAAAACACTGTGTTTATCATTAATTTAGAAAACTGTATTATCGAAGGTATAATGGGTTTATTTTAATTGAAAGCTTGAATGTTTACGTTCTGATCTACCTGCACATGCGCAATGTAGTGTAAATAGAAATGACCCCCTTCTACAATTGTCCAAACTTTGTCTTTTTATATAACCTTAATAACTTGAAGACCTTTGATTTCTGTTTATTTTAATTCATCAAATCATTATTATGCGTTTGACTTTTTAAAAAAATTCAATTTAGAGTGATAATTCAAGAAACGTTAGCCGACTCGTGCTTTCTTTGATTGATTAGTGCATATTTATGTACAGACATGCGCAGTAAAGTTGAGTAGTAGAACCTTCAGCTCAGATACACTGTGTTGCGAAAATATACGTTTTAAAAAATCACTGTATATTTTGAAACCAAAGCAATACATATGCTGTCAATTTAAAAAAAAATCAGTCACCTACCCACAGGAACATTATTATATAATAGACACTTTTTCCGCAGACCTCGTTAACTTTCATAATTGATATATTTCCTTGTAAATAATACTGTTAATAAAAAGAATTCAATACCAAAACCTATTTTGCAATACATTGTACAAACAAAAAGCATTGAAATAATCATCAGCAATGTTTGTACAAATAAAAGTCAAATGCTAGCAACCTAACCCTACCGGTGCTATGCACTTTGATTAATTTTAAGAATTTCTAGCGAATTTTCAGCATTTTTTAAAAATGAAGCAGCAACAAAGTTTTTTCTTAAAATTCACGAAGTCTGAAAATCAGAGCCGTGAAATCCAAAGAACTAAAAATCCATTTGGTGTGGCCTTACATCATGAAAAAATTAAGCATACCAAAATATCTCTTTCATTTCCACATTAACATAAAACCTCATTATCTACAGCATTATTTTCAAATGCTGTGGAACCTTGGTTGAAAGTCCTTTTGCAGTCTATATCAATATATTTTTCAAGCAATAGAACCATAAAAAAGTTATATTTTGACTTTCACTAGTTGAAATGGAAAATAACCAAGCTGATTATTGCGAGTTAAAAGAAAACAGTATCTTTCACTAAAACGTTTTGTCTAGTGATACATTTGGAGTAGTGATGTATTTGGTCTTGATATGTTTTGAGTAATGATGTATTTGGAGTATAATATATTTGGGGTAGTGATGTATTTGGGCTAGTGATGTATTTGGTCTAGTGATGTATTTGGTCTAGAGGTGTTTGTATTTGGGCTAGTGATGTATTTGGTTTAGCAATATGGATTAGTGATGTATATGTAGTAATGATGTATTTGGGATAGATATATTTGGAGTAATGATGTATTTGGGGATAATGATGTTTTTGGCCTAGCAATGTATGTATTTGGGCTAGTGATGTATTTGGTCTGCAATCTGGATTAGTGATGTATTTGTAGTAATGATGTATTTGGTCTAGCAATGTATTTGTAGTGATGTATTTGTTCTAGCAATCTGGATTAGTGATGTTTTTGTAGTAATGATGTATTTGGTCTAGCAATGTATTTGGAGTAGTGATGTATTTGGTCTAGCAATCTGGATTAGTGATGTATTTGTAGTAATGATGTATTTGGGATAGTGATATTTTTGTAGTGATGTATTGAGATAGTAATATATTAGGTGTAGTGATGTTTTTTATGAGAGATAAATAATATTAACCAAAAGTAAATTTTACTAGGGCTAGCAGCCAAAGTAACAGACTGTTTTCAAATACATTTTAGTTCTTTAGAACCTTCATTATCCAAAAGGTTTTTGTCAGTATTTATAGAAATCTAGTCTATTCCAGATATAAAGGTAATAGCATGTAAGACAGTACTTCTGTAATTATTTAATACACTACAGGGATTACCACAGAATGAAAATCAAGGGTGGGGGAGAGATGTTGTGTCGTGTTCGTTCGCATCCCTCCTTCGGCATAAATGTGTCCTTAGAAAGAAAAAAAACTTTACATACATCTTTATTATATTACTATATATATATATATATATATATATATATATATATATCAAGGATAAAACATAACACCACAATAAGCACAATTGTCATGTTGAGCACTAACAAATGTTTCTAACTCATGTCTTGTTCAGTTGTCCCTGCTGTCTGTGTCTTCATTCAGTTCACCAAGGTCTATTCTTCTGTTTGTAATGCTGTTCCACAAAGTAGCTGCTCTTTGGTAGTTAAAAGTCTATTACAATGGTACACTCGTGGTCTGTTTCTACCCTCCGTACTTTCGCACTGAAGAAATTGGTAACGTCTTGCTTTGAAGATCTCATGATTACTGAATTGTCTAGTAACTGTCCATTATTTATTCCAAATCATAATGTTGATTAAAATAATTAACAGTTTTTGATATTTCTGAAATTAATGTTCAGGAATGTCGGCTTGGACGATTCAACGTCAGCTTGGTAAGTTCAGATTTGGTGTACAGTTGTTACAATTAATTTTTCAATCAGCTGATATGGAAATCATTAGGATAACAATGTGTAATCATCACTTAATCACATTGATTGTAGTTTGATAACTTTTTTTTCCCTGGATGAAGGAAAAAAACAGTTCAACTTTTTCGTGGATTTTCGCATTTTGTTTACTTCGTAGTTTTACCGCGATGTTCAACATACAATATTTTTATCATAAATATATAAATCTGTTTAAAAATTACTTTTAATTATCTAAAATAACGATATTTATTCATTTCAATTACATTTAAAGCCTGTTTTATTTTTCATCTTAATTGCCAAATTTATTTTCCGTGTATGTTGTACAAGTCGTCTGTTCAACAACGCGTAACAATGTAACTATTTACAATCAGCTGTTGTACACATCCCGGAGGCACTGCCACTGTTCACACTATTAAATGTTAATTAGATTGTCTAATTGCCACTGATATGATAATTGGTTTAGAGGTTTCGGTATTTAACTACAATCTATTGATTTTTGAAGCGTGGCGGACAACAAATTAAGGGTGGCGCATGCAAATCAAAGGTGGCGGAGAAAAATCCAAGCGTGGCGCACCGCCACGCTAGAATAGGTCATGGTGATCCCTGCACTATACAGTATATATTCACAATTTCAAACCCTCCATCGTAAAACTTTAATCAAAATGCCTTTCAATAGCCTTTATCCTACCCCCTCCATTCATTTCTGACACTCCTCAAAAGAAAAAGGAAAATAAAATAAAATAAATTATAATACTTACTTTAAACAGTTCAAATAACATATGATACAAATGTGATGGTACATATACAATATTTATGGTGTCTTCCTTATCATGGCCTGAAATATTAAAGAAAATAAAGAAATAACAGCTTCAACACGATTCATTACCTCTTTATAAAAGAGCACCTCTTGGTCTAATAGGAAATAAATAGGATTTGAAAAAGGTGTTTTAGTTTGAGAGAACATATGAATAAACAACAAATAAGCAAGAAAAAAAAAAAAATAGGTTCATGTGCTCATTTTAGAGCTATAAGCCTTGAAAATTAGCAGAAAATGGGTTTTCTCTGGATTTTTCTTGTCTTTGCATTGACAACTTTAGTCTCTCAAAGATGTATAAAAAAAATAAAAAGTATTTCATAAAATTTTGTCAAATACCATTTTAAGGTATATATGATTGAATTATAAAAGAAAAAGTGGGGGTTCATGGGCAAAAAATTTCATGACCCGAGGATTCCGAAAATCTGACAAAAAGACCAAAACATGACCAGCGAGTATCCTTAATAAGATTTTTAAACATATTAAAGTGACAATGGGATGCATAATCCTTATTTTTTAATTTGAATAATTGTTTTTCCCCAGCCAGGAACCTGTATTATTATTGGTACAGAAATTTTCATGGATCTCACGGACAAATAAATCCACGAATTTAAAAACTCAACGAACTAAACATGTTCAATCACTTTCACTAAGCAATACCGGAAACTTCAGAGTCTTTATCAAGAAAGCCAGATCCTCAATTTTAAACAATTTTCACAAATTATGATTGCTTGTCATTTGATTTTGAAATCAATGACATAAAAAACCCAGAAATATGTCTATTTTTCCCTATCAAAGAAAATTGGTGTCAATTAAAATAATTAAATTCACAGTATATTCTGTTGGATTGGTATCTCAAAGCCCCCATATCCTGTTATTTTTATACTTACCATTAGTACATTTAATATCAAGTTCTGGAGCCGCTAAATAATACTGTTCACATAGAAATCTGGCATTCGCATATGCATCTGAAATAGACCATGAGAATAGAGATGGACAATTTAATATAGCTTTTTTGCATATGAAACATAAAATATCAATATGGTCATATGTATCAGTCTCTGCAAATTTTGACAGAGAATGGAACATACTGTTATTGGTATGAGATATCATCAAATTTTGAATGTTTTGAGAGTTTTTATGATTTAAAAAAAAAAGGCAAATTTCTGTAATTTCAGGAGAGAAAAAATTCAGTATTACATTTGCTTAAAAAAGGACTTAAGAAATTTGGATGAAAATCATTCAAGCATGCAATTGAGGTCAAAGACCAGGGACAAGTTTCAGACTGACATTTACCCTCCAAGAACTATCTATTGACCAAATATGTTAGATCTAGGTATTCTAGTTGCTGAGAAATGGACTTAACCATGAAAAAAAGAAAAAGTCACTCAAGCATGAAATTGAGGTCAAGGTCCCAAGCCAGGTGTCAGACTGGTATGTACCTACCAACAACTATCTATAGACCAAATATGCTTGGCCTAGGTATTACAGTTTCTGAGAAATGGACTTCCCCACGAAAATGTGATGCAGGTCACTCAAGCATGAAATTGAAGTCAAGGTCAAAAGACAGGTGTCAGACTGAGATGTACCCACCAAGAACTATCTATTGATCAAATACAGTGGTTCTAAGTATTACAGTTTCTGAGAAATGGACTTAACAACGAAAAATTGACAAAGTCACTTGAGCATGAAATTGAGGTCAAGGTCCCAAGCCAGGTGGCATGTACTAACTAAGAACTATCTAAAGACCAAATATGGTTGGCCTAGGTATTACAGTTGCTCAGAAATGGATTTAACCACGAAACTTGGACTCAGATTTTAAATTCATGTTTATGAAGTCAGCGAACCATGAAAATGAGGTCAGGGTCACAAGACAACTATAGTGCCGCAAACCTTATACGATAAGCTACCTTGTGGACCATAAATGTTAATTGTAGGTATTACATGTGCGAAGTTATTAAAGTTTTACAAAAGTTTATGCCACTGCCGCCACCACCAGAAAGTAATACCTATATCTCGCCTCCGCAACTTTCGTCGCAGGCGAGACAATAAATGTAAGCAATGATTTCTTAACTTATTAATCATAGATGCAATGGTGTGTAACATTTCAAAATCTAACAAACATACCTTTTACAACTTCCAAAACATCACACTTAGGGTCTATACATCCTATATGTCGGGGGTGATTGGCTAATTGTGAACCATATAATAAAGCTGAAAACAAAATATAATCACATTTTAGTTATATGAGAAATTAATTATTCTAAATGTAATTTTTAAAGTTAGGCTGATTCAAGTTAATAGATTATTATCCACTCCTGAAAAATATGAGCCTGGTTGAAGGATTTTGTTCATTTTTCAAATTTTTCTATAATTTGCATGGCCATTGTGAAGACCATTTATTTTTCATGGATCTAAAATAATGCCATTAAATAATCAATAATCATAGATTTTACTAGAAAGAAATGGAAACTAGAGGCTCCCAGGAGCTTGTATCGCTCACCTGGACTATGTAAATCTTGACTGGCAACCTGTCAAGTTCCAACAGTCTTACTGTTTTCAAACAAGAGGATCTTTCAGTGATTTTTCCACTTCGGTCCTTTGTTAAACACTGTTCGGCTTTGGACCACCTAAGGACCATTGCTGCTAAGTTTGGTTTCAATTGGACCAGTGGTTTCAGAGGAGAAGATCTTTAAAGGAAGGTTTTTGACGACGACGGACGCCAAGTGATGGCAATTGAAATGGGGGGTTTGGGTGGAAATGGAAATGAAAATATATCAATTATCTTGAATTGGCCTAATAAGATTTTTGTACAAGTTCAACCTTTATTTATTGTGGATGGACCTGCAATTTAACCCCTTCTTAATTTTATTCTTTTAAGTGACTTTTAGTCATTTATGTTTGGATGCAAAGGGCCTCTTTCATGTCACTAATGCAAAGTTCATGTAAATTTGAATAAATAAAAATTAATTTAAAAAGTGTCTTTTTACTAGATCATACAAATAATTATTCAAAATTTTCAAATTTGTCTTCTCAGACAAGAAATTTGATTTCATGCATAATTTCTAGAAAACATAGATACTTAAATTTACAAATAAAAAAAAAAAAAAAAATTCTCTCAAATTTTAACATTTGGTGTTGAAAATAATCTGATAATTTAATGATGACTGAAGCAATCAAAATATTCCTGTACCTAGAGTAATTACCAGATAATTTCTTAACTAATCTAATTTTCAATATTCAATGCATATAAAATACACTTGTACTAGCTAAAATATTTACTACATATATATTTATCAACACACCTTGACCCAAATATTGACATGGTCAATAGGACAAAAGGTCAACCTTTATCTGTGTATTAATTCCCACCTGAATTATATTAAGATAATTCATGTTAGACATTGTAAACAAACATGACATTGTACCTAATTTTGACTTAGGTTTAAGTCCTGGTCCTTACTGTAGGAAAAGGGGAAGGGAGGAGGGGGGGAGATACTTGAAATGTATAATAAATCTGCTTAAACCTGACACTCTATATAAATAACCCTATAATATCAGTTTCTGACTTTTTGTCTGGTTATTCATTGAAAATAATAAACAAACACAAACATATAATATATATATATGTTGTCAATTTATGTAGCATATTCAAATTAATGAAATATGCAATTGTCTCCTTGAAATTTATCCCATTTTCTTTCATTGATGATGTTTCTGCTTTTAACAAAATTTTTTACTTTAAAATGTACAATACTTTCAACTTCTATTTTTCGATTTTTTTTAAAAACAAATATCTCAACTTTAACCACAAGGAGCACCATTATATAAATTAAAACTAGAAATGTGAGTGACCTTAGTGAGTGATACCCCCCATTGCAATACTAGGAGGTGTTCTTAGCAGCTTTAAACATGTAAAACCCTTAAGTCAGATTATCTCCCTTTGCAAGCACCCAGCGATAATTATCTTCCTTCTTGCACATCTACATGTGATGCCCAACCTTCATATAAAGATTCTTCAAAATCCACTGAATGGTTGAAGAGGAGTTGCACCTACAAGCTTTAAACATATAAAACCCTTAAACTGAATTATCTACTTTTGCAAGCATTCAGCAAAAATTATCTTGCTTCGTGCACATCTACATATGATGGCCAACCTTCATATAAATTTTCATCAAAATCCATTGAACGATTTAGGAGGAGTAGCACTTACAAGGTACATGGACAGACAGATGGACAAGGTAATTCCTATATACTCCCCTTAACTTTGTTTGTGGTGGGTATAAAATAAAATCAAGAAATGATCATTTTAAACATAATTTTCACTGGTCCCCTGTTTCTACTTACCATGCTGATTTATTAGCATTCGTATACTGATTCTGTTGATATAAAACCTATCTAAGAAGTACTGTAATTTCTGATAATCCATATGATCTTGGCCATATCTGTCCTTAAGTTCCATCACACCCTACAATAACAAAAAAATTTTTATTTTGTGATAGTAAGTGTGAAAAGCATTAATTATACAAATTCATTTTGTTTATACCATATATAAAGCATTGTTTTACACAGACCACATCAAATTAATCTGATGATTCTCATCCCTGGCAGTCACAATTTTTTATTTTCAAATTCTGATTGCAAATTTATCTTTATAATTTAATTTAAAATGTAAAGGAAATATGATTGGCAGAGCAACTCAGTTCATATTTTATTAACCACTTTGGATATTATGATATCAGCAACTTATTACTCCACATTCTTAAATTCAAATAGTTTTGAATTGATCTAGTTAGGGGTCATCCTTAATTGTCAACATTTTCACAAATCCCTTAAAAAAGTGTACATCAACAGTCTTTAAAATTGTAGTTTTGAAAAGGTACCAATCGTTACTCGGAAAAAGGATCTACAGACATTGCTACATCCCTGGAAAATGCATGTACCAAGTCCAAAGCATGAATCATATATTGACAACCTCAAGTACTTGTCGTTTGTTGGCTTTTTGTCACCTTATGTACTGTTAAGAACTTTGTCTGCATCATGAATTATATAAATATCAAAAGTATTCTCAATTTTCCAGAATATTGTGCTGGAAGTGACATACCAATATGTTCAAGCATATGCTAAAAATGATGAATTCCCCCCCCCCCCCCCTCCAAGCATGTGTTTAGTTAACTCAAGAAAAATGTGGATAATAATGGATGCCCCCTTATACAAAAGAAGCAAATCAAAAGTTGTATAAAAATACTTGGAAATTAAATCATAACGATTGTTTCATATTTTTGAACAGGTACTGGTTATAGTTTTATTACTTAATTATAGTTAGTATGTTCATTTTAAGTTTTTCCACTTTGGGTGTTTACAAAAACAAATTTTAATCCATCCAATAACAAATAATACAGTAATTTACAAAATGATATAACAAAGTCACATTGTTAAATTATGTAACCTTGACAGATTTTTCCTAGGTCAAGTAGAACAAATCATTGTTGTAAATAAGTAGATAACCGGGTTTTATCCTATCTGACATTTATTTCTTGCATATAATAACAAGATATGTGTATATTTTGCAAGCTAATTAAATGTATAATATTGGTCCACATGTATAATGAGAATGTACAAGGACATTCTGACCTTGGCAGACTATAAAAATCCCAAAGATTGTCATTGGTCAATAATAAATTAAAAATGATAATTTGAAACTTTTTAAACCTAGCTCAGCCCTTCAGTCTGATAAACAAAATATTTAGTTTAAATGTGTAAGGAAATACACTTTAATTGTGCGACTAACTACTATAATCAAAATTTCAAGGACCTTTGACCTTTGGGCAACTTGTACATGTATGTACTTTAATAGGTTGTATGACCAGACAAAAATGTCTGAAAATGTTATAGATTTGAACTTAAATATGAAAAAAATGTATAAATAGTGTCTTTATTTGAACAGAAAGAAGGAGCAATAATAAGGTCTTACTGACCATAACATGGATGAGAAATTACAAATTAATATGAAGTGGCCTTATAAAAGGATTTTAATACAGGGTTTAATTATTCTAATTGTTGCCTTGTATCTTTCATGTGCAATTCAAAAACCACCACTTTTAAAATGTATTTTGTTTTCCATATGCAATATGCATTTTAAAATGTACTTTGTTTCCATATGCAATATGCATTTTAAAATGTACTTTGTTTTCCATATGCAATATTCATTTTAAAATGTATTTTGTTTTCCATATGCAATATGCATTTTAAAATGTACTTTGTTTTCCATATGCAATATACATTTTAAAATGTACTTCGTTTTCCATATGCAATATGCATTTTAAAATGTACTTTGTTTTCCATACATGTATCCAATATGCATTTTAAAATTTACTTTGTTTCCATATGCAATATGCATTTAAAAATGTACTTTGTTACCATATGCAATATGCATTTTAAAATGTACTTTGTTTTCCATATGCAATATGCAATTTAAAATGTACTTTGTTTTCCATATGCAATATGCATTTTAAAATGTACTTTGTTTTCCATACATGTATCCAATATGCATTTTAAAATGTACTTTGTTTTCCATATGCAATATGCATTTTAAAATGTACTTTGTTTTCCATATGAAATAAGCATTTTAAAATGTACTTTGTTTTCCATATGCAATATGCAATTTAAAATGTACTTTGTTTTCCATATGCAATATGCAGTTTTTGCCTTGACGTACTGTACCTTAAAATGTGACATGACTGACATTAGCAAAGAATTCTGCTAAATGGGTTACTGAGACTATCCTGAGACTGCACTGGGGAGTGTCATTTTTGTCAGTGAAGACTTTAAGATGAACAACAGCGACAAAGGTATTTTTGTTCCTTTGTTGAAGGGACTTTGTTTCAAAAATTAATCTGTTATATATATTCTTTTATATCTTATGCAGATGAATTAATGACTGTTAAATAACTACATGTATGTTGTGTTGTGAGCCTTCTAAATCTTGTACATTCAACCAATGTAGAAATTTGCACGTTACCACCAAAAAATTCTTTGTATGGTTAACTAGTTTTTTAATTGGACATATCAAAATCAAAATCTAAATTACGACTCCTACATCAAACAAAAAACCTTCGATCGTTATTGAATATAAGTGCAATCTGTTTAAAGTTAGCTTTTGGGTATCATAATTCTTAATGTCATGCAGATTGCACAATTAGATTATTTATTACTTTATATGTTAGAATAATTTATTGTTTTCAGATCTAAATCAAAAATCTATTTGAATGTAAAAATCCACAACTGTTTTCCACTTTTGTATGAAACACGCATGTAAAGCTGAAATATGCATGACAAAATCTAATGTTTCTGATACTTTCAAAGTATTTATTGCATAAAAATAATTAAGACTTCAAAAACTGTACGCTTTAGGTTCATATATAAACCTAATGTGCTGTGTAATGTGTCTAAAATTTCCTTGTTTAATTGTGAAAATGTTTTTTATTGTACATATGTAAGTTTCAAATATCATTTCCTCATTAGTTTATCAATGCTAAAGAATTGTTCGTCATCTCCCTGACTTTAGGTTCATTCTATAAATAAATACATGTATATAATATATTAACATTTTCAGAAAATATACAGTTTATTTGTATAAATGTTAAAAACAGGAAGAAATACAAGGATTACCAAGCATTTCCCACCTGTTTCCTAGCAAGTACAAATACACCTGTATTTTTTGTGGATGTATATTGTACCGTTCCTCAGCTATATTTTGTTTTGCTTTTTTTTAAAATGCATCTGAAATCACATTAAATGAATTTTGAACAGTTGTACCTCTGAATAATACATATATGATAAATAAATCTTACTAGTATGGGGAGAATAAACATTCCAATCATTAGATAAACACATTCACTTCATACTCTCTACCCTCTTCTGGTAATTTTGTCAGACACATGAAATCTTCAAGGCCTGAGATACATTTGTAGGAACCCCTTAAAGTTTATAAATTAACAAAATTCTTAAGAATACAAAGGGTTAATAAGAGGTCGAGCTAACATCGGGTTTAAATTAAGTTCACGACAGTTGGTCAAACAGATTAGTAATAGGGGATATCCGAAATTGAACTGCCAATTGCTGCCTTGTTATTATAAGTTATCCAAAAGGGACAAAATAAGTAAACTTTATAGAGATCCTTTAACAAACACTTCACATCAAGCTTCAGATCATTTGAAGAAAACTAAAATTTGTCCATGTTGTCTGATCAGGAAATAGAACTCTCAAAGAGTCGATGGTGGCCATGTTGAGGTCATATTAAAACTTAATATTATTCCTTAGATGCTTCACATTAAATTTTCACTAATCAAGAACATGTTGGTTGTTGGAATACCCTGTGAGATATTCATTGGCCAAGACAATTCAGAGAAGAGCAAAATATGAATTAGGAGAATTAACTGACCACAGAGTTCAGACTGAATCCAAAAGATGACAAAAAGTTATGGCCAGGTGAGATAAACGTTAACATATTACTGCAATATTGTACTTGTGTAAATGAATACTTTTCATTAGAAAAAGTATTGTTTAAAATTATCTCCCTTGAAGATATCATGTGACTAGTGACAATACAAACCTGTGCCATTGTCTCAACTACGTTGGCATGACGATTTCTGATTTTGATCAAGGTTTCGGCAAAGCTGGAAAGAGGTAAAGGCAAATAGTGCCGATAGAAATAAAAAAATTCCCAACCCCCAACAGAAAGAAAATCCTATTTATATAAGCAACATAAAGTAATATAAAAAATACAAATTAAATAGAATATTGATTCATATAATAGTTTACCAATTTATAATAAAATAAGATACACTTCAAAATTTAATGAATTATTTAACATCTTGCAGGTCTGAAAAACACCATATAATTTTTTTACTGATATGAAAATATAATTTTTTGTTTCAAACAATACTGGCAAATGCTGTAAAGAATATTTTTTGTTTTTCTCTCGATATTATTTCTTATTGCCATTTGGTTTCAATTCTTTTTTTTTTTTATTGAATATTAACAATTGTTCAAACATTATGTTATGTTAGGTATTGATAAAAATTCATATTAAAACCATGCAGTCTTAACGAGCCAGATAATATTACATGTAACTCTTGATTCTCATCCTTGCAATTGCTTGTCTTGGTAATTATACATGTCACATATATATACAATGTATGTACATTATCAGAAAATATACAATTTATTTGAAAGAGCCTTAGAAAGAGGTAGAAATGCGAGGTTTACCAAGCATTTCACACCTGTTTCGCAGCGAGTACAAGTAAATTGTATATTTTCCGACAATTACATATATCGTTTTTATCTTGCAATTTACATTGTTATCTTTTATCAAGAAAAGTCATGAAAAGGGCACATTTCTAGCCTATTTTTAGAAGGCTATTTTTGGCACGTAATTTAGGAATAATATGACGTCATAAACACTGTGAAACAGCATACAATACAAACTGTCATTGCAAGGGAAGACAAAGGTACCAGGAGATGATATTTGCCTACCAGACGAATACTGAAAAAGAAATATTTGACACCCTGTCTTTATCTACTAAACCAGGATAAATATATGTATGCATGTACATGTACCTACAGACCCGTTTATTTCATATTCTTACATGTATATTGTTCAACTTAAAAATATTATAATTTCTGCATCTGAAAAAGTCCAGAAACATAGAATAAATAAAATTTGAATGACAACCCAAATATTTATAGTTTTGTATAATGTTCACACACTTAATGACTTATTTTCATCTGTACCAATTTTTTGTCATTTAAAAGAACTTTTTGTTTGAAGGAAAAAAAAATTCTGGTTTTGAAATTTTTTTAAATAAAAAAAAAATTTTGAAAACATGTGATTTGTCTAAAACTAAATTATGTGGTTCTTATGCAACAGTGAAATTAGTATCTGACATACATGTAATAAAGAAAGAGAGTAGGCAATTCCCTCCTCTTTAATTACATAATCGAGTCAGTCAAATAAATTTGCATTTTCTCAAGGTAAATTACAACACAAATTTAAATTCAGGCACAACTTTCGGAAAAAAACTGCTTAATTTTTAAAATTTCTGAACATTTGCCAGCTTGCTTAAAACCTGTCACTGCATACATTAACAATTATTATGTATTTGGGCAAATATGTGCATGATAAAATTTTGTTATCCTGCATAATATAACATTTACTAATACATGTAAATGACTAGTATGTTGAAGTACATGTATTTGTAATATTATGCCAAGAGGATTGATCATACTCCTGCTTCTCATTGTCATTTTAATTATTTACAATCATCTAATTACACAGAATCACACTTACATTATTTGTACAAGGGCTGATCTAAACTATTTTGAAATTTGTTAAAAAAAAAATATTAGGCAAAACCTCCTATTGCCCGACAAGAACTGCTTTTGAGATTCTCAGTCTTTCCAGTCTGTGTCCCACCTCCCTTCAATTTCTACCAGCATCATGTTTTTAATCACATTTTTTTGCAACAGAAAAATAGTTTTTTCGCTTTGGCTCAGTTATAGTTAACTGAGAAGATTTATATCATGCCTGTCCCTTGAAAGTCAACCCGTTCATATTTTTTTTAACGGAATGTGATTTTTTTTAAATTTCTTTCCAGTCTGTTAAATCTAAGTGTCTGTTTCCTATAAATTTTTTAATTTTAAATATAAAATGGCAGTGAATACTCAAAGCGAAAATTCCCAAAATTGACGGACCTGCAGACAATGAGAATTTTCATGCATATTGGCATTACAAAACGAGTTGACCACAGAATTTGATCCATGTAATTATATTAAAAAAAATATTTTCCTTTCTGTTTCTAAAAGCTAAGCTTTTTTATATAATATTCCAATGCTAATACATATATGTAAAAAATTCCTAGAAAAATCTAAAGTTATACCCATGTATAGTTATCCACCCTAAATTGTTATTATGCGTGTTAGTGGAAAGACATTTTTTTTGGTGGTGGGGGGGGGGGGGGGGGGGGGGGGGGCCCAAATGGAAGAAATTTTGGTTCTAAAAAAATATAAAGTCTTTAAAAATCAAGCAGCTATAACATATGTTGATAAGCCCTTGTACTTACATGTCTTATATATAGAAAACTTTTAAAACAAATTTTGACAGACTATGTAGATTCAGTACACCAATGCATACGTATCCATTGAAAAATTGAATCTGAGGAAATTCAGAGGTGTTTTTTTTTAATAATTTTACAAAGTTACAAATTCTTTTACTCCATAGTAAGTAAATATTATATAAAATTATACTTACTTTGATAAAGTATCGAAGTTTTCTGATTCTTCTGCTTCAAATGCAATGATTTCCTTGAAACTCATCTGATACCTAAAACAGAAAAAATGGTCTCCATACTGATACCCCAAAAAAAAAATTGGCCTCCCATACTCATCTGATACCTAAAATAGGAAAATGGTCTCCATACTGATACCTAAAATATAAGATTGGTCCCCCATACTCATCTGATATCTAAAATAGAAAAATGGTCTCCATACTGATACATGTACCTAAAATATAAGATTGGTCCCTCATACTCATCTGATACCTAAAAGATAAATATGCTTCCCATAACCTAATATCTGTATGTACATGTACTTGCCTATTAGAAATATCCTAACATTTTCACATCTACTTGCCGATTAGAAATATCCTAAAATGCCCTAAAACTTGTAGAGAAACTTGTGCAAATGTTAAAGGTCCTTACTGTAAAGTTTTAAATAATTTTGGTGTAAAATTTTGAATTTTGAAAATTTTACCTTTTTTCGTTTCCATGACAATGGCAGCCATTTTGGAAATTTTGAAACCCCAAAAGTTGGGGAGACACTAACACATCCATTTTATGCAGTTTGAAATACCTTCGGAGCAAAAAATCAAATCTTAACAAAAATCCACCCTTTTTTGTTTCGATGACAACAGTGAAAAAGTTTGTCCAATCTATTCCAATTTTTTGGCAGAAATCAGTTTGACTTGATGCAAGGGATAATCCGTCAAAAAGATTGGCTGGGCAGATACTGAAAAAAAATAAAATTTAAGTTTTCAAAATTTTCATACTTTTTCCGTTTCCATGGCAACAGTGGCCATTTTGAAAAATTTTAATGCTACATCCACAGCATGCACAGCTAGACATGGTAATCATTATTACTGTGAAGTTTCATAAAGATTGCTCTAGCCATCTCTGGGAACTTGTCCAGACAAAATTAGGTGGAAGAATAAAAAAAAAAGCAAAGAAACGGAACAATAACAATATGTCATCAAGACTACGTCTTGGGGCGACATAATAAGAAAGGTGGTAAAACAAATAAGTCTCCAGACTTCGTTTGGGAGACTTAAAAATAAGTGTGGTTCCTGTTACCTCAAGACAAAAATTGGGTAGGTAGGAACTTTATAAGGGTATATGTAGGGCAACCTGAACCACACATATCATTTCATTTGGCCTAACACTAATACAAGCTAGTCATATTTCCTAGAGTGAATTCAACTTTTATTATTTTACTCAGAAATCACAATAATTCATATTTAAATATCAAAATGTACCAAACTGTACAAACACGAATGTTTATTTCGAAAGGCTACATACTGGTCACAATTATATACAAGGCCAAATAATCCTGTGTGAGCCAGGCTCACAGTTCCACTCCTTAATATTTTCAATGCCTACCCAAAGTTCGTACTTGCCATTTCTGAACAAGCACTGCTGAATTCAGGTAAAGATCTATTTACATGTATACAGTAACCTATTTAAAACTAGAACGGTCTACGCAAGCCTACGCAAAGTTCAAATCATCATATTTTTGAAACTACATGCCCAAACATAAAATCCTGACCATATGCACATCTCCATAATGTGATCTAACACTCCATTAAGTTTCATGAGAATCATACAAGTAATGAAGAAGGAGTTGTGGACAACACATGGAACGAAGATTTGTTAAAAATTGCCTAAGTCCAAACAGCCATATCTTTTACATTTCTTGTCCAAACAGAAATTCCTGACAATATGCACATCTCCATAATGTGATGTAACAATCCATTAAGTTTCATCAGAATCATGCAAGTAATGAAGAAAGAGTTGCAAACAACACATGGAACGAAGTTTTGTTAAAAAATGCCTTAGGCCAAACAGCCATATCTTTTACATTTCTTGTCCAAACAGAAATTCCTGACAATATGCACATCTCCAAATAGTGATCTAACACTCCTTTAAGTTTCATGAGAATCATGCAAATAATTTACATTGTAGTAGGAGTTGCTGACAAGGTTATTTGGGACAGACAGACAGACATCTATATACCTCCCAAACTCTGTTTGCGGGGGTATAAAAATATATAAATATATTTATACTTTCGTCCTGGGTAGAAAGGGTAGCTCGTTGCATAAAACAAGTTAAATTCTTTCAGATCTTATTTAACTACATCTAAATAAGGATAGGTACTCGTTATGGTTGAGGGTGTGGATTAGGTAATCTCTGTCAGCTCCCTTATTTTTTCTGATCATCGAAACTACCCGTTTCTTTCATGTTTGTATTGTAAGATGAAGAACTGCAATAGCTTTCCATATGTAGTAGTATAATTAAACGACTTGGACTGACCGACAGAACCTGATATCAAATTTGTCTCCTCATCTCATTGATATGGCTGTTGAAAACAAAGGATGGATAGAATTTATTTTTTATTAAATAAAATAGTTTGCCCTTTGGGAGTCAGTATCTCAGCTGGGGAAATTTTGCTCCAGGCCCTGTCGACGACGCTTGGTATAGTAGATAGCCAAGCCCTGTGGACATGGACACTCCGTCAATCAACTGGAACGAGGAAGGTTCCAAAAGGGGATGAAGCGATGCTTCATCTCGCAGCAGGGTGCTACGAAAAGGGGTTGAATTGACGGTGGAGAGATGAAAATAGTTAATTACTTGGGGATAAGAAGAGAAATTAACCAGTGGTGAATTTCGTAATTGTCCTTTTATTTAAAACACCACTGGTGTGCTGAGAACTGCTCCCATATTCAGTGAAATATTGAAGGTGGTAGACTGGGGATGGATGGTGGGTGAAAGGTTGAAAACTTATCTTTTTATAACAGTTACGTCCTTTGCTCTCAACAGCCAAATAGAAACTGAGAAGCTAACTGCCTGCGAATGTAATCTGAGAACCTGAGCCCTGGTTATCTATCTGACCAAATTTGGACATTGACCTTTGACCTTATCTTGGAACTAACCATCTGATAATGTGGAAGAAACCATTCCTCGTGTATAAACAACACTTATACTCTGCATAAGTTACAATTTATACTTTCGTCCTGGGTAGAAAGGGTAGCTCGTTGCATAAAACAAGTTAAATTCTTTCAGATCTTATTTAACTACATCTAAATAAGGATAGGTACTCGTTATGGTTGAGGGTGTGGATTAGGTAATCTCTGTCAGCTCCCTTATTTTTTCTGATCATCAAAACTACCCGTTTCTTTCATGTTTGTATTGTAAGATGAAGAACTGCAATAGCTTTCCATATGTAGTAGTATAATTAAACGACTTGGACTGACCGACAGAACCTGATATCAAATTTGTCTCCTCATCTCATTGATATGGCTGTTGAAAACAAAGGATGGATAGAATTTATTTTTTATTACCGGTAAATAAAATAGTTTGCCCTTTGGGAGTCAGTATCTCAGCTGGGGAAATTTTGCTCCAGGCCCTGTCGACGACGCTTGGTATAGTAGATAGCCAAGCCCTGTGGACATGGACACTCCGTCAATCAACTGGAACGAGGAAGGTTCCAAAAGGGGATGAAGCGATGCTTCATCTCGCAGCAGGGTGCTACGAAAAGGGGTTGAATTGACGGTGGAGAGATGAAAATAGTTAATTACTTGGGGATAAGAAGAGAAATTAACCAGTGGTGAATTTCGTAATGGTCCAAAAGCTCAGGTGTGAAACAGCTGAGTGACCCCCAAGGAATTAAATAGGAATTGATGTAAAGGTATAACGATGATTTAGGGCCATTTGAACCTTCAATATTCCACTGAGAAAGAAAGTATAAAGTAAAACACAATACTTTATACATTTCACAAATGTAAAGTAAATGTAAGACAAATGAATACATGTAATAAAATTTATATATATATATAAAAAAAAAAAAAGTACAAGTTAGCAAGTCTGAAACATATCATCAGTTTAATACCAGTATTGTTTAGAAATATTACTGTGATAACTTTTGTTGTGCCTCCTTAATTACATTTTTACAAGTTCTAATGTAACGACAGTAGCTATTAGAATTCCATCTACCTAGTGTCTTAATCAGGTGATCCTCGATATTATACTTCCCTGCTGTTGTAGCAGCCCCGATGCGGAATGAGTGTCCATTAAATGATTTGGGGTTGTATCCACATAATTCTAAGACATTCTTCAATTTATATATAAAATATTCTCTCTCTAGAGGTTTACCTGATTCATCAACAAATAAGGCACCATCATGTTGAAATGAAAACTTAGTTTTCCTAACAGCCAAGTAATCATTCAAGGCTTTGTAAGGACAAAAATTATGCTTTAACTTGTGTAGCTGAATATCAACACCCCTTCTAAAAGGGTCAGTCTTAGATTGTTTCAAATGTAAAAGTAAATAATTGGAATAAACTGAGACATCAGATATACTGAGATGGCTATTACAGTCAAATAATTCTGACTTCTTAACTGTAAATTCACCACAGCGCAAAAAACCATAAAAAGCTACTGTGAATGCAGTATGTAACATCTGGTCTATAAAGGTTGAAAACACTCCTGCCTTAAGCTTTAGACACAACTGTTTTAAAATATTGAAAGTTATGGGTAAACGATCTCTTGTGGATGGTTTCTGCAATCGTTTAATGGAGTTAAAAAATAATGACAATCTTTCCAAAGAGTTAACAGAATTGTTGAAAGGAGAGCATATATTGTCCCTTAAGCATCTGTATCTTATTCCACATATATATAACTTTATTGTAGAATATTGTAGTTTGAGATGCTGGAAGCAGTGGGCAGCAAAATTGATTAACATATCTTCTGACACTAAGGGAGGCTTACCATTAGTGGCATTCATACCATTTAACAACAAAAATTTTACAAAATGATTATAACCTGTCTCATATGACAGTTTTGTCTTATCAGAAATCGAATAATGCCATAGTTTGGTAACTGTTTCACTCAGTGCCACATTACTTCTACCATAGTCGGAACTTTGCAAGGACTCTCCACTGCATTTGGGGCCAGCTGTCGAAAACGGGAGATCTGTAAGCGAGATAAAGCATCAGAAATTAAGTTTCTGTGACCAGGAACATGTTTAGAACTAAAACAAAAATTATATTTGGCTGCACACCAAGTCAGCTGTCTCATCAATTTCATAATTTCTAGAGTTTTTGATCTCCCCTTTTTAACAATAGCTACGGTGGCTTCATTATCACACCAGAATAAAATTCTTTTACGTGACCACTCTGGTCCCCAAAGCAGTGCAGCCACAACAATAGGATATAATTCTAAAAATGCCATGGACATGTTGCTTGTTAAGGATGGTAAATCTAGAGGCCAAGCGGAGTAAAAGAATTTTCCACAATAATAACCCCCAAATCCTATTGTTGAAGCAGCATCAGTAAATAATTCCATATCAAAACAATTGGTAAATGAAGTATCATGAAACATAGTGACTCCATTCCATTCTGATAAAAAACGTAACCAAAATTCTAAGTCTGTTTTACATTCTCTACTTAAGTGAACAAAATCGGTTAGATCTTTAACTGTAGTTGACAAATCAATTAAATAAGACACAAAAGACCTTCCAGGTAAAATAACTCTGGTTGCAAAATTTAAATGACCCAATAGCTGTAAAAGTTCTCTTTTTGTACAAGAGGATTTATGCAATATTTTATTTATAAAAAGGCATATCCTTTGAACCTTCGCTGCGGGCAATCTGGCTTCCATTTTTTCTGAATCTAGTATTATACCCAAATATTCCAAACAAGTAGTAGGGCCAACTGTTTTATGCCTAGCAATTGGAATATTGAGACGTTTGAATATGGTCATCATAATTGCCATTGTCCGCTCTCCATCATCATGGGGTCTGTCAATTGTTAAGAAGTCATCAAGTAAATGCAGGATATGCTGTACTTTATAATTATTTTTTGCTATAAAACAAACTGCTTGTGATACTGTGTCAAAAATTTTGGGACTGGAACGACATCCAAAAGTTAATCTAACATAAAAATAATACAAGGATTCCCACTTGAAACAAAACAAAGGCCACTGTGAAGGTTTATAAGGGCAGATTTTAAATGCATCTGAGATGTCAAATTTACAAAGACTAGAATTCCTACCACATTTTAAAATAATGCGGACAGCATCGTCAATTTTGACATAAGACATTGAACATTCACTTTTGTCAATCATATCGTTAACGCTCAAGCATTCTTCATTGTGTGGTGATGACAAATCTAAAATTAATCTTTTCTTATTTGAATATTTACCTGTTGCTACCCCTAAAGGGCTAACTCTAAAATGGGTAAAGGGGGGATATTGAAATGGCCCATAAACAAAACCTTTTTGACATTCCTGCTCAATTAATTCTGAAACCACTGTAGGTTGAGACCTAGCCGAGTAATTATTTTTACATTCTTTGGTTTCCCAAGAGTAATTTTTAACCAGAGAATCAAAACCTTGTCTTAATCCATTAATTAGGTATGATACAAAATTTTTCTCAGGGTGTGTCTGTAGCTCCATCTCTAATTTACCTATATTAATGGGAGTTGATGCCTTCATGTAAAAATTTTTTAAAGATAGTCATGATTTGTTATCAGACCTAGCTTGAGTGATTGTTTTGTTAGTAGTGGTGTTTCTGGCAATTTGTTCAGGTTTTTGAGAAGCATTGTAAGAAGGCTGTCTGTTGCCAGAACATGCAGAAGCAGGGTGACCTGCAGACCTACAGTTTGAACATGAATGTAATAGGTTACACGAAGTTCTGTAGCAGCCTCGAACGTTATTAAAATTGTTGCACACTTCTTTCCCATCAAAAAATACCCTAGAGCGACCCTGCTTATCATACCTATTTGACATGTTTGGTCTAAGAGCCTTGTTAAACTCTACCTTACCAGACAAACCATGTTGATCTGAAAATTGTAATGAACAAAATTCGCTTGTATGATCAACTTGATTACATAGACTGCAGGAGTTCACTTTGATACCCCCGCTAACTAATGATAGAATGTCGCGGTCCCGCATGCTCCAGTCAACTTTGATGTGTTTTTCCCGCAGAAGTGTTGCTGACTTCGCTGCAAAGAGTTTATGGTAATTGTAGAACTTCTCCCCATAGAATCTATGAATTTGAATTAAGTCTTCTTCATAAGAATCTAACTCTTCACGGCGTTCGGGATATACTGTGCACATAATACGCTTGTATTTTCCGAAAGCATGTATAAATTCTTGGATTGTGAGGTGTCTATTTAGTCGGGGGTCTGGTTTGCTGTTGAGATTAACTTTAATATGATCAGCTGTGATTTTATGCGCCTGTGGTGTTTCGTAATCAGTTATCAATAGTGAAGCAAGATTAACGTCCTTACCCTCTATAATATTCCTTTGTATGTTGGGTGACACTATATCCACGTTGGTAAATGAATCGGACCTTACTCCTTTCCTTGATATATGGCTTTCGGCACGTAGTTGTTGGGCTAATGGTAAAGCGTCATGACTATCACTGAGAGTGTTGGATCTTGTAGTTGATGGACTTATAATTGGTACCTCAGTCGCATTTCGTTGTGCATACCAATTAGCTAGGTCAAAGGATTTGTTGGGTTCCACTGTAGGTTTACTGCCAACTATAGACTGCATACTTGCCATGCACTGTGTTAATGTGTTTACGAGTGTAGGGGGCACTACAGTAAATAGCTGGCGCAATTTCGACAGAGTACGAAAGTAGTACAAAATAATTCCTATGGGTTTCGGCGTCGATCTGTCACAACTAATGCCACAATCTAAAGCATAAACAAGTGAATTTATTCTGGAAAGGAATGAATACCCTACGAAATACACTTTACGGCATGTCAATAACCCTTAAAAGTTTCGAGAACTGGACATATTAATGCGCCTGTAATTTCCGGTATTCAGTTTGAAGTGATGGGGCAAATTTTCACCGGGAAATTTGAAACGAGAAAAAATTTCTTATTTGGTAAACAATGTTCTGTTCAAGTACAATTTTCTAAGACAGCTTTTATTTGAAAAACATGTCAATATATTGCCCGACTTGGGAAAATTCATTTTATATTTTTCCCTAATTTTTGAAAATGACGAATTTAACATTGAAGTAAACGGGGGATCGATTTAGTGGTGTGCCTTCTTAAGAGAATCTAAATAAAGACTAATTACATGGATATTTTTATTTATTTCCAAAGTTCTTGGTAAGAAACGATAAATAAACAAATTTCTTTTAAAATTAAACGACAGTTTAAAAAGGGGGGAGGTAAAAAATGCCGACTCAGCACTTAGAGTAAATTTGATGTACTCCAGAATTCAAGGTGTCAAACTGAAAGAAAATAGAAGTAAATATGAAAATTTTTGGCATTAAATAAAAGCACGGTGTATTCTTCACTTTCAGTAATTTTATTGTGCACTTTTTGACTCTGATAAATTGAGCACACGCAATTTACGAACACTCGTTTTTTTCCTATATTCCAGAAAGCGTGAAAAATCCCAATTTTTGAAATTTGATCCATTTGACCTCAATATCTGCCATAAGACTACATGTCTGTTAAAATATGTTAGGCAACTGTCCAGTGCGTATTATTGAGAAAATATAATTGGAACACCGTTTGGCAATGATCGTGAAATGGCAATTTCTAAAACCTGGATCGGTGACATTTTAGGGTGCCTATCTAATGTTTCAGCTATTTTCTACCGAAAACATCCGAAAACGGGGGATATTGGGTAGCAGAAGACAAGAAAAGGTAAATGTCGGTGTGAAAATGTGATAATAATCACAAAACTGTATATTTTTAGTTTCTGAATAATGAGATAAAAAGGGGTGAAAATCGACCAAAATTCAGGGAGGGGGTAGACTCAAGAAAATATTTTTTCAGAGGTAAATAAAACTCAATTTCTAATAAAATTGTGTTATCAAACACCCAAAATGGTCCCTCTTTCTATACCAGCCGTGAAATTAAAATTCCTCAAAATCTAGGGGTACCTTAAGGGGGCACTACAGTAAATAGCTGGCGCAATTTCGACAGAGTACGAAAGTAGTACAAAATAATTCCTATGGGTTTCGGCGTCGATCTGTCACAACTAATGCCACAATCTAAAGCATAAACAAGTGAATTTATTCTGGAAAGGAATGAATACCCTACGAAATACACTTTACGGCATGTCAATAACCCTTAAAAGTTTCGAGAACTGGACATATTAATGCGCCTGTAATTTCCGGTATTCAGTTTGAAGTGATGGGGCAAATTTTCACCGGGAAATTTGAAACGAGAAAAAATTTCTTATTTGGTAAACAATGTACTGTTCAAGTACAATTTTCTAAGACAGCTTTTATTTGAAAAACATGTCAATATATTGCCCGACTTGGGAAAATTCATTTTATATTTTTCCCTAATTTTTGAAAATGACGAATTTAAAATTGAAGTAAACGGGGGATCGATTTAGTGGTGTGCCTTCTGTAGAGGTAAACACGTTCGCCATGTTGTTTACATTCGAGTCATTTCCGGTAGCTGTATCCATGCGCGTGTTTCTGTTCACTGGACTACTTTCGGTAATAGGCGAGTCTTGATCGTCGGCTGCATCAGCTGTTACTTCTCGGGTTTCGGTATTCAGCCGGTCTTTGTTATCAAGATAGAGTTGCTTAAGTACTGTTTTTGACCAACTCTTAGGAATGTTAATTCCCAACTTCTGTAATTCTTCACGAAACCTCGCACTTGTCCAATTTTCGTGATTTTCCATGTCCCATTGCGAGCCGCGCACTGCATTTTCCGCATTATCATAAGGATGTTTGCGGTTTCGTGAACGACGGTTATTCCTAATTGGTGAAGCCATAGTAGATACTCAAAAGTTTAATCACTTAAAAGACGTCAAACTGTCTGAAAGAAAGTTCTAGGTTCGTCAAACTGAAACGTTAGTTGAACTGCAAAAACAAACGTACCTCAGCTCTTTGTTAAGATGATAAATATAAATGTCAGAATTCACAATGTTTTGGCAATAACTCCAATTTTGGACGATTAATAAATGAAAGGTTGAAAACTTATCTTTTTATAACAGTTACGTCCTTTGCTCTCAACAGCCAAATTGAAACTGAGAAGCTAACTGCCTGCGAATGTAATCTGAGAACCTGAGCCCTGGTTATCTATCTGACCAAATTTGGACATTGACCTTTGACCTTATCTTGGAACTAACCATCTGATAATGTGGAAGAAACCATTCCTCGTGTATAAACAACACTTATACTCTGCATAAGTTACAATTTTAAATAACTCTACATGTATTAAACAGCCCTAGCTTTTAAGAGCATGATACCCAAAACACAGGATTTTTAAACAAATTTGGGCCTTGGAAATTTTAACATTGTGATTTCCATGATTTCTGTTCCCGACTTCATGAAATTGTAATATAAAGTATAAAATTATTTTGACTAATGTTTTGTCACATTAATGAAGCCACGAAATGCCAAGTCATTTTATTTATCTAAAATAACACTCACCAACTGGAAACCATAGCAACAGATGGTTGTGATAATAATGGTGTAGGTAACTGAGACATCTCTTTCATAATATTGGCTAACCGAACGGGTAACTCTCGTCTTAAAAATTCAAACGATGATTGTTCTGTACCAGTTTTTGTACCTGAAATAAAATGAACATGGCTATTACGGGTAAATAAATGTAACTCAACATTTTAATTTTTAACTACATGTAGTTGTGAGGGAAGATGGTGATATTTTACAATTTGTACCACCGCACTGACATGGCATCCAGAAGGAATAAGGAAAGTAGGTCGGCCAAAAACAACATGGCGCAGAACTACAGAGCAAGAAAGATCAAAGCTGGGGTGGAATAGCTGGGCGTCAGCGAGGGCAGCAGCCAAAGACAGGGACAGGTGGAGGCAGTGTATCCAGGCCTAATGTGCCAGCGGGCACGAAGAGGTTAGGTGAGGTGAGGGTGATGGTGTGTAACTATGTCATTGTTGATCTTTCCGGTTATCTATTTTGGTGTTTGGTTACCATGAAAACGTATGAAATCAAAATTTCAATAAGCAATTTTTGAGTTTTTATTGATGTTCCCATTTTCTTCATATTTTATTGATTGATGTTTATGTCAGTTTTCAAAACATCAATCACTCAGATCCCATTGATAAGAATTCTGATTTTTGTCAAATTTCAAATTCATGTTTAATTAGTCAGTTTTTGAGTTTAAGATATATGTTTGTTTGTTTAGTTGGGGTTTTTGAGTTTAACATATATGTTTGTTTGTTTAGTTGGGGTTTTACGCCATTTTCAGCATGTTTGGCTATTTAGCAGCGGCCAGTTTTTATTGGTAGAGGAAGTCAGAGTACCCGGAGAGAACCACCGACCTTTGCTAGGAAAATTGGCAATCCTTGTCAATTTAGTTCGGAGTCAAACACATCCCACCACAAGTGAGATTCGAACTCACAACCTCAGTGTTGACAGGCTAATGATCATTAGTCGTCATGACGAACTACCAAGATCATGAAGATCACAGAGGCCCCAGTTTAAGATATGTTGATAGAATTGTAAGGAATTTAAAAATCCAGGCTTTGACTTCAAAAAATACTAGGAATTACATTATGGTTCATCCAATATATGGTTATAATGGTCAATCTGCATTCTAAACTACTATTTTGTTTTTTCCCAAACTTGTTATGTTGGTTTAATCAAACAAACTCGTCCTAAATTCAGTTCACCAGAATGAGACAGATTGGGATACGAAAATAAATATAAAATAAAAACAAAGAGATAAAATGACCTACATTCTGAATACTGATCTATTTTATGTAACCGAATTCATAATTCAAAACAAAATAAAACAAGATATATGCATCCCTTAACTGATTAAATTTCTAATGTTTAGTGAAAATATGCATCATCTTCTACATACATGTATACATTTACCTGTAAATGTAATATATACAATTTATGTATATATCAGTATCAAGTGTATTATGCAACTTTTGGTTTGGGTAACATCATAAAATTTGACAGGTACAGTAGATAATCAAATTCTAGCGAGTGCTATAGCAGCATATGCATTTCTACATATGGGTCATTTAGAAAGGTCTTTGTTTAATGGGGGCAGCCATATTGTGCTACATACTAAGGCTAGAAAAAGTTTTGTTCGTCGGAAACTGAAGGGAAATAACTTGCTTCAAATTATAATTTTAGAGTCAGAATCGTGATACCAGAAACTAGTTTCTGGATAGGGCTATTGCTGTGCTAGCATCATTGGCCACACCAACAGCATATTAATGTATAAAGCCATAAATAAAAAAAATCTATATGTACTAATTTTTTTTCAATTTTCCATAGAAAAATAAATGTAAAATTTTACATGAACAATGTGCGTAAGATCAGATTATTATCCAAACCAAAATTAGACCATTATTTTAGCTCTTGACAAATTCTATGTTCCAATTTTTGTTCTTTTTGAAAATTGATGGAACTCTATGTTTACAGCTTAAAAGTACTTCATCACACTCAAAGCCATTTCAAAACAAATTTCCAACCTATTTAAAGTCATACAATACGCTGTCCTGTATTGAGATCAGAATTTGGCAATTGACTGATCATAATATACCAAATTAAACAACAGGCAAAGATGATTAAATACAAATTAATTATTAACCTGATTTTTGGAAAACTGTATTTCATTGTTATTTGATGGAATATTGTTACATTTTTACATGGTTTAAAAAATGTATATCACTTCTGGTTAACTTATTAATTATTATTATATAAGTATTATAACACAATATAAAAATTTTGTCTGTCTAATATGCCATAAAAAGCACAATGAACAATTAGCACCAAAGACAAGGCTTTCTAAAAGGATAGCCACTTCATATGGCTGTTCTTGTGCCTAAGATGCCCTCTTCGATAAAATTATACAAGTGGGTAGCCATCTGCTTTTACAATCTAGTACACATACATCATAAACTTTTGAAAGCACTGATAAGATACATGTAAGTATTCTATTAATATTTGAAATAAATTCTATCATACCAATTTTGCAAAAATTTTGTTGATTTACAACTCATCACTTGTAGGCCTTAAAACAAAAACAATAATTCAAAACATTCACGAGGCAGAACAAACTGAATGGATGGATGGATGGATGGATTATTTTTTAACATCCATTGGCAATTATTACATCCATAACAGGATGAGAACTGATCGATGCAATAGTATGAGGCAGGCATTACCTGACGAGCTCCTGAAGTTTTTTTAAGAAGGGTATTTCAGGAAATCTTCCGTTTTTTTTTTTCATGTTCTGTCTTTTAGTAATAGCGTCTGCAAGACCGGAAATTAGAATCAACTTCCGATGGAAGAAAAAAATCTTGTTAGTACAGTTACACAAATTGACCCTTCTGCCATAATAGGTCCCTTCAGGAGCTTATAAATATGAACCCTGCTTTGTACTAGACCAACACACTTACCAGCTTTCTAATGTGCTAGCTCACGACGTAACAGTCTGCAGGAAGACATATCAGCCCACCCGCACGTACATGTATACTGACTACCAGCCGACCAGTATGATCTTACTCCTACATGTACATGTAGATGCTCGTGCTTGGCAGAGCTGTAGCAAATACCAATTTTAATGTCTTTGGTTTAATTTTACCCTGCCAGGAGTTGAACCTTCCCCACTCCAGGTGAGCACACTACATTGTACCTCGAAACAACAGAGGCAGTCACAAGCAAATTGAAAAAAATCTCTCAATAAAAGACATTACATTTGTAATTTTTCAATTCTTCATGCAAATAAGTGAAATCTAAAAATGACAAAACTTTTGAATAACTGGGTCCTGAAAGTCTTGAACTTCCCATTTTTTAGTTTAGGGGGGACTGTGGTCGTGTAGTTGAAGTGGTAAAGGTAAAGGCATGTAGTGTATCATAAAACAAAACTAATTGTATCGGACTATAAACACTGTTATAAAGAGTTTGATTCCAAGTAGTGATAACTCTTTAAAAAGTTTTACTGGACATCATCATGCTGTGAGACACAGAGTCACAGACTACACAGTGACTGTCAGTGGTGAACATTTGATGTTTAATGTCAGCCGTTTTCAGATTTTCTCCATTTATGATCTACCAACATTATCAAACACTAGAAAGGTCCACAAAGGTGACTGTAACAGTTTTTATATCTTACCAAAAACTGACATTTCTGCCAATGATAGTGGGGATGGAGAAAATCTAGCATATGTGTCAAATGATTTTCTCTTCATCCCAACATCCTTCAGAGTTTTCTGCAAAACCAACGTCAATCGCATTTTTATATCTTCCAGTGTCTACCATTCACTGAATTAGTTGTGTTTATGGTTCTGGATCATTTGGTGAGACACAATTTTGATAATCATATAACCCCAAAAATAAGTGATCATGTCGTCCCATCTTGATCATTGATGCACCGGAAATTTTTTTCTGCACCGGAAGTTCATAAAATAGAATAGTTTTGTTTTTATTTGGCCAAACAATGAATCAAGGAAAACAAAATGCCAATTATATTAAAATTAAATCTTCTATTAAATAGTTTCGACATTTCTAATATTTCTTGTCTACGTGACTGCGATCAGCTGATTTTTTACCTAAAAATTTGCATATTTTAGCAACTTACCAAAATCTATAAATCGCTCCATAGACAAAGATTGGGGACAAAACTGTGAATATACATCCAACATCTGGGCAACCTGCTGTGCCTTTTTCAACGAATATTTCATCTTGCTATGTATCACACTACTCAGTTCAACTATAAATCCATGATGTCAATAGCACAATTATATCGAGCGTTACTGTAGGAAAATTACACTACCAGTCACGTGGTATGGGTATTTTCCCAAATTTGAATATATTGTTTTTAGTTACGCACAAAACTATGCGACTAGCAAATATGGAATTTTTTAAACATGCACGAGGATGAGGTCTTTGATTAAAAGTCTATTAGAATATTTCCCCACTATTAAATGTAAGAAGTTAACCGTGGTCAGACAGGTGAGCTAGCTGGTCCAACAATATTATGTAATCAAGTGTAACAGTAGAGCATGATTTGTCTCCCAAAATTACCTACCGCACCAACCGGGGATCGAACCCGGAACCTTTGGTTCAGTAGTCCACCGCTCTACCAACTGAGCTAAAGGACCGCTAAAGGAGTACTGCTAAAGGAGTACTCCTTTAGCTCAGTTGGTAGAGCGGTGGACTACTGAACCAAAGGTTCCGGGTTCGATCCCCGGTTGGTGCGGTAGGTAATTTTGGGAGACAAATCATGCTCTACTGTTACACAAGTAAATAAAACTTATTGAAATGCCACTAATGAAATATTATTTGATTTTCCGGAAGAGAAGGAGAAAAGGCTGGGTCCATTGAAAATTCGTTAAAAAAGGCAACCTGAACGTGTTGGATTAAAATAGACGGGATTGCATCTATAATGGGTGTGGATTTGATTAGTCTCCCTTTTTTATGTTCAGATTAATGTTTTCTTAATTATATGTTCATTTTAAGTTTAATTTGATTTAAACACACTAAAATATAAAGTAGCTTAATTTGTTTAACTGTTAAAGTATTTAACTATGATATCTGTTTAATATTTTATGAATTTTAGCTTATTCAAAATTTCTTCCATACCGTATCTTTAAATTTATCTGAGAAAGTTATAAGATTTTATCTTAACATTCATCAGGAGTTGGAGCGGTGGAGAGAAGATCACTCTCCACGTGTACGAGCCGGCATTACTGCCACCTTTCTTGTACACTTTAATTTCAGTCTAAATTAGGCATCAGCTCGCAGGAATCCATAGATTCCACCCGAGTTCTTTTTCTGCAAATACTTTAGCATTATTTTGGTACTTTAAACTAAATTCTAAAACACAACGCGAATAACTTGTTTTATGTTTTGCTAGATAGTTGTATATTTGTAAATAAAATACTGTCTTATATTGAATTTATGTCTTTGTTCAGCCACAATCTGACATCAGGTATCCCGATGATCGAATAGGGGCGAAGTACTGGCCATTACACGTCCCGGGAGGTGTCTTCACTGACCCCCTCCTGTTACACATCACATAATTTTTCAAATGTGTTAACTATTTATATTTGGGGGAAATTGTAAAAAAAAAGATAAGGCTCATGAAAATAGATTTCCAGGTCCCAAGAACAACTACATGGTGCAAATGAAAATAAAATAAACTGTTGATCCATAAGTATAACCATGATAACCTTAAACTCAATTGATTTTTAAATAATTTTTTATAATAACGTTTATTATCTGTTGAAATCAGAGATATCATGCCTGAATATCAAGTTTGTTTAATATTTCATTTTTCATCAAATCAATTTTTATCAGGTCATGGGTCATCGACTTTGAATTTCTTCATGGAATTTCAATGTTACAATTCAGGTTAAGGTTCAGGTTGAAGGTAGTTTTTCATGAAGTACTGAGAGATAGTATTTCATCTACCCTATCGTTAGGAACTTCAAAGTCAACAGTATACAAATGTAGTATCCATTAGACACATATATACTTGTTTATTTTATTTTTGGGAAGGGATCTTCCTGAGTAAAATATTTAAAAAATTGAATAATCAAATTTAATACGATACATGTATGAAATTCTACACAAAATGAAGTATATCTTTACTTAAAAGATGAAGCATTTGGTTACTTATTATAGCCCTTTTCCCTGTTATTCATCATTTGTAGATCGAGACTGTACAGCCCAGTCCCCTCCCTATATTGAACAAAAATATCTATCCACTATTCCTCATTGCGAATGGTTGGTGTATAGGTGTTCAAATATTTTTCCTAATCAACATAAAGTAACTTTCAATCGTAGCTATTTCAGTTTTCAACATTGCATGGGCTAAATTTTTATCTTTTGTTGAATTCTAAGTAACCCCCAAGTTATAAAAGGACTGTCCTACTTTTATAGCAATTATAATCTTTTGCTAAATTCTAAGGTAATACCTAAGTTATAAAAAGACTGTCCTACTTTTATAGCAATTTTTTTGCTAAATTTTAAGGTGATCCCCAAGTTATAAAAAGAGTGTCCTACCTTTATAGCAATTATAATCTTTTGCTAAATTCTAAGGTAATCCCCAAGTTATAAAAAGACTGTCCTACCTTTATAGCAATTATAATCTTTTGCTAAATTCTAAGGTAATCCCCAAGTTATAAAAAGACTGTCCTACCTTTATAGCAATTATAATATTTTGCTAAATTCTAAGGTAATCCCCAAGTTATAAAAAGACTGTCCTACCTTCGTGGCATGTCCTAATATTTTTGTATAAACAAGTATCTCCCTCCTGTGTTGTCCTTAGACGATTTTGGCTTTACCTTTCTGGTCATGTTGTAATCTGCTTTTCAAACTTTAGGTTATGTTTTGGCTTTCAATATTTTTTGCCCATGAGCACAACAGATGATATATGATGAGTCCTGATTCCCTGAAATATGCATATCTTACATCAAAACTGGGACCCAGAATTTTAATTCCAAACCCGGGACCCTTTATTTTCAGTGGCTGACTAGATCTATCACGCACACACGCACGCACGCGCACACGCACACGCACACGCACACACGCACGCACGCGCACACGCACACGCACACGCACACACACATAGTGACAATTTCTGACCTGAGTTGAACATAATTCGCCAAAAACAGATTCGAAATCACAATCTGCATATTGAAAGAATTTGATCATTTGAATTTAAGAGGAATACACGAGATAATTTTGTAACCAAAGGCTAAAAGATGATAGTGATAAGTTTAGAAATGAAGCCATTTGAAATCCTTAGGAAATATAAGTAGGTTTGTTCATAGACATTTCAAAGAGCAGAGGGCATGTTCAACTGAAATTTTTGAACCGGAAGTCTTACAGATTGGAAATTTTATCCTATCTTTTGAACTTTTAAAATTACCTAAAATTCTTTTCTGGCTATCATATGTTAACATGCCTTTGTTCGTGGGTAAATATCGGTAAAAGAATACCGAATCTACAAAACAGTGGGAAAAAATCATAGTAAATTCGAAATCTAAGGAAAAGACAGTCATAAGAATGGAACATAACAGACAAGCGCCAAAAGCATACATGTAACTAAAAGAATAGAAAAACATATAATAAATAATTTAATATTCTTTATTTAACTGAATAAGTATACTATAACTTTGCGTATCGGTGTGTGTTTGTTTATTCCACATTGGGAAGGGTTGAGAGCTCACTAAACATGTTTAACTCCGCCGCATTTTTGCGCCTGTCCCAAGTCAGGAACCTCTAGTCTTTGTTAGTCTTGTGTTTTTTTTTTTTTAAATTTTGGTTCGGAGTTTATTGTGGGGTCCATTTCGCTGAACTAATATACATTATTGTTTAAGGGCCAGCTGAAGCCACCTCCGGGTGCGGAATTTTGTCGCTGCGTTGAAGGCCCATCGGTAGCCTTGAGCTGTTTTCTGCATTTTGGTCGGGTTGTTGTCTCTTTGACACATTCCCATTCTCTATTCTGTAATGGTAAGTATTCAGTTTTCGAGTTTTATATGTCGTCTGGTGATTTACAAACATTCTGTCGGTAAAACGTATTGAAGTTCCTTCCAGTAAAAGAAAAATTTTCAGTATTTTTGGTATTTAACATTTCACATAATTTGCACATAGCAATATAATAGTTTCGTCCTTCCTCAATACGGTATTTATCGATTTCCTTCAAATATGATATATATTCATTTTCTTTTGATCCCAAGTCAATCAAATATTTTGCAAGTGCTTTTGGACTGCTAAAATCACGACTGTCAATGAAAGTATTTGGCGGCAACAATGATTTAATATTCGGAGCTCCTCGTGTAATATAAACAGCATTACTTTTGTCTAAAAATGTATGAAAAATCTTTTCTGTAGCATAGTCTTTACATAAACTGTTTTCAAATGCCAAATAAAATTTGTAATTCTGTGTCAGTGTCTCGTGACATTCTGGCATTGACTTCCCTGGGCATTTTTTGTTTCCGCATCTTCCATATATATCAATATCTATATATTTTTTAAGTTCAAGGACATATTTCCTCCTGGCAGATTTTGTAAAACAATTACTAACTGCCCAGGCAACAGATTTTGTTTTATTCCGGTAAATTTTATGATAATCCTTTTCAAGCGGAATGGTGCGATTGAACACGGAATAGTTCAGTAGTATTTCGCTGTCCTTCCTGTAAGTCATGCTCCAATCGAATGCACCATCCCATATTTTATTCAGTTTCATGTTATTTGCAGGACTTTCCACGTGGACTATAATCCAGATTTGTCCTTTTTTCTTTTTTGGTTTATTTTTGTTTCTTGGATCGTAACCAAATAATACAGCATCACTGTATTGTAACTTAGATTTATCGTTTGTTAACACACAATTTGTATATTTACACTTTGATATTGGCATAATTGAAAAGTAATCATGCATTTTGTACCACAGAATATATATAGTACGATTGTTCGAGCTATCGTTTGCCGGTTTGTGGTAATTGGCGTTAGAAATCTTCCTCTTTGTCAAAGCGACGGATTTATAAAATATAAAGAAATAATGAAAAGCCAACATCGATAACATGAATATCACACATAGTATCGTCTTCTTGGTAATCATTTATCTAAAATAACAATAATAATAATGAAGGAATTTATTATAAGGCAAAAGAAAATGGCTTGTTTTTCTTCCATATTTTTGAAGATGGATTTTTCAAATATTTTTGTGTGTTCAGTTGTATGATGATCTCAAATGCATTATTTTATTCATGGAGAAATTTAACAAAAATCAAATAATAAGCAATGCATGCTATTGACACGACGTAAAGCAGAAGGTGCGTTAAGGTCCGTATTTGGCCTAAAATACCCTAAGCAAGCAAAAAGATATTTACAAAAAAATCCTTTTAGTACCTATTTTGCCAAAAATTAAGAAAAGTACCATATTTCTTACATTAATATGTCAATAAACCATCACCAAAATGACGCAATTTAATAAAAAGTAGTTTTTGAAGATTTTGGCCAAATTTCACAAAAACTTTGCAACGCGAAATTGCCCCCAGATGCAAGATACAACTTTATATTTAACATGAATATGTATGCGGGTAGTATACATTTAGCAATTCCAGTTAACGCTATGTGCAGCACTGGGCGGAAACATAGATTGTAAACATATATGGTACCCATATCATCTATTGATAAGTGATAAATATTTTTAATCCAGTTTTTAAATAACTTCCGGAAAAACAGCTCCGCCTGGCGTTAGGTGGAATAGCTAATATTACATCTCCTATATTTTTTGTTTCTCGAACGCACACAATGTTTTCTCAAGCAAAATGTTTATGGAAAACTGCTAAAAAATCAGCTATTTTACGTCACATTGCTGGATATTCTGTTGAATGGAGTTCTTTTTACCCATACTCCTTTAAATAATATTACACGACTGCTTATCACTATTAAGGAAAGAAATATTTAGCTCATTTTGTGTATACTGGCCAAAAACCAAAAAAAAATCTTAACATTGTAAATTTCAAATAATTTGGTGAAATAATACTAAAGTTTCTGCATTAAAATAATTACACCAAGTAAATCAAAATCAAACTATTAAAAGTAAAAAATGACCTATCAATTTAGTTTATATATTTATATAAATACATATATATAAATCTAATTAAAAAATCTTACCAGATTTGTAATTATTCTATAAGTCAGATTTTTTTGAAACAAGTATTTCCACAGGTTGTATTCAATTTGTATATTACAGTGTTTAATATCATGTAAAAGTACAACAAAATGTCAGCCAAACTATGTCGCATTACGTTGCGAAGCGCCGTGGGCTTCATGCCGAATAATATACATGTATATAGTTTACATAAATGTTATATAGGTACATATATACTCTAGACCAGACCAGTCTTCCTGGTCCTTCTTTATATTTTTAAGTTTTGGTGTTAAATGCCTTCATAGAAATTGGGATTAGAATTTTTGTACTCTACTTAAACTCAAGTTTGAAAATTTGGCAAAAAAGCCACAGACGCCATGATTTGTTTTAAAAATGATATACTGAATATCCCTTGGAATCAAATATATGTAGTTGTAAATTTTGAAGAAAAAATTCAAGCTAGGTTTCCAGGGTCCGAGGTCGCCTTGTTTTAACTATGAAGTTGAATTATTGCTCCCTTCCTCAGTTGAATTCGGGTTCGCAGCTATTTTTTTCGATAAAATAATCAAGACCAGAGGCTCAATGGAGCCTGAATCGCTCGCCTGGATTTTAGGTGACCACCATCAAATGCTTGTTCATACATAAAAAACATTTCAATTGTCTTGTAGTTTCTGACAAGAAGACCTTTTTACAAATTTCCCCATAGGTCCAATGTTAAACTAAATCAGACTGTGGCATCCATCTTGAATTTCCGATCGGCACAAAAACATAACTTTTGTAGAGGTTCATCCAATGCTTGTTCATACCTAAAACATCTCAATTGGCTTGGTAGTTTCTGACAAGAAGACCTTTGTACAAATTTCCCCATAGGGTCCAATGTTAAACAAAGTCCGGCTTTGGCGGTCATCTTAAATTCCCGATCGGCACAAAAAACATAAATTTTGTAGAGGTTCATCCAAAGATCATTCCTGCAACAAATCAATTCAATTGGCTCAGTAGTTTCTGACAAGAAGAGCTTTAAAGATATGTTCAATCAGAATGAAATACCTTTTGTACAGAACCATCTAACTAATATTCGTGCCGAGTTTGGTTCCATTTGGTCTGGTAGTTTCAGAGAAGAAGATGAAAATGTGAAATGTGGACGGACGACGGACGCAAAGTGAATGTTTGTGAAACGGGACCCTGATGCTTGCACTGTGTTTTTTTCATGGTGATTTTTCGTCTTGTCCACTTTGTTAAAGATGTTCACAGTTAACCACTTTCCAAAATTCTCAGACTGCAAAAACAGTGTGATTTTAATTTGAAAATGAACTGACTATCACAATATATATCATTATCCATTATCATGTTATAACACTTTCTTTTGTTACAATATAATTTCAAAACTATATATATCTTATATCTATTTGAATTTAATATTGAAATAGAACTGTTCTTCAACTAACATATGACATGGTTTTGCCAAGGATTTAAATTAGTATTTCGTTTACAGTTTCCTTAAAAAATGTTTGCTTATCATAATAGTTCATAATAGGAATATATACCAGTGCGACTGATTGCATGAGGCATTTTAACAAATGATATCTCAAGATTAGCGCGGATATGATTAATCTTAAATCAAATCACAATTTAATTTTTAGGTTCTTACAATAATTATAGCAATCATATTCACAAGTCAATTTCAAATTCATCACACACAAAGCGTTTTAGGATTCAACTTTCAAGAAATTGTCACGTACTTTAGACTGGTTAGTGCGCGGGGGGGGAGGGCACCTTGTCAAAACGTTGGGTTCTTCCGGCACATTTGAACCCGACTCCTTTCCAGACAAAATTTGGCCATGTTACATACCCCATTACAGACGATCGGTGGCCTTCCAATTTCTTTTCTTGTTGTTGTGAAGTTAGCCTACCACTTTTTATTAGAAATTAAAATCAGAACTTGTAAATCGTCATCAACAATAACTCAAACAAATATTTATCTTCATCTATGAAAACAGCTTGAATTTGACCATTTTCAACTTGAATGCCAAACTCCATTATTGTGTCTTAATATAATGAATAACAATTGCAAGAATGAGAAAAAGAAAAAGATAGACATATTTTATTACACGAGGAAATAAAAAGGCAAAAGAAAAAAACAGATGCAGCTTTTATCTTGTAATTGGCAGTAATACAGTAATAGCCTCATTGATAAGAACTGTCAAAAGATTAGTGGATACTCATATGTCGGCAAAATGGGAATCGGTCATTTGGGATTCGACAATATGGGTTCGGCAAACTGGGAATTGGGTTGAATAATCGAAATCAGAAAAAGTCGGCAATCTGGGAATCGGCAATTTGGGATTCGGCAATTTGAGATGTTACCACTCATAGGATTTATCTTGATGTTAATACCATAAACCAATTAAATGGGCCATTAAGTTGTTGACAAGTGATTATCTACAAGTCGATCTTGCTGAGGTTGTTTCCTTCAAATTATAACCCCGGTCCAGATGTTCTCAACATATAACCCCAGATAGTCAGATATTATCCCTTTGTAGAAAAGAGAAAAAAAGTTTACTGGCATCACCGTACAGTCGTGTTGCGAAAAAAAAATCCACCCCTTTTGTCAGAACACACCTAGCACCTCATATAAAGTAAGTGCCTCAACCACCCCCCCCCCCCCCCCCCCCCACAGGAGTACGTGTCGGTGTTAATACAGTTAAGGTGGTAAAGTTATTTTTCAAATACCTCGAGTTACTTGGTTTTCAAAAGACTCTAGGCATATTTTATTTTTCTCGGCTTGTGTAATGGACACTCCAAGTGATAAACCTATGGCTTTGTATATTAAGCCTAACCTTTGCCACTTTGCAATTTGTTTTATATTTTTAAAGTAAAAAAAGAACGTTATGATAAATAATCAATAAATCTATAACAAAAAAGAAAAAATAATTAAATGTTTATGTTACTCATTATTATACTTTACTATATAGCAACTACTGGTAAAATAACAACGTTGCTTTTAGCGTGCAAATCAAATAACTCTGACCAGTTTTTCTCCGCCTGCGGAAATAACCTGTTATCTTGCTCTCGTCGATTATCACGATAATCAATGAGAGCTCGAGAATCGACGAGAGCGTAACAACTGATATTTTGTCCGGGGGTCGTATACATATAACTACTTAAGTTAAGATTTGGCTAAGAAATGACTTAAGTAAACTCCGCCCACATTGCCTAAGTAGTATGCATAAAACAACTTAAGTTTAGAATATGCTTAGCAAAATCTTAGTTTATTGAAACGCCGCCCACTCCACTTAAACCATATGGATAAACCGACTTAAGTAAGGTAAATGCTTAAGATTTGACTTTAGTCTAAGACACCTATGGAGGTGTCTTAAGTCGTTTCAAAACCGATTAAATCATTTATCTGTGCGACTTAATGAATTAGCTTTAGAAGTAGCTTTATGAATACGGGCCCTGATCCCCAGTTACGGCCAAACTGTTTGAATTGCCAAGAAACCATAGTGTATATACATGGGAGGAAAATATCGAGGTTGGTCAAAATCAATACAAAAAATTCGGAAGATTACTTAGGCTACATAAAGAGCTACCCTAGTGTAGAAACAAGGGTCCCAGTAATCTCAATTTTATTTGAAAGTGCGGGAATAAATAATGGGCTTTCTCCATAAGAAAATGGTAAAAAACAAAAGTTTTAACATCAGTGTATATCAGTAGGTTGTGCGCATGCGTTCTCTCGGTACCACTTATTAAAATTTCTTCCGGTCCATGGTAGAGTTCTGGTTTTATACGTATTAAGCAATTCACAAAGATCACACAAAGCTCTTCTATAATTACTTTCTCCATCCGTATGATACTTGTCAATTTCTTGTAGAAAAGATACATATTCAGTTTCATTGGAGCCAAGGTTTTGTAAATAATCTGCTAAAGCCTTGGGACTTTTAAATTTGTTAGTATCAATGTAAGTATTTGGAGGTAAAAATTCTTTTAAATTCGGAGCTCCTCGCGCAACGTAAATAGCATTACTATTATCTCTGAATGTATGAAAAATCTTTTCAGTTGCATAATCTTTGCATAAACTGTTTTCGAATCCGAGATAAAATTTATAATTCTGGGATAGTGTTTCATGACAAGCTGCCGAAGAACCCTGACACTTTCTTAATCCACATTTTCCAAATATATCCACATCAATGTATTTCTTCAATTCGGTAACGTACTTGTCTCTCTGAGATCTAGCGAAACAATTACTAACTGCCCAGGCAACGGATTTTGTTTTATTCTTGAAAATGTCATGATAATTTTTCTGTAACGGAGTTGTCCTGTTGAAAATTACATAGTTAAGTAAAATTTCACTGTCTCTTCTATATGTCATGCTCCAGTCAAGTTTATTGTTCCAAACATGACTCACTGGTCCGTCATTTACAGGACTTTCGATATTAACAATAACCCATATTTGGTCATCTTTCTTTTTAGGTACCTCATACATTTTACGATATCCAAATAGAACAGCAGTACTGTTACTAAGCAACGTCCTGTCGTCTGTCAAAATGCAATTTGAATATGGGCATATCGTAAGGTCTTTTTTTCCGGGAAAATATCCGGTCCTAGCATACCACAATATAATTTTATCATCACGGGTAATATTTTGTCCATATTTGTCTGTCATGTATGGATAAATATGATATTTTTCCAATTCTTTAGCAGGTGGCGGTTGATACATTTTGCTGGCTGGCGGCTCATGATAAATAAACAATATGATGATGACACACATGACACAAAACAAACATACAGGAACCTCTTTAAGATGAAAAAGCACTAAAAGATGAAAGAAAAATCAACATTATACAGTTATTGATGTCCTTCTGATGTGATTTCTTATTTTTGTTACTTTCAACAAGGTACAGTTGTGTACAGTCAAATTAAACAATATATATATATTTCCTGAAATTTAATTGGGGACATTTCACTTATTAGCTTGAACGCATTTTTCAAGAATTAAGCTTAAATCCTAGGATTTAATATGGCAAGCCGTTCTCGTCAAAGCTATGTTTAAAACATTTTTCGAAAATTTTACACACTGAGAATTTAAAAAAAACACACTGAGGTTAAAAAACCCAAAAATACACACCGAGAATAAGAAATTACACACTGAGATTTCATAAAGACGCATTGAGATTACGAAAAATGAAAAACACACGCTGAGAATTGAAAATTGCACACTGAGAATTGAAAATTACACACTGAGATTTAAAAAAGACACACTGAGATGAAATAAACTGAAAAACACACACTGAGAATTTAAAATTACACACTGAGAATTTGAAATTACTGAGAATTTAATATTACACACTGAGATTTGTGCGCATTTTTTATGCGCACATATCTAATAAGCATACGTAATCTTAATCTATTACAAGCTTAAAACAACTAGGGGACATAACTCGTTAGTCCTTCACTCTGACGCCAAATGTTTAATAAAATACATTAGAAATCCTATGCTTAAACAGTTTTAAGCAAACAATCCCGATACACCATTAGCAATAATATTAATCTGATTTATATAGACAACAAACTTATGAATATGAGTTAGCAAAAAACGATGTTAAGTCTTGAAATTTATTATGAATGCTGGTTGAAGGAACCGCATTTCATTATAATGACAAGAGTTCTAGAGACCAAGATATTAATCTGTTGAATTATTCATCTCATGAATATTCATTAGTAATTTGCATATTAATCTCAATGTGTTTTTTTGAAATCTCAGTGTGTAATTAACAATTCTCAGTGTGTGTTTTCCAATTTATTTCATCTCAATGTGTCTTTTTAGCTCACCTGACCCGAAGGGTCATGTGAGCTATTGCCATCACTTGGCGTCCGTCGTCCGTCGTCCGTCGTCCGTCGCAAACTTTTTAAAAAATCTCCTCTGAAACTGCTGGGCCAATATGAACCAAGCTTGGTCTGAATCATCACCAGGGTACCCAGTTTCAAAATTATATCCGATGAGTCCAAGGACCAAACAACATGGCCGCTGTTACTATATATAGAACATAGGGGTAAATTGCTGTTTTTGGTTAATAACTCAAAAACCAGTACAGATATCGAAAATCTGACGGGGGTAAAAATGATCAACACGACAAGATCTACCTACCCTGCAATTTTGAAGTTAATTGGAATACCCATCTTGGAGTTATTGCCCTTTTTTGTGAAATTTTCAAATTTTTTATACATTTTGTCTTATATTTTGAAAAGTATTAGAGATAGAGGTTAAGTTTTATTGCAAAAATGTTCAGCATGTCAAGATCAACATACCCTATAATTTTGTTATATCAGAATACCCAGCTTGGAGTTATTGCCCTTTCTTTATCAAATTTTCAACATTTTAATATATTTTGCCTTATATTTCATTAACTATAAGAGATAAAAGTTAAATTTAAATTGCAACTATGTTCAGCATGTCAAGATCTACAAATCCTCTAATTTTGAAGTAAATATGATTACCCATCTTGGAGTTATTGCCCTTTTTTATCAAATTTTCCAAAAAATTAATATATTTCGTCTTATATTTCAAAAAGTATTAGAGATAGAGGTTAAGTTTTAACTGTCAAAATGTTCAGCATGTCAAGATCTACACACCCTCTAATTTTGTAATAAATCTGAATACCCATCTTGGAGTTATTGTCCTTTCTTTGTCAAATTTTCAACATTTTAATATATAACGCCTGATATTTCATAAACTATAAGAGATAGAGGTTAACTTCAAACTGCAAAAGATTTCCATCAGTTAAGATCTACCTCTTGAAATGCATTTTTAGCTCACCTGACCCAAAGGGTCAAGTGAGCTTTTCTCATCACTTGGCGTCCGTCGTCCGTCGTCGTCCGTTAACTTTTACAAAAATCTTCTCCTCTGAAACTACTGGGCCAAATTGAACCAAACTTGGCCACAAGCATCATTACGGTATCTAAGTTAAAAAATGTGTCCTTGGGTGGCTCCCTTCCAAAATTATGTCTGGCATCCCCGACTTCCAACCGAGATGGCTGCTGTTACGTATAATAGAAAAAAAATGGGGGGGGGGGTGACTTTCAAAAACTTCTTATATGAAACTACAAGTCCAGTTAGAACCACAGTGTTGGCAGTAATAGTTCTTAGGAGGTTCTCTTTCAGAAATATGTCCAATGACCTGGACTTTTAACCAAGATGGCCGCCACAGCCGAACTTAGTTTAACATAGGGCCCTATGGGAAAATTCATGAAAAATCTTCTTGTCTTAAACCACTTGACCAATTGGAACCAGACTTGGCAGCAATGTTCCTTAGATGGTCCTCTTACAGAGGTGTGTCTGATGACCCGGACTGCCAACCAAGATGGCCGCCACTGTAGAACTTAGTTTAACATAGGACCCTATGGGAAATTCACTCAAAATCTTCTCGTGTGAAACCACTAAGCCAATTAGAATTAGACTTGGTAGCAATGGTCATTAGATGGTCCTCTTTCAGAATTTTGTCCGATGACCGAGACTGTCAAGCAAGATGGCCGCCACACCCGAACTTAGTTTAACATAGGGCCCTATGGAAAAAATCATTGAAAAATCTTCTTGTCTGAAACCACTTGACATATTGGAGCCAGACTTGGCAGCATTGGTCCTTAGGAGGTCCTCTTTCAGAAATTTGTCCGATCACCCAGATTGTCATCCAAGATGGCTGCCACACCGAACTTTGTTAAATATTGGACCCTATAGAAAAATTCATTTAAAAATCTTCTTGTCTGAAACCGCTTAGCCAGTTGGAACAAGACTTAGCAGAAATGGTCCTTAGATGGTTCTCTTTAAGAAATATATCCGTTGACCTGGACAAACCAAGATGACTGCCACAGCTGAAATTAGTTTAACATAGAATCCTATAGAAAAACCACCCAAATTGACTGCAACTTTTAAATTTTTAGGTCTGCTCAAGGTGAAAAGTTAAATCCAGGAGAGCGATACAGGCTCTTGAGAGCCTCTAGTTAAAATCTCAGTGTGTAATTTTAATCTCTCAATGTGTGTTTTTCATTTTTTTTAATCTCAGTGTGTAATTTTAAAATCTCAGTGTGTAATTTCGATTTCTCAGTGTGTTATTTTAGGTTTTTAAATCTCAGTGTGTAATTTTTTCGAAAAAAGGGTTTAAACATAGTTTTGACGAGAATGGCTTGCCATAATTTAATCTTAATGCCTAACAACATTCAGGCGATAGTTTTAATCCCCTGGCAATAGCTTAATGCCTAGGATTTAAGCTTAATTTCACCCATTGTCGCTAACATATACATAACAAAATCGGTCGTTTGTTCTAACATTCACGCTTTCAGCATCATGATATCTTGGAAATATTCATGAATAAGAAAAAGGCAAAAAAAAATAATCCCCATATATCTTGTAAAGAGCAATTCCGATTATGGTCCATTATCGTCGGAAACCAAGGGCCGTGGGTTTCCAACGATTATGGCCCGTTTGACTTCTATAAATCTTCAAACATAATTAATTAAAAATTTAAATTTTCAAAATGTTTTGTCTAACAATCTTTTTCTACTGCATCGGACGCTTATTTTATTTTCTGAATTTTTGCGCTATTATCACAAAAGATGCACATTAGGTCTATAGTAATTTAATCGTTTTGGATCTATCTCGAATATCATCCTTAAAAATATCATATAAAAGTTAAATCAATATAAACGTTAACTTGGCCCATGGAATTTTTCCAAATTCATTTCTTGCCAACTAAAAAATCCGCCCACTTCTTAAAATCTAATGTTCTCTTAATATGTATTTGTACTTTTGTTCTGTCTTCGAGCATATCTGCTAAAGACACAATTTTTCGGAACATTTCTTTATCGCGCGACAGACAATTTTTAGCATACATTTCCTTGTAAGATTATACTTAAAACTAAATTAAAATGAGATTTTGTTTAGAAAACTTTTCAATTTTTTATTCAATGTAAAATGATCATAAAAATTACATGAAACATAACTTACTAAAATCTGTTCGCATATTGCCACTTCCTATTTCTTCAGAAATGATGTTCAATACACTATTACGAACTGTTAAAACTAGTCCTGATATAGTGTTCTTTTGGGAAATACGGGGAGTTTTTTTTTCTCAAAATCACATTTATTTTTAGCTAATTACCTACCGTCGGTTGCAGAAAAAAACGGAATTATTTCTTGCATATTAATTGATTTAAAATAAATATGCACAATCAATATCGAGATGTATCAATAAATTTTAACCCCGAGAAGCCCAATTTTTCTATTTAACATATAAGACATGAAACATCTTTTAATGTTGTAACAGGTTGGATAAAAAGAAAAGATATGGGTAAAACCATATGCAATGATAGTCGATTATTGACTTGTATACATCTTAACAGCTGTCAAGAAAAGTATTTAAATAATAAATATTTGTTCTGAATTGTTGTATTAGACCAAAAATTGTAGCTCTAAATGATCACACACACATATATATATATCCGAATTTACTGGTTTGGTAAAGAATGAAATAAAATCTTTGATAAAAAAAAAAGTGGTCCCATGAAATAGAGTAACCAAAAAAAGTGTTTGTCCCATGGCATTTTATATCGGTCCCAATTCCCTGATAAATTTTGTCTGGTCCCTTACGTCCTTTCCGCTGTATTCTTCTCTCTTCTTCTTTCCTTACGGCCCGAGACCACAATTAATCCGCATCAACTTCTTTTCCACGAATATAGTTCCCCGTATTTTAAAGTGTATTTTTTTCAATTTAAATTTTCCGTACTTTCTGTTTGCCTTTTTTTAAGTATCCTATTTGAAATATAAAGCACAAGGGTCAATTTACTTAATTTTAAACAGCTTTTTAATCAGAGGTATGTAAAATTTGTAATTTGGTGACTGTCAAAATGGCCCAATTTCAGGATGCTATGGGCTATGTGAATAATAACTATATATCCCTAACAGATATTTTGGGGATTTTGTTGGATATGGAATGGAAGAATTTTCTATAATTTTGATACATTTTCCAGTTATGAATGTACATTGAATAAAATAAACAATTATAAAGTTTGAGCAGGTGCTTTTTTTAGCTCACCTGGCCAAAGGCCATGTGAGCTTTTGCCATCACTTTTCGTCCGTCGTCCGTCGTCCGTCCGTCCGTCCGTCCGTCCGTCCGTCCGTCCGTCCGTCGTAAACTTTTCATTCAAAAATCTTCTCCTCTGAAACCGCTGAGCCGATTGGTTTGAAACTTTATAGGAATGATCTATGACATGTCCTCCACAAACGATCCTCATTTTATATTGATCCGATGAAAAACATGGCCACTGTTGCTAAAAATAGAACATAGGGGTAAATTGCTGTTTTTTGCTAATAACTCAAAAACCGTTACAGATATCGAAAATCTGACATGGGGTAAAATTGATCAGCATGACGAGATCTACCTACCCTGAAATTTTGAAGGAAATTCCAAAACCCATTTAGGAGTTATTGCCCTTTTTAGCTCACCTGGCTATGCCAGGGTGAGCTTTTGCCATCACTTTGCGTCCGTCGTCCGTCCGTCGTCCGTCGTCCGTCGTCCGTCCGTCCGTCGTTAGCTCACTTTAAAAAATCTTCTCCTCTGAAACTACTGGAGGGATTGGTTTGAAACTTTATAGTAATCATCTATGACATATCCTGTACAAACGATCCTCATTTTATTATGATCCGATGAAAAACATGGCCACCGGTGCTAAAAATAGAACATAGGGGTAAATTGCAGTTTTTGGCTAATAACTCGAAAACCGATGCAAATATGAAAAATCTGACATGGGGTAAAAATGATCATCATGAAGAGATCTACCTACTGTCCAATTTTGAAGAAAATCTGACTACCCGTGTTGGAGTTATTGCCCTTTTTTCATAAAATTTTCAAAATTTTTGCATTTTTTATTTTTTATTTCAAAAAGTGTAACAGATAGAGGTCAAGTGTAAATAGCAAAAATGTTCAGCATATTGAGATCTACCCATCGTGATTTTTTGAAGAAAAACCAAAAACCCTTGTAGGAGTTATTGCCCTTTTTAGGTGAAATTTTCCGAATCTTAATATTGTTTGTCTGTTATTTCAAAAAGTATTGAAGATAGAAGTTAAGTGTAAATTACAAATATGTTAATCATGATGAGATCTACCTACCCTATAATTCTGAAGAAAATCTTAGGACCCCTATTGGAGTTATTGCCCTTTTTAGGTCAAATTTTGCGAATTTTACATTGTTTGTCTGTTATTTCAATAACTATTGAAGTTAGAGGTTAAGTGTAAATAACAAAAATGTTTAGCATGATGAGATCTACTAACCCTGCAATTTTGAAGAAAATCTTAGGACCCCTATTGGAGTTATTGCCCTTTTTAGGTAAACTTCCAAATTTTTATATTGTTTGTCTGTTATTTCAATAACTATTGAAGATAGAGGTTAAGTGTAAAAAACAAAAATGTTTATCATGATGAGATCTACTTACCTGGCAATTTTGAAGAAAATCTTAGGACCCCTGTTGGAGTTCAAAATTTTTCAATTTTGCATTTTTTGTGTTTTATTTTGAAAACTATATATACAGAGGTTGTGAAAATTGATGAAATGTTTGTAACGTTAAGATCTGTCAAAAATCAAAAAATGATGTAAATCCTTGCAAAAGTGAGAAAGCTATATGGTGATTTTTAGGTCCATTCAGGTCTAAGTCCGCGTTCAGGTCTTTAGCGTGACCCGATTTTATACGACTTCCTGTGACTGGTAAGCATGGATGTTTCTGAAATTTACAAACACAAAATGTAGGAAAAAAAACATAATTAAGCCCTTTTCATGTTTTCAATCATATATATGATCTGTGTCCTAAGGCCAAGATCAAGAAAATACACATGTATTACAGAAATTGAGGGGTGGACAATGGTAAACATTCACTAAAGTATCGATTGTGCCCCTGCGTCCACCTAGTATATTACTGATTGATGACTCAACAGGTCCACGGATGGCTCCGTAGAAAGAATGTGTTCAACATGCGCTGGAATTCTTAAATATTAAGTACATAAAAGAAAGGATGACCAGGAATTTCCACTATGATAGAAAACAAACCCACTTCCCACGTCTTTTGGTTCAGATACTACTACTAGAAACCAAAAATTAATACCCTTTATATAACCACAAAGAAATATTGATGCAATATAAATATACAGAATATTCAGGGGAATAATATAGTCTCTCTCTCAGGTATGTAAACTTTTTTAATTTTAACTGTTGATAAGTCAGAATTGTGTATGGCTCATCTCATAAATAAATGGGCCTGCCCCGCACAATTCTTTTCTTTCTTTTGTCCAATCTTTGTGGCCTGGTATAATTGGGAAGGGGGTCAATGTAAAGATGTGTTTACAAGGGGAAGTGCTGCCCAAATTTTTTTCAAGTTTTGGGAGTCTTTGGTTTTTAAAGATCTAGATTTACATTGGTTTATTCGCAACTCCTTCCAGAATTTTTGTGTTCATTTACTCGCCCACACTTTTTCGATTTGTTGAGCTCAAGTGTTGTTGAGCAGGCAACACACGTGTTCCCTGGAACACCCATCCCTAAGATATATATACAACAAACACATGTGCATGCGCATAAAGAAAAATAATAATGGTGCACCAAATGTACAAGTCTTAGTTTATATCTCAGTTACTATACATAATAGGATCAACTTATTGTACATCCATCTCAAAAGGCAGGTCAGCATCCAGGCAAAATTAGGTCACTTTGACCTATATTTTCGCCATCAGTGACTTGCATTCAAGTTTACATCCGAGTTCAAATCTCAGTCACTGTACATGGTAGGAACAATTTATCTTGCACATGCATGCATCTCTGATGCTAGGGATATTGCAATCTTACCAGTAAACCATTAATTTCAAATTAAATGACATAACGAAGCGGACTCTGTAATTGTTGATTACCTATGTTTGACTATAAAAGCAGTAACCCAGGTGAGCGATTACAGGCTCTTTGAGAGCCTCTTGTTTCGTCAAATTTTCAAAATTTTAACATTCAAAAATCTTCTCCTCTGAAACCGCTGGGCCGATTGGTTTGAAACTTAATAGGAATGATCTATGACATGTCCTCTACAAACGATCCTCAATTTATTTTGATCTGACGTAAGACATGGCTGTCGCAGCTAAAAATAGAATATAGGGGTGGATGTGTTGTTTTTGGCTTATAACTTAAAAACCGTTACAGATATCAAAAATCTGACATGGGGTAAAATTGATCAGCATGACGAGATCTACCTACCCTGAAATTTTGAAGGAAATTCCAAAACCCATTTAGGAGTTATTGCCCTTTTTTCGTCAAATTTTCAAAATTTTAACATTCAAAAATCTTCTCCTCTGAAACCGCTGGGCCGATTGGTTTGAAACTTAATAGGAATGATCTATGACATGTCCTCTACAAACGATCCTCAATTTATTTTGATCTGATGTAAGACATGGCTGTCGCAGCTAAAAATAGAATATAGGGGTGGATGTGTTGTTTTTGGCTTATAACTTAAAAACCGTTACAGATATCAAAAATCTGACAGGGTAAAATTGATCAGCATGACAAGATCTACCTAACCTGAAATTTTGAAGGAAATTCAAAAACCCGTTTAGGAGTTATTGCCCTTTTTTTTGTCAAATTTTCAAAATTTAACATTTTTCGTCATTTATCTCCAAAACTATTTGAGATAGAAGTGAAATGTAAATTTGAAAAATGTTTGCCATGTTGAGATCTACATACCCTGAAATTTTAAAGGAAATCCCAAAACCCATTTAGGAGTTATTGCCCTTTTTTTGTCAAATAAATTTTCACTGAACAGTTGAACCAATTGCAACAAACTTGGTCAAGTAGTTGATTAATTGTCCAATGAAAACCAGACTCCAGGTGAGCGATACAGGCTCTGGTGAGCCTCTTGTTTTAATTTGACTTAATGCTAATATGAAAATGCACTATGAAATAATTGTGGTCTCCGGCATAACAGAAAAGCATCAACATGATACTGATGTTTACTTTCCGGCACATGTATGGTAATGTTTTGAAATTTATAAATTGTATGAAAGTATATATCTATTAAAATTTGCAGTTTTGATATAATTTAATACTGTAGTTATTTATTTTGTATTTTAAATTTTTATTATCAATTTTTACAATTTTTCTTTGTTTTTAGATTATATATGCATTTTTTATTTATTTTTCAATATTTTTTTCATTTAGACATGGTACTGTTTATTTCAGGTGTGGGTAAGTATCAAAGAGTACATCGTGAGTGACCCTTGAACCCGGCCCTTGAACTAAGTTGAAGCTTTCCGCAGACGTTTTACTGTAACAATATGTGATTTTTTCATACACAGATATTACGACTCTATTAGAGACAGCAAGACTGTGAAAGTTTTTTCCCTATACTGCAGCGCTCTCATACGTACATATTATCAGGTTTTCTGCAAACGTATATCGTAAAATATCAGCCGCGAGACACAATGTGAAGCTTTTTCGGCGAGTGAGCGTAGCGAACGAGCTAAAAAGCTTCATATTGTGTCGAGCGGCTTATATTTTACAATATTTGTTTGAAGAAAACTTGATGATAAATTTATCGTATTGCTAACTAGCAATCTTAATGAAATTTCTTACTTTTCAATGACCATCTGCCTATAACCGGATGTTTTCCTGATATATTCGGGTCAACGTTGGGTCAAACATTATGACGTTGCTGATATATTCGGGTCAGCTCATATTAGGGTCGGGTCAACTCTTTACGACGTCACAGTGCCGAAATACGGGAAATTGTGAAGGCCTCAGCAGATCGATATATGCATGGGGAAATACGATAATACCAAAAATAACTCCCCCCCACCCGAAATATCACTGCAGTCTGTCACTCTGTCAGGGCCGTAACTAGGCATCGGAAACAGACGAGGCAGGGGTCTGGGCGCCACTGAGCGCGGCCCCAGGTTAATGAGGGGTCCAGGGGGCGAAGCCTCCCGTCCGAAAATTGTAATATTAGGATTCGAAATAAATCTTGTTACATCCGTGTTTGTTTCATATTTACCGTATGAACTGCATTAGGCCGGTTGACAGATAATTGCCTCGAATTTTGTACCGGCATCAAACATATATCCATTTACAGTAGGATACATGTTTGACAGTAGAAAAAGCGGGACAATTGTGTGTGGTCAACGCTTCATTAATAATAACGCACATTTTAATAACACTTTAATAAAACCCAAAGAGTGGAACCTAGTCACTGTCTGTGAATGCTAGGCTGGGAAACCAAAAATCTCTGACGGTCGAACTTTTCAAGGGACTTTTTCGCGGGAAATAAATAATTGCAGAACCAAATGCCGGTTTACTGGCGATGGTAACCAGGCAGAGAGTTGAAGAAAAGTACAGAAGATGCACGTCAACATTATATACTTATTGATTGGGTATGAGGGGAATAGTAGGTTTATTGTCCCGAAATACCACTATTGTCCCGAGGCGTAGCCAAGGGGCAATAGTTGGTATCGAGGGAACAATAAACTTACTATTCCCCGAATATGCAGTCAATAAGTGTTTTATTATACCGAAACACTTTACCGGTCAAATAGTTTCCAGTACTAATCACCGGTCATTATTTACCGGTGATTAGTTTTGGAAACTACAGCCACATCTAAACATAGTTTTAGGACCCTATTGTAAAATTCACTTAAAGATCATTTTTTGAAACCACTAATTAGTTCAAACCAAATCGGTTGCAATTGTCCTTGGATGGTCCTTTTCAGAATTATATCTAATGCCCGGGTCAGTCATATTAAGAGCCTCCACAACTGAACTTAATCTTTTGAAGATATCCTCGTCTGAAACCAACTAGGTAAATTTAACCTTAGCAGCAATGTTCCTTAGGCATATCCGAACACTATTAAAATTACCCCACAGCTAAAATTAATTGAACACACGAAACCGCTTTGGATAGCTTTTTCTGTAATCACGGAGCCAATGAAAACCTCCTCTTGATTACTAGGTAAATTGAGACCAAAAGGCATTATGATTTGGTGCCTTGAATTCCAAAATAAAAGTAATGGAAATCTTGAACTCCGTAATCATTAAGTACTCTTAAAATGTTTCATTTTTAAGGAACATGCTTAGTTTTCAACAAGACATTTCTGTAATAGTGTCAATATGCTGTCAAATATGGCTAATCATGAAGAAATCAATGAAAAACACCACATTTCACTCAGTTTGGACATTTGAATAAAAATTTTGATATGAGCAACAACCTTGCCCAAAAAGATATTTAGCTATTTTCTTTTTTTTCAGAAAAAACATTTGTTAAAAAAATCTTTTTGGGCATGCTATAGCAACTTCAGTTAACGCTGGGTGCAGCAATGGGCGGAAACATCAATTGAAAACATTACGTCTAGAACCCAAATCGTCTATAGATAGGTGATATATATTTTGTAATTCAGTTTTTAACAAATTTCCGAAAAACAGCTCTGCCTGGCGTTAGATGAAGTTGCTACAAGCTAGGCTGTTGCTCAGTCATAGTTGTATTGACCAAAATCTACTGTGAAAATACTCAATTTGCTTCAAATTCTTGAATTAGCAGATGTTAACGACGTAGCTGTTGCATCATGGGAAGGAATTTTGTACAATGACTGATCGATTGTAAAAGATCATTATATAATTTTAAAATGATACAAATTCGAATCTGAAATCTTCACTTTAATTTTTCATGTCATATGGGGCCAAAAAATGGTTGAAATCATACCATCTTCTTTGAAACCATTGGCTGAATGGTCCTAAGACCCCCCCCCCCCCATTCAAAATTGTGTTTGGTTGTCACCACTTCCACAAAAAACGGAAGTTAGAAAATTAGAAAAATCACTGGAAAAAACATCTAAAAATGTTCCCAACTGAAACTTTTAAACCAGATTAATACCAAAATCTGGCGATAAGGTTGTCCCTCTTTAAAATTTGTATCCTGAATTGCGGACTTGGACAAACATTGCTGTCGTTAAAAAACCAGAAAAACTAAGAGGCTTCTATATTCACATAGTTTTAGCAATCAATGGCCATAACATCAGTAGCAATCCAGTGCTATTTTAGGCATTGGTGACCATCTAAGCTGACAGCCTTTGTCATAGAATAAATATCATTGCTGCAAGGTTCAGCTCCCCTTTGCTCAGTAGTTTCGGACTTTGCATTTCATGTTATCAGACACAATTCTAAAATAGGACGATCTAAGGTCATTGGACACAATGCTGAGAGGACGATGCAACCACATTGTTCGAATTAGTGATTAAATTCAGTTCGGCTAGTGTTCTTCAAGCATTTAACATAACAAGGGAAGGCCAGCCAATACGGATTTATTTGAGTGTGTTCCTTTGAGTGGGAGTGTTTATCGTTGTGTGATGAATTTATTTTATCATAATAACTGACATTTTTGGACACTTACCTTGAAACAGGGCTAGTCGTTTTCTTTTCTTTTATGCCACAGACCATGTAGAGTCAAATCACTGTCTATAAAGGACACTGTGAAAATGCCCCTTTCATGCACAAAGCATATTAAATTAACCTCTATATTAAAGGCAGTTTTCTCGTCCCTTGGGTGCCCTGTTTACACAGGTTTGACTATAAATTTAAACGAATTTCTTCCACCTCCTCGATCACATTTAAGGTCTACGGATTTTATTTTATAAACATGTATCTAATGAAAAGTTACCAAAACATTATTTTTATTACTAAGAAAGAGAAGCCGAAACAAAACGTTGAACAGAATAAATGCCAAAAATACTAAAAGATAAAGGGTCAAATCATTTCAAGCTTATATCGGAATAATGGCAACTAAGCTGGAGTCCCAAAGTACAGATATCTACCTAGTTGTAATAATTTATTTTTCAATACCTTTGACTCCTTTTGTAATAAGGCACATTTTGTCAAATTCGATGATGCCCTGCATGCCACGTCAGCAGTGTGAAACGCCAAACATTTGGAAATTCGAAAAAATAAAGCAGAATATCTAGAGATGATTCTTAGAGATGATTCTAATGCCTTAATAATGACTGAAAAGAGTTGAACAAAAAAAAACCAAAAAACAAAAACAAAAACAAAAAAAACAACAAAAAAAACACAAAAAATTTATAGCAATTATTTTTAGTATCAATTTAATGGTCGATACGGAGATATATGCAAGAGATGGCGATACCCAATGGCGACTTGCAGATACATCAACTCAGCTGTAAAAAAATAAAACAATATGTGGTATACTGTTTGTGCACATCTCAAGAAGAATACTTGAAATTGTTTCTTTCGGTTTTGCTAGAAGGCAAATTTAAAAAAAAAAGAAATCGCATTTTGCGAAAAGAGGGGTTAGGAGTGTTAACTCAAATTTAAAAAAAAAAGAAATCGCATTTTGCGAAAAGAGGGGTTAGGAGTGTTAACTCAAGAAAATATGTAAGGAGGCGATCCCTTAGTCAAGACAGAACTATTTCTATTTACTTGATGGTGCCAAAAAGCGAATCAAAGCGGATGGTGATAAAATTTCAGTTGGCTACCTTGATTTGGTAGAGTATAGTAAACAACCCTGGTTTGATAAAAACAAGTACGAGCAGTTGACTGCATATTAATTTTTGTATAGAATCAACAATCCCTCATTCGTTAGCTGTTTAAATATATATCTACACCGGAATATCGGTCGGAGTTACACATGCGTTTTTTCTGTACCAGTTATTAAAGTCTCTTCCTGTCCATGTGAGATTACGTGACTTGTACGTATTTAATAATTTGCATAAATTACATAGAGCTCTGACATAGTTCTTTTCATCGGTGGAATATTTATCTATTTCTTTTAATATTGACACATACTCTGTTTCATTATTTCCAAGTTCTGTCAGATATTTTGCAAGGGCTTTAGGACTATCAAAATCTCGTGTGTCAATATACGTTTTTGGCGGTAAAAGTGATTTCAAATTTGGGGGTCCTCTCGAAACATATATAGCGTTACTGTTGTCTAAGTATGTATGAAATATCTTTTCTGTCGCATAGTCTTTACACAAACTGTTTTCAAATCCCAGGTAAAATTTATATTTTTGAGACAACGCCTCGTGGCAGGCTGGCATTGATTGTCCCGGACAACTTGTGGTTCCACACCTTCCATAAATATCAATGTCTATATATTTTTTCAATTCATTTATATATTTGTCCCGTTGCGATACGCTTAAACAATTACTAACAGCCCAAGACACAGATCTTGTTTTATTTTTGAAAATTTTGTGATAGTTTTTATTTAATGGAGTCGTTCTGTTAAACAAAACGTAATTCAGATACACCTCACTATCTCTTCTATAAGTCATGCTCCAGTCAAATTTCTTATCCCACACAGGATTCCAGCTACCATCATTAACAGGACTCTCTATATTCACTACAACCCAAATCTGACCGTCTTTTTTTAAAGGTACGTTATTCCCCATATCTCGATATGAAAATAAAACTGCAGTGCTGGTATTAAGAAAAATCTTATTATCTGTCAGAACACAGTTCGAATATTCACATTCTGTCAGATTTGAGTTTCCGTAGAAATATCCTTGCTTCGCATACCAAAGTATGATTATTTTTTCTTCCTTCTTGTACGGCGGAGTATTAAAGTTACTGGAGAAATTCTCCGATGGCGTGGTTAAGTTACCGTAGATTTGTCCATTCGTTTTACTCACTTGCAAGAGATAAAATTTGAACTGACCTGTAGTTGACTGGTATGCAATTAAAATTATAACTGTTAGAATACATGCTAAATAAATTAATTCTTTTTGCTGGCGAAACACTGAAAAAGAAAACAAAGTTGCATATAAGGTACTTTTCTCTAGTTTTGTTCACGGGGGTATAGCTGGGACACTGTATCCTGATCTTTTCTTTTATTTTAGATGTTCAAATTGTACACATGCATTTTGCTGTTTTGTATTTGTAAACAGGTAACCAGATCTAATCCTCATTTTGACAGTTTTTCATTGAGCGGGAAGAGTAATACAACTGAGTAATTCCTGTTACTTATATTAATTTTTTATTCTTTTTAAAGTTGCATATATACCCATAAAGGTTAAGGACTACCTCCGTGGTCTCGTGGTATAGCGTGCTCGCCTCGAGTGCGGAAGGTCGCGGGTTCAATCCCATGCCGGGTAAAACCAAAGACATTAAAATTGGTATTTGCTGCTTCTCCGCAAAGAATACGGGATCTAGGAGTAAGAGCAAATTACTAGTCGGCTCGGGGTCAGTATAATGTGTCCGTTTTACTACGAACAGTTACCTCGTGAGCTAGCACGTTAAAAGTCCGGCTCAGCGTGTCGGGCTAGTACAAAGCAGGGATTATATTCATATCATAACAACATGTTCTCGTCCCTAATGGCTACCACTGGACGTTAAACAATAATTCATCCACTCATAAGGGTCAAGCAATACCAATAATATAAAAATAAAAATATAGAAAGACAGTAATTAACTACATGCCATAGAACACTGACCAGCATGTACCTCTCTATCTTAATGCTACTGATTTTTAACAAGGTACCTACGTATGGTAAAATTTCAGAACTAGGATAACGAACGAATTTTATTTTTTTCAAAGGGAGATAAAACTAAACTTTGAAATTTTAATTACACAACATGTATTTCATTATTAAACTCGTTTCTAGTAACCTTTGTCAGTCTGCATGTGAAGAAAAAATGATTTTCATCCTCAAAAATATTCCAGACAGAACAATTTTGGCCGAGACTGATGATCAATAGCCTGTTAACATTGGCATTGTGAATTAGAATCCGGCTGGTGCAGAGGTATATATACAATAAATAGTCATTGTCGGCCCTTCGGAAAATAAAAAAATTGGGCGAGCTTTAGCGAGTCTTTTCCCCATGTTTTGCAGCGAGCCCAAATACATTTTATATTTTCCGACAATGACTTTGTATTGTCTTTATCCTGCAATCCCCTTTAGATGCGTAAAATTCTTAAAATTAAGTTTGAAGTTGAAGTCCAACTGCCGTGAAAACGCGGGAAACGCCACGACATAATCTGGTACATGACACTCCTCGCGCTCTTCATGTAAACTAGTACCAGTAGATTTTATTAGGTTATTAACCTAATACGACTTAAGTGTATTCTACCCCTGTTATTAGACCGGAAATGGCTTGATTGCAGGATAAATATAGATTCTCCTTCAGGTACGAGCGAGTTATGGAAGTTCTCCACCCGAGATAGTTAAATTTTCGATTTTCAACACGCGAGCTTTTGCGAACTAAGCTGGAGTCCCAAAGTACAGATATCTACCTAGTTGTAATAATTTATTTTTCAATACCTTTGACTCCTTTTGTAATAAGGCACATTTTGTCAAATTCGATGATCCCCTGCATGCCACGTCAGCAGTGTGAAACGCCAAACATTTGGAAATTCGAAAAAATAAAGCAGAATATCTAGAGATGATTCTTAGAGATGATTCTAATGCCTTAATAATGACTGAAAAAGTTGAACAAAAAAAAATCTAAAATTTAACTATTGAAGGTGGAGAAATTAAATAACTCGGGCGTAAATTGAAGAAGAATCTGTTTCTCCTATGATTTTCGATAAAAACCTCAAGAAGATGTCGTTGCTATGTAGTTTGTTTACATAGACGTCATTTCGGAACTTCTCTAGTTTATCGTTCCAATAACTGTAGGAAAAAAGGGAGTAATTCCCACGTAGAAATTTTATCACCGGGAAGTGGTTAAAAATATTATGTATTTTTATCCCACCGATTAAACACGTCCAGAATAGGAGAAATTCAATTCCGACATTAACTTAGATGGATTATGACTTTTCCTGACGTAAGTAGGTGGTTTTCACGTACTCCCGCGACGTAGGTAGGTGGTTTTCACGTACTCTCGTGACGTAGGTAGGTGATTTTCACGTACTCTCGTGACGTAGGTAGGTGGTCTTCACGTATTTTCGGGCTTTCGGAACTAATAAAAGATATATATAGCCAACAGCCTTAAAACTAGCGTTAAGCCCCAATGAACCATACCAGGTTTACATATGTAGCTATAGTTTCCACAGTGTAAAAGTATAGTCAATACATTTTCACAAAAGCTATATTGCTTGATATTCCTTATACACAACTTGATACATTTTTTTATCAATTTTATTCATATAGTGAGCTGCATGCGAAAACATTGGTAACATGCATATCTCCATACCTTATCAAATATTGTTAAGTTTACAGTGTTATTACCCATATATCAGTCCCCCACACTTACGTAATCCACGAAACTTAACTGTAAATATCGTATATACTTGAGACATACGACAAAAACTTAAATATGGATGTCTATGAGATAGTTAGAATGATTTATTAACACGTCCTAATCTGAGTAATATGCCTTACTATATGCGGATCAAGTGTTTTCGCAGACTACAAAGGGTGAAGATTCAATCACTAGAGAGACAATAGAACAATGTGAGATGAATGACTGACGTAATTTTAGGAAATGTTGTCGAATCAACTGCATTTAAACTTCCAAAATTTGTTCTAATACACAATATCTAATTACCGGTTAATTCATTTGTAAAATAATAATAAAATGGTAAATAAAATTATTATGATAAATGTATTTGGTTCTTTCATTTCAAAATAGACAAACTTTGAACGTACGCTGAACTTACGGTTACACAGATGGAGGGAAATATCCCTTTAACGCGAAACAGGTTCATTGATACTCTTTGGCTTCGCCATAGTTTAAATCTATTTCATATATTACTTGTACTCGGCTGATACTTGGAAATGAGATAGCCATACACTATAAAATCTTTAATTTGGTGATAGAATATATAACAATCTGGTGCCACCATTTAGAATCACGCAGTATTGAAAACTTGGGTATGCACCCCTCTCAAGAAAATGAAAAAAAAAATGTCATGCTTATAAAACCCATGAATTATTAAAAATCAAATGATCACGATGACAATGTATTAAAACTTGAAAAATATTTTTTACTTACTTTGTATTTAAAATCTTTGCATATTTGCTTTACGTAAAAATATTGATTGTATGAAAATTTATGATTTTACCAATGCGACAGCTGTAAACAGGGTCTAGTCATAAAGAATTTATTTTTGTTCTAAATAACTAGTACATCTGTACTTGAAAATTTCTTATGAACATATATATAACAAAACCTTTTAACTTATAATTTCAATAAATTTTGGGTAGGAATGTCAATATTTTTTTCTGTTTTATTGTTAGATTTTAGAACTAAGAAATGGTGATAATTATTATATAAATTATAATTTCAATTATGAGGATAGCGTATATAGAAATATACAAGATAGATTTATTCATATGTATATATTGTGTACATGTTGCAAGTTGCAATCTGTACAAAATATTTGCACATGTTATTTGTATTATGCAAGAAAAATTTCTGTCACGAGTGGAAGATCAGCCGGGCTTTCCCAACAACGCATGCAAGTACCTTTTTCTTACGTAATGCACACACGGATTTTTCTTACGAATCCTTATATATGGCACAAACTCGTTAAAGTACACGGATCCTTACGATTTGGCCACTTTTAAGAGCGATTTAAGAGTGGTTACGAGCCATTTACGGTTTACTACGTATTATTACGATATATTTATCACATACAACGCCAGATTTGTATGCTGATGATACAACACTTCCTTATTCATCAGCATCTCTATGTCGTCGGACGAATGTTGCGTCTGACTGGATATTACAATATTACATCGGAATTAGAAAATTTTATCGGGGAAAAAGTTGTGGTATACGTTTGTTCTAGATTTTAATAGCTAAAATTCTTATAATTGCAAAAATACAATTCTTATTTTATAGTGTAACAATTTCGTCAAAGCTTTTTAATCCTTTTTTACAGACGGCAACACTGAAAATACGTAAAGATCTAAAATACCCGCAACTGAGTGCGGTACGTGTCAGATCGAATCTCCCCGAAGCAACTCGAAGATCATGCATTAGATCTCTGAAGAATTTTGTGCCAGATTTAAGAAATAAAATGTATAATTTTTAGACAGATTGACGATGAATACAATAATGGCTGTATCTCTTTTTTATCTACTCACCGATAATTTTCATCCTTTTTAGTAATTTTTTTTTTCAGCGCAGTGACGCCAAAAATGTCGTCTGCACATATGAAGGGAGGTAACTCAACAGATACAAATCATAATGGAAGAGGCAAGTGTTTGAAAATAGAGAAGTGTTGATGTGGAAAACTAACTTATTGCAAATTTATAAATATTTTTAAAAGAGAGCCTTATCTGAATTGTATTTAATCCTTTACTTTAAGAAGATGTGTTACCCAATTTAGAATAAGTCCAAACGAATTGGCAATTAAAAAAGACAGATCTATATTATGTTAAAATATTGATAAGGAAAAAAGATATTATAGATTGTGTAAAAATCAGATGGTGGAAGATGAAAATCATTTTCTATTAGTATGTCCTACATATAAAGAACTTTATTTGCAAGAAATACACCAATAGGAGTCAATGCAATACAGACATGACATATAAAATTGATAGCAATACAAACAAATTGAACATGTAAGCAATTATAATTCAACATAATATAAAGTAACAACAAATATTTGTTTGATAAGTTCCAATTTATTGTTAATGTCAATATTTTGACTTAATTGAAGTTTTTGGAACAAAACTTTCTAAGTTGTCTATTTATATTGCAGTAAAGGAAAAAGTGGTATTCGCCCTCAATTTCCCTACACACAGTACATTTACAAATGAGAGAGTTAATTTATTTAAGGAAGTAGAGAGACATTGCGTAAACTTTAAAAATCTAGCAAATGATAACATAAATGGACTTCAATATGGTTGCTTTCTTGCGAAGATGAACACGTATGCGAGCATTATCATTATATATTCATAAATGTTTTGATTTAAGAAAAAAATGCTTTATCCAATAGTCATGTATAGATGAATATTATAAATGTCTGTTGTATTATCATTATTAATACTATTATTATTCTATTACGTATTGAAATCGTTTATTTAATACTTTTAAATGATTACTTATATATATATATATAGATTCTCCTTCAGGTACGAGTGAGTTATGGAATTTCTCCACCCGAGATAGTTAAATTTTCGAGTTTCAACACGCGAGCCATTAGCTTTCGCATACTGGAACCCCTCATCACAATGAATGGCAAAGTCCATGTGTTGGTATGGGAAACCCCAAATGTTGGTCAGATCAAAATCTAAAATAGGAGGTGTACTACAGCATCATGTAATAAAGATCCTCTGAAAGTTTCATAAAATTCCATTCAGTGGTTTAGGAGGAGTTGCGGATGGCATCATGCTACCCCTATCACAATGAATGTCAAAGTCCATGTTTTGGTATGGGTAACCCAAATATTCATCAGATCAAAATCTAAAATAGGAGGTGCACTATGGAATCATGTAATAATGATCCTCTGAAAGTTTCATCAAATTCCATACAGTGGTTTAGGAGGAGTTGCGGATGGCATCATGGTACCCCTATCACATTAAAAGTCAAAGCCCATGTTTTTCTATGGGAAACCCCAAAAATTGAGGTGCGCAATGCCATCATGGGATGAAACATTCTCTGAAAGTTTCATCAAATTCCATTCAGTAGTTTAGGAGGAGTTGCGGATACAAAGGTCGGACGGACGGACAGACGGACACAACGAATACTATATACCCCGCTTTTTGAAAAAGCGGGATATAACAATCAGACAATTTGACCTTATAAAACAACAAATGGACATAACAACATTTTGAAAATGAACATAAGACAGCTCTGGCGTTCCATACTTTACTATGTTTTGTTACTTTTCGATAGACTGTGTTAACCCGACTCGTTTCGTAAACTACAACTTGCATTGAAACGTGTTTAAATGGAAAAGTGAAAATTGTTTTATTTTGTTATGTTAATGTCACATATTTTTAAACAACTGTGTTGATACCATATATTCTCTATATATACATCAACGGAATGTATACGGACTGGGGAACCAGATAGGTATTTTTTCAAAACAAATTATCAAGTCTTAGAGAATTATAAGAATTAAACACATCTTTTATTGAGTTTATTGATGTATAGGCTAGATTGTTAATTTTGAGTGAATTAGTCCAGTTTGTACGCTAATAAAATCCGTATGAAACATGTAAAATCTCCCAGGGCATGAAGTGTATTTCATTAAACATCAACAAATATATATTTTGTCACGAGGAATAGGAAAATATAAGGTTTATGGATATGAAATTATTGATGAGGAATATATCGTATCGTGTGTCTTGTCGTTGGGAATAAGTCAATATATGGTGTAGTAACTGGAATCATAAGATAACTGAAAATCATGATAAAGAGATAACTAAACAATATGATATAAATGGTAGGTGATGACAACATCATCCCCCCCCCCCTTTCTTAAGGAAGGAGTATGGTAAAAATCATTTAAAACTTAATACGTCTTATCTTTGGAAATAGAATACATCATATTGGATAAATAATTTATAGTCTAAAAACTGAGACAGATATTATTGATCAATGTTAAACTCACTTCTCTTTCAGTGAGCCCCCCCCCCCCCCCTATTACATCCAAAAAAGATAGGAAAGTGACTATGTGCAGTTAAAATTGCTCTTATCGGGAGGGGAGGGGGGCTCAGTTCGATATAACCTAATATCGTTATTGAGAAAAATGAGGGTAGCTTTCTGGAAAAGAAAAAAGTTGGCCAATAATGACAAATATATATACATATGGAAATAAAAATGGAAAGACCATAACACCACTTTACAAACTGGTTAAAATCTAAATTTAAAAACATACACAAATATACTTACTGAGATTCCGTCTGATGGATATATTTCCGGGTGTCTTAAAACACACACTATCCAGCTGTTATACTCTAGTGGATAAAGATAATAAATTAAAATTCTTCGTGTGGAAAAAAATGGATCGACAATGTATATAGGTTAAATTTCGGGTATTTTAAATCAAATTACGCATGTTATTTATGTTTTACACGTAAAGGAATTTTATCCAGTGAGTAACAAAAATGTTTCCTGAATTTTAAGTTAAATTTAGACCCACGTACATTTTCATATTATACACAATGTCAATTTTGTAGACGAATAAACCCCGATAGCGAACGATGAACAGGGAACACACATTTTATAAACCATAATATAGTTGCATTTGCAATTTCTAATTTACAAAATGAAAAATATACTGTAAATGGAATTGATTTGGGTGGTGGCGTTGGTGTTGATGTGCAATAAAATAAATAAATGTCTAAAAATGCTAGCCTAAATCAAGGTAAGATCACCATCACCTAAATGACTGACATGTACCATTTGTATTGGTGTGCCCTTTTGTCTGCCCATTTTTACCAAATTTGAAACCTCTTGAATTCTATTCTTGATCCCGCCACTCCCTACATAAATATCAAATAGTTACTACCTTAAAAAATACTTTTCTCGATCGATGCACTATAAGGGCGTGGCCTTTGAACAACGAGAAGGAAAATCCTGCCCTTCACATACATTTATAAAAAAACAAATAAACAATTTTATGCGTATATAACAGTTTGTTTACCATGAACCTATTTTGAATATATGAATGTTAAATTAGGCTAAAGTATGTCAACTTAACATCACCCAGTTTGCCTGATGTCACAATTTACAATGGATGGTCTCTCTCTTACATTAACCACACATTCGTCTTTCGTCTTAATTCAGTAACTATTTAGGGTTAAGAATAAAAGGAAACTACCATATATTTTTTGGGGGGGGAGGATTGAATAATATCTAGAATAAAACAGTATTATTTGAAATAATAATTCAGGCTCAAAGATGCCGCACAAAACACCCGAAAAATTCTAACATTCAAAGTTACTTTTTTAGTAATCCCCTCCCTCTTAAATAAAAATAGAATAATTCCTGGCTAACATGACCAAAAAACCACAAAAGACACGTATACTCACGTATACTTCCGCCATGATTATCTCAAATAATTATCCGTGATACGATTAAGAGTAGGTCAATAAAGATTGCATAAAAACGCATTTTTTGTTTTATTTTGACACTTCCATTACAGAAGTAGTGAGATAATATATAAATCTACTAAATCTGCATTTAGGGAGCAACCATTTGAATTTTATTGGGGGAGGGGAGAGCTAGGATCAAATTTGAAATAAAAAGGCAGGACCCAGGTTTGGCAAAATAAAAAGACAGGATCACTTTATGTGTGAACAGAAATGCAGGACCTATGTCAAATCAGGAAATTTTGGGTTAAAATGAAAATAAAATTTATACCGCAATAGCGGCCGAAAAAAATAGGCAGGATCATACATTTGATCCTAGCCCTCCCACCACCATCACCCCCTCCCCCCCCATAAAAATTAAATGGTTGCTCCCTTAGATATATACAGTTATAAAAATGAACATAACAATGAAAAACAATTTTAGAGTGTAACTTTAAGCAATGTGAACCCTTCTATCTCAACTCTTAACTAGTACTGATTGTTTCGGACACCGAAACAGATGTCCCCCAAACGCCCCCATTACCAAAGGGTCCCAAGCACTTTTCGATTCGGTCAGCCGTTTTATCGGAAAACAAAAGACTTCAACTTTTGAAAATTCTAAAATAGTATTGCACATCTATAAGTCTGCCAAGTTTCATACAAATCGACCGACCTTTTTCTGAGGAGATGCTCTGACGAAAGAATAATAATAATAACATGAATAAGAAGAAGAAACCAAGTACAAATAATATGTTCCACTCAAACTTTGTTTGGGGAACATAAAGATTGTTAGATTCTATTTTTTTCTATTAATAACAAGAAATGTTTACGATTTGTGAAAGTATTGCTTTATTTTGTTGTCATTGTAACTGCATTCGCTTGACACTCATGGGTGTAAAGTCCAAACAAATATCTCAGTTAAAGATTAGATAATACACATATGTATACTTCAAATAAAAATCTCCATTACAATGTTAACAAAGTTCAAGAAAAAGTTATCTGTTAACAGAATTAATAATTGAAACTTTGCGTTTTATGTGTTTATGCTCGAAAGGGCCTTTAATTAGGCAATAGAATAATCTGAATTTGGATTTGAATCTATAGAGGCGTGTCCAAGATAGCGGACATATTTTGAATGCTTAGATATGCAAATAAATGGGGTATTCAGTTTTAGGGTTAGGATTAGGGTAAGGGTTAAAAATTACTAGAAAAAAAGCATTCCGTATTTGGTCTATAATTAATGAACGGTGAATTAGCGCATGATGCCGCTGTATTAATGTTACAAATGTCTTGGGGTGCAGTGGCTATTATTTTTTCTTTTTGGATAAACTTGATGGTTTTGGTCATTCTGTATTGAATCCTGAGCTTGTTTGATAGTACAAATTCACAATGGGTATCTTTGAGCGACGTCACCCCCCCCCCTCCCCCGATTCTATATCGTATTCACAATGGGGTATATATTGCCACCGTGTATGTGTTTTGAAAATATATGTATCTGAGTTGTGAATCTGATCTCTATGGAATGATTTTGAATGTAATTCGTGTGTAAATTTATTTCTAAATTAGCCTGAATTAAGGGGGGGGGGGGGGTTCTTCAAGGACAAACCTGGTTTTACCCCGCCGCATGATTTTAAATTAGCCAGAATTAAGGGTAGGGGATGGTTCTTCAAGCTGGTTTTACCCCGCCGCATGTTTCTAAATTAGCCTGAATTAAGGGGGAGGGGAGGGTTCTTCGAAGACAAACCTGGTTTTACTAGCCGCATGTTTCTAAATTAGCCTGAATCAAGGGAGAGGGGAGGGTTCTTCAAGGACAAACCTGGTTTTATCCCGCCGCATGATTATAATTTGGCCTGAATTAAGGGGGAGGGGAGGGTTCTTCAAGGACAAACCTGGTTTTACCCCGCCGCATGATTTTAAATTAGCCAGAATTAAGGGGGAGGGGAGGGTTCTTCAAGGACAAACCTGGTTTTACCCCGCCGCATGTTTCTAAATTGGCCTGAATTAAGTGGGAGGGGAGGGTTCTTCGAAGACAAACCTGGTTTTACCAGCCGCATGTTTCTAAATTAGCCTGAATTAAGGGGGAGGGGAGGGTTCTTCAAGGACAAACCTGGTTTTATCCCGCCGCATGATTATAATTTGGCCTGAATTAAGGGGGAGGGGAGGGTTCTTCAAGGACAAACCTGGTTTTACCCCGCCGCATGTTTCTAAATTAGCCTGAATTAAGTGGGAGGGGGGTTCTTTAAGGACAAACCTGTTTTTACCAGGCCGCATGTTTCTAAATTAGCCTGAATTAAGGGTGAGGGGAGGGTTCTTCAAGGACAAATCTGGTTTTACCCCGCCGCATGTTTCTAAATTAGCCTGAATTAAGGGGGAGGGTTCTTCAAGGACAAACCTGGTTTTACCCCGCCGCATGATTATAAATTAGCCTGAATTAAGGGGGGGGTTCTTCAAGGACAAATCTGGTTTTAAACCGCCGCATGATTCTAAATTAGCCTGAATTAAGGGGGGGGGTCTTCAAGGACAAACCTGGTTTTACCCCTCCACATGATTCTAAATTAGCCTGAATTAAGGGGTAGGGTTCTTCAAGGAAAAACCTGGTTTTACCCCGCCGCATGATTCTAAATTAGCCTGAATTAAGGGGGAGGGTTCTTCAAGGACAAACCTGGTTTTACCCCGCCGCAAGAGACATGCACCTGTCCCACGTCAGGAAATTGAAGGGCAATGTTATGTCCCTATATGTTACATACCCTTTTTAGTTTTATGGTGTAAAGAATTATCTTGAGACCTACAAATTACTTTGATATCCAATGTATATAATTTAAAGTCAAACACCTGTGAATAAAAAGCACCCAAGGGACGAGAGATAAGTGGTCATTATGAGGAGGTGTCTTATATACAGGGACATTTTCACTATGCCCTGTATAGACATAGAGGTGCCTTTAGAGTAGAATGGACTGTACATGTATTTAGTATTTTCTTGGAACCAACGAATTTATGTATGGGATAATGAGAGTCAAGTTTAACTCTATATAATCTAGGTAAAGCCAAATGCACCTGACCCGAAGGGTCATGTGAGCTATTGCTATCACTTGGCGTCCGTCGTCCGTCCGTCGTCCGTCGTCCGTCCGTCCGTCCGTCCGTCGTCCGTTAACTTTTTCAAACGTTAACTCCTCCAACACCATAAGTCCAACTGCAACCAAACTTGGTACAGTTATTAATTGGTATGGGTGCTACAAATCTATCGTTTGGATTTTTGATTCGTATAAAAACATGGCCGTCATGGCTAAAAATAGAACATAGGGGTAAATCGCAGTTTTTTGCAAATAAGTCAGAAACGGTCACAGATATCAAAATTCTGGCATAGGGTAAAAGTGATCAGCACCTTAAGATCTACATGCCCTGAAATTTTGAAGAAGATCCAACGACCCATGTAGGAGTTATTGCCCTTTTTCTGCATTTTTCCCAAATTTTGCACTTATTAAGCTCAATATCTTGGATACTATAAAGGAAATTTGAAAAATTTAAATTTCATATTGTTAGGCACACAAAGATCTACAAAATTTGTAACAGGATCGAAGTTGTAGGTTCGTTCCTTTTAGGAGTTATTCCCCTTAGATCGTCAAAATTGACCATTTTTGCAGTCTTTATTCATTGTAATAAAATCGTTAACTCCTCTTACACCATAAGTTTAATTGCAACCAAACTTAGTGTAGTTGTTCCTTGGCATGAGTGCTACTAAACTGTCGTTTGGATTTTTGATTTGTAAAAAAACATGGCTGCCATGGCTAAAAATAGAACATAGGGGTAAATTGCAGTTTTTTGCAAATAACTCAAAAATGGTGACAGATATCAAAATTCTGATGGGAAGCTAAAGTGTTCAACACCTCAAGATCTACCTGCTTTGAAATTTTGAAGAAGATGTAACCACCCATGTAGGAGTTATTGCCCTTTTTCTTGATTTTTTTTTGACATTTTTGGCTTTTTTTAATGTTATTATTTCAAAAGTAAAAATCATTAGGTTATGGCAAATTCTGGCAGGTTGAAAGTGTTCAGCATGATAAGGCTACCTGTGTGCTTATTTTCGTGAAAATCTGTCAACTGATGTTAGAGTTATTGCCCTTTTTTGACATTTTTGGCTTTTTTTTATTTCAATAAGCACACAGGTAGCCTTATCATGCTGAACACTTTCAACCTGCCAGAATTTGCCATAACCTAATGATTTTTGAGATACTTGCGAAAAACTTGTTTGACCCATATGTTCTATCTTTGGCTGTTACTAAAAATAGAACATATGGGTCAAACAAGTTTTTCGCAAGTATCTCAAAAATCATTAGGTTATGGCAAATTCTGGCAGGTTGAAAGTGTTCAGCATGATAAGGCTACCTGTGTGCTTATTTTCGTGAAAATCTGTCAACTGATGTTAGAGTTATTGCCCTTTTTTGACATTTTTGGCTTTTTTTTATGTTATTATTTCAAAAATCTTCTCCTCTGAAACTACTGAATGGATTTGGATAAAACTTAGCATGATTGTTCCTTAGGGTATCCTGCACAAAGTTTATGCTTCGATTTTTGATACGTCGAAAAACATGGCCACTGTTACTAAAAATAGAACATAGGAGTCAAACAACAGTTTTTCGCAAATATCTCAAAAATCATTAGGTTACGGCAAATTCTGGCAGGTTGAAAGTGTTCAGCATGATGAGAGCTACCTGTGTGCTTATTTTCGTGAAAATATGTCAACTGATGTTAGAGTTATTGCCCTTTTTGACATTTTTGGCTTTTTTTATGTTATTATTTCAAAAATCTTCTTCTCTGAAACTACTATTCAAAATCAAATGAAACTTGGTAAGATTGTTCCTTAGGGTATCCTGCAAAAAGTGAATGCTTGGATTTTTGATTGGTCGAAACACATGTCCACCCTTACTAAAAATAGAACATAGGGGTCAAAATGCTGTTTTTTGCTATTTTTTCCTGAATTATAGAAATAAAATGAAGATGAAAGCTACTTTCAAGGCAAACATGGTATCCCGAGTTGAATGGTGATGATGAAAGTTTGTTTTGGACGGCCATTTTCCCGCCATTTTTTACACTTGCTCGGATTTCAACAATATTTGGTTTTTAAAGTAAACATGGTATCCTTAGTGAATGGTGATGATGAGAATGTTGTATAACAATGATTAAACTTCATAATATGTGAGCTTTTAATATGCTATCACTTGGTGTCTGTCATCATAGTTGTTAACAAATTTTCAAACATCTTCTCCTCTGAAACTACTGGGGGGATTTGGATGAAACTTAGCATGATTGTTCCTGCAATATTTCCTTTTCAAGTACAATAAAAAGCCTTAACCCACAATTTTTATATAACTTCTTTCAAACATTTTAAAAATGAAGACAACATATAGACCAAAAGATTTATACTTGTATTTGAAGATGAATTAAAGCTTGTATTTTGTATTGTGAGTCATCAGATTGACCATGACTGTATCTTAATCAAGCATAGGGAGAACTCATGCCCATTTCTTTCCAGAGGTTCTTGAAAGGCTTTTAAAGGTATTTTCAGAATTTTACGTGACCTTTAATACTCAGTTTAATTTACAACAAACATTAATGTATTAATTTAGTTTATAGTGCATTGTTTGCCAGGTGAGCGATTCAGGCTCTTGAGAGCCTCTTGTTAAAAGTATCTTTTAATTTTTTTGTGCCGTTGTAAACGGTATATCATGTTTTATAATCCCAAGGAAACAACTAATTGATTTTTAATGGGAAACGATTATTGTATTCAGCGCTTTTTGCACCAAATATTTTTGAGATGTTGAATATTACCAAGAATAAAACAGTACTATAAAAGAAAAAAAACACCAATTATGGGTGATGTAGAAGAATGATTTTTCGGATCCGTCCTCTACACAACAAAGGCAATGCTTACGACATGTGAAAATCAATGAAAAAATCCCCTGTTGTATAAAACTGTACTGCACATATTTAGACATAATTTGTCAAAGTATATCAAACTGGTGACACGAAATGTTTGTTGACACTATAATAATCTGGAAAGATGAGCAGACAACCTGGTATGTTTGTAACATAAAAGAGGCTTGGGTTGGGTCTGGAATTCTGTATTATTTATCCAGTTCTGTAATTTAATAATGTGAATGAATAATTTTAGGCCAGAAATTCAAAACTGAAATGATAAAACCTATTTTTTGGACATCTTTGTGTATTTTCAAGTTAAAAGGTTGTTTATAGTATCAATGTATTACACATTCTTTATTCTTTATTGTTGTAATTGTCTCTAATTAATCAGTATTTATAGAATAACTAATTCAAGAATTTGAATATCGCAAAATATTCAACGAGTGACCGAAAAACACCTTAATTCACGAATGAGGGAATTATTAGTGTTTTCCGGTCACGTGTGGAATATTTTCGATATTCAAATTCTTGAATTAGTTATACTGTTTATTACATTGATTAAATAGACAAACAAATGCTTCAAAAATGTCATATTTTCCTTAGATCCCTTCCTGAATCTTCCGACGTCACAAAGGTCATTTGTTAGTAACGCCCTTGACGACATTAAATAAAAACCGATCTTTCACTAAGTGAAAATGTCGAAATTATTTTCACTGGAAATTACGATAAATCACCGTCATCAATGTAATAATTAAATTTTCATTACGGATTTCTAAATTATTCTTAATATCACTATTCCTTTTTTATGAATCTCTTAGGATCACCACCCCCCCCCCCCCCCCCAAACAAGAAAAAAAACCAAACAAAAACAAAAACAATCAAACAAAAAATATTAAATAAAATAAAAATAACAATAAAGTAGAATGAAATAAAATATACAAAATAAATAAGGTAAATATTACTCTCATGACAAACAAAAAATACCTGGTAGTTTGAAATATTGTGCTAATCATGTTTTCACTTGAAATCACAAAGCAGAAATCGAAAATGATTAATTATTTATGTTTTAATTAAACGATAGATAATATTTATTAGTAATCAAACAAGACTGCTAACAAATACACTGAATAATTACTATACTGAAAAACATAATAATGGCAGGTTCCTTTTAAACAGTGGAAATCATGAATTCATTACGAGAAAAACACAAAGGACATAATATCTGATACCAACAGGAATGTTTTTCACAGTATTCATGAAACAGGTTTTATTTTCCTACAAAGTTGGTGATAATTTTTTTTTTTTTTTTTTTTTTTTTTGCAATTCTGCTATAATTTTATTCCAGGCCATATTTTCTCTTGGAATTTTTTCAAATATATTTATTTTATTTTATTCACCAAATGATAGCCTGGGCGTTTCCAATACCTTCCTTGCGCTCCAAAATAATTCAGAAGTAGTGAGAAAGTCAACGTTTACTCAGTCTATGTCTTCAGAAATTGCACCTGTGTAATTGGAACCATATTAGAAAAAATATTTTGGATCCACAAACATTTTCAGACCTTAACGTTTGACTTTTATTTCAAAATTTTGCTAGGATCAAATTTGAAATAAAAAGGCAGGACCATGATTTTGGGGCAAAATAGACAGGATCACTTTAGGTGAGGAAAAAAATGCAGGACCTGTGTCAATCAGAAATGTTTTGGTTAAAAAAAAAAATAAAAATTTAGGCCACAATAACCTAAAAAAATCCAGGACCAAAATTTGGACGAAAAATTAGGCAGGGTCAAGCACCTGTATCAGATAGTATATGGAATAGAGAATGGATTCGGGGAATGTATCAAAGAGACAACAACCCGACCAAAGAGCAAAAAACAGCCCAAGGCTATCAATGGGTCTTCAAAGCAGTGAGAAAATCCAGCACCCGGAGGCGGGCTTCAGCTGGCCCCTAAACAATAATGCATACTAGTTCAGCGAAATGGACGGCACACTAAACTCCGAAACATACAAATGAACAAAATTAAAAAAACACACAAGACTAACAAAGGCTAGAGGTTCCCCGACTTGGGACAGACCCAAACATCCGGCTGGGTTAAACATGTTTTGTTTGATCTCAACCCTTCCCCTATACTCCTATCCAATGTGGAATAAACTAACACACATCGATACACACGGTAAAACTCAGTTCAAAAGATGTCAAGAGTCCGATGTTAAAAAAGGTAACAGAAGAAACTAAGCAAAATGATAATGATATTACGCAGATATGTATCAAATTTATATTTCATTATTGATTATTGTCCACGAAATGATTAGGATTTTTTGTTTGTTTTGCAGATAACAAACTCCCAGTATCAAGCTATTTTGGCTTAGATGAGGGTACAGCATTAGGTTATTATTTGGTGGATGCGAGGAAACAAGGAATTGGATTTTAAATCCTCGACTTTTTTTTGCAAAAACCACCTGCCTGGATTCGTATGTTTGTTCAAAATACACTATTATACTAAGCTAATGTAAAGATTACATGATATATTCAATCCTGTGACAGTTGACTGTAAATATAAAAGTTTATGATGAAAAGGGGGGGGGGGGAGGGTATTTTTATTCAGTTCAATACGTTATTACGCTCCATTGTATCTTTCGAAAATAGTTTAAATTTCTGCATGTCATAGTTTACGTTCATGAATCTTGCATTAGGGTAAAATTTCCAAACATTCATGAAAATCAAAAAAATCATGATAAACATACTTAGGCAACCATGTGAATTTTATGACGGGGTGACAATGAAGAATTTTTAAAAGATCCAAAATTTGGAGAAAAGAAGACAGATTTAATTTATTATCACCAGGGATCAAATACTCGTACAATCCGGGAGTCCAGGATCCATGATAACTTCATTGCCATCCCACCCTCTTATCCACTAGATTTCGAATGGATGCTTGCTTAAAGAGGCCAGTTATAATACCTCGGAGATTTACTTATTATTTAGTCACAGAATTCCATAAAATTTGTTTTCAATGTAGATCATATTGTACCTGTGGCTATGGAATAAATACACAAATACAGACAAATTGCCGACTGGTCATGGATTCTGTCGAATAATATGAATATTGGTTTATATCACGATATTTTCGATCTTTTTTTTTGCGTGATGTCTGAAAGTTCATGGTACACATTTTAATAATAGAAACCCAAGTGTGTTTTGTGCGTTCGTAAATCGCACGTTTTGGAACAGTCGCAATGTAAAACACGAAGATTTACGAAAGTGCTGACTGGAATATCAAGAGCGCATCATATTTGTTATTTAAGCTCAAATTTTTATGAATCAAAAGAACGGATGTTTTTCTTAAACGTAGATTAACCTTTATACATTGTTGTCCCTTGTCCATTCCACAACTATCTTTGAGATCGCGGAAGAAAATGTTTAATTATTAAGTTGCATCAAAGGCGAATTTTAAAAGAATTCGTTAAGACATATTACTTGGACATATTTAATGTCTGAGTAATATATTTATAACAAATTATGGATCAAACTTTATTTCTTTTATTGGTCTCAGAAATTATAAATCTACTGTGAAATTTCTTTATCGATAAGCATTTGAATCATTTGATCCAAAATTTAATATATTTAGATAAAAAGACGTGTTAAAATGATTAATCCATACTCTTGGTGGCATCTTTTCACTCGGTTTTCATAGCAAAATTTTAATAATTTTGGTAAATTCATTTTTTGATGTTACCTGTAGCGTAAGTGACTTCTTTCTACTTTATGCACTAAATTGATGCTCAGCAGGGAAGCATATACTAGTTGCTCACATTCAAACAGTATGAAAGAATCGCATATGCGGCAGGGCCAAATACAAATATATGTGCGTTTAGTGTTTCCACCGACCGTTATATTTTGTGCCTACCCTAAAATTCTCATAGGTATTTTTGTACAAACACCGTAAAGAACCAAAATATCCTCCCCATTGGTCAAGGAAAAAAAATATTTGGAAATAAAAAAGAACACTTATATTGTACACTAATTGTTAAAAGCATGACACCTCAAACAAACAAATTTGCTTATTTGGCCTAAATTCTCTGCTGAAATATTATTTGATTTGCCAGCGCTACTGTGTTTTGTAGATTTTTTGCTTTTGTTCAAAATTATCGTATTTTCAAATCCGGTATTTTAGTCAAGTTTGTTTTCGGAATTAAAATAATATCTAAAACACCAATACAACATATAATAGTTTAGATTTTTATAATAAGAAAAAAACATATGCAAAAGAAAAAGTCTGTATGAAAGTTAGAATCAATACTTATTACTGTTAACAAACATGCAAACATTTTAATATGTATAAACAGTTTTGAAGTTATACTCATTAATATCTATTTAAACTTATACACTGACGTAAAACATATACTGACACATGAAGAGTTGTCGTTCTTTACACATATTTTGTCGCATATCTGACGAAATAAAATATCGTAGTTACTTGTAATTATCGCTATATTACATTCAAACTTTGAGCGCCGAATTTAATTTAACACATTGAATCACATTTTCAGTGAGTGGGTGACCGACTGGCAGTTCCGAAAGGCGATGGTTCCATTCGTAACCATGGTGTATTTCTTCTGTATCCGAATTTTCCGTTGTATCCGGTAACTGGTTTGATACCTTGCATGAATTGCGCATGTCCATCTGTTTGTTCAGCCGAGTGTCCTGGAAAATTAAGCATAGAACTGATTAAAATAATTGAGCTTACGTTTTGAAATATAGTTGAAGACGTTTATCCTGTCAAAACTACCTTCTGAGATACTGTGGGACAATAATATTCTCGCTCTGGGTTTCAAAGAGTCAACACCTTTTTATTTTTTACATGCTCGTGATCAAGACCTTATTGGTCGAAACGTTGGGTATTTTTAACTTTTATTTTGTTGTTGTTTTTTTTAATATTTTATATTTGGTTTTGTTCGACTAGTGTATTTCATACATTTTAGTCGTTTTACGCCCCTTTTGACAGCTCAGGATTTCCATTTATTTTTCTTGTTAACAATAACACAATGGTCGTTTTAACACTGTGAATTTTATATTCAGAAATATACATATACAACAATGTATAATGATCTTCTGTTATGTATATTCATGGTCTCAGTGGTCACTTTTTTGGTTATAAAATATTCTTTTTCTTCTATAAATTACCAACGACCGATTATGTACAGAGCACACAAGAAAAATCAGACTGGTTTTGAAGTGCTGAAGGTGAGAAACTTTCAAGAGGACTCTAGGATAATATAGAGTTTCCATTCTCTATTCTATTATACCAAGATGAATATGAGGACTGGATAGTGGATATAGGCCTCTCACGAATACTTTTGATTTCTATTAAACTCTATGACGAAATAGCATTAAACCCTTTATTTCTGGCATTTTCGTTTAATAGAAAGAGCGACAGTATCCGACCAGAAGCTACGAGAGTTTTAGTTAGTTTTAGAATAGAGAATGGAAACGTGGAATGTGCCAAAAAGATAACCCGACCAAAGAGCAGAAAACAGCTCCAGGCTACCAATGGGTCTTCTACGCAGCGAGAAAATCCCGTAACATACAAATGAACCAAAATAAAATAAAACACACAAGACTAACAAAGGCTAGAGGTTCCTGACTTGGGACAGGCGCAAAAATGCGACGGGGTTAAACATGTTTTGTGAGATCTCAATTCCCCCTATACCTCTAGCCAATGTGGAATAAACAAACACAGAGCGATACACATAGTAAAACTCATTTCAAAAGATGTCTGAGCCCGATGTTTGAATTAATAAAGAGCACATATTCTGACCCTGCTATCTAAATTATCTACCATCCCTTCAATTTTTGCAGTTATAGCAAGCGGTAACCTTGAACTTTGGTAATAATACTGTATTGGTTTTTATAGTATGATTTATACACCAGTGTGTCGGAATGGATTGGGGGGGGGGGGGGGGGGGTGGTCACATGAAATCGGTCTAACTCCACCACTATTCAGTGTTTGTACCAAGTCCGTTTGTTGTGTTTATGTTTATGTTTTGTGCTCTTTTATATTACTTTTTGTCAGGGGTTTTGTCTTTTGGGTGGCGTTGATTGGTTGGTATTTCGTTGTTGACCTTTTAATTCCTTACGTTACTCAAATTATTAAAGGATAATTTTAAATAAATGTTACGACGATTTAAATGAATTTACTATAAAATTCAATTTTGACCAATAGAGAACAAGTATTACATTTACTTCAGTGCTCAAAATGGCCACACCTCGCCATTACGTATTTAAGACAAAATCGCAGTTTCGGAATGACAAAGCATAACTGAATCAGTATTTTGTATGATTAGGCAAAGTAACTTGCGAAGCTTGTGGGAATGACATTTTTTTGTTGGGCTTTGTCTGTTTCGGATTTTATAACTTCATTTTATAATCTAAATTTATCACGATCCGAATTGTGATTTATAAATCAGTGAAGACGTTCATTATTATTATTTTAATAAGACGGTAGCGTTCAATCTAATTAACAAGAGGCTCTCAAGAGCCTGAATCGCTCACCTGGCAAACAATGCACTATAAACTAAATCTCATCATCACCATTCACTAAGGATACCATGTTTACTTTAAAAACGAAATATTGTTGAAATCCGAGCAAGTGTAAAAAATGGCGGGAAAGTGGCAGCCATTTTAAAAATGGCCGTCCAAAACAAACTTTCATCATCACCATTCAACTTGGGATACCATGTTTACCTTGAAAGTAGCTTTCGTCTTCATTTTCTTTCTATAATTCAGGAAAAAATAAGCAAAAACAGCATTTTGACCCCTATGTTCTATTTTTAGTAAGGGCGGACATGTTTTTCGACTAATCAAAAATCCAAGCATTAACTTTTTGCAGGATACCCTAAGGAACAATCTTACCAAGTTTCATTTGATTTCGAATAGTAGTTTCAGACAGGAAGATTTTTGAAATAATAACATAAAAAAAAGCCAAAAAATGTCAAAAAAGGGCAATAACTCTAACATCAGTTGACAGATTTTCACGCAAATCAGCACACAGGTAGCTCTCATCATGCTGAACACTTTCAACTTGCCAGAATTTGCCGTAACCTAATGATTTTTGAGATATTTCCGAAGAACTGTTGTTTGACCCCTATGTTCTATTTTTAGTAACAGTGGCCATGTTTTTCGACGGATCAAAAATCGAAGCATAAACTTTTTGCAGGATACCCTAAGGAACAATCTTACCAAGTTTCATTTGATTTTGAATAGCAGTTTCAGAGAAGAAGATTTTTGAAATAATAACATAAAAAAAACTGTTGTTTGACCCCTATGTTCTATTTTTAGCAACAGTGGCCATGTTTTTCGACGGATCAAAAATCGAAGCATAAACTTTGTGCAGGATACCCTAAGGAACAATCATGCTAAGTTTTATCCAAATCCATTCAGTAGTTTCAGAGGAGAAGATTTTTTAAATAATAACATTAAAAAAAGCCAAAAATGTCAAAAAAAGGGCAATAACTCCTACATGGGTCGTTGGATCTTCTTCAAAATTTCAGGGCAGGTAGATCTTGAGGTGCTGAACACTTTTACCCCATGCCAGAATTTTGATATCTGTGACCGTTTCTGACTTATTTGCAAAAAACTGCGATTTACCCCTATGTTCTATTTTTAGCCATGACGGCCATGTTTTTATACGAATCAAAAATCCAAACAACAGATTTGTAGCACCCATACCAATTAATAACTGTACCAAGTTTGGTTGCAGTTGGACTTATGGTGTTGGAGGAGTTAACGTTTGAAAAAGTTAACGGACGACGGACGGACGGACGACGGACGCCAAGTGATGGCAATAGCTCACATGACCCTTCGGGTCAGGTGAGCTAAAAACCGATCTCTCATCGCTCCTGTTTTCTGATATGTCGCGTGGGAGATCTAACGAAATCCCCTTTGAGGTCACATGTAAGTGAACTGGAACTTATGAATTTATAATGACATGCAAATGAGTTGACTTCCTATCAATAAGCCAATCAAAAAAGTTTATGAATTCTGGGGACTGACGATTTCTTCGTTAATAAAATGAGTTACATCCCTTTACCAGACGATCAACTTACAAGGTCACGTAAGCCGCAATTTCATTGGTCGAACAGGACACACCTACGAGGTCACTCACATGTGACCTCAAAGCGGGTTTCGTTAGATCTCCCACGCGACATATCAGAAAACGGGAGCGATGAGAGATCGGTTTTTAATTAGACTGGCTTGGACTCGTAATATTATCCAAAAGAGTTTTTTTTCAAAAGAAGCAAACATAACGTTTATTCAATGTTCAGTCAATAAACATTCAATGATATCAAACTATATCCAAAATGAAGGCACAATTTAATCATTATCGCAGAGTTTGCAGATTTATTTGGTTACTTTTACTGTCAAAAAATGTAGATATTATGGGAAAATGGTTATCCAATATTCGTGCAACAGATATACATTTGAACGAGATATTTTGAATCATTTTATTTGTTTGATCGTGGCCAAATGAGATATACATATTGATATCTAGGCCGTCCTCATCTAGAAACTTCTACACGGGGAATTATGTTTTAATCAATTTCTATGAAATCGGTGTTTTGGAAATTTTACCATATTATATTTATTGTAAAAACTTCTCCGTCCTGTTTTTAATGCGCAACAGTGAGAAGTTAAGGTTCATTTCAACTTCTAGATTAGACCCGAATATCAATGGAGAAACGATTAAATATAAATTGACTTTGATGATATTTTGAAAATATTACTAATAAAAAATTTAACTTTTAAGTTTTCTTGGATAATCTTCACTGAGCAGTTTTTAGGTGATGTTACTTCCTCAATGGAAGCTACCCACTGAAAATGACCTGAAGACTGATGTAGATATTTGTTATGGAGTTTCAATTAAAAGCAATACTGAAAATCAAAAATTAAATATGAAATGCGCACACTTTTTGCCTTGTTAAATGCCCGAAGTTACAAAGAGACTGGTTTCAATCGCCTGTAACGTCAAACCTGTTTCATTTCTTTCTTCATCTATTTGAAACCTTTGAACTTTGACCACTCGAAACTACTTACCGGCCCCAAACTGGTTCCTAAGAGAAAGATACTGATACCCCGTTCCTTGTTCATGAAAATAATCTAAGACAGCCCCTTCTATAGAAGTTCCACCATGTTCTCTCTGAAAAATAAATATAAACCATTAAGTGTATATACATTTAAAATAATACCAAAAGAATCAGTATAAACAAAACTGAAGATGAAAATGACCAATAAAAATTAGAAAAAACACAATAAGAAGTTTAAGATAACGAGAAAAGCTCAAAGTTTCAGCTAACCAAGCTTGATCACATGCATTAACGGTTCAAAATCTTACCAATGGCTTTTTCAAAGTTTTTTAAAGTTCGCATTGCAATATAAAAAATACCAATGAAATCATTTGTTTTTAGCTCACCTGGCCTAAAAGGCCATGTGAGCTATTCTCATCACTTTGCGTCCGTCGTCGTCGTCGTAAACTTTTCACATTTTTATCAACTCCTCTGAAACCATTGAACCAATTTACACCAAACTTAAGTGGAATGGTCCTTGGATGGTCCCCTTTAAAAATTATGTTCGGTTTTCCCGGGCGCCATCCAATATGGCTGCCATGGTCGGACATAGTTTAACCTTGGACCCTATGGGAATTTTAACATTTTCGTTATCTTCTCTGAGACCATTAGGCCAATTTGAACTAAACTTTGGTGGAATGGTCCTTGGGTGGCCCCTTTTAAAATTTGTGTTCGGTTTCCCCGAACGCTATCCAGCATGGCCGCCATGGCTGGACTTAGTTTAACATTGAGCCTATGGGGATTTTACTTTTTCGTCAACTCCTCTGAAACCACTGAACCAATTTAAACCAAACTTAAGTGGAATGGTCCTTGGATGGTCCCCTTTAAAAATTATGTTCAGTTTTCTGGGGCGCTGTCCAAAATGCTGCCATGGTTGGACATAGTTTAACCTTGGACCCTATGGGAATTTTAACATTTTCGTTATCTTCTCTGAGACCATTAGGCCAATTTGAACCAAACTTTGGTGGAATGGTCCTTGGGTGGCCCCTTTTAAAATTTGTGTTCGGTTTCCCCGAACGCCATCCAACATGGCTGCCATGGCTGGACCTACTTTAACATTGAGCCTATGGGGATTTTACTTTTTCGTCAACTCCTCCGAAACCACTGAACCTATTTAAACCAAACTTAAGTGGAATGGTCCTTGGATGGTCCCCTTTAAAAAGTTTGTTCGGTTTTCCGGGGCCCCGTCCAATATGGCTGCCATGGTTGGACATAGTTCAACCTTGGACCCTATGGTAATTTTAACATTTTCGTTATCTTCTCTGAGACCATTATGCCAATTTGAACCAAACTTTGGTGGAATGGTCCTTTGGTGGCCCCTTTTAAAATTTATGTTTGGTTTCCCCGAACGCCATCGAACATAGCCGCCATGGCTGGACTTAGTTTAACATTGAGCCTATGGGAATTTTACTTTTTCGTCAACTCCTCTGAAACCACTGAACCAATTTAAACCAAACTTAAGTAGAATGGTCCTTGGATTTTCTCCTTTAAAATTTATGTTTGGTTTTTCGGGGCGCTCTCCAATATGGCTGCCATGGTCGGACATAGTTTAACCTTGGACCTTATGGGAATTTTAACATTTTCGTTATCTTCTCTGAGACCATTACGCCGATTTGAACCAAACTTTGGTGGAATGGTCCTTGGGTGACCCCTTTTAAAATTTGTGTTCGGTTTCCCCGAACGCCATCCAACATGGCTGCCATGGCTGGACTTAGTTTAACATTGAGCCTATGGGAATTTTACTTTTTCGTCAACTCCCCTGAGCCAATTTGAACCAAACTTTGGTGGAATGGTCCTTGGGTGGCCCCTTTCCAAAATTATGTCTGGCATCCCCGACTTCCAACCGACATGGCTGCTGTTACTGAAAATAGAAAAAGGGGGGAATGAATTTCCAAAATCTTCTTTTATGAAACTACAAGGCCAGTTGCAACCAAACTTGGCAGTAGTAGTCCTTAGGAGGTTCTCTTTTAGAAGGATGTCTGATGACCCGGACTGTTAACAAAGATGGCAGCCACAGCCGAACTTAGTTAAACTTAGTTAAACATAGGGCCCTATGGGAAAATTCATTGAAAAATCGTTTTATCTGAAACCACTTTACCAATTGAAACCAGACTTTGCAGCAATGGTCCTTATATGGTCCTCTTTCAGAATTGTGTCCCATGACCTGGACTGTCAACCGAGATGGCTGCCACAACCGAACTTAGTTTAACATAAGGCCCCATGGGAAAATTCATTGAAAAATCTTCTTATCTGAAACCACTTGACCAATTGGAACCAGACTTTGCAGCAATGGTCCTTAGGGCGTCCTATTTCAGAATTGTCTGATTTCGTGGACTGTGAACCAAGATGGCCGACAGAGCCAAACTTAGTTTAACATAGAATCCTATGGGAAATTCACTCAGAGATCTTCTGGTCTGAAACCACTCAACCAATTAGAACTAGACTTGGTAGCAATGGTCCTTAAATGGTTCTCTTTTAGAAATGTGTCCATTGACCTAGACTGTCAACCATGAGGCTGCCACAGCCAAATCTTTAGTCCTGCTCAAGATGAAAAGTTCAATGCAGGTGAGCGATACAGGCTCTTTAGAGCCTCTAGTTAAATATCCGTTTTCTAAATCATTCAGTCTGTCTTTCGTGTCATACTCTCAAAACTACGAGGAGTGGTTTTCTGGGAATATTTTGTCCAAAGGATAAAATTTGATGGAAATATTTATTAATTATGGCAATGAGAAAGTAACTACAATCATTTGACCTCGTTATTTGACGTATTATTGTGGTCAAATATTTTTGTTTACGTTTGAGCTATATCACTAAAGAAATTTAATTGGTAATAAATATTTGATCCTCTCCAAGGAACATGACGTACTATATATGAGAAAAACATGTCAGAACGGAATACGAAAAGCACAAAAGAGAATGTCATTCAGCCTTCAACAAAGGGCGTTTTCCTATACTTATGACAGATTTGAACATGGTGCCCCATATAGACAAACGGTAGCGAAATTCAATCGAATTCAATTAACCCAAAAACAAACAAACATGGACAATATGCAGATATGAAAACCCTATTTTTTTAGCTTTTTTCTTGATATTGGCTATTAGCTAGACACCTCTGCGAACAACGAACGTATTTTAAAAGTATTACATTTTGAGGTCATTAGATATGTTACGTTATACCATTCTGTTTATTTTTAATTTGCAAGTACTTCCGATCTTGTCTACTGTGACGTTGCAGGTATTGTAGGTCGCAATTAAAATGTTTTGGAGTTTACAATGAATAAAAAGCGCTGCAGATAAGGGTTATTGGTGGAAGTGTTGTGAAATTAAAGCCCTTGTGTCACGGGAGGGAGTAAATTTAGTTCCGACAGGCATACGGGTAACCTTTTCTTGATTTAGCTATTTTTTGGTCATGGCTGCCGTTATAGATAGTGGAGAGGTTATCTGATAAAGTAACGTATTTGTTACATATGAGGATACAAAATGTTACATACGAGGACACAAATTGAATCAAATTGAATGTGCAGCGGATGTCAACCAACAGCAAAAGCTCGTGGCCATTTATCATAGTGTACCGGTTTTAAAGTAAAAACGTTCAATAGTGGCCTGCAGTAAACAGAAAATGGTTTTAAGTAATTATTTTAAATAAATCATTATGACCTCCTTGAAAGAAGTAGGCCATTTTGGTCTGTATTTATTTCACGTCTAGGGCAATTTTCAAAAAGTCGCCAAAAGTCTTTCAAAATTTCTGTGGGCATTATTTGGTATGTGGTCTCTTAAGATTTGCTAATAAAAACTAACAAATAAGTTTCCAAATATTTTTATACACACATAAATATCACTTTTGGGGACAGTTTTAACACATGTTTGTCAAATTAACGTCTTCAAGATTTTTTTCAACTCAGAACCAAAACGATTGCTGTAAGTCAGTTTATGCATCTCCTTTCATATGACAGTAGAATAGTTTTGGTTCTGAATTTCCTTCTTGGCTATATTCCAAAAAGTGGAACAAGTTTACCCAAATCGCATTTACACGTCTTTTGCGGGTAGAAAATTTTAACTTATTAATGATTAAGCACAAGATTTCTGTTTGTTAACATAACAATGCATTGCATACAATCGTGTACGAAAAAATGTAGGTAAATATTTAAGATTAAAAAATCAATGGTTATGAATGAAACAAATCATGGAGAAAGTGGCCATACTCCTTTGTTGGAAACTTAGTCAACTATAAAGGAAAAGTTGTGTTTAATCCTACAGATTACAATTAATACGGCTAGATGATTAACGGTTTAATCAAATGCAAAAATTGAATCAGACTGAGATCAACAAACTATGTGTATTTTAATAAGAATCTTTAGTGAAAAGTTTGATGAATAGGCCTAAGTATATGAGATATCCATGACATTTAACTGTGAACTGTACATATATAAAATTTCAAACCACTATATTGATTTTCAATTACGTCTTTTGTTACATATGATACATTTAAAAAGGATTGCATAATAGGAATGTTTCAAGAATATGTAAAAGGAAGAAATATCTGTAATACCCCTTCAGTTTATCAGTTTATTAGAAGCTAGGGACATATTTTATAAAGTTTTCTGCAATTTGGAAAATCTCAGTATAAAGACCTATAACAAGAAATCAAAACTTCAAGTGTAAATATGTCTTATTTGGTTTAGGCTGGTTTTCTACGTTCTACTTCCAAAAAAAAAAATCCTCTTGATTCCAAAGCAGGAGAAAAAAATCCAACCGTTTCCATTACTATTAAGATATGACCCCCCTTCTTCCAACGAAATGAATGCTAGTATAGATTTTGAATTTTAACTTTTTATTATCGATTTGAATGCAATAAAAATAAATACAGTAAAAATTGACAAATTGCTATCCCTTTATGAGTTAATATATTTTAACTGCGACATCGATTTGTGTTGCCTTTTACCGAGTCCTTGTCTATTTCAACGTCAATAAAATATGTTAAATTTCTCTATAAAACGTTCCTCAGGCACTTTAAATCTAATGTTATCGTTTTAAAATGAAATATTTTCATTGAAGAGTGTTACTTATAAATATTCGAGGGGGTATAGAATACGACAGCATATTATTTGTTCAGGATTATCTAGAGTGAATTCGGCTTGTTACTATGATTATGTAATGAAGTCTCACGCAAAGATAATGAAGAATATTTATACCAAGGTGACACACATGCATTATCATCTGGTATTCTTCTTATAATGATTTTTTACCCAAAAATTTTATTATGTCCCTTAATATTGAAGAAACTGACAAAGGAGGAACAATTAAACTATATTTTAAATCCAGAATCAAAGGAACAAGTGCTCCTTTTTGAAACAGTCTGTTTCACTGAGGACAGGGGGCAAACATATTTCATAATTGTTTCTTACGTGTATCACATACCATGGATCAAGTCTCCTGTTGAAATATATAATAAGTGAACAATGCATCATGCCGTATCAACCCTCGACTAATATTAGCCATCAAGCCTTCGGCCCTCGGGTTGATATGTCATGTGATACGGATTCATTCTCTATATATCACACAATGTGGCCAGAGTCTTAAAATACCCCCCCCCCCCCTTTTTCCCTAATGATTTTCAAAACATTTAGATTTAACCAATTTCTACGGTATAACTGGTTTACTGGTTTCACGTTCAATGCATTTGGCTATACTACTGGAGAAGGAGAACCCGGAGAGAACCACAGACCACAGGAAAACTGGTAATCAGTCGCAACGCACCTCACCTCAGTGTTAACAGACTAGTGATCATTATAATAGTTACACGAACTATCTAGATCCCTAACCCACCACAGTATGAAACATATCAATTGGCATTCATTTAAATTAAACGACCATAAAATTAACAATTAACTCCTACGGTTAAATGGACATGTTGATAATTATTGAATAAAAGATAGATTTTAAATTACAAATACAATGCAGCCTGAGACCATAAATTGTTAATAAAAATAATTATATCCCAGCGTGTTTTTGTTCGATTTATAGTACCATGGTGCCCGATTTAAAACTCTTATTTATTCAAACAAATTTGTTGAATAACATTTTATTGATCGAACTTATCAGAAAGTAAACAAACCTGGAGTTTTAATTTGCAGTGTATACTCAATACTTTTTTACTCAATAATATAACAGAAAAACGACGATTCAGTAAAATCATAGGGTAAAATCTTTCATGTGAATTATTCAATCAGCAGCCATCCATGAAAACTATGAAGTTTGAAAATTTCTCTCATCTTATATATTTTTTTATTTCAAATTTCAAATGACTTTATTGTCATTAAACATAAAGTTTGTGACAAAAACAGATTAACAAATACACAATACTGAACATTACAAAAACTTCAAACAACAAGTAAAAAGTAACTAGTCCCCTGACCTCAGTTTCAGACTGTTTTAAAAAGGAACCGGTGTTTTTTACTTGCTGGGAGAACGCAATGGAAAAACTCAAAAATTGAAGTTTCTCATCTCTACATTAAAATCAATATACAATTTAATGTACTCAAATTTTTCTCCTCTACAGAAATTGTTTTTCAATTCTTATATTTTTTTTTTTTTTTTTTTTGGGGGGGGGGGCATATTAGATGGTGAAATAGTGAAACAAAGTTCTCTGAGAACAGCTATAGACATATTATACTAGAAATATATTTCACAGGAAGTTATTTTTTGCTTAAGAATGAAGATAAAAACATTTATCAAAAAAGAACAGTGGGGCTTTATACAAATATGCACTGCCTTTTCAAAGAAATTCCCATCTTTCTACAAAGCAGTACGTTTGATTCGGATGCCTGTTGCAAACACAAGCACTACAGTGTCAACCAGCAGCACAGATGAGTCTCTACGGTCTGTGTAAAGCCTCCTGAAATCAACACAAGGCATATTGTAGCAAGATATCAAGTGATGAGAGGGACACAAAATGGGGGTCTGGCATTCATTTTGTAGACTCCCCCCCCATTCCCAAAAGTAAGCATCACATTTTAAATATCGCATGGTAAAAATGACCTACCTGCCCAGTCTTCTTAAGAGTCCTATTGACCCCATCAAATTCAAAATAATTCCTAACGTGAATGTCTTTCTGGGAGTTGTATGGCGGTATCACTGGGCCAAGTTTCGGATTAGTTTTGGAGTAATCATTTGAAATACTACTGACTGCATTACTGTCCAGCACAAAGGTTCTTTCTCTTTCTACCAATTCTTCTGGTACCGGTGTTGATGGTGTCCGGTAGATTTTGTTGTGTCTTCCTTTCTCAGATTTTCCTGATTTTGTTTTTTGTTTTCCTTTCTTATCTTCTGCTTTTGTTTCCTTTTCTTCAGGCATGGCGAGTTAAACACAAAATAAATAAACGGACAATTAGTTTAAAAAGCGTTTAACTTTTCAGTTTAAAATGAAAGTTATGTTTTTCAAAAGATAAATTAATTGTTTCAGATCGAGTCGCTCGAATGGCGTTTCCGTTGCTAAGTTGGTTAACACACGGATAAAATAACGACTGTTAAAATAGTATAACCCTTTAACTGTCTTTAGTTCATATATATATTAAAATACAATGTCACTTGGAACGCGTATTGATATGTTAATTAAAAGGTAGATATGTTTACCGTTGTCGTGTTAGACTGGTCACGTGACGAAATTAATCGGAAAACATTCATTGAAATATTGATAATTGTCCAACAGCCTTTTTATGGCCTATTAAATGATTATCGAACTTCGAAAGAAATTGTGAATGTTAAGCATGTAAAAATGACAATGAAATGCGATTGATAAAGGTAATATTTAGCGATTGATCGGTTTATTTTCAGATAAATAATTCAGGATTAAAACAGAAACGGCCTTTGAAATGCCAGAATCAATTAAATTTGCAATAGGATGTAACTATAAGGATTATGCCTAATTAAGTTATTGAATATGTATAAATACCTCTGTCAGGTCTGGAGTAATGTCTATAACATTACATACATATAATAATTACATAAATTTAGCGAACACTAATATAATAATGTTTAGTCGCCTGGATTAAAGTGCCACATCATGCAATTGATTTTAGTTTATATAAATCTTGTTAAGCATATGCCTCTAAGTACGGACAATTGTTCCTCGCATTTGAGAAAAAAATTACCAACTACATCGGCTGCTAGGGAAACAAAGGAGATTCCCGAGACTAGAAGCAACATTTTCAAACGTTGAACAAGAGAAAAACTCAGATATTACACCATCCTCTCAAGTCAGGGTTTTGTATCCACGTTCGTTCCTACAAACGAACGTGGATACAAAACCCTGACTTGGCAGGATGACATTACACGTGCATGCACTTTTCTCATTCAGCATTACATCTTAAATTATTTTAGGTGTCACAAAAAATAGGGACTGTAGAAAAGAGGGGGGTGATTTTTCTTTGGGTTGGTGTAGTTTCTGGAGATTGCATGATACACGGCCACTTATCTTTCTCATTCATAACAATTGGTATTGCTTAATTTTTACAATATCTGAATAATTTTGGCTTCCTATTTTGGTATTTTTGGTTATGAGTACTTCTTGTTTAAAATAATTTTGGTTTTTGGTCTTCCAAATGTTTCGGTTTTAATGCTGCTGATGAGAGGTAAGTCATATACAGCATAGTATAAATTTACTATATCTAATATTAGTATCTTTGGATTGTTATTTATTTCAAAATTTGGGGAATGACGTTTGATGAAATAGTTTCCCCGTTGATGTGTGTGTATTACAGAATTTAGATACACAAAAATTTCTTCCAATCAAATACATGTATTAACTATGAAAGAGATTGAAAATTAGTTAGAGCGGATTTCGTAGCTTCATTTATATGTCATATTAACTAGAATTAAACAAACACATCACGGAAATAATATTACATTCCTGGATTTTTAAAATAAAACAATATGAATACTGAACATTACCTTTTGTTATGCAGAAGAGAGGTGATAAGTTTTTAGCTATGCAGATTGAAATATTTTATGATGTGACCATTATTTACTTGTCATTACTTGTCGGTATATTAAGTTTATATGGGATTTAAGTTGTCATGGCAATAAATATTTCAATTTAAATTATTTTCTATAACGTTATATCCCAAGTGTTTGTTTATTATGCACCGACCGGTTCAAATTTAAATTCTACAATAATTTAATAAACTGTTGACCGATTTTGTGTGCATCATATTTCCAAAACTCTCTAGCGTAAAACACAAAAGAGCACAGGTTATTACGCTGAAAGCACGCTAAGTGAAAATTTAATCCGATTAAAATGATACATGTATAAAACATCGTAAAATTTTCGGTTCGTTCCGGTAGGATTAAGCTGTAGGATAATGTTAGGTCTTTCAAAATTGATTTAAATTCGTTGTGGGAGAGTTCATTTTTTTTGGTTGTCAGTATACAGTATATCTTCCGAATGAACTGAATACTTGTTTTTTTTTTTTGCATCTTTGATTTGTCCTGGGTACTGGTCGCTAATGGATTAGTATGCCATTGCTGATTTTTTTTTCTGTTATTGTTTTTAAAAAAAATCTACCCCAAAATATTAATGATAATAATCATAATATTCATTTGCCATTTTAAACTTCCAGTCCACAGTTCGTGTCATGAAATGAATAACAAATCGTCAAAAGAATACCGAAGCGACAAAACAGCGGGAAAAGTCCGTTAATTCGAAATCCAAAGATAACACAAACTCATAAGAATTGAACAAAACAAACAATGCCACACGAATATATAGGAGTTAATAAACTAAACAGAATTAGAACAATACAACACGGAAAATACACCACTAGTAATGTGAACTCCCACTATAAACCACAGACAACACAGAAACTAAAGCAATAGCAAAGTGGACTCCCACTAAAAACCAGAGGAAACACAGAAACTAAAGCTCTAGCAAAGTGAACTCCCACTAAAACCACAAACAACACAGAAACTAAAGTAATAGCATTGTGAACTCCCACTAAAAAAACACAGAAAACACAGAAACTCACGGTCTAGCAAAGTGAACTCCGACTAAAAACACAGACAGCACAGAAAATAAAGCTCCAGCAATGTGAACTCACACTAAAAACCACAAACAACACAGAAACTAAAGCTCTAGGAAAGTGAACTCCCACTAAAAATAAACACAGGCAACACAGAAACTAAAGCAATAGCAAATTGGACTCCCCCTAAAAACCACAGAAAACACAGAAACTAAAGATCTAGGAAAGTGAGCTCCCACTAAAAATAAACACAGGCAACACAGAAACTAAAGCAATAGCAAATTGGACTCCCACTAAAAACCACAGAAAACACAGAAACTAAAGCTCTAGCAAAGTGAACTCCCACTAAAAACCACAGACAGCACAGAAACTAAAGCTCTGGCAGTGTGAACTCCCACTAAAAACCACAGACAGCACAGACAGTTAAGCTCTAGCAAACTGCCAAAGTGAACTCCCACTAAAAAAACACAGGTAACACAGAAACTACAGCACTAGCAAACTGCCAAAGTGAACTCCCACTAAAAAACACAGGAGGAAAGTAAAAGAAAATTACAGTAATAAATTTCAACACTCGAGAAAGCAGAAGTAACACACTGAAGAGACTCTTGCCCTTAGTTATAGCGACTTTTTAATGAAGAGACCAATTGTTTTTACTCAAGAAAAAGATGAAGGACTTAAAATTTCTCAATATATATCTTGCATGATAATTTACAAAACCCGACGTTGTGCTATTTATAATTTATTTTTAAATTTTCATTTATTTTACAGCACGAAAAGAAGAGTATTTCATCACCTATGGAAGAAAGTACAACTCAAATCCTGTTATCTCGTAGTATATTCTCATATATATTCCTTTTCAACTTGCAGATAGTGATCATTATTCTTTATTTGGAAAAATAAACGTCATATTACAAATTTGAGTATTATAGACTTTATACAATTATAGGTATTTATTCTGTTAATTATCACAGTAATAGCTATTTAAGTCTAATTATCCGAAATCTGATATTTCTAACATTCTCTTTATATTTGCAGCCTGTAAACGGTGTTGATATCAAGCTTTAACTTCTGAATCCCGGGAAGGGTGGGGGGTGCCTTGTCAATGGTTGACAGGTGGGTTCTTCCAGCACATTTGAACCCCGACCCCTTTCCAGACAGTTTGACCATGTTACATACCCCATTACAGACAAGCTGTGTCAAAAATAATACCACTTTTCTGGTATGTGAACATAAAAAGGATACCCCTTAATTAATAATAGTAAAAGCAATATTTCGTTCAAAATAAACTACTAGTATGTATTTAAATTTACTTCACCTTAAAATGATTAGATAACAAAATATATCATTTTCAACTTGAATGCCAAACTCCATTATTGAATAACAATTGCAAGAAGGAGAAAAAGAAAAAGATAGACATCTTTTATCACATGAGGGAATAAAAAGACAAAAAAAAAAAAAAAAAGAACAGATGCAGCTTTTATCTTGTTAATTGACAATAATACAGTAATAGCATCATTGATAAGAAGCTGAACTGTCAACAGATCAATGGGTACTCATAGGATTTATCTTCATGTCAATGCATTAAAGTTGTTACAAGTGATTTTCTATAGGTCAATCCTGCTGAGGTTGTTTCCTTCAAATTATAACCCTGTTCCAGATGTTCCTGAAATATAATCCCATACCAGATAGTCATATACATTACCCCTTTGTAGAAAAGAGAAAAAGTATACCCCTTAACAGTCGTTTTGCGAAAAAATCAACCCCCTTTTGTCAGAACATACCTAGCACCTCATATATAGTAAATGCCCCCCTCCCCCCACCCTGTGGTCCTAAATATACCGTGGATAATGATAAATAAATAAAATGTAGGTTAATTAATCCAAGGCCATGTACTTGCCCTTACCTCCATAAATCAAATGGTTGCCCCCTATTAGAAAGACTAAAGCTATACCTAGATATAAATGTATGTTTTTGGGAATTTTGGGTGCACTTTGGTACTCTTGATTTATAATGCTTATTTTTCTGCATTTGGCACGAGAAGAACTTTTATGTTCTTGTGGATCGTCCCTTGGTGCCTTTTAAAGTTGAATGAACATTAACGTAAATTTACCCATGTGATGTAATGAATATGTTTGTGTTATACGTGTACTTAAAGTTACTTGTGATTTCATGTAATAATCAATTTGTTTATACACTTTTCTATTTTAAAACATGCCCCTTGTGGACTCTTTGATTTGGTGAATAAATCTATCTATCTATATACAGAAGGTATTTGCGTTATTCTAATCTCCGCATATACCACTAGTCCATAGAGGGTCAGACTATATCCGACACTGATACGCGCCGAACGCAGGTAAACATATGTATGCATATAGGCTCTTACAGGAAAATTCATCCACATGTCTTAAGTTTAAAACACTGGATCAATTGGAATCAAACTTGGCAACAACAGCATAGGTGGTCCTATTTATGAATTACAATCAAGAAGATACCCTTTAACCAAAGAAGACGAATGCCAACGCCAAATTTAACTTACATGGAAGCTTATATGATAATTCGCTTAAACCTCTTCCGCTGTAAAATCACAGTGCCAGTTCAAAACACAAATTTCGTTGTAATCCTCCACGTGAATTGTGACTTCCTACGGTTACCTGTGCGAGGCAAGAATACCCGTCATAGTCCAATTAGCTTAATACATGACGACAAATGACGATATGAACACAGGCTTCAGACTTTTTTTATTTAGGGTTACCATCGGATCCTTAATTACCAGGTTAAGCCTCATTCAAAAAAGTTTTTTTGACTGTTTTATTGCAGCCGTTTGGTAATATATTTTTCTTGGATACAATCTTGTAAACTTGTTCTCGTTAGATAAAAGTCCTTTCCCCAACGAAAATAAACCGAAATGTCTGCTTGAATTATGCAAATATTTACCATAAAATCCTATACCAGCATCTGCTTGAACTACATGTAAATTTACATCTTTGATAAGGATACAGGATATATAAGAATTGTTGGGTAAAATTGAGTTGTCTTTCTTCGAATATATGTTTTCATTTCGTGTTTAAGATTGTAAATTAAAATAAAACAATATAATAAACGGGATTTGACACATGTTATCACTCTATTATGACTTCGACTACCCCTAAGTGTCAGTATAGTTTAGACTAGGGATCAAATGTACCGGTTAAACGGGATTGACTATGTTGGACCACACGACAGGCGCACACAGCAGGAACTGCTTATCTCCCTTGGGGTTAATTTCTCCTGTTTTATGTAGGAGTTCGTGCTGCCCGTATGTTTTAGCCTTTGTTGTAATTATGAATGAGACGACAACGATCCACAAAAATTTTTAAAAATATTATATTGTTTTGCGTCTTAGGCTACAACGGACCGAGTCCAAAGATATTCCTGATTGAAAATAATCGTTCTTTTTTTTTATTACACGTAAGTTTGACAGTTAATTTCTTTGAAGACAGATTTTTCACGGATAAATTGAAAGTTTTTCTCATGTAATAGTCTAAAATTGAAAGAAAAAAACACTAACTTTGAAGAAGTTCCAATTTAGATTTTAAATTCATAGATATCAGAGCGTTAAATACTTAGCAATTGTAGGTTAATTATTCACCTATAAATACAAAATATTAGGGACGTCAATAGAACTACTTGTACCATTATATGGAACTAAACAATAGGTTTGTTACTTTCGCTAAAAGTTTGAAATATTAAGAATCATTAATATCATCAACAATCAATACTTAAAGCGTAGGTATTAGACCGCATCTTGTTTGATACTCATTCAGATATCTCTATTGATGACCGATGTCGAATTAATGGCCTTTATTTACTTTAGTGGTCCCACTCTATATAGGGTCTATCATACACTAACCCTAAACCTAAACCGTAGCCTAATCCTAACGCTTCCATAACCTAACTCTAACCCTAACCTTAACCCTACACCATAACCCTACACCCTAACCCTAACCCATAACCATAACCATAACTCTAACTCTAACTCTAACCCTAAACTCTAAACCCTAACCCTAAACACAAGGCACTCTTAAAGTAATGAAGGTCGATTTTGCGGAACAACGGGGAGTCCCCGAGGTTCACACTTATATATCTGCTTTTAGTTTCTGGTATGGGGACGCCCCAAGATTCACACTTTTATCTGCTTTTAGTTTCTGGTATGGGGACTCCCCAAGGTTCACACTTATTTCTGGTATCACATTATTATCCATGCTTTTGCTATCCCCTTTATGTATAAATTTATGCTATATATAGAATAGAGAATGTGTCATAGAGACAACAACCCGACCAAAGGTCAGAAAACAGCTCAATGGTATCAATGGGTCTTCAACGCAGCGAGAAAATCATGCACCCTTAATCGGGTTTCAGCTGGCCCATAAACAATAATAAATACTAGTTCAGCAAAAGGACGGCACACAAAACTCCGAAACATACAAATGAACCAAAACTTAAAAAACACACATGACTAACAAAGGATAGAGGCTATATGAATATTCGACGGATAATGCTTTGGTTGGGATCCCCTCAAATACATGACTTCAGGCCAATTTTCTTGTTTTTCCCGATATTTTGCGCTTAAGTCCTATAGGATAAAAATAGTATACGTTTACGTAGATTGTCGGAAAACTTAAAGTTTATTTAACACTCGCCTTGAAACGGCGACAAATGCTCGATAAAATTTGAATTTATACTCGATTCCAAGGCCAATGGTCTTACAATAAAATTTTTTTATCTCTTCCGATAAAATATATATGTATATAAAGTCATATTTCGCTTTTGTTTTATAGGTCGCCAAAACAGAAGGTTGATAGACTTACTTTTTGCAATTTCTTTTTCTTCCTGAACTGGTCTGGAAGTTTTTTCCGAGATTTTGTTTCCTCTCTTCGAATTCATGAAATTTAAGGGAATACAATACGGTAGTAAGGGCCAGTAAATATACATTGTGAAGTCATAGTAGCAGGTGGAGGTAATAACGTTGCCAAGATATACACATTGTGACGTCATAGTATCTCTCAACAAAAGCCCTTAAAACATCCTAAAATTTTAGGTTTTCTCAAATATCTCTGTAATAAGCATGTGGACCCAAACCCTTTTCTTTTGCAAACAGAAGTTCAAAATAATCAGACCAAAATTCAAAGAAAAAATGAGTAGATCTGAAGTTACCAAATGATCATCAATATTTCTTGTTTAACCAAAATGTGCATAATTTTCTATTATATCGATCTTTGCCACCCATTATTTATCAGAGAACGATGCCTATGTAGCTTGAAATATTTTACAAAAGACTAGGCGAAGTTATTATTTTTTTTCGTTAAAAAGGGAGACAATCTTTTGTGAAACTATTGATGAATGGAAAATTAAAGGTTTTGGCTCAAATATATCAAAATCAGTGTAAAGTATCTTAAAAACTAAGTCGTGAAGTTATAATTTTCTTTGCGTGTATAAAAAGTATATATACAAGTTGACGATATAGTAAAATGTCAGCAAAAATCATTAGAGGAATTTCTTTAAGTGTTTTTTTTAAACAAGCATCTGAACCCCTCTTTTTTCTTTAAAAACAAAATTTCATTATTTCAAGACTATCATACTAAAATGTAAAGAAGTTTGCTATAGGATTTTTTTCTACATGTATCTAAAGTAACCAACAATCAATATTCTTTATTTGGTCAAAATTTGCATAATTTCCTGATGTGTTTATAAATTCTTTGATACATGTACACACATTTTGATGCACAAGACCGATTTACACAATCACCAGTTGTACTCAATGCCTAAAATGTGAAAACAAAAAACAATAATCCAAAAACTTTGAAGGGCAAAAATTTTTAAAATGCCGAAATATGACGGAAAGTGTGAAGCCAAAACCATCCAACAAATATTTTTTCCGAAGTAATATTGGCTACGAAAGATTGAAAATTAGTTCAGAGCGAATTTTGCAGCTATACTTGTATTTAATTAACTAGAACTAAACAAACACACTATGGAAATAATATTACAGCGAATTACATTCTTGGATTCTTGAAATAAAACAGAGTAATGAGAATATATAACAATAAGTTACATTATCCATTGTTATGCACAAGCAGGCTTGTCTAAGGACAGAGCTATTCTCGAAATAAATTCTCAGTTGGTTTTCATAAAATTTAAAATTTAAAGTATGAATTTCGGGCTAGTATCGAAATGCTAGCAACTGAGCAGGTGATGCCCTTGGGGACTCTGAGTCCACCAGCAGAGGTTTCACTAGTCATAATCAATTTCTCGTTCTCAGTGATTAATGCCTATGTAATAGTCTTGAAATATGGAAAAAATAAGAGTTTTGGGTCCAAATATATCAAATTAAGCGTCGGAAAATCATGAAGGTACGGTTTTATTTGCTTATTTGAAAAGAACATTTGATTTTTTCCTCAAAAGCTAAGTATTGTATTCCCTTAATACTTTAAAATGATTGCCGTTAAGCTGGAAATTGGTAAATTCCAAAACTGAAATTGATACAATCCTCGCGCAATTTTGGTTCCGGAAACGACGGTCATTTATATAAATAATTTCACCCCAACTGGTATAAAATGTGATTAGAAGTTATTTAGAGTTATTGATGAACTTACGGAAAATGGGAATGGGACAAAAAGTTCCAAAAAATTTAAAGTTATCCGACCAAAGCTTTAATTATAAGGACGTTCTACGTTAGAGGAATCTTGGATGTCCATCCCTTTGAAATTCCATTTAAAGGTTCAGTTGACTGCTTTAAAGTAAACTTTGGTGTTGTTATTACGGAGATGGCTGTCGTTATCATAGAAACGGGACATGAAATTTCAAAATTAGAGAATTTGTGTAAAATTTAGGAGGAAAACGTAAAAAAGCATTCATTTGGTTAACACAGTCGGATTTTGACGACGTCTGACTTGTTACAGTCTTCATTTCCAATGATATATTTTCTTATATAAATTAAACCTTTACAGTTAAGACAACATGAAAACGAAGAAAATGTTCGCCTAGATTCAGCTTCTTCTGTATTGTAATATTGATAACTTTAGTAAATCGAAAAGCCATCGTAAAGAAAAATTTTCAAAGTACGTTCAACTTTAACGCAATTTGAAAAATATTTTCATAGCGCGTCAAATTCTTTTTACCAATTTAACGCAATTTGATAAGGATTTTTTTATTTTAAAGTGCGCTAAACAGAAGCATCTTGACGCACAAATAAGATAATGTATATTATGAACGCAAAGTGGCCTCGATTTTAACGCTATTTGAAGCAATTATTTAAATCGGATTTAATTGGCCTCGAAACAAATAACGTGTTAGTGAAAATTCATATGCGTATGAAAAATGAATTCACGTTAGTCCAATTTGAATTTGATTAACATGAAACTTCAGACAAGAGAATACCCCAACCCCAAAATAAAAAATTTGATAAACGAATAATAAACTAAGAAGCTGTCTAAAAACCGGATTTTCCTTTGTCATTGTTTGGAGTCAAGCTCGACGCCAGCCTTTTAACTGCATGGATTTTCTTTCAAAAGTGTTTGTAGTCAAGCTCGACCACAAGTCGCACATAGCCAAATTTTAACGGGATTTTCTTTCATCGCTGTTTGGAGTCAAGCTCGACCGCCAGTCGTACATAGCCAAACTTTAACTGTATTTTCATTCGTCACTGTTTGGAGTCAAGCTCGACTGCCAACCGTACATCGCCAAACTTTATTTGAATTTTCTTTCATCACTGTTTGGATTCAAGCCCGACCGCCAGCCGTACATCGCAAAACTTTAACTAGATTCTCCGTCAACACTGTTTGGAATCAAGCACGACCACCAGCCGTACATCGCCAAACTTTAACTGGATTTTCCTACATGACTGTGTGATCAAGCTCGACCGCCAGCCCTACATCGCCAAACTTTAATTGGATTTTCCTACATCACTGTGTGATCTAGCTCGACTGCCAACCGTACATCGCCAAACTTTATTTGAATTTTCTTTCATCACTGTTTGGATTCAAGCCCGACCGCCAGCCGTACATCGCAAAACTTTAACTAGATTTTCCGTCAACACTGTTTGGAATCAAGCTCGACCACCAGCCGTACATCGCCAAACTTTAACTGGATTTTCCTACATGACTGTGTGATCAAGCTCGACCGCCAGCCCTACATCGCCAAACTTTAACTGGATTTTCCTACATCACAGTGTGATCAAGCTCGACCACCAGCCGTACATCGACAAACTTTAACTGGATTTTCCTACATCACTGTGTGATCAAGCTCGACCACCATACGTACAAAGCTTTGACAGATTTTCATTCATCTTTCATCACTGTGTGGAGTCAAGATCAGGCGACTGTCGTACATCGCCAAAAGTTAACCGGAGTTGGTTTTTTTGTGGTTTTAAAATCCGGTTAAAAATGTGTTTTTGAGGTCTTGGTCACAAGCTTGCTTAATGAGGAGGATAATCTACAGAGTTTCGTTTGTTCCCCAAAAATGGCGATATTTGAGTCAATATCTACAGAAAATCCTTGGAAAACCCATGTTATTACATAATTTCAACCCGTCGTAACTTATTTCTTCGACAAATAAGATGAAAGAGAAGCTTAATTAACATTTCTGCAAGAAGATCCGGATGTACGATGCAGAATGTTGATTACCGGTCTAATGATCCATGAACAGTCTACAGCGCATTTTATGCACTTTTAAAGTACTTTTACAAATAAATATATTAATGTAATTTACCAGCCAACCATTGGATTGATAATATCAGGATGTATACCGATGCATGAAATGAAAAAATATATGTTGGAAAGTGAAACGTAAAAATTTGAGTCTTGTTGATTTTGTGGCATACTGTTTGAGAGATCTTTGGCAGGTCGGAATTGAGAATAACGCTTCCGGACAATTTGGTAAGATTTACATTTTTTAAATGGAACTGTATAGTTCAGAAAGATACGTTGATCAACTTTTTTCTTTTTTTCATATTTTTCAGTGACTGTTCCTTGCCTTCATGATACTATGCATGTAAGGGTCCGGGGGGGGGGGGGGGGGGGCGGTTCAACTCCACCATTGTTCAGTGCCTGTACCAAGTCTCTGTTATGGTTATGTTTGTGATCGTTTGTGTTATTTTTTCGTCTGGGTTTCTGTCTGTTGGGTTGCGTTCATTGATTGGCATATTAATTGTTGACCTTTCCTGTTATCCATTTTGTTTGTTTATATACTCTTATCCTATCTTAATTGGAAATAAACATATCTTATCTTATCTCATCTTATCTTATATTAGCACTAGAGTAATGTTTCATCCTCCCAATTCAGGGCTTTGTATTCACGTTCGTTCCTACAAACCCCTGACATCACACATTCATATTTTGCGGGTCAACCATATCGTCGCTTGGTGTGTGACCTAAAAAATTCCACCTCCGACGCAAATGGACTCTATTTTGACCTCGAGAAGAACCATTGAAAATTGTTCACGTCCGACCCGCAAAATATGAATGTGTGATGTCAGGGGTTTGTAGGAACGAACGTGGATACTGACTTGGGAGGATGGTAATGTTTATTCCTCCATCTTTTTAAGGTTATTTCCCTCGTTCTCCGCTTCATTGCAATGTTTTTCTTTTACAGATTTGTCGGGATATTCAATAAAAATAAAAATTAATAGAACTACTTTATGTAGATTGCATTTTGTGTAACTTTACTACACCCTATCCCACTAACCCCTTGCCTATTCCATGTGGAACACTGCCATTTACATTCAACCAATAGGAAACAAACAAGTTATTCCACATATTTAAATTCAATTATTAATGCATAAATGCAGACATTTGGAAAAATATGTATTCCCGGATGCAATTTTGTTGACTTTTAATGCAACTATTTAAAAGACAAATTTAATGAGGCATACCCGAATTAAGTATAAATATTTCATCTATGAACTGCCATCCGATGAATTTTATTGCAAAATGAGAATTTCTTTTTGCCCACGACATTGCTTTATTGTTTTTTATTTCCTTAATCTGTGATATTATTTTTTCTCCTAATATATAACTACATTCTCTCGGGAGAGGAGAACAATGTATTTTCAGTTAGGAATTTCGGAAATAGAAGTTTGAAAATGTGTAGATATGATAATTATGGACTTTTGTTGCAGAATTTAAACAAGAATAAGAAAGACCCATAAACAAAGGAAGAGCAATAGTCAAAGTAAGGAATATATGAATGCTGCAGTAGGTGCTATAAAAAAACCCAGCAAATAGTAATATAGCACAACTGTTCCAACAGGACGGATAACCGCTGAAGCGTAACTGTTCCTGGAACGATTGTCAGTGTAGCTCCAGAGATATGCGGATTCAAAGAATATATCGCTCGATGAGAAATTGTTCCGTAAAGATTTGTAAGCAGGAAATATGAGTATGTCGCGGTTGGTGAGAAATACCCATGAAACTTGTTCAGATGGAAAAAAAGAAAAATATATAAACAGCTGTTGATGGGGAGCTGTTCCTAATATGGTGGTCAGTGCAGCGGTAGATATAAAATATTCTGCCGTCTCCCTGACTTCCTGTTAGCAACAGTTATTTTCTTCAAATGATTGATCCGGTTCCCTGACCTCCAGTTAAAATCAGTGTTTTTCTTGAAGATATCGAGCCGTCTCCCTTACTTCCTGTTATATAGCAACAGTGGTTTTCTTAATTATTCGAGCCGTCTCCCCGATTTCCTTTTAGCAACAGTGGTTTTCTAAAGTTTTCGAGCAATCTCCCCGACTTCCTGACAGTGGCTTTCTTAAGTATTCGAACCGTCTCCCCGACTTCCTGTTTGCAACAGTGATTTTCTTCGAGTCATCGAGCCGCCTGCCTCACTTTCTGTTAGCAACGAGGTATGGAGCCGTCTGTCTGACTTTTTGTTAGCAACAGAGATTTTCAGCATGTGATTGAGCCGCCTGCCTCACTTCCTGTTAGCAACAAGCTATGGAGCAGTCTGTCTGACTTTCTGTTAGCAACAGAGATTTTCAGCACGTGATCGAGCGACCTGTTTAACCTATTGTCATTCCTCAAGGCATCGACAAAAGTTGGTATGGTCAGACAAGTGAACTATATCTGGATTATGAACACTAGGCTCAGTATATTTTGAATAATTGTCTTGGATCCGTTTTTTTTTTACAGAGGAGATATAATGAAAATTCATTATTAAATTAATGGACGATTTCCCTAACTTAAATTATCTGGCTCCAAATATATCTTACGACTACAGTTAGTCGTGTGATCTGATTTTCGGTCTTCAGTGTCTTTGTTTCAAATTGACGTCATGGAACCAGTCTCTAGTCGTAACATAAGGGTTTTGGTTTTACATTTTTTAAAGATAATTTTGAATTTGAAAATGTTTTGCGTTAATGCATCGGATTTGTATCACTGCTGATGAGACACAATTTGTTGATATATGTACATAGAATTCTTGTTAATATTTATTGAGGAAAATTTTTGAGAAAAGAATACCGAAAACAATTAGAATATGCATTATATGTCATTTTTACGCCAATTTGGAAAAAATAAGCGCAAATAAATATATTCCTAGTGTATTCAGAAATTCTAAATAATTTAGGAACCATTCCGGTAACTAAACAAGAGACTTCGATTTCCGCAGGCTTCCAGTGAAATCCTATGACAAATAATGTTGTATTTAAATACATTTGTTAATTGCAGTTTTTAATGCAACATCATCACGTAATATCTCTTTTAAAAAAATATTTTCTAATTAAGAAAATAAATAAAAAAAGAAGCAGAACCAATTATTGGTTCATGCAGGCGTTTCTATAATAAGGCGTTCTATAAATTTCTTACTTTATAGACCGAGTTTATAGAACGTATGACGTTTATTCAAGAAAGACAAAGATACTTCAAATTATAATTTTAATTACAAAAATATAATTAAAACACTCTGAAATGCGACCAGCGCAAATCGACCAATAAGGAAGAACAAATAAAACTCTCTGGCCTCAGGCAACTTAAAAAAAAGACTCAATCTAATCTTATTCTCGGTGTCAACCCTAAAGACTATTGGCAATTTTACAAAAATCACTATTAAAGTCAGATAGAAAAACAACATTTTCACACCAGCCCAGTTTCAACAATCTGCACATATTTACAATTTAAAATAGTGAACAAAAAATACATTGAAAAGATTTTTTTTTAAATATCTGAGAATAACTTGTGTTTCATTTGATCTTCCGATATATTTATATATATGTTTCTTGTTGATAAAATAAATATATTATATACAAATGCTGAACAATAAATAAATAAATAATATCAATATTTTTAAAGCTGATAATAAAATGTTATAATACATAAATCACAAATTTTGAACCTCTTCAAAACTATACAATTACAAAAATCGGAACTCTACTTAACGTTTATATGCACATTCGGAAATGGTTTTTTTATCGAAAAATTCACACCACATACCATCTAATATCTACAGTAATCTCCCTGAGGTCTGTGTATGCGACCAGCGCATACTCTTTGCATATGTGTATTTGAATTTCAAATTTTAAACATGAATTTTCTGAAATATAAACAAGTATTTCTGGTTTCAAATGCGCGCGAGTCTTTGAACAAAGCCTATGTACAAAACAAATGTACACGTGTTGTCTGTATCATGTATATGAACATTGAAAAAAAATGGTCTTCAAGAAAATGAAATGGAAATATGATAAATAAATCTCTGTCATCTAGAAAAATACAAAGTGCGAAAAAGGCATATAAAAGCGAAAAAAGTATATAATTTGATTTGCCTGAAAATGGAAGATTTCCAATATCCAGCTCTCCGAAAAATAAAAGTTATTTTCCTCTTCCAGTATGAATCCTTTGTTAAATCACAACACCAAGATTGTCATTAGCTTTGATTTTGGTATAGAATATTTCAGCCCATCGTCGAAAACCACCTTTCTGAAACAGCACGTCCCCTCTCTAGAGGGAGTATAGCGATAGCAAATCCGCCTTGACTTATCGACGATAGAGCCAGGCCCCAACTGTTTTTCAGCACAAGAACTTGATAAACATTCATGTTAACGCCATTTGAACAATCGAAATATTTTCACATCCTGTGTGTGACGATCGCCTCAAGTCCATGGGGCTGGGCTCAGCAAGCCGAACTATTATCTCTTTTTTTATGCTCGTCTGATTTCATCATGGAGATGCATTTCCCATAAAGACATATCCGGTTCCTTGTCACCTATTAAAAATGACATGAATTAGAAAACAATCTTCAATTTGTCAAATGATGAGAATTTTTAGGCTTACCTCCATGTTAATTGATGCAAAATATAATTTATATCTGTCTTCCCCCATGTATTACATTATTATACATTAAGATACAATCGCTGAAAATACAGTATTCTGGACTGGAAAGGGGTTAAACATCGACCCTTCTCCTATACTTAAACAATTGTGTTATTAGTGTTGCTGTGTACTGTATACAGTTTGCTTTGTGAATTAAGGTAAGAACATCTGAATATGAAAATAGAATTTGTGAATGACCTTGATCTATTTTAAGGGATTATTTTTATTTTATGTAAAAGGTTTTAAAATGATTTAATTTTGGTGTATGTTTATAAATAAATTGATTTATTGTTTTCCTTTCAGTTCTGATAATATGTGATTTTATGGAAACTGTATAAATGTAGGAAATATTCACACCAGAACCAGAAAAATATTCTTACAATATACATATGATGATGCTCCCTCTTCTATACCAAACGGGGAACCAGGATGTCGCATATAATCTGGGAACAGTCTAGGAAGGAAAACTCCAGCAAACGGGTTTTCAGATGATCTATGAGAGAGAAAAAAAACATTTATTTCTTATTATGTCCCGAGTAAAAAAATGATGAAATTCTAGCTATTGAATATGAACTATATATCTTCTTTAAACTACGTATGGCCGGTCCGGATTAAAAAAATTTGATGAAATTCTAGCTATTGACTATGAACTATCTTGTTTTAACTACGTCTTGCATCAAAGAGAATAAAATGTCTAAAATCCACAATTGAAAAAAAATTTAATAAAATAAATTAATTTAATAAAATAAAAAAAAATCATAAAAATCTATGACGAAAATAATAATAATAAAAAAAAATCCTATCAAACTTAAACTTTCAATGAAAATACTCTTTTTTTTTGGTAATTCATTTTAAAAATTGTGTTATTTTTAACGAACTGTTCAAAATTTCATAAATTTTAAATATATCCAATGGCATTATCTCATGTTATGTTATAGGGGACAGGACATTTAAAGCTTGGATGAATTTCATATTTAATATATTTACAAATAAATATGTTTATAAATAAGATTCAACAAAATATTCAAGCCATTTAGTCTCAAAACCTCTTAGTCTAATGAAGGATCATAATTTAATCAAACTGATACTAGAAATCTTATACGTTTGACCCTAGAAACAAGAGAAGACAATTTATTACCTCCCTTGGTAAACTTAGTTTAAAGGACAAATATGTATGGGACTTGAAATAAAAGGGAGATAATTAATTAATGTTGTTATAGGACAAAGTTCTTGTTCTCAAAGGATCTAACATATACAGGTACCCATTTGTTGTTTTTTTTTCAGGGGGAGAGGAATTTAAAAAAGGCAGGATCTAAGATTTGGTGAAATTACTGCAGGAATATGGTTAAAAAACGGCATTAGAAATAGTGTAATCTTTAAAGGTTAGGCGCTCTTGTGTCAAAAACCTTATCTCATGGAAGGCATGAAAAAAATTCTAGGATTCAAGTTGAACGTATTACACCCTCCGTTAAATAAAATGGTTGCTCCCAAATAACAATATTGCACTCACGATGTGGAGAGTGATTCTTCTTCCTTTTCCAATGTCCATTTTTTCCGTCTTGCACAAAGAAAGTAACAACAGCAGCCTATTATCAAGGTTAATAGAATGGCCCCTACTATTGCCGCCGGAACTACTATTTTTAGCAAATCATCTGATGTTGGAGATACTCTTGTTTGGCAGACACTTCCAGCGAAATCTGCGGTACATCTGTTGATGAAAGAATCATACATATTACACTGTATTTACATGATAAAGTATCATTTTTCTATTTTTAAAGGTGTTGTAAAACCTTTGAAAGGAAGTTTTTTTTATGGTTGTCAAAACATTTTACAGTTGCTTAAATATTCAATTTAACTTATTATGTTCTCGATTTAACTTTATCAGGGAGGTATACAGGGGCGTTTCCAGGATATTTAAAAGGGGGGGGGGGGGTAAAATAAAACTTTCGCGGAGCGGAGCGAGGTGAAACATTTTTTGGACTTTTTTTTGGCTAAAAAACATAAAATAATTGTGAAATGCACTAATGTAACGGTTCCTGACTTGGAGCATGTATATTTTATAGTTAAAGTGTCAGGGTTTGATATTTTTTATGCCGAATTCTCTCCATTAATTGTCTATGGTATATTAAAATGATTGGATGGATCTTAACATCAGTAGACCAATAACGAGAAATTCCAAATTCTAGGGTATAAGGCGTTACTTAACATCAGAGTATGTGTTTAATTAATGAATATGATAAATTGCCATATTCAATACAATATAAGCAGATTACGATAGTTTTTTTTACGCCATCATCTGGACCCGCCCCTGGTATATTTATTTATGTCTTGCTTCCTAATAAAATGAACCCAACAGTAAGTTTTTAATTGAAAATAAATTTGTCTATAATTAAAAGAAATAATATAATATACCTGCACTCTGGATCCCCATTAGAATTCACGTAGCATACGCCACTATTCTGACAAGTCTGCTCGTAATCATAAATAAAACAGGCATCATCTAAGGGAACTGTAAAGTAAATACATAAAATGTTGAAGTAATTGTCGAGACACTTAAGGAATGTTTCTAATTTTTGAACAGGTTATACGATATAACCTGGTTTGGTAAACCACAAAGCGGTATATGAATGCCCTAAACTGACCCAAACCAGGTTATTTAAGTACAACCTGTTAAAAAATCGGAAACATTCATTATAATTTAATTTCCAATCAGAAGTACAATAATTCATGGATTCAGGCATAAATAATGACATGGGACTATTTGAATTTACAATTGGCGGATTAATCCGTTGGTGATGTCACAAGACCAAACCAGGTTATACATTATAACCAATGTTCCTCTTTGCTGTTCAGCCAATCAAATTGCAGTATTCAAATCAAATTAAATTATTATAAAATATTCCTGTATATAGTTCGATCCTGGTTTTTTTTTGTTGTTGACACCCATGAGCGTAACGATGTTTCGGCACACAAGCACCAAACTTTATTTCCTCATAAATATACCCCTATTTGATTCAAGATGATATTTAACCCTGCATTTTCACCATATCAGAAATACGTCGTCTCCGACTCCACCAACTGCAGAATTGACGCCATTAAAAGTGGCGTATGCATGTAACTTGGAGTTATTGCCCTTTTATGCAGCTAACAAGAAAATACAATACTGATTAATTTATTTTGAATCCAATGATATCAAAACTTGAAATAAATTAAAAGTTCAAATGAAGCAACTTTACCTTCGACCGTTTGAGCACTAGGGTCAGATATCAGTATAGAAGGAGTTGATTTTAACGGCTTGGTAGCGCCACCTATCAAAAGGCCTCCACCAGAGGCAACTGACTGCAATAATGTTTGTCCATAAGCCCCACGAATTGTAGAATCCACTGTTTGGTTTGTTGTGACATCATAGTCTACTAAAATTGTTCCATTTACGATACTACAAAAAAAAGTACAAATGCGAATACCACTAATGACATATTCAAGAAATAATGGATATAAAGGATCAAAACAAAACACACACGCACAAATACAAGATGAACAGAAAAGAAACCAATGTCTTCACTAGTTTTTGTTGTTTTTGTATTCTTACAGTATCTAAATTAATTCCACAAAACTACAGTTTCACAAGAAAATAATAAAAAAGGAAATAACTTTATATTAGAAAATGTGTCTATAAGACACAGATGCCCCGCCCTAAAAACAAAATAGGTGTTGATGAACAGCGTTGTACTATACAAGAGGGCTGTAAAGGTGAAATGTCATTGACATATTACTATAGGTTTCTGAGAAATGAACCTAAACGCAAAACTTAACCAAAGTCACTGAAGCATGAAATGTAGGTCATAGCGACCCAACTGTGGCTGAACTGCGTTGCACTATACAAGAGGACTGTAGTGATGAAATATCATTTATATAATACTATAGGTTTCTGAGAAATGGAGCTAAACGTAAAACTTAACCGAATCGGGACGTACATACGTACGGACGGACAAGGGTAAATTTATATGCCCCATCTACATACCGTCCTTTTATAACTAAAAAATAGACTTATCTCCGCCTTGGCAGCATGCTTACCTGATATTTTGAATCTGTATCCCTGTAAAACCTGGTTCATTCTTGAAAATATCTTGAAGCTAAAAAATTCCAGTTAATTTTTACATAAAATGTTGTACGAATTTAATTGGATATGATCACAAAGAAGTCAAGCCCAGTTTAATTATTTTTAAAGAATAAAAGCAATTACATACATCACATGATTGATAAAATTTTGTACATTATTGGAATAATAATGAGTAAGATACCCATCGTACGAGTTAGACTGGCTTATAATCTCACCATTGTACTTTCCTTCAACTTCAAAAAAAATAAATGGAGGACTTGCCTGAACTTCCGGAGCACCTAGTGTCACTCCCAGTTTTGTGGGATTTCAAAATATATTTGCTTTACTTTTCCGTATTATGTTTCTCTTAAGTTTGCATTCAACCCATATTGTTTAATCTTTTCTAGTATCAGATCAATGTTTTGCTATTTCGTGAAAATCTGAAATAACTATTCATCAATAGTCACGATCACAACAAAAATCTGTATCCAACAAAAAAAAATGAACTTGCATTACCATAGTTACAACATAATATATTATACTTACAGCTACTAGTAAGTTCTGATGTTCTGTTGATGTCGTATCCTCATATACTGCTGGATCAGCAACTGTCTCGTCAGCAAAATTCACTCTGAAGGAAACAGCATTTGCAGCCGAAATATCCGTTGTGGCGATTTGAATGGAAATGGTAGTGGCACTGTCTGTAGTTCGTATTGTAGTTGGTGTGTCTACTGCTGTTGTCCCTGTTGTACTTGTTACACCTTCAGATATGGAAGTCATACTTTCAGTTTTGGTAGCTGTGGTTGTATCAGCTACGGTTGTAGTTTGTGCTGCAGTAGTTGTATCAGCTACAGTTGTAGTTTGTGCTGCAGTGGTTGTGTCAACTACTGTTGTAGTTTGTGCTGCAGTAGTTGTATCAGCTACAGTTGTAGTTTGTGCTGCGGTGGTTGTATCAGCTGCGGTAGTAGTTTGTGCTGCAGTGGTTGTGTCAGCCACGGTTGTAGTTTGTGCTGCAGTAGTTATATCAGCCACAGTTGTCGTTTGTGCTGCGATGGTTGTGTCAGCCACGGTTGTAGTTTGTGCTGCAGTAGTTGTATCAGCTACAGTTGTAGTTTGTCCTCCGGTGGTTGTATCAGCTACGGTAGTAGTTTGTGCTGCAGTGGTTGTGTCAGCCACGGTTGTAGTTTGTGCTGCAGTAGTTATATCAGCCACAGTTGTCGTTTGTGCTGCGATGGTTGTGTCAGCCACGGTTGTAGTTTGTGCTGCAGTAGTTGTATCAGCTACAGTTGTAGTTTGTCCTCCGGTGGTTGTATCAGCTACAGTTGTAGTTTGTGCTGCAGTGATTGTGTCGGCTACGGTTTTAGTTTGTGCTGCAGTGGTTGTAACAGCTATGGTTGTATTTTGTGCTGCAGTGGTTGTATCAGCTATTGTAGTTTGTGCTGCAGTGGTTGTATCAGCTATTGCTGAAGTTTGTGCTGCAGTGGTTGTATCCGTTTGTGCTGCAGTAGTGGTTTCAGCTACGTTTGTAGTTTGTGCTACATTGGTTGTATCAGCTACGGCTGTAGTTTGTGCTGCAGTGGTTGTATCACCTACGGTTGTAGTTTGTGCTGCAGTGGTTGTGTCACCTACGGTTGTAGTTTGTGCTGCAGTGGTTGTGTCAGTAGTTTGTGCCGCGGTGGTTGTATCAGCTACGGTTGTAGTTTGTGCTGCAGTAGTTGTGTCCGCTACAGTTGTAGTTTGTGCTGCAGTGGTTGTGCCAGCTACGGTTGTAGATTGTGCTGCAGTAGTTGTGTCAGCTACGGTTGTAGTTTGTGCTGCAGTGGTTGTGCCAGCTACAGTTATCGTTTGTGCTGCAGTAGTGGTTTCAGCTACGTTTGTAGTTTGTGCTGCATTGGTTGTATCAGCTACCGCTGTAGTTTGTGCTGCAGTGGTTGTATCACCTACGGTTGTAGTTAGTGCTGCAGGGGTTGTGTCACCTACGGTTGTAGTTTGTGCTGCATTAGTTGTGTCAGCCACGGTTGTAGTTTGTGATGCAGTGATTGTATCAGCTATTGCTGAAGTTTGTGCTGCAGTGGTTGTATCCGTTTGTGCTGCAGTAGTGGTTTCAGCTACGTTTGTAGTTTGTGCTGCATTGGTTGTATCAGCTACGGCTGTAGTTTGTGCTGCAGTGGTTGTATCACCTACGGTTGTAGTTTGTGCTGCAGTGGTTGTGTCACCTACGGTTGTAGTTTGTGCTGCAGTGGTTGTGTCAGTAGTTTGTGCCGCGGTGGTTGTATCAGCTACGGTTGTAGTTTGTGCTGCAGTAGTTGTGTCCGCTACAGTTGTAGTTTGTGCTGCAGTGGTTGTGTCAGCTACGGTTGTAGATTGTGGTGCAGTAGTTGTGCCAGCTACAGTTGAAGTTTGTGCTGCAGTTGTTGTATCAGCTACGGTTGTAGTTTGTGCTGCAGTGGTTGTATCAGCTAGGGTTGTAGTTTGTGCTACAGTGGTTGCATCAGCAACGGTTGTAGTTTTTACTGCAGAAGTTGTATAAGCTACAGTTGCAGTTTGTGCTGCAGTGGTTGTATCAGCTACGATTGTAGTTTGTGCTGCAGTGGTTGTGTCAGCCACTGTTGTAGTCTGTGCTGCAGTAGTTGTATCAGCTACAGTTGTAGTTTGTGCTGCGGTGGTTATATCAGCTACAGTTGTCGTTTGTGCTGCAGTAGTGGTTTCAGCTACGTTTGTAGTTTGTGCTGCATTGGTTGTATCAGCTACGGCTGTAGTTTGTGCTGCAGTGGTTGTATCACCTACGGTTGTAGTTTGTGCTGCAGTGGTTGTGTCACCTACGGTTGTAGTTTCTGCTGCAGTGGTTGTGTCAGTAGTTTGTGCCGCGGTGGTTGTATCAGCTACGGTTGTAGTTTGTGCTGCAGTAGTTGTGTCCGCTACAGTTGTAGTTTGTGCTGCAGTGGTTGTGCCAGCTACGGTTGTAGATTGTGCTGCAGTAGTTGTGTCAGCTACGGTTGTAGTTTGTGCTGCAGTGGTTGTGCCAGCTACAGTTATCGTTTGTGCTGCAGTAGTGGTTTCAGCTACGTTTGTAGTTTGTGCTGCATTGGTTGTATCAGCTACCGCTGTAGTTTGTGCTGCAGTGGTTGTATCACCTACGGTTGTAGTTAGTGCTGCAGGGGTTGTGTCACCTACGGTTGTAGTTTGTGCTGCATTAGTTGTGTCAGCCACGGTTGTAGTTTGTGATGCAGTGATTGTATCAGCTATTGCTGAAGTTTGTGCTGCAGTGGTTGTATCCGTTTGTGCTGCAGTAGTGGTTTCAGCTACGTTTGTAGTTTGTGCTGCATTGGTTGTATCAGCTACGGCTGTAGTTTGTGCTGCAGTGGTTGTATCACCTACGGTTGTAGTTTGTGCTGCAGTGGTTGTGTCACCTACGGTTGTAGTTTGTGCTGCAGTGGTTGTGTCAGTAGTTTGTGCCGCGGTGGTTGTATCAGCTACGGTTGTAGTTTGTGCTGCAGTAGTTGTGTCTGCTACAGTTGTAGTTTGTGCTGCAGTGGTTGTGTCAGCTACGGTTGTAGATTGTGCTGCAGTAGTTGTGTCGGCTACGGTTGTAGTTTGTGCTGCAGTGGTTGTGCCAGCTACAGTTGAAGTTTGTGCTGCAGTTGTTGTATCAGCTACGGTTGTAGTTTGTGCTGCAGTGGTTGTATCAGCTAGGGTTGTAGTTTGTGCTACAGTGGTTGCATCAGCAACGGTTGTAGTTTTTACTGCAGCAGTTGTATCAGCTACAGTTGCAGTTTGTGCTGCAGTGGTTGTATCAGCTACGATTGTAGTTTGTGCTGCAGTGGTTGTGTCAGCCACTGTTGTAGTCTGTGCTGCAGTAGTTGTATCAGCTACAGTTGTAGTTTGTGCTGCGGTGGTTATATCAGCTACAGTTGTCGTTTGTGCTGCAGTAGTGGTTTCAGCTACGTTTGTAGTTTGTGCTGCATTGGTTGTATCACCTACGGTTGTAGTTAGTGCTGCAGTGGTTGTGTCACCTACGGTTGTAGTTTGTGCTGCATTAGTTGTGTCAGCCACGGTTGTAGTTTGTGATGCAGTGATTGTATCGGCTACCGTTGACGTTTGTGTAGCAGTAGTTGTGTCCGCTATGGTTGTAGTTTGTGGTTCAGTGGTTGCGTCAGCCACGGTTGTAGTTTGTGCTGCAGTAGTTCTATCAGCTACAGTTGTGGTTTTCGCTGTGGTGGTTGTATCAGCTATAGTTGTCGTTTGTGCTGCGGTGGTTGTATCAGCTACGGTTGTAGTTTCTGCTGCATTAGTTGTATCAGGTACGGTTGTAGTTTGTGCTGCAGTGGTTGTTTCAGCTACCGTTGTCTTTTCTGCTGCAGTAGTTGTATCAGCTACGGTTGTAGTTTGTGCTGCATTAGTTGTATCAGCTACGGTTGTAGTTTGTGCTGCAGTGGTTGTTTCAGCTACCGTTGTAGTTTGTGCTGAAGTAGTTGTGTCTGCTACGGTTGTAGTCTGTGCTGCAGTAGTTGTGTCAGCTAAAGTAGTTTGTGCTGCGGTGGTTGTATCAGCTACAGTTGGCGTTTGTGCTGCAGTAGTGGTTTCAGCTACGGTAGTAGTTTCTGCTGCATTAGTTGTATCAGGTACGGTTGTAGTTTGTGCTGCAGTGGTTGTTTCAGCTACCGTTGTCTTTTCTGCTGCAGTAGTTGTATCAGCTACGGTTGTAGTTTGTGCTGCATTAGTTGTATCAGCTACGGTTGTAGTTTGTGCTGCAGTGGTTGTTTCAGCTACCGTTGTAGTTTGTGCTGAAGTAGTTGTGTCTGCTACGGTTGTAGTGTGTGCTGCAGTGGTTGTTTCAGCCACGGTTGTAGCTTGTGCTGCAGTGGTTGTATCAGCTACAGTTGTAGTTTGTGCTCCGCTGGATGTGTCAGCTACGGTTGTAGTTTCTGCTGCAGTAGTTGTGTCAGCTACAGTTGTAGTTTGTTCTGCGGTGGTTGTATCAGCTACGGTTGTAGTTTGTACTGCAGAAGTTGTATCAGCTACAGTTGCAGTTTGTGCTGCAGTGGTTGTATCAGCTTCGGTTGTAGTTTGTGCTGCAGTGGTTGTATCAGCCACTGTTGTAGTTTGTGCTGCAGTAGTTGTGTCAGCTACGATTGTAGCTTGTGCTGTGGTAGTTGTGTCAGCTATGGTTGTAGTTTGTGCTGCAGTAGTTATATCAGGTACAGTTGTCGTTTGTTCTGCAGTGGTTGTATCAGCTACAGTTGTAGTTTTCGCTGCGGTGGTTGTATCAGCTACAGTTGTAGTTTTCGCTGCGGTGGTTGTATCAGCTACAGTTGTCGTTTGTGCTGCGGTGGTTGTATCAGCTACGGTTGTAGTTTGTGCTGCAGTGGTTGTGTCAGCCACGGATGTAGTTTGTGCTGCAGTAGTTGTATCAGCTACAGTTGTAGATTGTGGTCCAGTGGTTGTATCAGCTACGGTTGTAGTTTGTGCTGCAATGGTTGTGTCAGCTACAGTTGTAGTTTGTGCTGCAGTGGTTGTGTCAGCCACTGTTATAGTTTGTGCTGCAGTAGTTGTATCAGCTACAGTTGTAGTTTTCGCTGCGATGGTTGTATCGGCTACAGTTGTCGTTTGCGCTGCGGTGGTTGTATCAGCTACGGTTGTAGTTTGTGCTAAAGTAGTTGTATCAGCTACAGTTGTAGTTTGTGCTCCGGTGGTTGTATCAGCTACAGTTGTAGTTTGTGCTGCAGTAGTTGTGACAGCTACGGTTGTAGTTTGTGCTGTAGTAGTTGTGGCAGCTACGGTTGTAGTTTCTGCTGCAGTAGTTGTGTCAGCTACAGTTGTAGTTTGTTCTGCGGTGGTTGTATCAGCTACGGTTGTAGTTTGTACTGCAGAAGTTGTATCAGCTACAGTTGCAGTTTGTGTTGCAGTGGTTGTATCAGCTACGGTTGTAGTTTGTGCTGCAGCGGTTGTATCAGCCACTGTTGTAGTCTGTGCTGCAGTAGTTGTATCAGCTACAGTTGTAGTTTGTGCTGCAGTGGTTGTATCAGGGACAGTTGTCGTTTGTGCTGCAGTTGTGGTTTCGGATACGGTTATAGTTTGTGCTGCATTGGTTGTATCAGCTACGGGTGTAGTTTGTTCTGCAGTGGTTGTATCAGCTACAGTTGTCGTTTGTGCTGCAGTGGTTGTATCAGCTACTGTTGTAGTTTGTGCTGAAGTAGTTGTGTCTGCTACGGTTGTAGTGTGTGCTGCAGTGGTTGTGTCAGCCACGGTTGTAGCTTGTGCTGCAGTGGTTGTATCAGCTACAGTTGTAGTTTGTGCTGCAGTAGTTCTGTCTGCTACGGTTGTAGTTTGTGGTGCAGTGGTTGCGTCAGTCACGGTTGTAGTTTGTGCTACAGTGGTTGGGTCAGCCACGGTTGTAGTTTGTGCTGCAGTAGTTGTGTCCGCTACGGTTGTAGTTTGTGGTGCAGTGGTTGCGTCAGTCACGGTTGTAGTTTGTGCTGCAGTGGTTGTATCAGCTGCGGTTGTAGTTTGTGCTGCAGTAGTTATATCAGCAACAGTTGTAGTTTGTGCTCCGGTGGTTGTATCAGCTACAGTTGTCGTTTGTGCTGCAGTAGTGGTTTCAGTTACGGTTGTAGTTTCTGCTGCATTAGTTGTATCAGCTACGGTTGTAGTTTGTGCTGCAGTGGTTGTATCAGCTACCGTTGTCGTTGGTGCTGCAGTAGTTCTGTCAGCCACGGTTGTAGTCTGTGCTGCAGTAGTTGTGTCAGCTAAAGTTGTAGTTTGTGCTGCGGTGGTTGTATCAGCTACAGTTGTCGTTTGTGCTGCAGTAGTGGTTTCAGCTACGGTAGTAGTTTCTGCTGCATTAGTTGTATCAGCTACGGTTGTAGTTTGTGCTGCAGTGGTTGTTTCAGCTACCGTTGTCTTTTCTGCTGCAGTAGTTGTATCAGCTACGGTTATAGTTTGTGTTGCATTAGTTGTATCAGCTACGGTTGTAGTTTGTGCTGCAGTGGTTGTTTCAGCTACCGTTGTAGTTTGTGCTGAAGTAGTTGTGTCTGCTACGGTTGTAGCTTGTGCTGCAGTGGTTGTATCAGCTACAGTTGTAGTTTGTGCTCCGCTGGATGTGTCACCTACGGTTGTTGTTTGTGCTGCAGTGGTTGTATCAGCCACGGTTGTAGTTTGTGCTGCATTAGTTGTATCAGCTACGGTTGTAGTTTGTGCTGCATTAGTTGTATCAGCTACGGTTGTAGTTTGTGCTGCAGTGGTTGTTTCAGCTACCGTTGTCGTTTCTGCTGCAGTAGTTCTATCAGCTACAGTTGTCGTTTGTGCTGCAGTGGTTGTGTCAGCTACTGTTGTAATTTGTGCTGCAGTGGTTGTGTCAGCCACGGTTGTAATTTGTGCTGCAGTAGTTGTGTCAGCTACTGTTGTAGTTTGTGATGCAGTGGTTGTGTCTGCCACGGTTGTCGTTTCTGCTGCAGTAGTTGTGTCCGCTACGGTTGTAGTTTGCGCTCCGGTGGTTGTGTCAGCTATGGTTGTAGTTTGTGCTACAGTAGTTGTATCAGCTACAGTTGTCGTTTCTGCTGCAGTAGTTGTGTCCGGTACGTTTGTAGTTTGTGCTGCAGTGGTTGTATCATCTACGGTTGTAGTTTGGGCTCCGGTGGTTGTGTCAGCCACCGTTGTAGTTTGTGCTGCAGTATTTGTATCAGCTACGATTGTAGTTTGTGCTGCAGTTGTTGTATCAGCTATATTTGTCGTTTGTGCTGCAGTAGTTGTATCAGCTACGGTTGTAGTTGGTGCTACAGTGGTTGTATCAGCTACATTTGTCGTTTTTGCTGCAGTAGTTGTATCAGCCACGGTTGTAGTTGGTGCTGCAGTGGTTGTATTAGCTACAGTTTTCGTTTGTGCAGCGGTGGTTGTATCAGCCAAGGTTGTAGTTTGGGCTGCAGTAGTTGTATCAGTTACAGTTGTAGTTTGTGCTGCAGTAGTTGAGTCAGCCACGGTTGTCGTTTGTGCTGCAGTGGTTGTGTCAGCCACGGTTGTAGTTTGGGCTGCAATAGTTGTATCAGTTACAGTTGTAGTTTGTGCTGCAGTAGTTGAGTCAGCCACGGTTGTCATTTGTGCTGCAGTGGTTGTGTCAGCCACGGTTGTAGTTTGTGCTGCAGTAGTTGTGTCAGCTACGGTTATAGTTTGTGCTGCAGTTGTTGAATCAGCTACGGTTGTAATTTGTGCTGCAGGAGTTGTGTCAGCCACGGTTGTGGTTTGTGCTGCAGTAGTTGTGTCCACTACGGTTGTAGATTGTGCTGCAGTTGTTGTATCAGCTACAGTTGTCGTTTGTGCTGCAGTAGTTGTGTCAGCCACGGTTGTAGTTTGTGCTGCACTAGTTGTGTCAGCTATGGTTGTAGTTTGTGCTGCAGTAGTTGTATCAGCTACAGTTGTCGTTTCTGCTGCAGTAGTTGTGTCCGCTACGTTTGTAGTTTTTGCTGCAGTGGTTGTATCAGCTACGGTTGTAGTTTGTGATGCAGTAGTTGTATCAGCTATATTTGTCGTTTGTGCTGCAGTAGTTGTGTCAGCCACGGTTGTAGTTGGTGCTACACTTGTTGTATCAGCTACTGTTGTCGTTTTCGCTGCAGTAGTTGTATCATCTACGGTTGTAGTTGGTGCTGCAGTGGTTGTATCAGCTATGGTTGTAGTTTGTGCTGCAGCAGTTGTATCAGCTACAGTTGTCGTTTCTGCTGCAGTAGTTCTATCAGCCACGGTTGTACTTTGTACTGCAGTTGTTGTATCAGCTACGGTTGTAGTTTGTGATGCAGTAGTTGTATCAGCTATATTTATCGTTTGTGCTGCAGTAGTTGTGTCAGCCACGGTTGTAGTTGGTGCTACACTTGTTGTATCAGCTACTGTTGTCGTTTTCGCTGCAGTAGTTGTATCATCTACGGTTGTAGTTGGTGCTGCAGTGGTTGTATCAGCTATGGTTGTAGTTTGTGCTGCAGCAGTTGTATCAGCTACAGTTGTCGTTTCTGCTGCAGTAGTTGTATCAGCCACGGTTGTACTTTGTACTGCAGTTGTTGTATCAGCTACGGTTGTAGTTTGTGATGCAGTGGTTGTGTCCGCTACGATTGTAGTTTCTGCTGCAGTGGTTGCGTCAGCCACGCTTGTAGTTTGTGCGGCGGTGGTTGTGTCACCTACGGTTGTAGTTTGTGCTGAGGTGGTTGTATCAGCTACAGTTGTCGTTTGTGCTGCAGTAGTTGTGTCTGCTACGTTTGTAGTTTGTGGTGCAGTGGTTGTGTCAGCCACGGTTGTAGTTTGTGCTGCAGTTGTTGTATCAGCTACAGTTGTAGTTTGTGCTGCGGTGGATGTATCAGCTACGGTTGTAGTTTGTGCTGCAGTTGTTGTATCAGGTACGGTTGTAGTTTGTGCTGCAGTAATTGTATCAGCTACGGTTGTAGTTTGTGCTGCAGTGGTTGTGTCAGCTATGGTTGTAGTTTGTGCTGCAGTAGTTGTGTCAGCTACGGTTGTAGTTTGTGCTGCAGTGGTTGGATCAGCTACGGTTGTAGTTTGTGCTGCAGTGGTTGTATCAGCTACGGTTGTAGTTTGTGCTAAAGTAGTTGTGTCCGCTACGTTTGTAGTTTGTGCTAAAGTAGTTGTGTCCGCTACGGTTGCAGTTTGTTTTGCGGTGGTTGTATCAGCTACGGTTGTAATTTGTGCTGCAGTAGTTGTATCAGCTACGGTTGTAGTTTGTGCTGCAGTGGTTGTATCAGCTACAGTTGTCGTTTGTGCTGCAGTAGTTGTGTCTGCTACAGTTGTAATTTGTGCTGCAGTGGTTGTGTCAGCCACGGTTGTAGTTTGTGCTGCAGTTGTTGTATCAGCTACAGTTGTAGTTTGTACTGCGGTGGTTGTATCAGCTACGGTTGTAGTTTGTGCTGCAGTTGTATCAGGTACGGTTGTAGTTTGTGCTGCAGTAGTTGTATCAGCTACGGTTGTAGTTTGTGATGCGGTGGTTGTATCAGCTACAGTTGTCGTTTGTGCTGCAGTAGTTGTGTCTGGAACGGTTGTAGTTTGTAGTGCAATGGTTGTGTCAGCCACGGTTGTAGTTTGTGCTGCAGTTGTTTTATCAGCTACAGTTGTGGTTTGTGCTGCGGTGGTCGTATCAGCTACGGTTGTAGTTTGTGCTGCAGTTGTTGTATCAGCTAGGGTTGTAGTTTGTGATGCAGTAGTTGTATCAGCAACGGTTGTAGTTTGTGCTGCAGAGGTTGGGTCAGCTATGGTTGTAGTTTGTGCTGCAGTAGTTGTATCAGCTACAGTTGTCGTTTGTGCTGCGGTGGTTGTATCAGCTATGGTTGTAGTTGGTACGGCGGTGGTTGTGTCAGCTACGGTTGTAGTTTGTGCTGCAGTGGTTGTATCAGCTACAGTTGTCGTTTGTGCTGCGGTGGTTGTATCAGCTATGGTTGTAGTTTGTGCTGCAGTGGTTGTATCAGCTACGGTTGTAGTTTGTGCTATAGTAGTTGTGTCCGCTACGGTTGTAGTTTGTGCTGCAGTTGTTTTATCAGCTACAGTTGTAGTTTGTGCTGCAGTGGTTGTATCAGCTACGGTTGTAGTTTGTGCTGCAGTTGTATCAGCTACAGTTGTAGTTTGTGCTGCAGTAGTTGTATCAGCAACGGTTGTAGTTTGTGCTGCAGAGGTTGGGTCAGCTATGGTTGTAGTATGTGCTGCGGTGGTTGTATCCGCTATGGTTGTAGTTAGTACGACGGTGGTTGTGTCAGCTACGGTTGTAGTTTGTGCTACAGTGGTTGTATCAGCTACGGTTGTAGTTTGTGCTGCGGTAGTTGTATCAGGTACGGTTGTAGTTTGTGCTGCGGTGGTTGTATCAGCTACGGTTGTAGTTTGTGCTATAGTAGTTGTGTCCGCTACGGTTGTAGTTTGTGCTGCGGTAGTTGTATCAGGTACGGTTGTAGTTTGTGCTGCGGTGGTTGTATCAGCTACAGTTGTGGTTTGTGCTGCAGTAGTTGTGTCTGTAACGGTTGTAGTTTGTAGTGCAGTGGTTGTGTCAGCCACGGTTATAGTTTGTGCTGCAGTTGATTTATCAGCTACAGTTGTCGTTTGTGCTGCAGTAGTTGTGTCTGTAACGGTTGTAGTTTGTAGTGCAGTGGTTGTGTCAGCCACCGTTGTAGTTTGTGCTGCAGTTGTTTTATCAGCTACAGTTGTAGTTTTTGCTGCGGTGGTCGTATCAGCTACGGCTGTAGTTTGTGCTGCAGTTGTTGTATCAGCTACGGTTGTAGTTTGTGCTGCAGTAGTTGTATCAGCAACGGTTGTAGTTTCTGCTGCAGAGGTTGGGTCAGCTATGGCTGTACTTTGTGCTGCAGTAGTTGTATCAGCTACAGTTGTCGTTTGTGCTGCGGTGGTTGTATCAGCTATGGTTGTAGTTGGTACGGCGGTGGTTGTGTCAGCTACGGTTGTAGTTTGTGCTGCAGTGGTTGTATCAACTACAGTTGTCGTTTGTGCTGCGGTGGTTGTATCAGCTATGGTTGTAGTTGGTACGGTGGTGGTTGTGTCAGCTACGGTTGTAGTTTGTGCGGCGGTGATGGTGTCATCTACGGTTGTAGTTTGTGCTGAGGTGGTTGTATCAGCTACAGTTGTCGTTTGTGCTGCAGTAGTTGTATCAGCTACAGTTGTCGTTTGTGCTGCGGTGGTTGTATCAGCTATGGTTGTAGTTGGTACAGCGGTGGTTGTGTCAGATACGGTTGTAGTTTGTGCTGCAGTGGTTGTATGAGCTACAGTTGTCGTTTGTGCTGCGGTGGTTGTATCAGCTATGGTTGTAGTTGGTACGGCGGTGGTTGTGTCAGCTACGGTTGTAGTTTGTGCTGCAGTGGTTGTATCAGCTACAGTTGTCGTTTGTGCTGCGGTGGTTGTATCAGCTATGGTTGTAGTTTGTGCTGCAGTGGTTGTATCAGCTACGGTTGTAGTTTGTGCTATAGTAGTTGTGTCCGCTGCGGTTGTAGTTTGTGCTGTAGTTGTTTTATCAGCTACAGTTGTAGTTTGTGCTGCGGTGGTTGTATCAGCTACGGTTGTAGTTTGTGCTGCAGTTGTTGTATCAGCTACAGTTGTAGTTTGTGCTGCAGTAGTTGTATCAGCAACGGTTGTAGTTTGTGCTGCAGAGGTTGGGTCAGCTATGGTTGTAGTATGTGCTGCGGTGGTTGTATCAGCTATGGTTGTAGTTGGTACGACGGTGGTTGTGTCAGCTACGGTTGTAGTTTGTGCTGCAGTGGTTGTATCAGCTACGGTTGTAGTTTGTGCTGCGGTGGTTGTATCAGGTACGGTTGTAGTTTGTGCTGCAGTAGTTGTATCAGCTACGGTTGTAGTTTGTGCTCCGGTGGTTGTATCAGCTACAGTTGTCGTTTGTGCTGCAGTAGTTGTGTCTGTAACGGTTGTAGTTTGTAGTGCAGTGGTTGGGTCAGCCACGGTTGTAGTTTGTGCTGCAGTTGTTTTATCAGCTACAGTTGTCGTTTGTGCTGCAGTACTTGTGTCTGTAACGGTTGTAGTTTGTAGTGCAGTGCTTGTGTCAGCCACGGTTGTAGTTTGTGCTGCAGTTGTTGTATCAGCTACGGTTGTAGTTTGTGCTGCAGTAGTTGTATCAGCAACGGTTGTAGTTTGTGCTGCAGAGGTTGGGTCAGCTATGGTTGTAGTTTGTGCTGCAGAGGTTGGGTCAGCTATGGTTGTAGTATGTGCTGCGGTGGTTGTATCAGCTATGGTTGTAGTTGGTACGGCGGTGGTTGTTTCAGCTACGGTTGTAGTTTGTGCTGCAGTGGTTGTATCAGCTACAGTTGTCGTTTGTGCTGCGGTGGTTGTATCAGCTATGGTTGTAGTTGGTACGGTGGTGGTTGTGTCAGCTACGGTTGTAGTTTGTGCTGCAGTGGTTGTAGTTTGTGCTGCAGTGGTTGTATCAGCTACAGTTGTCGTTTGTGCTGCGGTGGTTGTATCAGCTATGGTTGTAGTTGGTACGGCGGTGGTTGTGTCAGCAACGGTTGTAGTTTGTACGGTGGTGGTGGTGTCATCTGCGGTTGTAGTTTGTGCTGAGGTGGTTGTATCAGCTACAGTTGTCGTTTTTGCTGCAGTAGTTGTGTCAGCTACGGTTGTAGGTTGTGCTGAGGTGGTTGTATCAGCTACAATTGTCGTTTGTGCTGCAGTAGTTGTGTCAGCTACGGTTGTAGGTTGTGCTGAGGTGGTTGTATCAGCTACAGTTGTCGTTTGTGCTGCAGTAGTTGTGTCTGCTACGGTTGTAGTTTGTAGTGCAGAGGTTGTGTCAGCCACGGTTGTAGTTTGTGCTGCAGTTGTTGTATCAGCTACAGTTGTAGTTTGTGCTGCGGTGGTTGTATCAGCTACGGTTGTAGTTTGTGCTGCAGTTGTTGTATCAGCTACGGTTGTAGTTTGTGCTGCAGTAGTTTTATCAGCTACGGTTGTAGTTTGTGCTGCAGTGGTTGTGTCAGCTATGGTTGTAGTTTGTGCTGCAGTAGTTGTGTCAGCTACGGTTGTAGTTTTTGCTGCAGTGGTTGTATCAGCTACAGTTGTTTGTGCTGCGGTGGTTGTATCAGCTATGGTTGTAGTTGGTACGGCGGTGGTTGTGTCAGCTATGGTTGTAGTTTGTGCGGCGGTGGTTGTGTCAGCTACGGCTGTAGTTTGTGCTGAGGTAGTTGTATCAGCTACAGTTGTCGTTTGTGCTGCAGTAGTTGTGTCAGCTACGGTTGTAGTTTGTGCTGAGGTGGTTGTATCAGCTAAAGTTGTCGTTTGTGCTGCAGTAGTTGTGTCTGCTACGGTTGTAGTTTGTGGTGCAGTGGTTGTGTCAGCCACGGTTGTAGTTTGTGCTGCAGTTGTTGTATCAGCTACAGTTGTAGTTTCTGCTGCGGTGGTTGTATCAGCAACGGTTGTAGTTTGTGCTGCAGTTGTTGTATCAGCTACGGTTGTAGTTTGTGCTGCAATAGTTGTATCAGCTACGGTTGTAGTTTGTGCTGCAGTGGTTGTGTCAGCTATGGTTGTAGTTTGTGCTGCAGTAGATGTGTCAGCTACGGTTGTAGTTTGTGCTGCAGTGGTTGTATCAGCTACGGTCGTAGTTTGTACTGCAGTGGTCGTATCAGCTACGGTTGTAGTTTGTGCTGCGGTGGTTGTATCAGCTACAGGTGTCGTTTGTGCTGCAGTAGTTGTGTCTGCTACGGTTGTAGTTTGTGCTGCAGTAGTTGTATCAGCTACGGTTGTAGTTGGTACGGCGGTGGTTGTGTCAGCTACAGTTGTAGTTTGTGCTGCAGTAGTTGTGTCAGCTACGGTTGTAGTTTTTGCTGCAGTGGTTGTATCAGCTATGGTTGTAGTTGGTACGGCGGTGGTTGTGTCAGCTATGGTTGTAGTTTGTGCGGCGGTGGTTGTGTCAGCTACGGCTGTAGTTTGTGCTGAGGTGGTTGTATCAGCTACAGTTGTCGTTTGTGCTGCAGTAGTTGTGTCAGCTACGGTTGTAGTTTGTGCTGAGGTGGTTGTATCAGCTAAAGTTGTCGTTTGTGCTGCAGTAGTTGTGTCTGCTACGGTTGTAATTTGTGGTGCAGTGGTTGTGTCAGCCACGGATGTAGTTTGTGCTGCAGTTGTTGTATCAGCTACAGTTGTAGTTTGTGCTGCAGTTGTTGTATCAGCTACGGTTGTAGTTTGTGCTGCAGTAGTTGTATCAGCTACGGTTGTAGTTTGTGCTGCAGTGGTTGTGTCAGCTATGGTTGTAGTTTGTGCTGCAGTAGTTGTGTCAGCTACGGTTGTAGTTTGTGCTGCAGTGGTTGAATCAGCTACGGTTGTAGTTTGTGCTGCAGTGGTTGTATCAGCTACGGTTGTAGTTTGTGCTATAGTAGTTGTGTCTGCTACGGTTGTAGTTTGTAGTGCAGAGGTTGTGTCAGCCACGGTTGTAGTTTGTGCTGCAGTTGTTGTATCAGCTACGGTTGTAGTTTGTGCTGCAATAGTTGTATCAGCTACAGTTGTCGTTTTTGCTGCAGTAGTTGTGTCAGCTACGGTTGTAGGTTGTGCTGAGGTGGTTGTATCAGCTACAGTTGTCGTTTGTGCTGCAGTAGTTGTGTCAGCTACGGTTGTAGGTTGTGCTGAGGTGGTTGTATCAGCGACAGTTGTCGTTTGTGCTGCAGTAGTTGTGTCTGCTACGGTTGTAGTTTGTAGTGCAGAGGTTGTGTCAGCCACGGTTGTAAGTTGTGCTGCAGTTGTTGTATCAGCTACAGTTGTAGTTTGTGCTGCGGTGGTTGTATCAGCTACGGTTGTAGTTTGTGCTGCAGTTGTTGTATCAGCTACGGTTGTAGTTTGTGCTGCAGTAGTTGTATCAGCTACGGTTGTAGTTTGTGCTGCAGTGGTTGTGTCAGCTATGGTTGTAGTTTGTGCTGCAGTAGTTGTGTCATGTACGGTTGTAGTTTTTGCTGCAGTGGTTGTATCAGCTACAGTTGTTTGTGCTGCGGTGGTTGTATCAGCTATGGTTGTAGTTGGTACGGCGGTGGTTGTGTCAGCTATGGTTGTAGTTTGTGCGGCGGTGGTTGTGTCAGCTACGGCTGTAGTTTGTGCTGAGGTAGTTGTATCAGCTACAGTTGTCGTTTGTGCTGCAGTAGTTGTGTCAGCTACGGCTGTAGTTTGTGCTGAGGTGGTTGTATCAGCTAAAGTTGTCGTTTGTGCTGCAGTAGTTGTGTCTGCTACGGTTGTAGTTTGTGGTGCAGTGGTTGTGTCAGCCACGGTTGTAGTTTGTGCTGCAGTTGTTGTATCAGCTACAGTTGTAGTTTCTGCTGCGGTGGTTGTATCAGCAACGGTTGTAGTTTGTGCTGCAGTTGTTGTATCAGCTACGGTTGTAGTTTGTGCTGCAGTAGTTGTATCAGCTACGGTTGTAGTTTGTGCTGCAGTGGTTGTGTCAGCTATGGTTGTAGTTTGTGCTGCAGTAGTTGTGTCAGCTACGGTTGTAGTTTGTGCTGCAGTGGTTGTATCAGCTACGGTCGTAGTTTGTACTGCAGTGGTCGTATCAGTTACGGTTGTAGTTTGTGCTGCGGTGGTTGTATCAGCTACAGTTGTCGTTTGTGCTGCAGTAGTTGTGTCTGCTACGGTTGTAGTTTGTGCTGCAGTTGTTGTATCAGCTACGGTTGTAGTTTGTGCTGCAGTAGTTGTATCAGCTACGGTTGTAGTTTGTGCTGCAGTGGTTGTGTCAGCTATGGTTGTAGTTTGTGCTGCAGTAGTTGTGTCAGCTACGGTTGTAGTTTTTGCTGCAGTGGTTGTATCAGCTACAGTTGTTTGTGCTGCGGTGGTTGTATCAGCTATGGTTGTAGTTGGTACGGCGGTGGTTGTGTCAGCTATGGTTGTAGTTTGTGCGGCGGTGGTTGTGTCAGCTACGGCTGTAGTTTGTGCTGAGGTGGTTGTATCAGCTACAGTTGTCGTTTGTGCTGCAGTAGTTGTGTCAGCTACGGTTGTAGTTTGTGCTGAGGTGGTTGTATCAGCTGAAGTTGTCGTTTGTGCTGCAGTAGTTGTGTCTGCTACGGTTGTAGTTTGTGGTGCAGTGGTTGTGTCAGCCACGGATGTAGTTTGTGCTGCAGTTGTTGTATTAGCTACAGTTGTAGTTTGTGCTGCAGTTGTTGTATCAGCTACGGTTGTAGTTTGTGCTGCAGTAGTTGTATCAGCTACGGTTGTAGTTTGTGCTGCAGTGGTTGTGTCAGCTATGGTTGTAATTTGTGCTGCAGTAGTTGTGTCAGCTACGGTTGTAGTTTGTGCTGCAGTGGTTGAATCAGCTACGGTTGTAGTTTGTGCTGCAGTGGTTGTATCAGCTACGGTTGTAGTTTGTGCTATAGTAGTTGTGTCCGCTACGGTTGTAGTTTGTTTTGCGGTGGTTGTATCAGCTACGGTTGTAATTTGTGCTGCAGTAGTTGTACCAGCTGCGGTTGTAGTTTGTGCTGCGGTTGTTGTATCAGCTACAGTTGTCGTTTGTGCTGCAGTAGTTGTGTCTGCTACGGTTGTAATTTGTGGTGCAGTGGTTGTGTCAGCCACGGTTGTAGTTTGTGCTGCAGTTGTTGTATCAGCTACAGTTGTAGTTTGTGCTGCGGTGGTTGTATCAGCTATGGTTGTAGTTTGTGGTGCAGTTGTTGTGCCAGCTACGTTTTTAGTTTGAGTTGCAGTGGTTGTATCAGCTACAGTTGTAGTTTGTGCTGCAGTAGTTGTATCAGCTACGGTTGTAGTTTGTGCTGCAGTGGTTGTGTCAGCTATGGTTGTAGTTTGTTCTGCAGTAGTTGTGTCAGCTACAGTTGTAGTTTGTCCTGTAGTGGTTGTGTCAGCCACGGTTGTAGTTTGTGCTGCTGTGGTTGTATCACCTACGGTTGTAGTTTGTGCTGGAGTAGTTGTGCCAGCAACGGTTGTAGTTTGTGCTGCGGTGGTGGTATCAGCTACAGTTGTCGTTTGTGCTGTAGTGGTTGTGTCAGCTTCTGTTGTAGTTTGTGCTGCAGTGGTTGTATCAACTACGATTGTAGTTGTTGCTGCAGTGGTTGTATCAGCTACGTTTGTAGTTTGTGCTGTAGTTGTTGTATCAGCTACGGTTGTAATTTGTGCTGCGGTGGTTGTATCAGCTACAGTTGTCGTTTGTGCTGCAGTGGTTGTGTCAGCTACTGTTGTAGTTAGTACTGCTGTTGCTGTATCAGCTACGGTTGTAATTGTTTCTGCAATGGTTGTATCAGCTACAGTTGTCGTTTGTGATGCAGTAGATGTGTCAGCTACAGTTGTAGTTGTTGCTGCAGTGGCTGTGTCAGGTACGGTTGTTCTTTGTGCTGCAGTGGTTGTATCAGCTACGGTTGTAGTTTGCGCTTCAGAGGTTGTATCAGCTACAGTATTAGTTTGTGCTCCAGTGGTTGTATCAGCTACGGTTGTAGTTTGTGTTCCAGTGGCTGTATCAGCTACGGTTGTAGTTTGTGCTCCAGTGGTTGTATCAGCTGCTGTTGTAGTTTGTGCTCCAGTGGTGGTGTCAGCTTTTGTTGTCGGACCGGTCTGTGTTGTTTTTGTTTCTGTTGATTGAGTGGTAACTGTTTGTATGTCATTAGGTGATGTCTGAATGGTATGTGTTGTTTGTATTGTTGTTGGTTGTGTGGTACCTGTCTCTGTTATAACATCAGTTGTCGGTCCGGTCTTTGTTGTTTGTGTTTCTGTTGACTGTGTGGTACCTGTCTCTGTTGTAGCATCAGTTGTCGGTCCGGTCTGTGTTGTTTGTGTTTCTGTTGATTGTGTGGTACCTGTCACTGTTGTAGCATCAGTTGTCTGTCCGGTCTGTGTTGTTTGTGTTTCTGTTGATTGTGTGGTACCTGTCACTGTTGTAGCATCAGTTGTCTGTCCGGTCTGTGTTGTTTGTGTTTCTGTTGATTGTGTGGTACCTGTCACTATTGTAGCATCAGTTGTCGGTCCGGTCTGTGTTGTTTGTGTTTCTGTTGATTGTGTGGTACCTGTCACTGTTGTAGCATCAGTTGTCGGTCCGGTCTGTGTTGTTTGTGTTTCTGTTGATTGTGTGGTACCTGTCACTATTGTAGCATCAGTTGTCGGTCCGGTCTGTGTTGTTTGTGTTTCTGTTGATTGTGTGGTACCTGTCACTGTTGTAGCATCAGTTGTCGGTCCGGTCTGTGTTGTTTGTGTTTCTGTTGATTGTGTGGTACCTGTCACTGTTGTAGCATCAGTTGTCGGTCCGGTCTGTGTTGTTTGTGTTTCTGTTGATTGTGTGGTACCTGTCACTGTTGTAGCATCAGTTGTCGGTCCGGTCTGTGTTGTTTGTGTTTCTGTTGATTGTGTGGTACCTGTCACTGTTGTAACATCAGTTGTCGGTCCGGTCTGTGTTGTTTGTGTTGTTTTCAATTGAGTGGTACCTGTCCCTGTTGTTACATCAGCTCCCGTTCTTATTTGTGTTGTTTGTGTTGTTTTTGATTGAGTTGTACCTGTCCCTATTGTAACATCAGCTGTCGGTCCGGTCTGTGTTGTTTGTGTTTCTGTTGACTGCGTGCTACCTGTCCCTGTTGTAAAATCGGTTGTCGGATCGTTCTGTGTTGTTTGTGTTGTTGTTGGTTGAGATGTACCGGTTGTTATGCCATCAGTTGATGTCGGATTGATCTGTGTTGTTTGTATTCCTGTTGATTGAGTTCTACCTGTCCCCGTTGTAACATCAGTTGTTGTGGTTTTTACCTGTGTTCCTGTTGATAGAGTGATACCGTTAACTGTTGTACTGTACTTTGTTGTTGTATCTGCAGATGTTGAATTTGTTTGTTCGGTTGTAACGGTGGCTGAAGGTGTTGTTTTCACTTCGGTGCTGGAGGAAACCACTGTCGAATCCAATTTACTCGAATATGTACCTGATTGGGTTGTAGTTGATGAAATGATAATTTCATTTTCAAAAGCGGTGATAATTATTATTATTGTCCAGGATTTTTGAAGGAACAAATTTATCTGAAATAGAAAAAAACTTTAGCTCAGTTTAGAGAACCAGATGGTACTATATCACAGTCTCTTTGAATTTATCAAAATATTACCATACATTATTTTCAGGACAAAATTTGTCAAAGGCTCCGAAAAATAAATTTGGTTAGGTATTAAGAAATCTATAACGCCGCCATATTTTATATATGCCTGTCCCAACACAGGACCCAGTGGTTATACTCTTGTATGTTTGCTGTTCTGTTTAATGGCATATTATATTGATTTGAGATTTGTCGTATTGTTTAGGTTATTTAATGATTGGGTTTGTATATGCCTTCAGTAGGACACATTTATTACATTATTTAGTTTAATTATTCATCAAATATATTATAAGGATTATTTTCTACCTTTTAGATATTTCAAAATGCAATAAAATTATGTATTTAAATACTAATGAATAGAATGCATAAAACTTATGTTTTAGTTCCAATTAAAGATACAATAAATGAATATTTATTCTGTCGGTAGATTTTTTTTTCATTGTGTTTGTCAGGAGGAAATATAAAACTGTCAAAGTCAGATCAAGGGGAATAACTCGGAGAAGAAATACATAGTTTTTGCCTCACTGATAACAGACTTTTAATCTTAACCGATCATCTCTTCTTGGTTTATTGATTGTATTAATTTTTACAATTTCTGAGATTTCAGAAAAAATCAAGTAAATAAGATGAAAACAAGATATATATTGCCTAGCAAGTCAATCAAGACTAGTGAAGACCATTTCAAAACAGCTAAGAATGAATTATACAATGTTTAACTTTACCTGTTCTGAATTAATCTAAGTTTGTCTTGACTAGTCTTGATTGACAGTAAGGTAATATGTCTTGCTTTGGTCTCGTTATATGATTTTGATTGAAAATACGGTAATGCAAAGATTCAAGACAATGTAGGAATACACAAGACCAGAATGGTCGTTAAAGGTAAAATATGGGTAAGTAGTGTTTATGTCGGCGAATATTGAATTATGAAATTGAATTTTTCTCACAAAGCAAGTCAAATGTTTGATTTAATACGATAATTATTTCAATATCGTCAGCATTTATTTTTAAAAATAAAAAAGAATATTGGGCAAAATATTAAAATAAGTCAAGAATAGGAAAGAGTTCCATATGGCACCCCCAGCTTTGTATATCTTTGACGGAATAAGCATATAGATGTACTTATGGGGGGTGCCAAATGGAATTCTTTCTCAATTATATAGCGTTCAGCAGAGATCTAATGGTTGCAACGCGTTACAAGTTTACGACAAAAATTAAGCAAAATAACCTTATCAACTGATCAAATCTCATACAAACGACACATTACAAAATCAGTAGTAGTACCAAAATCACCGAACCTGGCAACGAGATAAAAGGCATAACAGCACGCGATGGGGGGGGGGGGGGACGGGGCTTATTTCAGAACCCAAACCCTCAGACCTCCAGCCAGTTCAAATTCCTAACCGAACAAAAAGAATACCTTACAAACCTACAACTTTCTAGATCCTATAGCCTTTTTCAATAAATCCATACAATGCTGAAAATTTGGTAATAAACTTTCTGTGAATTTCAATAAATAATGTGTAATAATATTTTCTCGGGGCCAAGAATTTGGAAAGCCGAATTCTGTAGAGAAATTTAAAATTAAAATGACGAAAAAGTGTAACAAATTCAAATAAATAAATAAATTAATATACACCGGGAATAGTTAATTATTTTTATGCAATACTTATAATTTCTCATGAGTACTACGGAAAAAAAATGTGAAAAGCAAGAAAAACCAAAAATGTGAGACAAAAACCAAAAATAAGAAATGTTAGAAAAAACAAATATGAAAAGCCAAAAGAATAAAAACTGTAAAAATCCAGAATAAACATAACTGTTAAAAGCCAGCTAGAATACCTAAAATTGTGGAATGACACTGAATAATTTAATATTGGATATAACGCGTCATTTGATTTGTCAATTTTTTTCGTCTGTCATATATATCATAGACTAAATGTCCCTTTCTACTATGACCTCATTAAAGGGAATCCCGACATTTTAGAAGTCAAAACAACCGTTGGAATTAAATTATAAGGATTGACAGTATTTTTGTTTTCAGTCTATTCGAAATAACCTCAATGCACCTGTCGCACACTTTAGTGTGCACCACGTGATTGAGGTTATTTCTTCATAGACTGTCGGAGAAAAATTACATTTAATCGTTAAATAACAAAAAAATTAAAGGATAAAATTGTGAGAATTCAGAATAATTAAAAATGTTAAAAGCCAGGTAAACAAACATTTTGTAAGGCAGAATTAAATCTTAAATTAAAAAGGGGGAAAGCATTATTTTAAAAAGGCCCGAAAAGTATATGGCATTGGCTTCATTGTTACAGGAATTGGTTTACGAACACCTCGCAAGTTAAGATAACAAACAAACTGGTAGATAAAAAAAATAATCCTATTCGCCAAAGGTACTAATGCTTAGACCATCTTGTGACACAGTAACACAAGTCGTGGTATGTAATATAAGTTCTATCAAATTGCTAGTGTTGGCTTCGCTGAAGTCATTGAGAAATATATCTTATAGGACGAGTGTTATGAGTGTAAAAAAATATAATGAAAATAATTCAAATATATTTGACCCTAACAACGTTAAACATGTTGTTAAACTCGTCACCGAAGTCAAACAGCGGATCAGTAGGAGAGAATTTAGGAGATTTCAAACTGATTTATGGCAATCTTTACTATAGGATTACTAGCACAGAGAATAATAAAAATTGTGTTTGTTTGTATTGAGTAACACTAAAATATGTATTTATTTGACGTTTGATCCATCATTATTTAATGGAACGATCTTGCAACTTGAAAATAGTGGAATGGAATTTTAATTTTTTGTATCTTGAGGGAGCATTTATTTGAATTTTATGGAGGGTGATGCAAAGAAGTGCAGTGGCGGATCCAGAACTTTTAATAATGGGGGGAGGTCTGAGAAATTTGGAAATTTTGGTGTAACATCCTGTATTCTGAGACATTTTAAGCTACATTACCGACATTTTTTGTGGTATCGTAAGGGGGACCCCCATTTGGATCCGCCCCTGAGTGATCATCGGTATTCTTGAATTTTCTTCACAACATGCACTAATCAGGATAAAAATATGTATGTAGTTTTGGAGCCTGCCTTTTTCACAAATGTTATGTTCGAGTTAGTGATAAACATCAAAAAGCTTGGTTGATTTTATATTAATGTCAAATGGCTTTAAAAAATTGAAATTTGTGTAAATTTCATTTCTACATACCTATAAAAGGTAATGAAAAAATTTTAAGGTTCAATCGGTTTTTATATATCACTGTTAAATTTCATTAGATTTCATACGGAGATCAATTTTAGATTTGAATATTTGTTGTTAAAAATACATCAATATATTAAAATAGTAAAATGCTACGAAAACTCGACCGATATAATATTAACCCTTATACAGTTCAGTCGTAAAATTACTGATATTAAGAAGTTTTAGGTCGAAAAAGATACAAGACTCAAGTTATGATTATTAAATTTGTACAGTTTCCCTCTAAATTTGTATTCGAAAACATTAAATTTAGATTAAAAATCTTAGGACATCAGGCTTCGGAACCTTCTCAGTTTCCCTCCAATTAATTTTTTATAATCTTTAATTTTAGCTCATGTGGAGCTCGTTCGTAAAGAACAAAAACGGATAAGATATTTTTGAATGACTAAACTAAGTTAAATTATTACGGTCTGGCAGTGACTTTAAGATAAAGAGCAGCAATGAATCCACTTTTGCTTGGATTTCTTACATATAATGAATTATACAACATTTGACTTTATCTGTTCTGAACTAAGTTTGTCTGGATAGATCTTGACTGGCTGCAAGACAACATATCTTGATTTGATCTAGTTATCTTGATTTGCTTGAAAATATGGTGATACAGAAAATCAAGAAAAAGTAATAATACAGGACCCGAATGGCGGTTTAAGATCAAACATGTACGTGTTACTAGAAAGGCTAGTGATCATTAGTAGTCATGACGAACTACCTAGACCACTCGGCCACCGAGGTCCCGATGTGTCTTTTGCTTTGTTTTTATGTTGTATAATTATGCGTTTTATATAAAGCTATTTATATTTGTTGCTTGTGTAATTCGATGTGTTGCATGGTCTGACAGGGTCTCTTATGCAATAAAGTTCTAAAACACATTATAGTCTGTTAGATAAAGTATCGTGAGAGGTAAGAACTGCTAACAACTGTTTCACAAACAAGACACACGTTTGTTTTCTATCATCTCAATTTTAGATAGTCTGTGTGAACATATTCCTTGTTTCAAATTATAACTCAATGTATTCAAGCTTTAAAACAGCAAACTTTTGTGGAATCTATTATTACTATTATTGACAGTGTGTTCCGAAGGACAAGTCTAATTATCGGTATTAGTTTGGCTATGAAGCTTTGTTTGCTGTCAATTAACGTTATTATTATTATTATTATTATTATTATTATTATTATTATTATTATTATTATTATTATTATTATTATGGGGGCCCCGGTGGCCGAGCGGTCATGACTACTAATGATCACAAGCCTGTCAACACTAAGGTTGTGAGTTCGAATCTAACCTGTGGCGGGGTGTGTTCGACTCTGATCTAAAATTGACAAGGATTGCCCATTTTCCTACCGAAGGTCGGTGGTTCTCTCCGGGTACTCCGGCTTCCTCCACCAATAAAAACTGACCACCGCGAGATGGCCAAATGTGCTGAAAACAGCGTAAAACCCCAACCAAACAAACAAACATTATTATTATTATTATTATTATTATTATACTATTATTATTATTATTATTATTATTATTATTATTACATTTATATTATCATTATTATTATTATTATTATTATTATTATCATTATTATTATATTATTATCAGCATTGTCATTATTGTTGTTTTTTGTTGTTGTAAGGAAATATTGATCCTTCAACCAAATCTTCAAAGTGGTTTAGTTGCTGTTGGTGAAGCCTTGTATTTTTTCGGTATAAATCTGCTCTTTAAAATTAATTATTTTGGTATACTATTTTAGCAAGTTAATAATCCATAGTAATATTTCTCATAGTTATAAATCATTTAAGATTAAATTTTACAAAACTTGAAAATTATTTTCAGAGCAGTAAATCGCTTATAGTATAAATGTAGTAAATATATCATTTCTTTAACAAAATATTTGATGATTTATAAGTTTATTGAATATAAACCCCACCTCGTTACGGATGGACGTTTAAGTTAAATGGAGCATTCCGTGGGAGGATTTTCATAATGGCATTTGTAATTACACAATTTAAAAAAAAAGTTGAGAAACAAGACGGAAAGTAAATCACAATAAATGTTCTTCTATCAAGATTTCTGCTGTCGGTCCGTATAACCATAAAACTAGTTCACCAGGCTTTAGTCACGTATTAGTAAAACTGAATAGAAAGTGAAATATTTGTGTGAACATTTCTGTACGACTGAATTATTAGAAAAGAACATCTTATCTTCATTTGAATAGTACATTTGTGTGAAATATAGCATTGATTTCATTGTATAAATATTTATTTGATTAAAAGTCGATGTCCTTGGCTGACCTCGTTCCAATATTAGTGGGCAATTTGGGGAATAATTTTGATTTCAAATTCTAATGGTTTTGCAATTGGATATGTGTTTTTTTGTTTGTTTGTTTTATTCATTGTTTGTTGTTTTTTTTTGCTTTTTTGCTTTTATATTTTTCTTTTATTTCCATTCATATTTCTTTTTCTTATATTTGTTTATGCTTCTCTTGTTTGATACAGTTTAAAAAGATTGCTTTGTCAATAAAAGCCGCCCCCCCCCCCCCCACCGAAAAAAAACAAATTCAAAAAAACGAAACAAAACACAACAAAACGAAAAACAAAGACAAAACAAAACGAGCTTTTTTGGTTCTTTTACTTTTTTTTTAAATTTTCTTCTTCAACACTTGGCCAAATTAGATGAACAAATTTCAGGTTTCCATGTGAGCCAAAGAACATAATACATATCTATTTGCGTGTCTAAAGCCTTTATTTCTTGTTATAAACCTACCTTTATATGAAACAAATTATGTTTTAAAGAAACCACGATGAAATAACAATTTAAAATAACGTGACGGTGACTAATTTGAATAAAATTGGTATTTAAAGAAAATAAATTTTGGATTACGTTTGTATATTTGTTTTGATTTATGGATGTCTGGTTTCAAGATTAAAATGCATTGAAAATGTGCATTTGAAAAAGATATTACATTTCAAGGTCAAAAGAGTAAAGTATATCCTTTAACATGTTTAAGTCAATTTTGTCTCAATGAAATTTCACATGTTCTTCACAGTAACCAAAAAAATAAATAAAATAAATAAATAAAGAAAAATAAAAAATAGATTCTTAATGGTAATGATATAAAGCCTGTAGGGAGAACCCGGTTCGATTTTTAGATATGTTTTAGGGTGGGGACAGGAAATTGATCTTGGTATGGCATCCATTTTATTTCTTTTTTGGCGCGTCTTACTCATCTTTCAAAATATGCTGTTATTTGATTTCTGACTGCTTTTTTAAATAAACTTTTCAACGTGCATTTCTTCAAATCCCATTTTGCCCACATCCCTCCTATACATCATATCAAATCCTTTTTTGCCCACATTCCTCATATACATCATATCAAATAATTTTTAGCCCACATTCCTCCTATACATCATATCAAATACGTCCCCCCATCCCTCCTATACATCATATCAAATCCTTTTTTGCACCCCCCCCCCCATACATCATATCAATCCTTTTTTTACCCAAATCCCTCCTACACATCATATCAAATGCTTTTTTGAACACATCCCTCCTATACATCTTATTAAATCCTTTTTTGCCCACATCTCTCCTATACATCATATCAAATCCTGTTTTGCCCACATCCCTCCTATACATCATATCAATTCTTTTAATCGTTAGTTTGTATTACATACTAGTAAAGCAAAAACGTCATTTTATGATACAAATTTGATGCGCTATACAATCATACAAGTTAGGTCAGCGGTGTTTAAGGCCAAGCCTAAATGTTTGTAAATAGGTATGTATATTTTCGTCATACAGCATACTCCCCAAGAAGAATTTGATATTTTATTAAGAGCAAGGAAGGAATTATGAAAATAGGCAGGCTATCAAATTTGGTGAAAAGGTAGGGTAAAACATATGGTGAATAAAGGTAAAGTGCTTGGACACTAAAAAAGAACAAGGCTCATGGATATTACAAGCTCTAAGATCACTTCATGACCGCCTCATACCTAACCCTCTTAAAACAGTTGCACCCTTGTTCTAACTGAATTCATAATGAATATAAACTAGAGGCTCTCAGGAGCCTGTATCGCTCACCTGGATTTAACTTGTCCACCTTCAGCAATACTGATAATTTAAGTGTACAGTTAGCTTGGCTGGTCCTATGTAAAACTAATTTGGGCTGCCACGTGGCGGCCAACTTGGTTGATCGTCTTGGTCATCGGACATAATTCTGAAAGACGACCATCTAAGGACTATTCGTCTGGTTACAATTGGCTTCAGACAAGAAGATATTTAATGAATTTTACCATTGTGTCCTATGTTAAACTAAGTTCAAATGTGGCAGCCATCTTTGTTGACATTACGGGTCATCAGGACCATCTGAAAGAGGACCATCTAAGGACCATTGCTGCCAAGTCTTGTTCCAATTGGCTTTGTGTTTTCAGACAAGATTTTTTAATGAATTTTCCCAAAGGCTCCTATGTCAATCTATGTACGGCTGTGGCAGCCATCTTGCTTGACGGTCCATGTCACCGGACACAATTCTCAAAGAGGACCATCTAAGGACCACCGCTGCCAAGTCTTGTTCCAATTGGCCCAGTTGTTTCAGACAAGAAGATTTTTAAATGAATTTCCCGTAAGGTTCTATGTTAAACTAAGTTCGGCAATATTTGTTGACCGTCCGGGCCATATAAGGAACATTGCTGCTAAGTTCAGCTCCAATTGACCCAGTAGTTTCAGACTAGAAGATTTTTAAATAAATTTTCCATAGGGTCCTTATTTCGGCTGTGGCAGCCATCTTGGTGATCATCAGGGTTATCGGACACAATTCTGACATGGGACCATTTAAGGACCAATGCTGCCAAGTCTTGTTCCAATTGGCTCAGTTGTTTCAGACAAGAAGATTTTTAAATGAATTTCCCAAGGGTCCTATCTTAAATTAAGTTCTGAAAGAGGACCATCTAAGGACCATTGCTGCCAAGTCTGGTTCCAATTGGCCATGTAGTTACATAGAAGAAGATTTTTTTTTAAATTTATCCCCTTTTTTATATTCTTAGTCACAACAGCCATGTCGGTTGGAAGTCATGAATGCCGGACACAAGTTTGGAAGGGGCCATCCAAGGACCATTCCACCAAAATTTGGTCCCCATTGGCCCAGTGGCTTCAGAGGAGAAGATCTTTAAATGAAAAGTTTACGCTGGACGACGGGTGATGGCAAAAGCTCACATGGCCTTTTAGGCCAGGTGATCTAAGAAATAATTATATAAAGGTAAATTCCACAATGCTTCTGAAATGCACCCTGACAATGAACCCGGGGATAGCTTGGCGGACGTGAGTCTACTCTCAGAGGCGCCCACTAAACAGAGTTGGTGATACATTTGAGCTTTCAGGGGCATTTAATCAACAGAGATGTTCATACCACTTTTGGATTTGAACTCACTGCCAAAGTCATTCTCTCAGTAGAGCTGATGATACCACTCTAGTACTTGAGCCCACCGACACAGGCATTTACTCGATAGAGATATTGATACCACTCTGGGATTTGAACCCACTGCCAAAGGCATTCTCTCAGTAGAGCTGGTGATACCACTCTTGTCAGAGGCATCCTCTCTGTAAAGATGGTAATACCACTCTGGGACTTGAGCCCACTATCACTGGCATTCACTCAATAGAGATGGTGATATTACTCTGGAACTTGAGCTCACTGTCAGAGGCATTCAGTCAATGGAGATGGTGATGCCACTCGTGAACTTGAGGATAAAGCCAGAGGCATCATCTCAGTGCAGACGGTGAAGCCACCCTTGGAACTGAGCCGACTGTCAGAGGCATCCTCTCAGTAGAGCTGGTGATAACTCTCGGGGGATTAAGCCCACTGCCTGAGGCATCCTCTAAAAATAGATGGATATACCACTCAGGGACCTGAGACCACTGTTAGATGAATACTCTCTGTATAGCTGGTGATACCACTCGAGAACTTAAGTACTTTAGACCGAAGGGTATCACCAGCTCTAGTGAGGGGATGCCTGTGACAGTGAGCTCAAGTCCAAGAGTGGTATCACCATCTTTACTGAGAGGATGCCTGTGACAGTGGGCTTAAGTTCAAGAGTGGTATCACCAGCTCTACTGAGGATGCCTGTGACAGTGGCCTTAAGTCCAAGAGTGGTATCACCAGCTCTACTGAGAGGATGCCTGTGACAGTGGACATAAATCCAATAGTGGTATCACCAGCTCTACTGAGAGGATGCCTGTGACAGTGGACATAAGTCCAATAGTGGTATCACTAGCTCTACTGAAAGGATGCCTGTGACAGTGGGCTCAAGTCAAAGAGTGGTATTAGCAGCTGACTGAGAGGATGCCTGTGACAGTAAGCTTAAGTCCAAGAGTGGTATCACTAGCTCTACTGAGAGGATGCCTGTGACAGTGGGCTTAAGTCCAAGAGTGGTATCATCAGCTATATTGAATGACAGTCCCTCAGTGGTAGCAGTAAGAATTCTATGCATGATACCAATCTTAATGGAATCAAATAAATTATATTTCTATGATTGTGTCTCCCTTCAGTAGCGCTCAGGGTAAAAAGAGACGGAAAGCCGAAATGATAATCCTAAATGTTGTAATGTAGGTGCAAATAACAGACTGAAAAAAATGCAAAGCCACTAAAAACATCAGAAAGTTATTAGGGGGATTCTGATTCTGGATTATTTCCAAATAATATCGTTCTTAGATTAAAATATTGACTAAAGAAACTATATCATATATGCCTCAAGAAACTACGTTAATTTCACCAAATGTAAAGTAAAGCTTAAGGTTACGTTGCATGAAGAAGCAAATCAGCCGTTTAGTAAACACCATGCAGAATCCAAGTTCCAAGTGGGAAGTAAGGTAAGAACTTCGAAACAGCGACATAGGAATCATGTCTCGAAAAGGGATTGGACAGACGAGTGTTGTATGACAGGCTTGGAATTGGGGTTGCACCCGATTTTTGCCCCTACGCCCTTTACAACCGACAAAAAAGTATTCGTTTTCACTAATGTGCAAAAAATTGCCTCAGTACGCTCTGTCAGAAAGTTAGTTCAAAAATCAAAATATGAACATTTGTTTAATGAGAAAAAAACAATTGAACAATTGAACAATTTTGTAATGAAATCCAGTTCCTAAAACGTGCAGCACATGTGACTACAGCAACATTACAGACACTTTAAAGTTAATTTAAAAGGTTGAAGAAAAGTAGGATATTTACATTTTCTTTTCACTCCATTAAAGGTCTTGTTAAAACGCGCTCTTTGGTAAATAAATTTTTGGTAAATAAATTTTAATTTGAGTTTGAAAAGTTTGTGATAAAGGGTAAAAAAAAAATTGAAACCTCGAACGTTTATTGGAAAGCCTTACCATTCCAAAGAATGTTCTTTCTGATATTTCATTCAAGCATCTCCAGGGACATCTTCAACAATGATTGTTTAGAAAACACTGCGTGTGGATTTTTATTTCATTAAGTGTTATGCCCCATATCTCATTAAAATCTAAATTAAATCTCTGTGTTGCTTTAATCATGAAAGTCGATGTAGTGTTATGTTTTGCGGTCATTTCATAGAATCAATTCAAACTTGATAAAGAGTTTTTATATCAGAGAACATTGACGTATTTATTTTTATATTTTTTTTTGGGGGGGGGGGGGGGGGGGGATTATGCCCCATATCTCATTAAAATCTAAATTAAATCTCTGTGTTGCTTTAATCATGGAAGTCGATGTAGTGTTATGTTTTGCGGTCATTTCATAGAATCAATTCAAACATAATAAAGAGTTTTTATATCAGAGAACATTGACGTATTTATTTTTATATAATTTTTTTTAGGGGGTGGTTCTCTGATCAAAGCTTGAATCAATTACAACATTTTATGACTTTTTCCCCCTTTATATAAAATTTATTGGCATTAATATACAATAATCAGTAAAGGCAACATTTTAATGTTGTCTGTCTGATGTTTATAATTCGGAAAATCAAAAGAAATTTATGTAATTAGTATTCGAAAAGACTTGTATCGAAACGTAGTCTTTTTACTTTAACCACGTTATAGCATGGCTTAAACTTTTTGGAATTAGTTATTCATATAACGATTTTTTCCCTTATTGTTTTAATTTAAAATCTATTGTCTTCATTCTTAAAAATAACTCACCATCCTATGTTCATCAGTAAAAATTTCCTCTTTTTTTTCGAAAAAATATTCTCTACAACTATTACACTACTATGTTCGAAAAACGAAAAATGAATGAATGAAAAATAAATTTTATTTGGACCCCATGATACAAACATGTTATGAGAATGATGGGAGGATACCTGAAATTTGAAAGTATATTACTTAAGTCTTTTATAGTATCTATTTTAGATAACTATTGAAGTGTGGCTTTATGCATATTGACTGATTTCCGACAACACCCAATAAAATGCGTTGAACTTATTAATGACTTGATTCCTATAAAGCTTACTTTTACATTATCGCTATGGTTTGAGAATTGGTCCGTGAAATATCTATTATGATGTGATGTATGGCTAAATCTGAATAATCTTCTTTTGAGTGTGTGATTTTGTAGAGCCCAGTGAAATTTGGTTATAATGTTAATTTGACAAATAAGGTCAAATTGATTTTTTTTTTATACTGAAAAATAAAAATGGATTCGGATCTTTCGTTGATATAAAAATAGAGAGTTTATTTAGGATCCATAAAATTCATTAATGAATTACTTTTTTTTTAAAGGAAAAGGCAAAAAGCACTTCAACATAATATACAGTTTATATAATTTATGCACTATCGCAAAATCGATAATATACTAAGAGTAATTGCATTCGAATAGATAGTGCATACCTTATTTACTTTTTTATAAGGTAAATACTTTATAGGTTATGTTCCTAATGAATATGGATTGCAATTTCTGCATATGATATATAATATTAATAATAATAATATACAAGATATTGATTATCAGGTCTACAATATAATATTAAAAAAGGAAAAAACATGACAAATACCTGAATGCAATCAAATATATAGTTTTTAAAGTGCATTTTTATGATGTGACAGCAAATCACATTCTATACATGGCACCTCCCTATACAGCAAATCACGGCCCTTATAGGGCACTCTAAAAATATACCTTAACGTACAATATTAAAGAGTTTTTGAAGAAAACAAATGTACTGGAGAAGATCCATCCAAGAACGTTGATTGCACGAGCTTACAGTTGGTTCTTTTATCTTTTAAACATATAAGTTTATTTTAGAGGATTGGGAAATACGTTATAGCACCATATTATATCAATCTCTCTCAATTCAGTGGACAAGAGAACCGCCGCTGCAGCGAAATCCTTAAACATGTTGCTCTCTTAACATCTTTTGTCATATCCGACGCATAAGCATCGTTTAGATGCCGATACGGCGTCACAAATTTGATCCCTAAAATTGTTTCATACTGGGCGAGAATCGAACCAGGTACCCTTGGCGTCCTAGTCCGAAGCACTGAACACAAAACCAGTCAATAGCCGTAAAAATTTTAAAGAGATATGAAATGGGGGATAAATTAACCCCCCCCCTTTTTTTTAAACCTAGTGTAGATAATTACCTCCCTTTGATTCTAAGACCTAAAGGGAGGTAATTTTGTTATCTGCCTTAGGTATCTTGGTTAAGGCAGATAACTGAGTATTATTTATTATTGTTGGTAAGGGAGAGAAAATAATAATGATTAGACATAAATAAGATACAATGGGTAGGCTATATTAAACAATCACCACCTAGCCGATTATTTTGCTGTGACAACGCAAATATATTTACTGTATATATGACGTCTAGTACTATCCCTTATGATGATCAGTGACAACTAAATTGAGAATGTAATACAAAATTTATATCAAAAGGTAGCTAACGCCTAATTTTACAGTTCAGTGGGTAATTTTAGTTATTTAAATTATTTGCCATCAAATACATTTTACTGTTTGTTAATTTTCTTTAATTTTGTACTTAAGTGTTAATTTTATTTACAGTTTCCTTTAACCAATGATGAATAAAAACTTTGACTGCTTTAAAAATACAAAAGATCAAATTCGTTTTTTTTCACTTTTTTCATTTTTTTTTTAAATTTTCATATTTGTAAGACAAAATATCTAAATCATTTACGCATTTAAATTTTTTCACATATTTTTAAGTTTGAATTCTTAGTCATTTATTTGAACCTTTTAATTCAGGTACTTTTATTTATTTTTCTAATTCACTCATATTTCATATTCTTTTTAAGTAAATTGTCGATCAATACAGGGTGTGTTTTACTTCACGCAAACGTGTTTCTATCAATAAAACTGATCTTCCCAATTTTCTATACTTAAACTTGAATTTATTATCATAAATTAAAAGTGATGAAATTGAAAAATCAGCAAGGGTGCAAGTTAGTACATAGATGAAAGCAGTTCGGTGATCGATCGACTTAGAGTTTCATTGATAAATAGATGTATTAAACTTAACGTCTAAAAAGATTTACACTAGGTCTTCGTCATTTTACAAAGAAACAACAATTTTAAACCCCCGAGATCGACTCTACATGATTGAATATGACACTCAATTTGAGCTAATTGTACTTGTGTTATACTCTGTGCTTTGTTTTTTAATTCTTTAATTAAGCACCATCCATGTTTACTGTTGTATTATTACAATTTTTGGTTGCATGGCTAGGTTAGGATGATTTTTGTTACTTCCTGCTGAGAACATGATATTTCTTTTAGTAATTGCTTGTCCAGAACACGGTCTATTTTTGCAGGGACAATCGGTAAAGTTACACCAAAATTATTGTGAAGTCTCCCCCCCCCCCCCTTAATGGATATATACTCCGTTTATAATATGAAAGAGGAGATTACTTCTTGACACAAATTTCATATAGTCTAAGAAACCACGCTTTCATCGCTTTTCGCTGTTCTTTGTCTTTAAGTCCATGTTTAAGTCCAAGGAAGGCTTTCACCAAGATTCTCTTTACAGTGATGAACTTGTCTGAGCGGAATTTTTAACCTGTAGAAAAACCTTTTTTTACTTCAGGATCATGCCACTATCAAAATTTTAATTTTTTAAACAAACCTCTAAGATTCGGTAACATCTTAGTCTACGGTAATTTAAAAAATCTCTTCCATAAATGCCGCCTCCTTTCAAAATTATGTATAACGACCCCACGGGCCAACTATGTTTGCCTGGGCTGCATTAAGTTAATAAACAACAAAATGGATAACAGGAAAGGTCAACAATAACATACCAATCAAAGAAAGCAACCCAACTGACAAAACGCCGGACAAAAAATAACATAAAAGAGTACAAAACACAAACGTGAACACAACAGTAAGGATAGTCTGACTTTGTACAGACACTGGGTAGTAATGAGGTTAAAACGGTTTTATGGGTACCCAAACCTGCCCTTTATCTATCCCGACACTCTGGTGTATAAAACACACTATAAAAAACCAATTCAATATGATTACCAAGGTGACCGCTTGCAAAAACAGAATATTAGAGGGAACGGTACATAATTTAGATATCAGGGTCAGAATGTACTCGTTTTAATTGTAAAACTAGATGAGGCTCTCAATAGTCTCATAGCTGCAGGTCGGATACTGTCGCTCTACTAAACGAAAACTCAGCAAACTATTGGCAATTCACGGAGAGACATCCTTGATAAAGTTTCTTGGACAAAAGTGGAACCCAACTTGGTTAGTTGTATTAGACATCTTTAAAAGTGTTCAAGGGACATGATCGCAAATCACGAAAGAGCCGCAGTTAACATTATACTGAGCTCACGTGGGAATCTATTTAAAGAAGAACTTTTATTTGTCATTAAACATAAACATATAGTTTGTGACAAAGACATACAGATACATATAAAGCAAATTTGGAGACCAAATATTATACGCATAAGTATTAGTAACAGACATTATAACATATCAAATGAATTATGAGACTTCTGCCCTCAGTTCTAATGACTGCTTTAAAAAGAAGCCAACCATTATAATATGTTTATTATTTGTTGGGTTAAGCAAAAAGACCAGTTTTTCATCATCTGTCATGTTTATAAATTCTCTGTTTTCAAGCTTAAGACTATTAAACAAAGTTTCCCTTATTTTACTATTAGTTTTACATTTTAAAATGAAATGAGATTCATCTTCAATAGTCTTGCAAATTTTACAAATTCTATCTTGCCGAGGGATTTTATAATAACGACCTTTTTCTATTTCGAGGTCGTGATCAGTAACACGCAGTTTTGTGAATATATTTCTAATTGAAAATCATGGATCTGTAAGATAAAACTCTCCTTTGAGAGATGGATTTAACTTCTTATATAGATAGAATTTACTATTTTCATCATATCCATTTATTCTATCTAAAAATATCTTTTTAAATTTCTCATTTACACCATTTTTTATAGAAGATTTCAAAAGTTTTACATCCTTTAATGACTTGCAACTAGAAATATTGTCTCCATTTTCTACTTCTGAAACAATATCTTTAACGAAGGTGTACCAGCTGTAAGTGCCTTGATTGTCAAGTGCTTTAGTAAGTTCAAAAGATTCTTTGAGCAATGGATTTATATCATTTGTGTGAAGTCTTGCTAGATATAGAAGTGATTGACTATGTATGAAGTTTTCAATAGGATATCTTCCTAATTCTGTTCTCACACCAATATTTGAAGAAGATTTCTTTGTACCTAATAGAGACTTACAAAAATTTAAGTGTACTTTTTCTAAAGAAGTTTTATCCACAAAGGAAATATAATCTACTCTATTATTTGTCTGGGCTGCTCTCTTTTTTGCCCTATAAAAGGGCAAATAGTAGTCCATAAATAAATCTCAGAACTATAAGTTAAAATTGGTCTAATTAATTTATCAAATAAGTTATTCATTACTTTAACTGGGAAATTCCCCATAGACATGGCTTTTTCTCTAAGTAAAAATAATACCTTTCTTGCCTTTTTTGCTAGATCATTTAAACTAGACTTTAGATTACCATTGCTTTTTAATAAGCATTCTAAAAATTTATAAGTATTTTGAATTCTCTCATCATTAAAACTGATGAATGAATCAGAATTTATACAATTATTTTGAACTATCATAGTTTTCGTCTTTTTAACGTTTAAAGTTAGCTGCCACTTTCCACAATATTCACTTAAATTATTTACACTTGTTTGAAGACCTTCTTTACTTGCTGAAATGATAAGTAGATCATCTGCAAATGACAGAGAACCAACTTTTGAGTTTAGAAGAATTGAAGGTTGACAATCATCCCTGTCAAAGTTTGAACTTAAACCATTTATAAACATGTTGAAAAGAGTAGGGCTAAATGAATCCCCTTGTTTTACTCCCCTGTTTATTTCGAAATATTCTGAATGACATCCTTCTAACTTAAGAGCAATGTTTGTCTTTGATAACATATTTTTTATTGTGTAATATTTAAAGATCGTCATGTTTGTAAATATACACTTGTATTTTTTTCAGTTTTAACAGAAGATTATATCAGAGTTTGGTGAGAGATCTTGTATAAAATCAACAGTACTTCGTGTGTACAAAATTTTATAAAGTTTAATGCATCATCACCGTGACTTTTATGTCAGAATGAAATTGCATCATCACCGTGTCTTTTATGTCAGAATGAGATTGCATCATCACGTTGTGTTTTATGTCAGAATGAGATAAAATAAAAAGACAAAGAAAGTTAATTGAAAGATAAAAACAATGCTTGGAATAAGGTAAACTGGTGAGAACCCAGAATTCATTATATTTACTATACTGCTTTTAACATTTTATATTTGGTATGAGGTAGAGTCTTGTCATTGAAATCCAGGCAGTTCTTATAATACAGAGCTGAGCCAAGAGCAATGGCACTCCAATTTACCTTTGTAATCCACTAAAGTTATTTCAAAATTTGAGGAATGTGATTAAATGATATAGTTCCTGTCCTAAGCTTGTGTATTACTCTACTCAGATGCATAAAATTATGGTTGCAAAAATTGTTCTGAATGCATTTGAGGATCATAAGTTTGAGATTCTATTGTCTTAATGACTATATTGAGAAAATAGATAAACAACTTTTCACAAAAGTTTATAAGCATTAATTTATTGCAGGTTCAATATATCTCATAAATAGGTCAATACAAAACTGCAGAGTTATTTACATAATTCAGATGTATAAAGCACTGTATGCCAGCACCAACAAAATAACAAATATTTATATCATTATAACAAGCATGTATAACCAATAAATATCCCTCCTTAGGCCACATCAAAGTATGTTGTAGATTCTCATCTTAGCAGTTGGGAGGTCATTTTGAAATCCAAAGTACTTATTCCAAACGCACCTGGTCTGATAAAGCCATATCAGCCTGAAAACTTGACGCACCTGGTCTGATATGGCCATAACAGCCGGGTACGTTAGAATAGCACTTAAATAATGCATTATTAGCATGGGCTGTGCAAATATGGGTTGTTCACTTACAGTCATTACACATATGCAAAAACCATCATATTTAGCACTAAGTATATGATTACAAACAATTGAGGACAACCTTGATCTCCAGAAAACAAATGTGTAACATCATAGTAGACTGTGTCCAGTATAAATTGGTCCCTGCCGTAATATTCAATATGAGCTCTGTCATATACAAATATGGCATTACAGGGAACCAGGCTATGTCCAGTTAAAATGTGATTTGTCATCGCTAAAACATATTGTTAATATTTTGATCCTATTTACACATCACAGTGTTAAATTTTCCTTGACTGACCCCGGTGGACATCATTCTATAGTTAGCGTATGATAGGAATCTACAAATTTATTCAAAGTGGCCTATCTCTATTACTCTTTTATTATAATTTTTACTTCCACCAAAATACAAGACAATTATAACTATTTCAAATTCTCCTTTAGCTTCATACAAGTATTTCCAATAATGAAATGAACTTGTGTTCAATCTAATTCAAATTCCTCTATCACCATTGTAACTCAAATTATACTTTTTGAGGCAGTTCACAGAAACTACTAATCTTTAGAACCCTTATTTCCCTATAACTTGATTTTTTTTTGGCTCATCAAAGTTTTTGAATAATATTTTCTGCCCATTAAGGTATTCAAGCAACCTAAGTTATACTGCAAGCAGTTTTGAATTCACATGTAAACAAAGTATCTTCATCATCGGTCCACTTAGATGAGGCTTTACCTTATACACAAATTTTTAATTTACGGTCTATATATTAATGTATTATGACTATTATTCATCTCAGCGGTGATGTCATGGTGGCTAGTGACATAGCTTCCTCCTCTCGTTCTGTGGCTTGTTGTTTCATTTCTTGTAATGACTTGGCAAATTTGGACCACTCATTGCCCTTTGGCGCTGCAACAGTCTGAAATGGAAATAAAATATTACAATCAAGTTTATATTTTCATCAGTATCAAATTATATTTTAATACCCACACTGTTGAATGACAGTAAATTTAATTAAAACTTCAAAAAACTTCTCTTAAAAGGAAGAATTTCTAGTTCATATTTGCTGATATTCAAGCTTTAACATGACTATAACTAAACAATAAAACATGACTTAAATCATGTTAAAATAGAAAATAACAAATGACCCCATCACCTGCTAAAATATTGTAATGTCAATTCAATCCATACACTGGATAAAAAAATTCAATTTCAAATTTTTTTAACAGCACCATTCATGAACAAATATGGATACAAACTTTTTAATTATAATTATACAAATCAATTCGTTTAAAATTAAATTTCACAAACAACTGAACTAACCTCTGCTACATCATACAAATGTAATCTTCCGATATCGTCTCCGGCTGCTATATGACTTCCTGTTTCATGCCATCTAAGATGGTTAAGGCAAGCATTGTTGTCTACTATGACTGATGTTGTTGGAACCTACAGAAGAGAAAAAAAGTTACATATATGTATGGTATTAAATCTGAGATGGCATTGTGAGAATGCTATTTAAAACACAGACCAGATGAGTCCCCTCTCATGGCTAACATTTAGATCTCTGCAAAATCTTGCTTATGGCCACCTTTAAAATTACATTGTAGTCATTTTTCTTCTGCAATCACACTTCCTTCAACATAAACAAATTTACACTGGATTCTGATAAGGTTAAATTTATGGATCATCGCTGGTCTAATGGGAAATAAATAGGATTTGAAATAGGTGTTTTAGTTTGAGAGAACATGTGAATAGTAAACAAATAAGCCAGAAAAAAATATATGTTCATGTGCTCATTTTAGAGCTATAAGGTCTTGAAAATTTGCAGGAAATGGTTTTCTCTGGATTTTTCATTGTCTTTGCATTGACAACTTCAGTCTCTCAAAGATGTATGAAAAAATAAAAAGGACTTCATAAAATTTTGTCAAATACCATTTTACGGTATATATGATTGAATTATAAAAGAAAAAGTGGAGGTTCATGGGCAAAAAATTTCATGTTTAAGAAATGGATAAAACCCAAGGATTCCGAAAATCTGACAAAAAGACCAAAACATTACCAGCCAACATCCTAAACTAATGAAATAGAAGAAGGTTTGTAATTCCTTTAGTTACTGAAGGGGCTCTGAATGTTTCATTAAAATCCATTCACAGGTTTAGATGGATGGATGAATTATTGTCTAACATCCAGTGGCAACCAGGTGCATATCAGGACGATAACATGTTGATATGATAATGAATATGATCCCTGCTTTGTACTAGACCGACACGCTAAGTCAGATGTTTAATGTGCTAGCTCACGAGATAACTGTCCGCAGGAAGACATATCACCTCACTCGGACACATTATACTGACTCCGAGCCAACCAGTCTTTGCTCTTACTCCTAGATGCCGCGTGCTTGGCGGAGAAGCAGCAAATACCAATTTTAATGTCTTTGGTTTGACCCGGCCGGGGATTGAACCCACGACCTTCTGCACTCGGGGCGAGCACGCTACCACAAGACCACCGAGGCAGTTCACAGGTTTAGAAGGTGTTGCCAAAAGAATAAAATGACAATGACAAAAATGCAGATAACATTCCCATGTGTTGACATTTCTACACAGTTGACACAACAATAAAATTCCTCTTCATGTACTAGAAAGGAATAAAACACTTTTGAATAGAATTTCTTGCAGGCTTAGATAATTTTTTATTTTTATCCAGCTTTTGGTACCTTATTTTATATACTAACCTCTGTATCATTGTTCAGATTCCATAAATCTAATCTCCCGTTACCGTCTACACTACCAAACAGAGCTGGATGTGTCGGGGACCATTTCACATCGTATATATAGTCACTGTTATCTTCAAAGGAATGCAGAAATTTTTGTTCCTGTTCAAAACAGAAAGGAATTACAAGTACATGCACTATATAAAATAATTTCTACATTGTACCATGCTTTTTTATATTTTGCAAATTAGTTAAATAACTATGACCATGACAGATAATTACTTTTGGTAGATCATTTCATAATAGATTGTAATAGTGACTTCAATTGAATTATTTGGACTAGTTTTTGGCAGTTCTTAATGAAATGCTGAAAATATGTATTCTGCAAAAATAAGTCACAAATTGTAATTTTTTTACATCGGGATTTGATTGACTGTCAACTGATATTTTTTGGAGTTCACATTGTTAATGCTTTATTCCTGTGCCATGTTGTTCCAACACTACATGTTTTGCTATATGACCTATTTTTGTTATCTCTCTAAAACCTTGACTTAAAATTTTGATCTTAAGGTAGGAGGTATAATTGGGCTATATTTCAGATTTTTATAAAATTAAGCTTTGAACTAGAGTACGATGAACTGCATCTGAATATAAAAAAAAATGTATGTCCCTTTAATACTTTCCGAAATATGGTGTTTCAAGTTTTCGCAAACAGACATCACTGCAAAAAGTCAAATATTTAGACTTAAAATTATTATTTCTCAAAACCCAGTACCTAGCATTTTTTTAAAAAAATTATATATATTATTGCCATTGAAATTATCTTTTTATTGATATAAAATTTATTAGGAGTCACAAGATTCGTTTTTTTCAGTATATTAGATTATTACTATATGAAGAGTGGAAATAAGCGACAAAAAGCCAAAATAAGCGTAACGTCGTTACAACGTCACGATAAAAAAAGTATATTTTTAGACTTTTTACAGACAGGACGTATAGTAAAATGATTTCCACATCAAAAACGAAGCTGGTGACCCTATGTTTATTTAGTACCATTAAAACGGAATGGTTCACAGCAATAACATATCGTTTTTATAGAAAATTCTAGGGATTAGTTTTTGCGAAATGACAATTTAAACCGAAATTATTAATTATTTTTTGGAAGTTGTTATATGAAATCTACAGTAAAAGACCTTTATTTTAAGGATTTTAAATTAAGCTCATTGAAGAAATATAAAAGCTAAATATGAAAATTTTTCGATATTTATATGCAGTTTCGAACATTCTAGCTGCATGTAAAATTTCAAGAAAATCCATAATTTTGCAGATTTAGGTACCTAATACCTTAAAATATTTTCCCCCAATATTTTGAATAGAATTTATACATCATGACAAAAGTATTTACTACACCCACAGGAATCGATTTAGAATCATTCTAGACATTAATGTTAATGAGTATTTAATCCAACAACAAACTTCTTACTTTAATACTCCACAATTTGATTGTCCAATCAAACGACGACGTCAGGAAGTACGGAGAGAAATCAATCTGTCCCGGTACTTTGTGGCAGTCTATTCCAGTTATAGGACCATGATGTCCTTCAAATCCTTCACTTATACCAGCTTTACTGTAATATTCAAATATATGTTAAGTAATATCAGTCTGAAGTGAACCATTTTTAGGGTGTAGAAATCTTTTTTTGTTCATTCTGATAAAAGAGGTCAGTTTAGACTGGTTTCACTATATTATAAAATGTTGGAAAAATCCTGTGTTATATCATCTTACTTATAATTGTTGAACACATTACTATAAAAAGACTGCATGTTATCTATTAATAAACCAAATAATTTCACTTTTAGAATAGAGAATGGATACGGGAAATGGGTCAAAGAAACAACAACCCAACCAAAGAGCATAAAACAACCCAAGGCTACCAATGGGTCTTCAACGCAGCGAGAAAATCATGCACCCGGAGGCAGGCTTCAACTGGCCCCTAAACAGTAATGCATACTAGTTATATACATTTAATATATAACTACCCTTTGTTTTTCTTGTGCGTTTTTTTTAATTTTGGTTCATTTTTATGTTTTGGGGTTTAGTGTGCTGTCCATTTTGCTGAACTAGTATACATTATTGTTTAGGGGCCAGCTCTGGGTTCGATACTGTCTCACTGGGTTGAGGACCCATTGGTAGCCTTGAGCTGTTTTCTGCTCTTTGGTCGGGTTGTTGTCTCTTTGACACATTCCCTGTATCCATTCTCTATTCTAGTTAGCATATTTTTAAATTATTTTGTCAATGTCCAAAGAAACTTATCCATTTTATGACATTAACATATGGATGTAAAGAGTTATCTTTATATGGTACCAGCAAAAAAATATTTATATTCTAACTCCAACGTTAAATTAAATAATATTTTGTATTATTAGTCAATAAAATTCACCAAAAACTTCTTCCTTTCCTAAAAAGAATCAAAACATTAAAAGGCACAGATGACCTATTCATACCTGCCATGTCTACAAGCTGTATATACAGTACACTCCTCACTACCTACGACAAAGTTGTTAACATCACCAGACAAGAAAGAGAAACATGTAACAGCTACAGATTTACTTTGTTTATAATGGAGTTCCATACTATCCTGAAAGAGAGTATTTGTATGAGGTCTTTGAAAAGATATTTGTTTATCCCATATAACTGAAATGTTTGCAACTCTCCTTTTAATTCTCTTAACAACACTCATAAAAACAAATTTTTTTTGTGACCAACATAGTTACGTCTATTCCCTTATCTGCATGAAACAAATACAGATTATATATGCACTTTAATTAAAATGTAAAGAATAAATAAGTTCCAAGTGAAGACATGAAAATTTTCAGAGTTTTTAAAATTCACGTCTTTCCCAAGTGGAGCCGATTTCTTTCGTAAATACTCAATTTTTAAGTTTCCTGTACCTAGATTAATTCAATGAGCAGTTGGTGAAGTTAAATAATGTTACGTCTGATTTATCAAAAGGTATGTGCATTTGTGACTTGCGCCATTTGATTGGTCTGAAAGCAGTGGAAGATGAGCCCTTGTGCAGTGGGAGATGAGGTCGCATGAACCGATCTTCAACAGGTCATCTCACACTCAAAATGGCCATTTACGGAAGAATTAAAGATAAATCTTGGAGGGGAGGTAATCATTATTGATCATTCCATTAATATAGTCTGGATGTATCATTTTGCTAGCCTGCTCACAAATCCTGTGGATAAAAAAAAGGCTGGAGAAAAAAAACAATTTACTTGAATCTAACAACTCTGATCAAGATCTACTCAAAGAAACTATTACCGATAGAATCTAAGACACTCCCTATAACCATAACTTTTTAAATAATATGTTCACATGACTTTTCATTAAATATTACAGTGGCCACATACTTTAATTATAACTACTTATAAAACTGATTGTAAATAAGTCTATTAGTGGTTGAGCCAACATATCTAGACTCCATGAAAACATTTTACAAACTATGAATAAATATTTACCTGTGGTTGGGCTAACATATCTAGACTCCATGAACACATTTTACCATCTGTAGACACACTTATCAGATTATGTGCATTCTGTGTTCCAACGACATTTACACAGTATACAGGATGCTGAAAAATGAAACATAAAATTTTAAGAAATTTTTTACAATAGAAAGGATTTATTAATTAGATGAAATGTTGCATTTTGCATTTTTAAAAAGCTTCTGAAAACAGGATACAGATTTAAAACTTTAATGCTACAGTATTCTAATCTTAATACCAAAATCTATAATTATAACAAATTGACCGAAATTTGTTTGTTAATCCTAATTATTTTCTTCAAATAAGTAAAATCCTGAACATAAGTAAAATCCTGAACATATTACTTACTGTATGAGCTGCAGCAGATAAAGGTGTTCTCTGTATTGGGGTGCGTTTGTTTACTCTGTTGTCCCATAATACTATCTGACCAGAGTATGTACCTCCAACTATCAGGTTAGGGTGAAATTCAGCAAAACATGATGACATAATGGGTGACTGAAAATGATTAAGTGACATTTATTAAAAACTTTCATATGCTTTCTAAATCTCATTTCTTGCTATAAGTACTATATTGCATTGCATTTTTGTAAAAAGGCCAATTTCTTCTAATTATTAATAAAACAAAACTACAAAATTTTACACCTACCGAAATAACCCACTAGGTGATATAAAATAACCTCAATACAAAGACATATTACAAATTACTTTTTTCTGGAAATTATATATCCTATAATAAGAAAATACTGGTCAGACGAGCTAATTTAGGTCAGCTATATATATTTCACTGTTGCGATTGGCTAAATTAAGGTCAGCCATCATATCACTGACTTCGGTATCACGTTGCAATATGCATGCCCAATTGTTATTGGCTAAATTATTTTAATTCACAATTCCGATTGGCTAAATCAAGGTCAGCCTCCATATCAAGTTGACTTGTTATAAAATCTAAAAAGAAACTCTACTGTTACTTCATGTAGCAATATGTAAATAATATCTTTAGGCCAGAATTTAAATTCTGGGAAAATGATGTGGTTTATTACAAGTTAGTATAAAATTCCACATGTAAAGGGGAATAATCCAAATTTTCCTTTATTTTTGCAAAGTGACAATCAAGTCCTATTCTGTGATATAAGTATTTTACTATATTATGTATAAAATTTACCTGACAATGAAAAATATATTCTGGGGTTTGTTTTTTAAATTTCATATTCCATATCAATGCTACTCCATCAGGGTCATGTGGCGAGTCTTCGTTAGCATTATATGATGCTAGCAGTAATTCTGGGAACTGGAAATAAAAATAAACCATTACAAGTCAAATATTAGAATATATAGCTCTAAAAGTATTTAAAGAATTGTTTTTTTAAACTTTCTATATGTATGTTGTGTTGTGTTATATAACAGGTCATAAGGGTATTTTCAGTGGATCTCTCCAAAGGTTCCAAAACAGTCATCGAGTAAAATTTCAATTTATTGCTAAACTCACTTATTGCCAAAATGTTTTTATGTGATATAATCCTTTTATTTTGCCAAATTTGCATACAGCCAAGGTAATTGAGACAAAAAAGTGGGGGTTCTATGAGATTTTAATGTATTTTATATTTTTAACGACAGATTGAAAAAGTAGCAAAATAAAAAAATTTAATAATAACTCAATATTCAATGAGAATTTGAAGCAAACTAACCATCAGTTGGGTTCACATTTATCTATATAAATACTGTACTGATATGAAAATATTATTATTAAATACCTGTTTAGACCAATCTAGACTAGTATTTGTTCTGTGTTTAGACCATCTCTCATCATAAAATATTCTGTTTAGTTTTAATCTCTCTCCTGCCGATTCACTAAAAATTATAAAGTCCAAATTTATTAAATTCATGCTTTTAAACAAGTTTTTACATCAACTGAACATCAATGTTCTTAGTATATAAACTCTACTTGTTACACGAATAGACCCTTCCAGGCTCTTCAAAGTGACACTTTCTTCAAATATATAAAAACATAGAAGGAACTTTGAGTGACATGTTCTTATCTTGTGAGCAGAATTCAAACACAATGTCCAAAAGGAGTAAATATAAAGTACAAAAACTCTTGAGAACAATGATTTTTTAGCAGTGACATCTTGTTTTACTTATAAAATTTTTCACCGTTTTCTGACAAACAGTTCTTCTATTAACAAGACCTAGAATTAACATTGTATATAAGGAATGTTTGAACTTAATAGACCTATTGAAAGTAGAACTTCAGCTCCACTTGACCCCAATTTTCAGTTCCACTTGACCAATGACATCGTAAAACCTTTTTCAATTGTGATGTCATACTTTTTCTTTGTGATGTCAAAAGCTTATGGAATTTGTATGAGGTTTAGCAATGGCCGACGCTGTCAGGTAAAGTGTATCTGCAAAAATGATACTATGTAACTTACTCATCTTTGCCTTCATTATCTCCTCCTGAATAATCAGTAAAGATATCAACCTCCTCATCCAGCATTCTCTCAACCAGTTTTGTACTTCTGTTGAAAAAGGACTGAAAGTCTTCTGACATCAGAATCTGCAGTTTTTCTTCTTCACTTAATTCTGGCACTGGAATTGTAAATGGCTTTTTTTTTACATGTACATGTATACTGTTTTCATGTTTTATTTTCTCCACAGTGAGTCAACATGTGCTTACATAGTAAATGAATACATTTATGTGTTTCTCAAATTTTGAAAAATCTTCTACTTTTTTAGTTTTAACCTTTGAACTTTTTCTGTTGCTTTTATTTTTTATAGGTCTTTTTTATTTTTAAAGTTTACTGAAACTATAGCCCATTCAACAGCTCACCATACATTTCCGAAATTTTAGTTAAGGACGACCCGAAAACACAAATACTGCCCCGTACTTACATATTGTTAATACATGAAATAAAATCTATACTGGGTATACAAGTTATACATATGTTCGTTCATCAGTATGACAATTGTCGACTGGCATTTAGACTTTATTACTTGTATGTATACATGTACATATGATAGAATTACCTTTGCATCAAAACTGCTATATATATCAGGTATTAACTATCTTCAGAAAATATGTCAGACTCACACCAGAGAAAAAAATGAACAAATGAAAAATTATTCTCAATAAGTTATTTATGATATCAGAACCTAAGCTTGGCAATAATACTACTGGTAAATACATTTACTGCCAACAATATATCTGCTTTGTTGCTAAGATAAAAAAACTTTCATATTTTTGAAGGTTTATTTCATAATTTTGCTAAGTAATGCCAGGACTTATGCTTTTTCCCTGCTAAAAGAATAAATATATTTTCAGGAGCCCTGTATGAAACAACAGTGTTCTATTTCATTTTTTACACATAAGGGTACTGCTGTATGGATAGGGGGCACTTTATCACAGTTCAGGTCTGAAAAAAACAGGCCAATATGATGCAAAGGACACTCCGACCCCGTGGAATTAATGTAAACTAGATGTACTGTGAGCAAAGCTCACAAAGGATACCCTCCAGTTTGAAGTCCAATTATCTCCCTTGTGTGATATCGGAAAGCAAAGATTTTTTTTCATGCACATCTTGGATGATGTACTTCCTTTCTGTAAAGTTTCGTTGAAATCCATTGAGCGGTGTAGGAGGAGTTGCGCTTACAAGATATATGGACAGACAGACAGACAGACAGATAGACAGACGGACAGACAAGGTGATTCCTATATACCCCCCAAACTTTGTTTGCAGGGGGTATAAAAATTCTTAATTTCAGTTCATTTACTAAGTATGCACACTAACTTTTTGCAGTACAGTTATCTTATATATGGTACATTTCCTATTCATCACAACGTCAATATATTATTTTACTTATTTTTACTATAGTTTTACTATCTACCTTGCCATTTATGTATTTTCTATAAAGTACTTTTTACTGAAGACACCCATGTCAAATAATTTTTTGTTTTTGTTTACATTTTATTTACGGACTCAGTCTTGCTCTGGGTTTTAAAGAGTCTACACCTTTTTATTTTTATTTTTTACATACTCGTGATCAAGACCATATTGGTTGAAACATTGAGTATTTTTAACATTTTATTTTTTTGTTGTTTTTTTTACGATTTTATATATGGTTTTGTTCGACTTGTGTATTTCATACATTTTAGTCATTTTACGCCCCTTTTGACAGCTCACCATTTCCATTTATTTTTCTTGTTATCTATAGTTATTTTCACCTAGCTGAGATAACAAAATAAATGTTTCCTTTCATATATAACTTACAATGTTTCTCTTCTTTCTTATCCAGATCCTCTTGAGTCTGTTTAGGGCCGACCATTTCCACATGTGGCATTTTACTTAATGTAGGTGTCTGTGGCTGTGCAGCCATTGAATCCACTTCCTCATCCGCATCTGTGTGACCCATAGGGTCGTCATAAGTAAGAACTATGTGTTAATATTTTATGTGGCTGTTCAACAACCCTTTTGTTCATCAATGTACATTCGAGAAAAATTCAATAAGAATGCATTTAAATTTTAACGAAAATATAACATGGATCAATTACATTTGAAAAGTACATATCATCTGCAACAAACTTCAAACATAAATATTTGGCAAGGTAAATGTAATGGTGACCATTATGTAAGCGTAATTTCATTCCGCCGTGTATTTATTCCGGGTAACTGTTTTTCACTAGGGAATATTGGATGTAAATAGTGTGAAAACGTCGATATTGATTTCGTTGTTTTGTTTACATTAGACCGGTTTGTTGTTTACTTTCTTTTCATACTTCATTGACCTCGCAATATATATTTTAATGAATTTAATATTTTGGTACTTTTTGTACATATGATAAAACTCTCTAGTGTATTTGACTGAGTAAGGACTCTTTTTTGTTAGTTACAAACAATACATGTATTGTGATTTTAGCTGATTTGAATAGTCTCCCTTTATTCGATCTTGATAAATTTTTTTCTGAATAAGATGTTTAAAATAAGTTGAAACCTTTAATACAAATAAAAATATAAATGAGCATTAGTTATCTAACTGTAAGCCTTTTTTTATTTTAAAATGCGTTCAGTATGTTATTAAAATTTGTAATTTATTTTATTTTTTAATATCTTTTCTTTAAATTCACATGGGAAACATATTAGAATTTAAATTGAACTCACTACTGAATAGTAAATTTATTGTTTTAATACATAGATACTTTATTGTAAATAGGATGAAATAACCTAGTATAATATTCCTGTCGCAGTGTGTTTTATAAATGTGATTTGTGTGGATTAGCATTATCTCCCTTTAATAGGTTCGGATTCATTTTTCTTAATAAGATGTTATTTATAAGTTTGATATGGCTTAAAACAAACTAAAATATTAAGAAGCTTTGATTATCTAAGTGTTAAAATATCTAAATTTTGATATGCATTCACTATTTATGAATATTCCATTGTTCAGTATATTTGAAATACCTTATTTTTGATTTCACCTGATAAAGTTATAACAATTAAATCAGCAGATGTTGCGGTGGAGAGAACACCAGTCTTTCTTATGTTCCCTATACGTTCAATGTAGAATTTTTTTTAATTGTCAAATGTGAGACAGATTATTTTTTTCAATACAAGTGCAGACCAGAAATATTTTTTTTTTTACCAAAATCAGGGTCAGGATATTGTTTCTAAAAAAAATCACCCCCTCACTTATTTAAAATGAGTACTTAAACACTTCATCATTGTCTGGATCTAAAGAACTAGTGTAATCATTCCTGGTTACAAATCACTAGTGTAATCATTCCTGGTTCCAAATCACAAGTGTAATCATTCCGGGTACAAAAGTACTAGTGTAATCATTCCTGCATAAAAAACACTAGTTTATTTTGTCCACTTATCACATAAATCATTTAATAATGCAAGTTTCAGTATATTCAAATACCCCCAAAAAATACCAAGCCCCATCTTTTATATAGTTCCCCTTCAAAAAAACCCTCTTTAGAATGTTAGGATGTGTGATGGATATTTTACACTGGATCCGGAGAAAAAAAACTAGGGATATTTTGTTGGTGGATAAAAAACACTAGGGGTTTTCATCCGCCGGATAAAGTACACTGGCGGAATCAAACCACTGTTACAATTACACATTTTGTGACCCTTTGTATAAAAACTTGGAAAATCACTTTTTGTTTAAATTTTCATCATGCATGATCAAATACATGTAGGGGAGATAACTAATAGTTTTCACATTGAAGTTATGTAGTCAATGCCCTTGAACTTATTTATTTATCATTTCTAGTAAATGGTTATTTTTATGGCTTCAACAACAAAAATTAATATACTAAGCTGACCCTCCAATTTTACATTACCTCATATTTTGTAATAAATCAACTTAATCCAAATTATTTCCTTTCCTTAGTATAAAGAATCTGTACATTAAACATATATATACAATACATAGTCATTGTCGGAAAATATAAAATTTATTTGGGCAAGCTTTAGTGAGCCTTTTCCTCATGTTTCGCAGCAAGCCCAAATAAATTTTATATTTTCCGACAATGACTTTGTATTGTCTTTATCCTGCAATCCCCTTTAGGTGCGTGAAATGCCTTAAAATTATGTTTGAAGTTGAAATTCAAATGCAGTGAATACGCGGGAAATGCCACAACATCATCTAGTACAATCGCTACGCTCCTCACACTCTCCATGTAAACAAATACCAGAAGACTTTATTAGGTCATTAGGTCACTGACCTAATACGACTAAAGTTTATTCTACCCCTTTTATTAGACCGGAAATGGCTTGATTGCAGGATATACTGCAGAGGGTAGTTTATTCCCTTTTATCTATATTCTGGTTTTTATTTATCATTTCTGGTTTCAAAATACTTTAGATGGTCACTACAATGTACATGTAACATAAACATCGATGAATTCACCAAATCAATCAATCAACTAATACAACATTAATTGATACTATATGTACCCATAACAACCCTTCATATGACTCAAATTTTTTAAGAAAGGAATAAGACTTATTTAAATTAAAGAACCTTTGTGAGCACGCTCACATACCCCACGTCTTCATATTGTCACTGGAGAAACAAAATCTCACTTCACAAGTAAAATGAACACAATCAAATGCTTACCTTCACATATTTATCCTAATTTGAATGGCAGCATATTGGGAAATTTAAATTCCAAGCGAGAGTAGTCAACAGTAATAGTATAGTGAGGCAAATAAGTTCAAAGGGGTGTAACTCCTAGAAAAAAAATTGAATCGTAATTTCCTGTCGACATGCACATCTACGTAGTATGTCCTTATTATCTGAAAAGGTTTCATAAAATTCTGTTGTGTGGTTTGAGAGGAGTTGCGATGACAAACTGTTGCAGTAGTACATTAAAGTAAATTAGTTCAAAGGGGCGTAACTCCTAGAAAAAAAATTGAATCGTAATTTCCTGTCGATATGCACATCTACGTAGTATGTCCTTATTATCTGAAAAGGTTTCATGAAATTCTGTTGTGTGGTTTGAGAGGAGTTGCGATGACAAACTGTTGCAGTAGTACATTAAAGTAAATAAGTTCAAAGGGGCGTAACTCCTAGAAAAAAAATTGAATCGTAATTTCCTGTCGATATGCACATCTACGTAGTATGTCCTTATTATCTGAAAAGGTTTCATGAAATTCTGTTGTGTGGTTTGAGAGGAGTTGCGATGACAAACTGTTGCAGTAGTACATTAAAGTAAATTAGTTCAAAGGGGCGTAACTCCTAGAAAAAAAATTGAATCGTAATTTCCTGTCGATATGCACATCTACGTAGTATGTCCTTATTATCTGAAAAGGTTTCATGAATTTCTGTTGTGTGGTTTGAGAGGAGTTGCGATGACAAACTGTTGCAGTAGTACATTAAAGTAAATAAGTTCAAAGGGGCGTAACTCCTAGAAAAACAAGTGTGGACCCTAAAAGATGTCTCGCCTGTCCGCGCTTGACCCAGAATAACATGCACTATCAAAGACCATGCTATCATTTGCCTACCATTATGGTACATTTGAAACAGACATGCGAAAGCTGTTATGTGATTACTTGAGCAATTAATTAATTGAGGTCAAGGACAAAAGCCATATGTCAGAAACTGACCTCATCAAAAAACCTTAATATGGTCACTGGACCGTGAATTGAGGTCAAGGACAAAAGGCATATATATATCCCCTGTCCACGCTTTATCCTAAAGCTTATATGACCAATAATACAGTAACTTCTATAGCTATAGTATATTGTCATAATTGCTTAAAACAATATTTTTAAAATCTTACTGTGCATTGCCAAGAACCATACCGGTCTATCAATTGCTATTGTCTGACTAATCTGAACCATGAAATTGAGGTCAAGGACACATGACAGGTGTCAGACTGGCATGTACCCATATAGATCTAGCTATAGACCATATCTGATGAATCTAGTCATTGCACTTGCTGAAATATAAACTTTTGAGGAAAAAATTGACAAAGTCACTGAACCATGAAATTGAGGTCAAGGGCACATGAAAGGTGTCAGACTGGCATGTACCCATACAGATCTTGCTATAAGCCATGTATGATGAGTCTATTCATTGTAGTTGCAGAAAAATGGACTTTAGAAGAAAAAATTGACAAAGTCACTGAGCTGTGAAATTGAGGTCAAGGACACATGACAGGTGTCAGACTCCCATGTACCCATATAGATCTTACTATATACCAAATATGATGACTCTAAACATTACAGTTACTAAGAAAGGGACTTGAATGTAAAACTATGTCGCAGATTTTCGAAGTTCACTGAACCGTGCAATTGAGGTCAAGGACAAATGACAGGTGTCAGACTGGCATGTACCCATATAGATCTCACTGTAGACCAAATATAATAACTCTAGGTATTATAGTTTCTGAGAAAAGGATTTGAATGTAAAACTATGTCGCAATGTTTATGTGGGTATTGAACCATGAAAAAAAGGTCAAGGTCATCTAAAAATGTGCTGCTGAAAAGGTCATCACTTCATGCACCTGTGGACCAAAGATGAACATTGTAAGTATTATACTTTAAAAGTTATTAAGGTTTTACAAAAAGTTAACGCCGTCGCCGTCGCCGTCGCCTTCGCCGTCGCATTGCTATACCTATGTCTCGCTTCCAGCGACTTTCGTCGCAGGCGAGACAAAAATTGAATCGAAATTTCCTGTCGATATGCACATCTACGTAGTATGTCCTTATTATCTAAAAAGGTTTCATGAAATTCTGTTGTGTGGTTTGAGAGGAGTTGCGATGACAAACTGTTGCAGTAGTACATTAAAGTAAATTAGTTCAAAGGGGCGTAACTCCTAGAAAAAAAATTGAATCGTAATTTCCTGTCGATATGCACATCTACGTAGTATGTCCTTATTATCTGAAAAGGTTTCATGAATTTCTGTTGTGTGGTTTGAGAGGAGTTGCGATGACAAACTGTTGCAGTAGTACATTAAAGTAAATAAGTTCAAAGGGGTGTAACTCCTAGAAAAAAAATTGAATCGCAATTTCCTGTCGATATGCACATCTACGTAGTATGCCCTTATTATCTGAAAAGGTTTCATGAAATTCTGTTGTGTGGTTTGAGAGGAGTTGCGATGACAAACTGTTGTAGTAGTACATTAAAGTATATAAGTTCAAAGGGGTGTAACTCCTAGAAAAAAAATTGAAACGCAATTTCCTGTCGATATGCACAACTACATAGTATGTCCTTATTATCTAATAAATATGAAAGCAATCCGTCAAGCGGTTACAGAGGAGTTGCAGTGACAAGAACAGGACTGACGGACGGACTGACGGACGGACGGACGGACTGACGGACAGACGGACGGACGGGTCAAAAACATTATACCCTCCGCAACTTCGTTGCGTGGGGTATAATAAAAGAAAAGTGATTTAAGAATTTAGAATCATGAAATATTAAGTAATTATTTAACAACATAAAAATATTTGACCTCTTATAGTACTCATGTGTACGATCTATCGAAATAATTATCTGATTACAGATACATAGGGAAAATTTGCATACTATGACTATATACAGTTCATATACAACACTTAACATTCATGTAAATGCACCATCCACTTAAGAATATAAATGTGTTACAAGTTTCTAGTGTAATGTAAAGTTTAAATATGATGAAAAATTAATCAATTCTGTTATTGAAATATTGATAAACGATAAAAAAGATCAAGACTCTTAAAAATTGCATTTGTTGAACATGTAATTCAGTTATTCTGACATGTTATACTGGACAAGTTGTTGTTGTTGGAATTATTTTGTAAACTCCAAATCTTTTATGCAAGTAACATCATTAACTTCTGTGGGAGCTAGCCCTTTTTATCCAAAATTTACCTTTTTTCATAAAATGCATTATTTAAATACCCCATAATCTGTTCAAACTGTTAATTTAAAAAATTTCAAATCCCTCAAATTCTTTGTGATTTGTTGTTAATTACTAAAATTTAAAATCAAATTTGAGACAGTCTTAACATGTTTATTCTACATCTGTGCAAATAGGCATCATGGAAACTGTTTCCTATTGTTATAAATATCTGCATGTTATGTAGCCTTTGCAAGAAATGTGAAATAAAAAATATATGAACAATATTTAACAAATTCTTATTCCTATACAATAGCGAAAGCTCACAACATCAAACAAACACAAAAGACAGAAATTTCTGTGTTGACAAAATAAAAATAAATTTTCAAAGGATGAACCATAAAACACAATCCCTACTTGATTTACTGAGAGGTCTAACAACCATAAAACAGTCACATTACAACCACAAACAACAATGTACCTTCATCATCAAATTCATCCTCCCATTCAAAATCATGATGTATAAATCGCGGTGATCCATGTAAAGGGGAACTGTAACGTGATCCCCCTACACACATAAAGCCGCAATGAAAAGAAAATTGCCTCCATGATACCTTTTAAGTGTTAGTATTGAAAAAATTAATCATTTCTATATTTCTCTAAATATACTTCTTAAAAAACCTAAACTGAGATAAAAAAAATGTAGTTAAATGTTTTCTCATTCATGTAATTCATTTAATCTTCAAATTTTATTGATTTTACAAAAATCTACCTTCACACACAACACATAAATAAAATGTAGCATAAAATAAAAATCTAATTTGTCTGATGCTTGTTTACTTTCTTTTTAGTTAAAATGTTAAAATAATTTAATTTGAATTGAATTGTTGAACTAGTTATAAGATATTATAGAATCTACTTTGGGTACTATGATATCACAAACAAATTATTCCGAAGTCCACAATTTAAATATTCCTGATCAAAACACTTACTCAGATTAGACCAGTAATTTTGGATCAGAAAATTTTTGAAAATTATATTATAAGGATTTTTTTAAATTTTGGAACAGGTTATACTTGTAGCATCTACTCTGGTCAGTTTACACATAAACATAAACCGCTTTGCAGTTTATAAAGCGTAAACTGCCTGAAAGTAGGTTATATCGTATAAACTGTTCCAAAATTGAAAGCAATCCTTAATAAAATTTGACACCAGTTTATTTACAAGGAATGATCTTTAAGATTACAGAATACATGTACAGCAAAAATTGCAGAGAACATTTGTTAAACTCGGGATTTATTGATTCATTGTTGTTGTTTCTTATACTTTATTATATTCAACTGATTTTTTTTATACTGAATAAGAGTAAAAATCTGATGCAAAGGCACCTTCCACGATTCGCATTACACAAAACTAAAAAAAGAACTTAAAATGACAGCAGAGCATTAGACCTACCCCGCCTGGAACTGCTCCCATCGGAGAAGTCTTCTGCAAAATATGGAGAAAAATATACTACCTTATCATGCTATGTATGTCAAATGGATTCATGCTTTATCAGAAAATTTTTGTTCTAGAAATGAAAAAAATGGAAATGCTTACCGGAAGCCATATTGCTATGTGTAATAATGAAACCATAATGGACAAATCTAGATTACAAAAAGCAGAATTCTGATAAAAACGGAAAAGATTCATCACTGTTTATTCAAAGTGAGAGTTATGAACCAGAATGAAATTTTGGATTCTTTTAACATTGACTCAAAGAGCTTTCAAATTATGACATTTTGATGATATTTATGCCACATAAAAGATTCTTCAAAAAGTAAAAAAAATTTCTTTGCCAGTTGCAAACACTTTCTGACTTATAAATATATTCATATATCTATATTTTCATTCCATATTTCCTTGAGAATAATTATTTTTTTATACTTTTGACTCAGATCTTATTTATTTAAAAGATACTAAAAATAAAAGATGTGCCTGAGGACACGAATTCCCCCACTCAAGCGGGCTTATAATACTTGAAAATACTTTTTGAGAGCATTTGATGTCACTGGTGGTTTTTAGAGAGTTATATTCTTAGGTATTTGCAATTTTCCAAGTTCTCTAGAACGGTAAATGAATCAGTGCCCAAATTCGAATACTGTCTACGTCCTGTGGTTCTTAGCATTGTGTATAGGTTTCATAAAATTTGGATAAGGCAAACTTAAGTTAGAGTGCAGAAACGAAAAAATTTGTAATTTTCAAATTTATACCAGGACATAACCGTAGAACGGTAAATGACTCACTGCAGAATTCAAAACTCTGTCTACGTGTTGTAGTTCTTAGCATTGTGTATGAGTTTCATAAAATTTGGATGAGACAAACTAAAGTTAGAGTGTGGAAACCAAAATCAGACGGACGGTCAAGGGTAACACTCAATGCCCTCTTGGCCTAGCGGACCGGGCATAAAAATAGACATCCACACAGATTTTGTTAAAATATCTTGAAGACTTAGTCATAATGAATGAGATATTATGTACTTATCAGTGTAAGAATTTAATATTTATGCTTTGTATTTAAAACCATAAACAAAATATAAATTATAGGAAGCCGGACAACAAAAAAATAACAACAATGAAGAAGCAACAACAGCAAAAATGTGTGGAAGGTGCATTTACTTAATATAACTTCTAATATTACTTTTTCTTCTTTATATACATGTATGGGTTATTGATTGCCATAGGATTTGACAATTTTTTAACCCAACAATAACACTGGTACCAATGCAGACTGACAAACTGAGCTTATAATTTATAAAAAATACCCTGAAGTTTCTAAGGATTTTCAGTTATACATGGATTATATAAAAAGATGGTTTATAATAGAGTTATATGTATACATTGAAAAAGAATTTATAAAATAACTGAAAAGCTTCTATACATGCAAAGTACGCATAAGATCAGTACTTCCAAAATTATGAGATTATAATAGTTTGTACTGAATTTTGGAGTTAATATATAGATTTATTACACATGTAAAATTGATTCATGTTACACATACACATATGCAGAGAAAACAAAGAAATCCTCAAATTTTATGTTTTTTTTACTAAAAACCTCAATTTAGCACAGAAAAAAACATAATTCTGTTTAAGTTGTCTGGAAAGAAATTTAAAGACAAAATTCACCTAGCATAAATAATAACAGACATACATTAAATATAGCATGATAATAGTGTAGATCTTTTTAGATATTTTTATTGAGAAATTTTAATTAGATTACATAATAAAGCTTCTAGAAAGAAATCTCATTTTAAAAAATACATACTTTTCAATACTGAAAAAGACAACATTAAGTCATTAAATAGTAACGGACCATCAACTCACCGTAATAATCCCAGGGACTTCGTCCTGATTGTTAGCATGAATGAAAATTGTAAAATTTATAGCATGCTCTTCAATTTGACTGAATTTTGAAATATAAACAGCTCATGCCATATGATTCAAAACTGAAGTTTACAGCAAAAAGTAACCATAATGCAATTTCATTGGCTGACAGATAAATGTTTATGTCTTATTTAAACATTTTCAAACATTATCTTATGTCCTCACTTCAAATGGTAGAAGCTGCAAAACAATAACATTGAAAAAAAGTGTGTCACTCATCTGCCCCATCAATGGAAAATAATTTCATTTCTTGACTATGGAACAAAGGGATTAACAGTTTAACTATTATTGCCCCTCAACGAATCAAGGGAGATAACTGATTAATTCCTCCAACTATTAACAAACACATACATGCTGATGCTCTTTCAGCAATTGATACTTGCCTTCTTTATCTAATGGTTCAACTATTGTTGTCTGTGTTTCCTTGCTGTAGGCAACATTTTCTCGTGGTGGTATACTGGTTTCAGATACCTTTACAACAGTTAATTTGGCTCTTGGTTTTCTACTGTTTATAAATATAAAGTGGCATAAGTTAAAGCAAATTAATCAAACATGAGATTGATTGATTATAGTTCATGTCCAGTAGTAATTAAATCCAAAAGTGGCTTTAAGACATTCTGTAATAAAATTACCAAAAACCACTATATTGAAAATTGGCATATTCAGAAAAACAATTTATTAAGTGGAAAATTGTGCACATATCTAAAATTTAAAGTTAATTTTGGTATGGAAAAGTATCTTATGATTATAAAAAATTTTGAGCAGAGAAGAAGATTCACAAGGTTCAGAATATCAGCACATCATTTAAGAATAGAAGCGGGAAGGTTTCAGGGCACTCCCAGACATGATAGAATTTGTCTTCAATGTTCATCTGATGAGGTTGAGGATGAAAATCATTTTTTATTTAAATGTCAAAAATATAATGATGATAGAACTGAATTAATGAAAATAGTATTACATCTTTGTCCAAAAGTCAGTAATTTAAATAATGCTGAAAAATTAATTTGGCTTATGAATAATGAGAACTTTGAGATATTGAATGGCATTTGTACTTTCATAAATAAACATAGTTGTCCTCATTAGAGATGGTCACTTCACTTGCATATAGCTTGTTTCATCTCCTCATACTGGCGTGTTTTCATATGTATATATATAATTTCAATTGTCTGGAGCGAGATTGACAGATAATTATTTAAGTCATTCAAAAAAGATAAAATTATAGAAACATTATATTATATAACAACACTAGAACCTTTAGTATCTACCCTTGGTGACTTCTGCACAGGTGAGATTATGACTCTCTACTGTGCTTTAGCCATGAGGAGGTTCATTAAAGTGAATTGTATAATACTATATAATGCTCAAACACTGGAACCTTTAGTATCTACCCTTGGTGACTTCTGCACAGAAGAGACAATTGACTTTCGACTGTGCTTTAGTCACGAGGAGGTCCACTATGGTGTTTATATTTTATAGAATTATAGACGTGCACAGACAATTTATATGTAATATATGTGAAAACAAGGTCCTTTTGCATCGGCCCTTGGTCTCTTCTCCTGCTGAACAACCTGTAAAGCTTGCTCATCTGGATAAGGGACGAGGTGGACATAATTTATATCTTCTTTACTTTCTTTTTAAACACGCCCGTGTGGGGAGAATCACATATATATATACTGTTATTAATCAGTATTATTGTTTAAAAAAGAAGTATTATCTGTATTTATGTATCCAATCAATGTGTTGTATTGTGTTGTCATTATATATTCCTCTTGAATGGGGCCCTTAATTGGTAATAAAAAACTTGAACTTGAACTTGAACTTGAACTTGAACTTGTGTGGCCGAGTGGTCTAGGTAGTTCGTCATGACTACTAATGATCACTAGCCTCTCAATGCTGGGGTTGTGAGTTCGAATCTCACCTGTGGCGGGGTGTGTTCGACTCCGATCTTAATTGACAAGGATTGCCAATTTTCCTACCAAAGGTCAGTGGTTCTCTCCAGGTACTCTGGCTTCCTCCACCAATAAAAACTGGCTGCCGCGAAACGGCGTTAAACCCCAACTTAACAAACAAACAAACAGTAGTAATTGTTACAAAACAAGGACATGTTGATCTGACATGAACCTTGCTTTCTTTTACACCAATGTGCTGATTCACATTTTATACAAGCTCACAAGATAACAGTTTTGGGTGAGACATGTCACAACACACAGACACATCATTTTTATTCTAAGCTATAAGTCTTTGCTCTTATTCCTAATTAAAGTGTGCTTGGCATATAAGCAGTCAATACCAATTTTAAAGTCTTCAGTTTGAACCAACCACTGATTGAACCATTGACCCCCTGCACTCAACACAAGAACCCTACAAAAAAGATCATTTAGACTGTTTTTAAATATAGTAATTATTTCAAAAACAAAACAAAAACTTTATGGAACACCTGAATGCCCTTTTTATTTTACTTCATTCTGCATAAAATTTGAAAATATTTCCCATTAACGTATGTATATTTCATGCAGATCTTCAAAAACATCCAGAACTATGTGTTTCATTTAAAAAGCAGTGTCAATTAGATTCTTAAAACATGTCATCACTTACCTTGTTGTAACAACAACTGGTTTAATTTCTGTATCTGATGTGGATTTGTTGGAATGAGTTGGACTAGGACTGGAACTCTTAGATCCTACAACACATAAAATAGATTAAATATTTTTCTTTACATGTAAATTGTACACCAATCTATTTTCCCTGAAATCTTTAGCAGCTTTAAGGTATTCGGAAAATAAATGACAAACAATCTTTCCAGATGTCCTAGAGGTTCCATTCAACATACTGGCAATAACCTATGCAATCAATGACAAACCTAGGAAACAAAATGTGTGAGTCTTCCAAGGGAGACATGTGTCGCCTGCGGAGACGTCAATTTTTACAAAAGATATTAAAATTTTCTAAAAATGAAATAAATATGCACACCTTTCCATTAAAGTTAATGCACAGGGAAAGTTTCATCAAATTGCTGTGAGCCGTTTTGAACACCCCCCCCCTTTTTTCAAAAATGTCAATTTTTAGAAAAAAAAATTTTAAGTTTTTAAAAATAAAATATATATACACACCTGTGCATTATGGTTAATGCACAGAGAAAGTTTCATCAAATTCCTTTGAGCGGTTATAGAGTAGTTGAGGATAGAAGTTTTGACCCACCCTTTTTTTTTTTCAAAAATGTCAATTTTGAGAAAAAGAAATATTCTAAAATGAAATATATATGCACACATGTGCATTAAGGTTAATGCACAGAGAAAGTTTAATCAAATTCCTTTGAGCGGTTATAGAGTAGTTGAGGATAGTAGTTTTGTCCCCCCCCCCTTTTTGGCAAAAATGTCAATTTTTACAACAAAAAATTCAAATTTTCTAAAAATGAAATATATATGCACACCTTTGCATTAAGGTTAATGCACAGAGAAAGTTTCATCAAATTGCTTTGAGCGGTTATGGAGTAGTTGAGGATAGAAGTTTTGACCCCCTCCCCTTTTTTTCAAAAATGTCAATTTTTACAAAACAAAATTTGAAATTTTCTAAAAATGAAATATATATACACACCTGTGCATTAAGGTTAATGCACAGAGAAAGTTTCATCAAATTCCTTTGAGCGGTTTATGAGTAGTTGAGGATAGAAGAAAAGTGTGACGACTCAAGACGACAGACAGTGATCCCTATGTGTCGACCATGAGTTCCACAGGCGACACAACAATATACCTAACTTATATTACATAGGCATGACATCAAAACAACAAAGTTCATTTCATCTTGAGAAAGATAGATCAACATAATCCCTGCTTTAAAATTTTGGTCAAAAAGAAATATTATTTACAGTGATGATCTATTATGGTCCATATACACATGTACCTTAATGTCTTTTTACTTATACATTGATGGCATTTTTTACAAATATTTTCACAACAAAAACAAAAGAAGCAGATTTCCTATAAATTCCTATATTTGGCTTTAACTATTGGTAAAAGACACATGTTTTGTAGAATTAAATTTTTACAGGAAATGAACTAAGTTTAACTGAAACTTTTGTATTTCGTTTTACCTGCAGGAGGAATACCAAGATCTTTCAGTAATTCATCAGTTTCTGCTCGTAAATCTTGACCCTGTGCAGGTTTTGGTGCTTCATCAGTCTGTTGAGAACAAAATTAGTACAACTAATAAGGGTAGTTCATTAAAGAATTTGATACCTATAACCTATTTTCTATGACTAGCAATTTATGTCAACCAAATGAATATTGATAATAATCAGGCACATAATGATTTTTAGTTTTTTTCAAATTCAATTTTTTAAAAGTACAAAATGAAATATTCACGTAACTTACCTATGTGGACAAATAGGGCACCTGCTTTTACGAGACGAATTTGAGACTGAATGCGTGGATAGGCTTGTCTTACTGGGAATTTTCATTTTCCCCAACATAAAGACAATTCAAGCCCCTCTGCAGCAGGACAGGTCACACCCTCTAATAGACAATTAGATCAAAACATCACATTTTATTCGGATTAATTGTGATGAAAATTAGAATTATTATTATTATTAATATTTAAAAAAAAAGTAGAAATTAAATTAAATTAATATTGATTAAAATTAAATATCTTTAATCTGAATAATCATTGATTGTACATGATAATCAAATAGTCAGCATCAAATGAGGTGATTACAATATATGGTGATGATTAGGACACGTCCTTATAATAATTTACATTTGAGCGCAAAAGCAAATTGTTTCTTTAGATTTCTACATTGTGATTAACACAATTTTGGTAAACTGCAAACATGAGTAAACAAAACAACCAAGATTTGAAATACCAAGTTTTGTACCTCCAGATTAGACCATATTTGTGAAGCTTGTAATTGTTGTAAGTTCATATTTTTACATAAAAGGCACAAATACTGCTGATGCAAACTAAGCTCGTAAATAAATACAAATTTTTGTCCAAGATTTAGTAATGACCAGTATATAATAATGACTTGGTATGTTTATTCATCATATCAAACATAAATTTATCAAGTAAAACTTTCATAAGAAAACTCACTTGTCTTACAGTCAATAACTTGTCCCCAGCACAGGTATTTGTCCAAATAGCCTACATTTAACTGTATTTATTGTTTTTTCCCTGTTATGGTTTTCTGTTTTATGTAAGATGATCTTATATTATGATACGTACTTAGTAGGCCCAAGATTGGAAATAAAATATTCTTTTATCCTATAGAGGGAGCGATTTGTCCTGGAGAATATCTTATAAAAAAGGCAGGGGTGGAGGTGACATGTCTTAATGAGGGGGCTAGATGTCTAAGAGAGGAGGCAACTTGTCCTGAAACCCTACCTACCTACCCACTGACTTTAGGGTTTGTGCAAAAAAGTAGATTTTTAAGCAAGGCCCAAATGAAGTTCGAAGACGTTTTTGCAGTGAACTCGATTCAAAACAATCAAATTGTACATAAAAAATACTATAGGAATACAAAAACATTTTTTTTTAAGAAGTAATGATTCATTTTTAGTAAAAAATCAATGATATAATAGTGGCAGCTTCACACCTGTCTTGTACTTCGTGCACGTTCTTTTTCTTGTCTTTCTTTTCGCATCTGCTCCAGTCTTTGCTTCTTCCTCTCTAACTCTGCCTTTCTGTCAGACATTTCGACAGATAAAATAAAGAAAATCAAGAAAATCAGCAGATCGAAATTATGTTAATTTTGCAGACAGACAGGAAATGAAATCATCTTCAAAAAGTAAAGCACAGATCGAATTCGGATGGAAATGAAATTGAAATTATTTACTTCCGGTCATCAGAATTGTCAAGTTTGTCCTTGGTTTTGTGTTTTTATGCTATAAACAAACTGACATGGATGAAGAGGGCTTTAGTTTTGAAGATTTAAATTCTGTAATTAAACTTTTAAACTGAAAATCACTCATTTATCTCAATGTTAGCTCAGTTGAATTTTAATTCATGATATCTATGCGCAGATCCACAGCACGTAAAAATAAAGTATGCTTCTTTTGGCCTGTAAATGCATAAAATTTACTTCCATGCTTTTTAACCAGCAGATGTGTTCACCAATACAAACATGTTTTCCATCAATCAGGGCTTTCCATGTAAAACTGAGCCGTATGATTTAAGATTTCTTAATTTTACTAACATTATAAGCATTTTTAAGGAAGAAAAAATCAAGCATTACTGTTAAGGCTTAGGATGTAACAAGCATGAGGGATAAAATTGTTCATTTAATTATTTTAATATTAATATATTATTTTTTAAATTGGATTTATTATATTTTTAGGACATCCTGAAAGATGTGATGTATGATGTTATAGATGAAGTGACACTAGGGTTGTGCTTTGAAATTCACAGAGGATGTAAAAAAGGAACCTTATTCCTTGGTGATACCGATCCTAAGTGAGTACTGATCGTGGTTTGACCTATTGTCTATCTGACTGAAAAGATAACTCTAAAATAAAGTGAGATTTAGGTTACCTGACTGTACCAAACATTTTCACGGAAACCAAATATTTTATTTGAAAATTGAACAAAAAATTGAATTAATGCATATATTTAATTTTGTTTATTTTCTGATTACAAATTCCTTTGTGAAAATTAATAAAAACAAATTTTATCTTCTTGTGTTACTGTACCTTCTTGATTGAACTAATAAATTATTTTTCATAAACCTTTAGTTAGTACATTTGATATTTTTTAAGTTGCATATTATACATAATACAAATTTTAATAAGAATTATAGGAATATCTTTTACTTTGTAAGAAATTCTACGTCTTATGGTATTGTCATACTATGTTTAATTATGGAAATTTATTTGTTAGACTTTTTTATTATTTCAGATCTCAAAGAGAGCATGGTAAGTTTACAGGAGTACCAAGTATAATATGATTTCAGTTGTTAAAGCCTTCAGTCATGTCTCTTCAAAGAGATAAAAACTAATTAGACAGATCTTTGGCATTCGACAGGCTAACAGGAATCTGTGCTGTTTTCAACAAAAAGCATACACAGTTGATTTATCTTATTGCACCTTTAGTTGAATGGATAATCAGAAATGATTTGAGACTACAGGAATTTTGGTATTACAGGAATTTTGGGATTACAGGAATTTTTGGACAGTAGGAATTTTGGGATTACAGGAATTTTGAGATCACAGGAATTTTGAGATAAAAGAGTTTGAGATTATGACAATCAACTTTAATACATTTTTGTTGCAGTTTATTTTTAGTGTATGAAGAAATAACCTAAGTCATGTGGTGCACACTAAATAACCACATGACATAGCACATTATTTTCAATAATGCACCACAAGTATTATGGTTATTTCGAATAGATTAAAAACAAAAGTATAGTACATTATGATAATTTAATTTCAAATATTACTTAAGGTCTAGATCAGAGGGATTATGAAAGTATTAAAAAAAAATTTAGTTGTGATATGATAGATCAAAAAATGTTTACCATCCCATTGATGTGTTACATTCAATTTTAATTTATTATTTTATAGACTGGTAAATGCCAGTTAGATAACAACCCTGAAACAGAATTGAAAATGAGGTCAAACGGAGAATCTTTGAACCAATAAATTTTTTTTTAAACCACATAAAGTGATTATAATTAGAATAAATGAATCCAAACAATTTTTATTTTTAGAAATTTGTAATGGAAGTATTGTCAACATTTTTTTTTAGAAATTGTAGACAGATTTGGGGTTGATGTGTTTGGTCAGCTGCCTACAAAGAAACAGTTTGAATGTATGTGTCCAAATTGTCAGAGAAATATGGCTGCCTCTAGATTTGCCCCACACTTGGAAAAATGTATGGGCATGGGCAGAAACAGCTCTAGAATTGCCAGCAGACGACAGGCAGCTCAACTTGCAAGAGAAACTAATGACAGGTTTGAATACTATTAATACCCTTGGTCAACTTAATTATCTGCCCTTGGCTTTTTATTGAAAGAAGAACAACATTACTTTGAATGTATCCAATGAATGCCCTGCCTTAATACCCAGGAGAAAAGTTATTACTTCCCTTAGTTAACTTGGTAAAGGGGGATAACTGCAAATTTTTCCAATGATATGGTGTATCCTAACTTAGGGCTCAGTAAATGAATTTTGCAATTTTATTATATATTTTTTTTTTTTTCAAGTGCATTTGTCTATATCACAAGTTTTCATTAGTTTAGGAGGCAGAAAAAATATTGAGATTTTACCGACCATCAACAGGGAAAATTGCAATCCTTATCAGTTAAGATTGTAGTCTAACACATCTTGCTGGGAATTTGGTTTGCACCTACACTAAAATTTTGGCCACAAAAATTATAACTTATTTGTGAATAAGTTTATGCATAACAAACCTAATATGGTAACCAATGAAAAGAGTTGAGAAAGGTAAGTACAGTTTGATCGACTCAAATAAGTTTAATATAATATTAATATGATTTGACAACTTCTAACTACATATATATATATTTAATATTTTACAGACCCTCTAGTGCCCAGGGTAAACGAGACAGTGATGAAAGTCCAGATGATGACAATGATGTAGACTGGAGTTATCATGTAGATAAAAAATGTAAGTAGTATTGCATTCTCTACTGGGAAGCATTAAACATACAATTATCACAATTAACACATTTGCAGTACTGGAGATAAAATAACACTCATTCATATGCAAAGTAAGAATTATCTCTCTTCTTCTTAAACATGGAAACAGATGAATGACAGTTATGAATTTTTAGCTCACCTGGCCAAAGGCCATGTGAGCTTTTGTCATCACTTGGCATCCGTCGTCTGTCCGTCTGTTAACTTTTCACATTTTAATCTTCTCCTCTGAAATCACTGGGCCAAATGGAATTAAACTTTGCAAGAAGCATCAATGTAAGATCAATTATAAAGTTTGCTCATTTCATCCCGATTTGATAACAAACATGGCCACCTTGGGCAATTGTTGTTTCTGATTGGCTGAGTTTTCAAAAATCTTCTCCTCTGAAACCTCTTGGCAAATGGAACAAAACTTGACAGGAAGCATCTATGGGAGGTTCTTTACAAAGTTCCTCACTTTGTTCTGATCGGACTAAAATTATGACCGCCAGGGGCAGTTCTTGTTTCTTATTGGATGATATAAAAAAATCTTCTTCTCTGAATAGCTTGGCCAAATGAAACAAAACTTGATAGGAAGCAGATATGGGAGATCCTTTATAAATTTTTCTCATTTCGTCCTGATCGGACTTCAAATATGGCCACAATCAGACAGTTCTTGTTTCTGATTGGCTGATATAAAAAAATCTTCTCTGAAATTGCTTGGCCAAATAAAACGAAACTTGACAGGAATTATCTGTGGGAGGTTCTTTACAAAGTTTCCTCATTTCGTCCTGACGAGGCAACAAACATGGCCATCATGGGCAATTCTTGTTTCTCATTGGTTACTTAAAAAAACATTTTTTTCTCTGGAACTGCTTGGCCACCATTGGCAATTCTTGTTTCTGATTGGTTGATCTAAAAAAAAAAATTTATCTGAAACTTCTTGGCCAAATACAGCCAAACTTGACAGAAAGTGTTTATAGCATATAACAAAAATCTACAGAACTGCAGCAATGTTTGAAACCGAACATGGCCTGAATGTTATGTAATCTTCATAATGATGGGGAGAAGTGACTTCTCTCTTTAAGGTACATCAATAAAAGCGGTTTTCATGCCAGGTGAGCAATACAGGCTCAGCCCTTTGAGCCTCTAGTTCTCAATGGTTTAACTGGTTGGTTTATTGGGATTCTATGCCAATCCCAAGATAAATAGATATATAGTGGCAGCCAGTTTTAATTGGTGGGTAAGCTTTGTAATGAAAGAGTACAGCCATCTGTATTACTGAATGGTTTGGTCTCTCATTGAGGTCCCAGAATTTGTCTTCCAACAAACTGAATATGATGAACAGTAACAGAACATAGATCCTCTAAGAAAAGATAATTTTTTAAATATTATGGGTGTTCAGAGTAATTTCATTTTTTTTTTATATTTCAACAAATTATACTCAGTAAGCCTCAGGGCTATGTGTTTATATACTATGGTTGACAGTTCAATGTTATCCCCAGAAAATTCTGAAGGTGCAAAAATCATAGCACGTGAACAACATTTTTTATTTAAAGAAACGAAGCACGAATATTGTGTATATAAAAAACATGTATTGACAAACAGAAAATAATTTTTCTGTGTATTAAAATGTTTATAACTAAATGAATAGTATTATACATATGTATACACATTTAAGGGAACATTAATATAAAATAAAAAAAGTATATTTTTGCACACCTAACCCCCTATTTCAGTTATTTTTTCTGCACATTAAAATCACCCCACTGTCCGTCATCCAATTAAAAATTTTTAATCCTTTGTTATTCATTGTGACCACACAATTTTTGTATGTGAAGAATGGTTCTGCATCTTGTATTTAGAATTCAATATTCGTCACTTGTCAAAAATGCCAAGATGTCAAAAATAATTCGCAAATATTCCACATTGTTCCATGTTTTAAAAAAAACACCAGATTTTCATGTTGAGTGAATTTCATCAACTTGTCACGTCTATTCTACACGTAAAAAGTGTGTGTATAAACAACGGCAGGGCTTTTCCAGTCAAATGTGTCAACATATGTTTTAATCTTTAAAATTATTTTATTCTGGATGACAGTATGCAGATATTATAGGTGTGATTGCATGTTTATTTACAGTTCTTCTGATTGTTTTGACATGTGAAAGGGTGATTTTCCATTTCCGATCGCTTGTCTATATTTTTGACAACAGCCATATGGGGCTGGGGAGAACCCTGCAGTTTTATTAATACTAATTTGTTTTAATCTTTTCAGTGAAAAAGCTTAAGAAAGACAAAATGACAAATTCTCCAAGAAGAAATAAAAACAGAGTCAGAAATGGTAAATCATAATATTTAAAAATTACGTATAGCTTTTTACATTGTTTATTAGATTATTGGATTTCTCCAATTGAGATACTTAAAATTCCATAATTTAACTATCGAGATTGAAGAAATCCGATAATCCACGAGTCATAATGTAAGATGCTGTTTTTCTAATTTTCAGCATCAAATTATAAATCTTCCCATCACTATGGTCACGAGTATGTATTCATGCGAATCTTGTATTGAAAAATATCTGAAACTTTAAAAGTGTGAAGCAATCATAATCAATATCAACATTTTTATTTAATATAATTAACAACCTCAATATTAAACACAGTAGATTATTTGCATATGTCAGTTGTCATTTAAACCAGGACTATTTTTCCTAGAAGAATTTGTGTTATACAACATCTGTCACAATGGCAGATGAAAATAAACAAGAAGAAGAACACAGAATGTTCAAGTTTAACTTTTCATTACTCTTAGTCTATTGTGAACTGTTGCTTTCAATAACAAAGGTACGTCTTCTCTTCTGCAGAGCCTGTTGCATTGTATTAAAGTTAATGTTAAAAGTTCTGCCGTAGATTGGTGCAAAAAATATGTAGCTTGGATTAATCTTAATCAACCAATCATATTCCAAGAACCAAAAACTCATGAGATTATCAATTTTTCTATCAACAGTCTAAAAACTGTTAAATTGGCTGAAAATTTGAGAAAATATAATTAAGAATTGAATGCTTCGTTTTTAGTTTCATTGGCGTGTAAGAGCATTAACCAAAGCACTTCATATTAAAAATATGTACATGGTCAGCTCTTAAAAAGCTTTGAAACTACAAAGATAATTACATCAGACGGCCATTTTATGTCAAAGTTTTTATGTATTCAAATTATTTGTATGGATTTTTCATTTAAAGTTCTAACGTTATAAATTTTTTTTGGTGTCATGGCATTGTAGCTGATGTCTTTCATCTAGTAATGAAAGGTTGTTTATTTAGACCATGTGATTCTTTTCAGTCAGTCGTATTTCTGGGATTCAATATAATGCAAATCAAAGTTAATTATACCCCATGCAATGGGTTGCGGAGGGTATAATGTTTTTGACCTGTCAGTCCGTCAGTCCTGTTTCTTGTCATCGCAACTCCTCTCAAACCACACAACAGAATTTCACGAAACCTTTTTATATAATAAGGACATACTATGTAGTTGTGCATATCGACAGGAAATTGCAATTCAATTTTTTTTTAGGAGTTACGCCCCTTTGAACTTATTTACTTTAATGTACTACTGCAACAGTTTGTCATCACAACTCCTCTCAAACCACACAACAGAATTTCACGAAACCTTTTTAGATAATAAGGACATACTACGTAGATGTTCATATCAACAGGAAATTGCAATTCAATTTTTTTTGTAGGAGTTACGCCCCTTTGAACTTATTTACTTTAATGTACCACTGCAACAGTTTGTCATCGCAACTCCTCTCAAACCACACAACAGAATTTCATGAAACCTTTTCAGATAATAAGGACATACTACGTAGATGTGCATATTGACAGGAAATTATGATTCAATTTTTTTTCCAGGAGTTACGCCCCTTTCAACTTATTTACTTTAATGTACTACTGCAACAGTTTGTCATCGCAACTCCTCTCAAACCACACAACAGAATTTCATGTAACCTTTTCAGATAATAAGGACATACTACGTAGATGTGCATATCGACAGGAAATTACGATTCAATTTTTTTTCCAGGAGTTATGCCCCTTTGAACTTATTTGCCTCACTATACTATTACTGTTGACTCCTCTCGCTTGAAATTAAAATTCCCCAAAATATACTGAACGGTAGTTTGTCATCGCAGCTCCTTTGAAAAATCAGGAGATCGAGACTTTGAAGTGTGTGTTGTTCAGCAGATCATGATTTTTCCGGTTGGAAATAGTATTGACTATGATTGTAGGTTACTTTAATATCAATGTTTTGAAGGAATCAAATAACTTATTAATAAAAGCATTGGCTACAAAAGATTTCTGTCAAGTTGTGCATTCACCTACTCATATTTCTGGCTCCTGTATTGACCATATGTATATACTAAAAGACAAAGTATACGATGCTAGAGTAATCCCTGTTCCATATTCCCAACATGCTGCCATTCAAATTGGGATAAATATGTGAAGGTAAGCATTTGATTGTGTTCATTTCACTTGTGAAGTGAGATTTTGTTTCTCCAGTGAAAATATGAAGACGTCGGGTATGTGGGCGTGCTCACAAAGGTTCTTTAATTTTAATTTACTCTTGAATTTGAACACAGAAAATATGTGAGTGACAGAAGAACACATGATTCAATTGTTGTTTAGTTAAATCAGTTTTATATCTTATAACCCCACTCTACGGAGTGGGTGGTATACTGGATTCACCTTGTGCGTCCATCTGTCCATCCATCCGTCCGCTCAAACTGAAATTTTTCATCTCACTTATCTCGGCTTCTGTGCAACGGAATGTTTTGATATTTGGCTTGTAACTTTATGACCATGAGTTGTATCGTCTCTCCTATTTTCAGGTCTGTCAAGGAGCCACTTCCTGTTTGCCGATACTTACAAATTTTACAATACCTTATGTTTACATGAAATTTTTCGTCGAACTTTTCAAGTCTGTATTCCCAATTTTCAAAATTAAAAAAGAGTGGGGGTATAATTTGCACAATAACAAGTGCAACCTCATGTTTCATATCAAAGTTACAAGAGGACTGATTTTGTTTGTTACAGTGACATTATAAAGTGAAAATATTTCAGGGTAATGTTTCTCAAGCATCAATTAGAATGAATTTGAAACTTTTCTTACATTGAAAGTAGTGAAACAAAAATGATATTCCACTTGTGAAACAATACTAAATTTTCATTAAAGGACATGATAATATTAATAACCAATAATTGTCACTTATTGGTATTCATTGGGAGGGGTATTTCTATATTCTATAATAAATTCACTCTTCATTTCATACAAGATGAAATTAACAAAAATGGGATGTGGATTATGAGAAAAAATCCACCTAACATTTCAGGCAAGATATTTTATTACTGTTTTTCATCTAATGGCCTAGAAAACCAAAAGTTCACACCCCACGGCAAATCTAAGACAGGCTCCATCACACCAAAGAAATATTACCATGAATTAACGTTCAACTTTGACGTTTTATTTAAGGTCTTATGTATCAGAAATGTGATATTGTTTCGAACTAACTGAACTAAATTTATATCAATATATTAACATGTTTTAGGAGAAAGTTTAATTGAGAGGTCAGCAACACCTGAACCCAACTTCGAAATGATGACAATAGGTTTGTTGAAATATTATTTCTAGAAAAATAACCATGTGTAATAATTTTGATCCCAAAAATTGGTATGTATAGGGTACCATGAAAGTACACTATTTTCTTATATTTTTGCAAATTTCATTGCTTCTAGGGTTTAATGTTCTCCAACAAGTAATTTTTTTAACTTTTTTTTACAGTTTCATCTGATAAATTTGCAATAGTAATGCATAGTTTTGATCATTGGATAGGCAACAGAGGTATCATTTGTTGTCTCATCTGCGACTTGAAAATGACTTTGTTTTCATGCCTCACCAACTTCTGTACAGGTTTTGTTTTTAGCTGTTTTTTTATCAGATTTTCAATGCATTACAAAGCAAATATATTTTATTAGTACATATTTTAGGAGTTGTACATATTATCTTAACATATGTCACTTGACCTTATTTTCATGGTTCAATGATTTTGACTTTTTTTCGAATAGAACTTGACAATTAGGATGCAGGAAAGAAATAGTTACATTGTATGTGCTTTAATTGTTTCTTGTGTATCTTAGATATTTGTAACTTTCAGTTGTTTTTTTACAAAATGTCCAGAGATGGGAATGTATGTACATGTAGTTGTAACAGAAATTGCTAATTGCTTTTATTTACATTTCAGAAGAAAGAAAGAGTTTACTCATGCATGTAAGAGAATTACAAATTTAAATAAATATAGCTTATGTAAGCTTACACAAGAACAGTAAAACTGTGATCATTAGAAAAAAGTTTAAATTTTAATGTGAGATTTGATATGGTAAAATTTCCAAAATAGCTGGGGAATGGAAATTGCTAAAAACTCATGTGCGGAAATTTCTAGATTAGGACCTTGATATAAAAAAACTTGTACAGACGTATAGTCAAAAACATTTAGTAAAAAATTTTCCAATCCAGACTGTGAAATATGTTAATGCTGCTTTCATACATAGAAAAAGGGTTACAATTTGCTTCTTTTCTATATTTCAATAATTTCTACATGTTTATTGTTCATGTTCCTTTTTAGCTCACCTGGCCTAAAAGGCCACGTGAGCTTTTGCCATCACTTTTGGTCCGTCCGTCCGTCCGTCCGTCCGTCGTAAACTTTTCATTCAAACATCTTCTCCTCAGAAACCATTTGGCCAATTCCAACCAAACTTTGCATGAGTGGTGTATGGAAGGTCCTCAACAAAGTTTCCTCATTTAGTTCTGATTGGTCAAGAAACATGGCCACCAGAGGCAATTCTTGTTTCTGATTGGCTGATTTTCAAAAATCTTCTCCTCTGAAATGGCTGGGCAGATTGGATCGAGGCTTCATAGGAATGATATATGACATGTTCTCCACAAACGATCCTCATTTTATATTGATCCGATGAAAAACATGGCCACTGTTGCTAAAAATAGAACATATTGCTGTTTTTTGCTAATAACTCAAAAACCGTTACAGATATCGAATATCTGACAGGGTAAAATTGATCAACATGACAAGATCTATCTACCCTCAAATTTTGAAGGAAATTCCAAAACCTATTTAGGAGTTATTGCCCTTTTTTCATCAAATTTTCAAAATTTTAACATTTTTTGTCATTTATCTCCAAAACTATTTGAGATAGAAGTGAAATGTAATTTGAAAAATGTTTGCATGTTGAGATCCACCTACCCTGAAATTTTAAAGGAAATCCCAAAACCCATTTAGGAGTTGTTGCCCTTTTTTTGTCAAATTTTCAAAATTTTTTCATTCAAAAATCTTCTCCTCTGAAACCGCTGGGCCGATTGGTTTGAAACTTAATAGGAATGATCTATGACATGTCCTCTACAAATGATCCTCAATTTATTTTGATCTGACGTAAAACATGGCTGTCGTAGCTAAAAATAGAATATGGGGGTGCATGTGTTGTTTTTGGCTTATAACTTAAAAACCATTACAGATATCAAAAATCTGACGGGGTAAAATTGATCAGCATGACAAGATCTACCTCATCTGAAATTTTGACAGAAATGCTAAAACCCATTTAGGAGTTATTGCCCTTTTTTTGTCAAATTTTCAAAATTTTAACATTTTTGCATTTATCTCCAAAAGTATTTGAGGTAGAAGTGAAATGTAAATTGAAAAATGTTTGCCACGTTGAGATCTACTACCCTGAAATTTTGAAGGGAATCCCAAATTCTATTTAGGAGTTATTGTTTGTGTAATTTGAGGTCGGGTTCTGTTACATTTATTTAAGGTTCACCCTTATTCCTGGTCAATTTTGTCAACTTCCTGCCAGCACTACCACCATCAGGGAACATATTTTAATATTAAACCTTATGAAAAATAAATCTTCAACAAATTTTCCCTGAACAATTGAACCAATTGCAACAAACTTGGTCAAATAGTTGATTAATTGTCCAATGAAAACCAGACTCCAGGTGAGCGATACAGGCTCGGGTGAGCCTCTTGTTTATGTTTCAACAAAATGGGAACCAATTTAATCATGTCCAAATTGCAATAAGAATATAAAATTAGGCAAAACCATATAAAAAAATCTTTGTCCACTTCCTTTTTGGAAGATGAAGGAAATATTTGCCTTGCTTGTAGAAAGAGGCAAGCTACGCCACTGAAAATTACTTGTATCTTGGATGAAATGAATAGCAGTGATTCAGAAATTGTTAAATATAGTTTGACTTTGGCATATAAAATCTGTGTAATGCTCATTGTTTTTTTTTGTCTAAAATATATAAAATTAATAATGTGACATTGAATGGTAAAAATCAGATTCCACACAATTGTTTAAATAGTTAGTAACATTCAAAATAATATGCACCAATATCTACGAATTCTCATAAACAAGGGTGTTAAGAGTAGAGGGGAACACCAACTCTATAATCTCAATTACCCATGTAACAGAAACTGATACCAGTGTTCCCGCCAGAAAATTTTGAAGGCACAAAAATCAGAGTGGGTGAACTGAGGCAGTATACTGATAAAGTTGTATTTTTATTGTAGACCTGTGGTGTTATATCAGAGCATACAAAGAAAATGTGTACAAGGTATTCTTTTTATAGAACAAATATTAAACCATTAAGTTGAAGAACATCAATTGAAGTCCTGTTCCTTTGTCATATTTTTTCTGTTAGAATACAAAAAGCAAGAAATATTATCTTACAAAAATTCTTGACAGAATATCCGAACATAAATTTGGATGGTAAAAGGTCACATGGCTTTAATTGCTGTTCTTCATCTTAAAGAAAGTGCATGGCAGAATGTGGAAAATGCTAAGCTCCAGATGGGACAAGACACAATTGTTTTCCTGTTACAGAAGTCATGAAATTATAGGCTGCCATTAAGTCTGTAACTTTCCTTGAAACATGGGAGATGGCTCAAAATGATCGCCATACACAGGCAATATCCAGTTAAAATTTCGGGGTGTGATGTCCGTCTACTTTTTCCGTAATTTGACAAATCACGAGCCATGGTAAAAAAGTCTCCTTCCACAAAGTAAAATGTACCTCTTTCATGCTCTCCGTGTAGAATAAAAATTTTCTTGGTTTTATTTATTTAATCCTTTCAATATTTCTATGTCAAATGCCTCAGATAAATACACTTTTAAAACAATACTAGTTATTCAGTTATCATGGTTGGCCTTTTTACAGTAGGTCCATATATCATATACAAAATTTGTATTCAAATCAACAATAAATTTTGTAGTACATGTGTATAGAAAAATTCATGTTTGGGTGAATGGGTCATCCTATTCTCAGTTGTATAATTATTGTTAACACAAAAAAGATGTCTAAATAGTCTATGATGAATAACAGTAAAAGATGCTCCTACTCAAACACACATTACTGAGTACCCATTTATATCCAAGCAGGGGATAAAGTTACATGCTTATCAAAAACCAAGATACTTAGCTGATCTTGAAAAGGATGCACATACTCCACAGGAAGAATGAAAATTCTGGTTTAGTAAAGAAGGATTATTTCTCCCATTCTTGGCACATTTCCATACTTCTCAGCCCAGTGGTTCAAAATTATTGAATTTCCACAGGAATTAAAGTCTCGTGCAATTTCCCACCTGATATTTATGGATTTTACGTTTATCGAAATGATAAACTAGAGAACAAAATACGTAGCAACAGTAATTTCTTGAGGTTTTTGTCAAAATTCATACTCATAGGAGAAACAGATTCTCCATCAATTTTCTTGCGAATTGTAGAATTTCTCCACCCTCAATAGTTCAATTTTAGATTTTATCACGCTCACCAAAGCTTACGTGTTGAAAATAAAAAATTTAACTATCTCGGGTGGAGAAATTCCGTAACTCACTTGTACCTAAAGGAGAATCTATATGTAACTTCAAATATTTATGTACATTGATAGGTCACATAGATGTCCACAGCACACAGATGAACAAAGAATACAAGTTAGACAGTTTCTTGTGTAAGTTTTGATTATTGTATAAAAAGAAGGTTGCTCAAGGGCACAAGAAAAATGTTTTCCCCTAATAGAGTTTTTAAAATATAGGGTCTTTAAAATGTAGGGTCTTTAGGTATGCAGAAATTTTATTATTTTTATTTTATCTGCTTTGTGTATGGTTGAAGTTCTGTGTTAATAATGCTTGCTGAAAAGGGTAAAAGAAAAAAATGTGTAAGGTAGGCACAAAAATTAAGATCCCTCAGTTCACAGAAGCATAGATATTTTTTGGAATTATAAAAATTTTAAGTGGTACAAAAGGCACAGGATGTTACATAAGAAATATATTACATGTATTTAGATTCGAGCAACCAATGTTTTGCCGTATGGATGCAATATAAATCTGCAAATGTATTACTGACTGCAAAAATTAAGCCAAATTCATTTTACAGGGATACCTTTTTTTAGCTCTCCTGGCCCAAAGGCCCATGTGAGCTATTGCCATCACTTGGTGTCTGTTGTCGTCATAAAGTTTCCTTTAAATATCTTCTCCTCTGAACAAAATTAGCAGCAATGGTCCTTAGTTGGTCCTTTTTCAGAAATGTATCCGATGACCCCGCAGGTCATCCAAGATGGCCGCCAGAGCCGAACATAGTTTAACATAGGACCCTATGGGGAATTTAATAAAAGATCTTGTCTGAAACCACTGGACTAATTGGAACAAAATTTGGCAGCAATCGTCCTTAGGTGGTCCTCTTTCAGAATTATGTCCATTGACTCTGCCCGTCATCCAAGATGGCCACAGGGCCAAACATAAGTTTAAATAGAACCCTATGGGGAAATTGCTTAAATATCTTCTTGTCTGAAACCACTTGGCCAATTGGAACACAACTTACCAGCAATGGTCCCTACTCAATGACGTAATCAGGCACATTTACTACGCTACCCTTGCTGTTCCTGTAAACAAGTACCCGGAGACTTAGTTCATTGACCTACTATGACTCAAGTTTATTCTACCCCTGAAATTAGACCGGAAATGGCTTGATTGCAGGATAAAATATAGCAAATTGGACTGAAATAAACCAAACTTTACATCTGGAATATAACTTTACAAAAGTGTAGATGTCATATGAAAGAAGAGGTATATTCAATTATTACATTACACAGAAATCAACACAATCAGGTGACAAAAGTTTCTGTATAGAAACAGATTTTTAATTGGTGTTCATCATAATGAGGCTTTCAAGATGGATAAAAACCTGCTTAAAGTTAATGAAGGCCTATATCAGTTGAACATTTGAATATTTCAGGCCAGGAGATGATGATGTACATATAGATATAGACAGTTTAGATGACCCTGACAATGAATCACTCAGAGATGCATTATGGGAAGAAAATTCAACAGCATCATCACCCGCCGGATCAACAGTTTCAACTAGTAGTAAGTCAAGCTATTTTTATACCCCACGCAACGAAGTTGCGGAGGGTATAATGTTTTTGACCCGTCCGTCCGTCTGTCCGTCAGTCCGTCCGTCCGTCAGTCCTGTTCTTGTCACTGCAACTCCTCTGTAACCGCTTGACGGATTGCTTTCATATTTAGTAGGATTGTTGGTTATGATGTGTATATGTGCATACTATACCACCATATTGATTGGATAATTTTTGTGGGAGTTGTGGGACTTAGACTATTTTCAGTTAAAATACCAAAGTATCATCTTGTCACTGCAACTCCTCTCAAACCACACAACAGAATTTCATGAAACCTTTTTAGATAATAAGGACATACTACGTAGATGTGCATATCGACAGGAAATTTCGATTCAATTTTTTTTCTAGGAGTTACGCCCCTTTGAACTTATTTACTTTAATGTACTACTGCAACAGTTTGTCATCGCAACTCCTCTCAAACCACACAACAGAAATTCATGAAACCTTTTCAGATAATAAGGACATACTACGTAGATGTGCATATCGACAGGAAATTACGATTCAATTTTTTTTCTAGGAGTTACGCCCCTTTGAACTAATTTACTTTAATGTACTACTGCAACAGTTTGTCATCGCAACTCCTCTCAAACCACACAACAGAATTTCATGAAACCTTTTCAGATAATAAGGACATACTACGTAGATGTGCATATCGACAGGAAATTACGATTCAATTTTTTTTCTAGGAGTTACGCCCCTTTGAACTAATTTACTTTAATGTACTACTGCAACAGTTTGTCATCGCAACTCCTCTCAAACCACACAACAGAATTTCATGAAACCTTTTCAGATAATAAGGACATACTACGTAGATGTGCATATCGACAGGAAATTACGATTCAATTTTTTTTCTAGGAGTTACGCCCCTTTGAACTAATTTACTTTAATGTACTACTGCAACAGTTTGTCATCGCAACTCCTCTCAAACCACACAACAGAATTTCATGAAACCTTTTCAGATAATAAGGACATACTACGTAGATGTGCATATCGACAGGAAATTACGATTCAATTTTTTTTCTAGGAGTTACACCCCTTTGAACTTATTTGCCTCACTATACTATTACTGTTGACTACTCTCGCTTGGAATTTAAATTTCCCAATATGCTGCCATTCAAATTAGGATAAATATGTGAAGGTAAGCATTTGATTGTGTTCATTTTACTTGTGAAGTGAGATTTTGTTTCTCCAGTGACAATATGAAGACGTGGGGTATGTGAGCGTGCTCACAAAGGTTCTTTAATTATATATAAAAAATATTGTAGTCTGCTGCGACAGATCTTCTCTGAAGTGACACCTCCATCTTGGTTGTTGAGCAGCAAGTAATTAATTTGAGCATTTGACAAGATGATGGCATTGATGTATAAGTTAACAAAATAATTGTTTCATTCATTGAAGCCAACTCAAGTGAATTGATAGGTTATCATCTCTGCCCGACTCTCAAAAATTAGGACAACCTCCCATCCCAACCCCCCCCCCCCCCAATATTTTTTTTTCAAGAACGATGTTTGGAAATCTTTTGTGTTCATATCCGGAAAATTCATTGATTATTTCATTATTATTTCATTGACACCATTTCCAGTCAGTAAAAAAAAATGGTTTTGCTATCTTAGTGTAAGAGGGACATCACTATTTCATTATACAAAGACAATGTTTGACATAAAAAGTGACCTAATGAGTTGCCAAATTTACCACAAGTCAAATTTCCATGCACATTAATCCTGCCAAACATGAAAAAATGAAATCCTCCCTATTGTCCCAATTGTTTAAAAAGGGTGTGTGATAATCTATTATTTAACTTGCATTGGACTTCATTCATTAGTTGAAATTAAAATGTAGTTGCACAGTAAAATCAGAGTTTTGTTGGAAAAAAAAATATAAAAGGTATAATAATATAAAACATGTTTTTTTTTTCAGGTATACAGAACAGAAAAAGACCAGCTCAAAAATCATCATCAAAAACAAAAGTGAAAAAGAAGAAACCAAACAGACCCCCAGAAACTTCACATAATAACAATGAATTATTGGCAAATAGTAATTTATATGATTTTGAATAGGTTGTTTATCTTTTGTTTATATATCACATGTATGAAATTTTCCACCAGTTTTTCTGCAATATGCTGTTTAAATTTTAATATACAAATCTGAAAATAGAAATTAATGGACTGATAAATTGATTTAAAAAAAATAAATGAATTTTTTGAAAGGTAAATATATCTGAGAATGGATTGCATAAAAAAATGAAAATACATGTATCAATGATTTTTTTCTTTACTGGGTAGTGCATCAGTTTTCTTTTAATAATTTCTTTTACACATTATTGCTTTCATTATACATGTATCAGTAGATAGAATTAATTATAATTATAGGCTGTAAAGAAAAGGAGAAAATTTGAATGAATTTTTTTTCCAAAGGAAAGTCAACAGTTTGAAAGCCCACTAATATTTCATTAGAAAAATGAACGTTCTAAAACTGAGGCCACACAGAATTAATTTTTAGATCCCCATTTCCATTTATCTTATTTGTTTTGTGACATGTTGTACACACAACAATAATTTAATATTTTAAAAATTTAGGATTGAATTTGTATCCTTCCTGAATTTGACTTGCGTTTTTCATTTTGATTTAACATTCAGTCCCATCAAAAACTGAAATGTAGCCAAAAATATTGTTTTCTTGTGCAAAAATGCTGAAATAAATATAATAAAAGAATAGAAACTATTAATTTGATTTTTACAAATGAATATCATTTTTTTTTGGCAGGGGAAATTTACAGTCTTTTTGTTGTTGTTAAAACACTGGTTTCTGTTACACTGAAAAACTTAATTTCAAACTTGTCATAAGCATAAGAATTTGGAAAGAAATTTCATGCGCCATAAGGTTTCAAAAAATTTGGGGGGAAAAAAATGTGATATATATCCAGTGTTTGTATTTTTGTATTTAATTTTCAAATATGTTGTTATATACCACAAGTCTTTCTATTTATTATTTGTCCTTGTCACAATCATAAGAATATTTGTAAATATTGTTATTCTGTTTTTTTGCTCTACACTTAAGGATGCTCGCTGGTCATGTTTTGGTCTTTTTGTCAGATTTTCGGAATCCTCAGGTTTTATCCATTTCTTAAAAATTTTTTGCCCATGAACCCCCACTTTTATTTTATAGTTCAATCATATATACCTTAAAATGGTATTTGACAAAATTTTATGAAATCCTTTTTATTTTTTCATACATCTTTGAGAGACTGAAGTTGTCAATGCAAAGACAATGAAAAATCCAGAGAAAACCCATTTCCTGCAAATTTTCAAGGCCTTATAGCTCTAAAATGAGCACATGAACCTAATATTTTTTTCTTGCTTATTTGTTTACTATTCATATGTTCTCTCAAACTAAAACAGCTATTTCAAATCCTATTTAATTCCTATTAGACCTGCGATCATCCTTAAGGAGGAAGCACTAGAAGTTATAGTATAAATGTGTATAAAGGTGCAGAATTGTTGTAAGTTGTAATAATGTGTTCATTCTAAATGAGTAAGAAATTCATTAATCGGCTCTATGCGTATGTTTTCAAATATAAAATTACAAGGTTTATAAAGAGATTAATAGTTTTATTTAGTAAACATTTCATGTGATGCAAATACAAAAGAAAAAATTATGTGTCGAGACAGATATATGTTGTCTTCATCCTAGATTCTGAAAAGCTTAAAAATATTTATAAAATGATGAAAACATTGATTTGTAATGTTAATAAGAAGTTGGTTTTGTTCAGTGTTTGTGAGTTGCAAACTCGTTTGGCCAAAAAATAAAAGATTCTGTGTTTCTGAAATCTGAATGACTTTTATTTTCATCATCTAATTCTTTTGGACAATATTTAAATGAGCATTGCTAATGTCTTGAAGAATCATGTCTTTCTGATAATATTATCCTTCAATTTATAATCAGTATTTAGGCAAAAGGATCTATTACATTTTCAAGGGAGACAATCGAAAATATCAATCATGGAGTTTTAAAACTTGTTTAAAAAAGTTGACCACTGTGTTTGAATAAGAAAATGTAGACATGTACTGTTCCAGGTTGTTCAACTGGATATGAGTTGACTTACGACTTATGACTATAGGGCCAGATGAAAATATCCTGTTTTTACTGATAACTTGATTGACGCAAATTTTCAACATCGCCGTTTTGGTGCAATATCTAAACAAGCACTTTTGAAGTCATCAAGAATCATATGTTTCTGATAACATGCTCCTAAAAATAAGGATTGGCAGGCATTTTTTATCTGCCTATCATACTTTAGTTTTTATTTTTTTCAAGGGACATAATCCAAAATATCAACTGTTTGAGCCAGATTCTGACATTTTTAGCTGGTCTAAGTTTCACAAACAATTATATGACTATCATCTAGACTGGTTCCTTGACATAATAGAAGGAAAAACACTGAAGATGAAAAATCAAATCACACCTGTGAAAATGATTGTTGTACAAATGTTTGTGAAAAGAGACTGTGACTGTTGAGGCCACACAAAATTGATTTTTAGTTCTTTGGATTTTTTTATGCAAAAATAGGTGCAAGAGAGTGAAATTTTAATTGAAAATATTTTTTTTCTTTAGGAATTCTTTTTTTTCCAGGTGAAGATCACATTTACGTGCGGCACAAATTTGCAAACTCAAATATTGCAAAAACTGGAAAAAATGCCCAGTTTTACCAAATTTTTGTAGCAGGTGAAAACTTTTTATGTTTAACTTCTTAAGGATTTTTATGTTTCATCATTTTTGCAAAATGAAGTGGCAAATAATTTTTTTCTTAAAATTTACATAGTCTGAGTGGTGAAATCAAAAGAACTAAAAATAAGTTTGGTGTGGCTAAATAAAAAAAATTTACATCTGTGCTATAAAATTTTTATGTTCCAATTTTATAAACAATGTGAATAATTTCATCACTTTTCTTCATGGAAAATAACAAAATGAATTTATTAGACAGTTGGAGATTATACTCAAAATATGTAATAAATTAAAAAATAGTTTATAGATTTACTGTGAAATATTTGTGGTGTCCCAATTTTAATTGATGTTGTAGGTGAATAAATCCACCAATTTGAGACCCCAACAATTATGTAAGATTTAATCTTCTTTCCTTCTTTGAAATACAATGTATATAAATTTAAAGACCTTATTATCCAATAAGAGAAATCACTCAGAATTCTTATAGCACTTTCATGGAATGTAAAAATGCATTTTTTTTATTAGTCACTGAAAGACATCCACCTGAAAATCTTGCCTTTTTAATGCACTTTATTATTATAGAATTTAAAAACATGAGTTTAAGAACCAAACATATGTCTCTCTTCTTCAACTGTTAAAAAATTGGTGTCAGAAAAAAAAATTAATTTACATTTTGCCACTTCCGTCAAACTTCAAAAAAAAAAATATCGACAAAAACATTTACAAATGATACATCACATAAGGTATTGAAGATAATTAATCATTCTGAAGGAGCTCAGTAATTTAGGATCGCCATTTCCATTTGTTTTCCTCGTATTCTTCTGTCATATGAGCTGTTTCACAACATACTTTCTTTAATTTAAGATCAAATGTTTAGGTTGATCTTTTAATAAAATGACGGATCTCTTTAATGTGCATCATTTCAAATATTAATATATAAATAATAATTCTTTGATACATCTTTGAATAATTGATAATTTAAATACAAAGGTGTAAGACAAAGATCAAGTAACGAAAAATTGTCAGTAAGTTGTTTTTTCTCTTCAGGATCATATCAGGGGAGTTAACCCAAGTCTAATTTAGTATAATGTATTTTGTTATCATGTTTGTGATATTATGTTGTAATGCTTGTAAAAATTTGTTGCATTAAAATATTTGAAATTGGTTATTTATTTTCTGATGAAAGTCCAAAATCTTTATACCATTGTAATAGATAGTATTTACATAAAATTTACCATTATATAATTGTTAAATTTTACAGAGACCAAAGATTATCTCCCTTGTCCATAGCTCAATTCTCGTATGGTTTTGACTTTATACACTTTTATTATTTTCAAATGAGTTATTGTCTTGGCCTTAAAAAAAACTGGCAAGTCATGTTTTGTGCATTAAATAGATATCATAGAATATTTACTATGACCTGTTGATAACGATATTAAAATTTCAAGAAATTTGAACCACACAATTTACAGGAATAATTTCATTGGATATATAGCAGTTTGACAAACACTAATTTTGATCAATGAGAACCTTGATTTCTCTTAACTAATAATATGTGATTAAAATGTTCAGCTGATTTTTAAAGAGTTAACTCCCTTAGGTGTTCTCTGTACCCCCTTAAACTTATTAAAAGTTCTATTCAATAAACAAACAATAAAACAGACAACAGGAAAGGTCAGCAGTGACAAACATATCAATTAATGCCATCAACAGAAAAAAAAAATATCATAAAAGAGCACAAAACAGAAAAACATTGAAACAACCGAGAGTCTGGGTAGTTGACTAGGTACAGACATTGAACAGTGGTAGGGTTAAAGTGATTTAATGGGTACCCAAACATCCTGCTTTTCTATCTATGCTAACTGGGGACTAAATGTTAAAGTAATATAGGTGGTTTGTCAGAACTGCTAAATTTAGCCACCCTGTTAACACTGAGGTTGTAAAATTCAGACCCGAGTCCTGGCATAGTGGTTCTACTGGGATTTTTTTTAATTGTCTTTTTCTAGCCAAAGATGGCAAATTCATTTGAAAATCGTCTTGTCTAAAACTACTGAGCCAATTGAAACCAAACCTAGCAGCATTGGTCCTTAGATGGTCCTCTTTCAGAATTATGTCCAATGAACCGGACGACCAACCAAGATGGCCGTCACAGCCGAACTGGGTTTAACATAGGACCCTATGGGAAATTCATTTAAAAATCTTCTTGTCTGAAACTACTGAGCCAATTGCAACCAAACTTAGCAGCAATGGTCCTTAGATGGTCCTCTTTCAGAATTATGTCCGATGAACCGGACGAGCAACCAAGATGGCCGTCACAGCTGAACATATGTTGACATTGGACATATTAATAAATCTTGTCTGAAACCACTTAGTCAATTGGACTCAAAAATGACAGAAATGGTTCATAGTGGTTCAGACCCGAGTCCTGGCATAGTGATTCTACTGGGAATTTTTTTAATTGTCTTTTTCTAGCCAAAGATGGCAAATTCATTTGAAAATCGTCTTGTCTAAAACTACTGAGCCAATTGAAACCAAACCTAGCAGCATTGGTCCTTAGATGGTCCTCTTTCAGAAATGTGTTCTTTGACCCGGAATGTCAACTAAGATGGCCGCAACAGCTGAACAAAGTTTAACATAGGACCCTATGGGAAAATTCATTAAATAATCTTCTTGTCTGAAGCAACTCAGCCAATTAGAACAAGACTTGGCAGCAATGGTCCTTAGATTGTCCTCTTTCAGAATTGTGTCGGATGACCTGGACTGTCAACCGAGATGGCCGCCACAGCCGAACATAGTTTAACATTTGATCCTATGGAAAATTTATTAAAAAATGTTTTTGTCTGAAACTACCGAGAGGTTGGAACCAAACTTAGCAACAATGGTCCTTAGATTGTCCTCTTTCAGCATTGTGTCCGTTGACACAATCTACCAACCATGGTGGCTACCACAGCCGAACTTTTAATCCTGTGTGAACTGGTCGCTATATGTTATAGGCAATACACTATAACATCAGGTGAGCCTCTGGTTGCCTATTTGCTCACTTGCCATGTCTACATAATTCCATAGAGAATCATCCAATGTTTATTTGCCTAGTCTGTTAATCTTATTGGTTATAAAAAGTCAGTACCTAGATAGGCTCCTGACCTCTTGTAATATAAGGAATATTCTTAAAAGGTATTCTCAGACAGAAGCTTGTATTGTCATTCGGTGTCACTTCAATCTTCCTTTTTCTGACCATGCATCTTCGTTGCATTTTGGATTATACTCTGTTGTTGCTTTTAGTTGTTGTCATAACAAAAACCAAAATATTTTTTTTGTCTATTATATTAGTATATTTTGGGCGTTTTTACTACAAAAATCAAAGCTGAATGTTGGGGGCCTCACATTTTTTTATTTTAAGTTTTGGTATATTTTGCAAAAAAAAATTCTGAATTTTAAAAGACTTTTTAACCTCTGACAAAAGACGTGCTACAAAAGTGAGATAGGTCTTGTTAGTTGTACACAGGTGGTGTCAATGACTCATCTTAGGTACGGTTTGTGATTAGGTCTGTTTAATTGATGGTATTTGGTATAAATTTGCATTAAGCATTGATGCATTGATGCATACCATTTCCATAGAGGTATTTTATACAGGTTGACAGGTATGAAAAAAACTTTCCCAAATGATAATGGACCTGTTCCATTGATGTTGTCCATCCCGCATACCGGATTTGACATGGTCAGCATGGCAGGTGTCCTGCAGGAAGCAGAGGGTGCTTACTCTTCTGGAGCACCTGAGTCTACCCCCGTTTTTTTGGTGGAGTCCATGTTGTTTATTTGTTTTCAGTTTTTAAGTGTGGTGTTTGTATTGTTATGGTCATGTCTTCGTTGTTCTTCAGGGTTTGTCAGTTGTTTTCGATTTTCTCCTTCTTCGAATATCCCTTTGGTATTTCTTGACTTCACTTAGAATAATCGCTCAGACACGGTTCTTTTGACAGTGGATATTTTTCTTGTTGAAATTTTTTATTAGATCGATTAAAATATGTTTGAAAGATGATAATTTAATTTGATGATGAGGATTAGTGTTCTCTTGCATAAGTAGTGGTTTATTTTATTCCCTTGGTGATTATTTAATATCATACATGGAGATGTGATTCTGACAGACGAGACATGTCTCTGTGTCAACAGTTTATTCGTCTGTGTTTGTGACCTTTGCATGCAAGTTACAGAAATCTTCTGTATTAGTGATATTGTGAACAAACACACAAAGTATATTAATTAAACTCCACACAGATAGAACAGATCACAATTTGTCTGTATTCTTTTATTTCTGTCTCATTTGTGTCTATTCGGTTAAAAAATGCTTATTTTACCAGAGACAAACAAACAAATGTTACCATGATTTATTTCTCCAAAATCATAAATAAAACGTCCTGAACAGTATTGGACCCCAGTTGATACGGAATCAACCACATCACTGAAAACTGTACTGATAAGTAAGATCCAACATATTCTATTCTTTCTTTTTCGGCCATTGATCTCTGTTCATTGATTATTTTTTATTTCACAAACACCATGCAATATCTTTTATATAATAACACCGCTATTTTATAAGATATATTGTCTCATATACTTATCAGTACAGTTTACAATAATGTATAGTTGATTCCGTATCAACAGAGGTCCAATACTGCTCAGGACGTTTTATTAATGATTTTGGAGAAATAAATGGTTGGCCACATTGAAAATGTATGATAAACAGTTTATGACACCACATTGCCCATATATCAGTCCCGATTTCCATATGGCCCTTATTAAGGCCTCGGGATGATATCAGGGAATAAGAATATTTATTACTGCAAATTCGGAAATTATTGCGATGTTTTTATTATTGCGATAAATGCAACAGGGTTGTAACCGCAATAATTTAAATTCGCATTTTGGATTTTTTTATATGAATGAAGTGTATTTTCTCAATATCGCAAAAATTAAAATCGCACTTTGGTCTAAACTGACAAAATCGCAATAATAATTGCATGCAAAAATATTTAAATTTACAGTATTCAATCAAGGGCTCAGCTGGGGACAAAATAATACAATGAGTATACATGGAGAATGAACAAATAATATTTAGTTCACAGCAACTTAAATACAGCAATTGCAAGTCGGTGCATTTCACAAATGTTTTAGAACACGATAACTGGATACAACAAGAGCAATATCAGACCACTTTGATTAACGAAAATAAAATTAATTTCTTTCTTTTATATTCAGTAATATGGAAGTGCACTAATTAAGACATGTAAGATACAGTGTCCTCATGGTCTAAGGACAAAAAGTCACAAAACTGATAAGATAGCCAAAAACTCTCAGGATAAAAGTTTCAATTCAAAAATTTGCATACTGACTGAACTGTCACAATTTATTTTTCTCACTTACACTAAGAGGGCTAATTGTATTTAGGACAAACTGTCACAAACTGCAAGCTTTGCCTTTTTAATATATCATTTGCGACAAAAAGTCACAATTAGAATTTCCTTAATATATAGGTAGAAACAGTCATTCATGGGTACATAGAAAAAAGTAACATCTCTGACATACCACGTCAATATATTGTGTGTTTTTTGCAATGTTTGATGTTTTTGTTTGTATTTTCATATATTTGTTGTTTTATTGCAAAGTATTCAGTCATATTTCAAATATATTATTCTCTAAATTAAACATTAAAAAAGAATTTATAATCTCAACTTCAATTGAAATTACTTTCTATTGTTAAATGATGTAGGTATAACACATCTATGGCTGTTTCATGCATCCAATATTTTGAGAAAAATTCGAGTTTTGACTTTTAGTCCTAAATAATTTGTCAAATTATGAAGTGTGACATTTTGTCCTAAATTATGTTAACTTATGAATTGTGACTTTTTGTCCTAAATACCATTAAATTTCTTAGTGTAACTTAGAAAATATTAATTGTGACTTTTTGCTCAATATTTTCTATCAATATGCAAAAATTGAATTGTAACTTTTTGTCCTATGCCTTTTATCTGTGACTTTCTGTTCTACATTTGTTTATTTAATTCATCCAAATCCACAGATCATCAAGGGTAAGTGCTACAGAACACGTAATACAACTTGCTGACATAGCTATGTAGTCATGTTTCACAAGAAAGAAAAAACTATTTTGAAGACAAATTTTTAAAAGATCCATAAAGAAAGAGTCCGCCTCATATGTATCATATTAGATGTCGTAGAAATGCTATTTACCCACAGTTTGAACTCAATTTGTGAGCACGATTTGTTATTTTGATATTTTAACATGTTAATACATGTAGTCCCTTTATATATAATTTTTCTTTTTGCGTATTTTTTTTTTTTTTTTTTTTTTTGGTTCCTACGCGGAAATATTTCATAACCAATTCCGACAACATTTTAATTTTACTTTCGCCAATGTCATTTGCACAGTGGTTACATAAATCTCAATATTCTGTCATATATTTCGTAAGTATGTCTTAGTGCGAATGTTTTGACTTTGATAATATTGAATTCAATCCAATGGATTGGCTTTTTTGTTATATACTTTTCTGAAAGTGTGGAATAATTCGATAAAAGCATCGTATTCTACAGATACCACCAGAAACCGAAAAGCATTGAAAACACAAGTCTTCGACACGTACCCCTGATAATTTCCCAGTAATTAATAACATCTTTCCTTAAAGATATAAAACTAATGCTGACATAATTTGCTTGATTATATAGTTAATATTTACACAGATTGTATAAAATGTTGTTTAACAACCATTTATTTTATTTTTTAGTCAAAACATGTAGGATGTCTTCTGCTGCTATCAGCCATGTATCTAGAGTAAGAGCTCTGTACAAAGCTATCCTACGTATACACAGAGGTCTTCCGCTTCAGATGAAAGCCCTTGGTGATCAGTATGTGAAGGATGAATTTAAAAGACATAAACAAGTTTCTCCACAGGAAGCTCTCGTTTTTATGGATGAATGGACTGTGAGTTCTCTAAATTACAGTGATATAATTTTATATAATGTTGTTAAACAATATACTAGTTAAGCATAAATTTGTATAACTATGTATATGTATGTGTTGTATTACTGGGAAAAAAGGGCCTTGTGAGATTTACCATCACTCAGCATGTACATGTATGCTCTTGTTTTAAATATCTTCTCAGAAACCAATGGGTTATCTTATCTGAAACTTGATATGAAGATATTGAAGGGAGTCTATATAGCTATAAATTTGATATATAAATGACAACAAAGGGTGATTAAACTTTCCTTAGCTCATTCCTGGGCAACTAACATGTAAACCTTGTTTTTGATTGTTTGAAATTTGAAAAATCTCTCAAACTGCTTGGCCAAACACTTCATATGACATATATATGGGTGGTCAGGCATGTCTGAAGATCATGAATGTTGTCACTGTGATTAGGTTCAAGTCAAAACGTAAAACATTATACCCACTTAACTCTCTAATTCATAACAATTTGGTTATTGTCAAATTTTTACAATATGCAGGGTAATTTCAAAATTTAATTAAATAGAATTAAACAATTAAAATCACATTCTTGGATTTTTTAAATAAAACATAATAATAAGAATATTTAACATCATCAATGAGGAACCAGAGTGAGTTATCTTTTCCTAACCAATGTAGGAAGGGGAGATAATTAAATTCTCTCCTTTTTGTCCTGAGGCTAAAAGGGAGACAAATTTATTATCTCCCTTAACTACATTGGTTAGGAAAATATAACTCACTCTGGTTTCTCATTGTTATGCATCTGAGAGATAAGCAGCCATGTAAAAGGTCTTGGTATGGCAAACAAGTTACATAGAATAATTAAAGCAGAATCAAGTTATTCTTGTGGTTTTTCATGGAAATGTAAGGATATGGGGTATGCCTCAATGAGACAAAAAAAACCAATAGGATTTGTTGCAGGAAATTATTGATCAAATTTAGGTTTCTTAAATCTTAGTACAGTAAAACGTCGGTCACAGGATAGTTCTTAAGAGGTTTTATAATGAGACTTTGAGTTATTCAAATTCAAGCAATAGAAGTTATATTTATTACCTCCCTCATTTCTAACCAAAGGCTCTCTGGCCTTCAGATTGTGTTACAATAACCCCAAGCTATGGCTAAATTAAACAAATTAACCTATTCCCTACAATAGATCACTAATAGTCTAGGTTGATTTAACATCATGTCACAGATAGAGTGCATTCATAGAGGTACAAATCTGCACATTATACAGTGTGCAATATTGGAAACAATGGCATAGTTTGAAATAAGGAGTAGTAATACCTGTAAATGTTAAATTGGGAAGGGATAATTTAAAAATGCATTTACTAGGACAAAATGTAGGAAAAGAACAGTTACAATAACTTGAAGTATATAAAAATTAAATTTAAGGAACCATGATTTATTTCAATACTTTTAATTTAATTTCAGAAATATTATTTAACTGTTGGAAAGCAGTTAGCTGCTAGGAAGAAGGTACAAACAATAGGGGCTGATCTGTCTCCTGAACTTCTAGACTGTTTTCAAGATGAACAGGTAGCTCAGTTGTTTGAACTTTTTAAAGAGACAAATAAACCATTGGAAGATGTGGAAGAAAGCTGACCAAAGTTGTATTTAGATATTGTGTAAATATTTTTGTAAATAAAAGTATTTTATATTGTTTTATATATCTAACTCAATCATATTTGTTTTGTACTGTAACTATGCCCTCCATGGGCCCATTAATTGGTTAATAAATTCTCCTTCTTCTTCTATATTAAATGGTGGTTTTTTTTGCTTATTGTTTGTTACAGGGGTCAAAAAGGGCTGTTTAAACTTTTTGTCTGGAAAATTTTAAAGCAACATCTCTGAAAAGGTCAACTAAATTTATTCTCTTTAAAAAAATGTAAATAATTTTTCCTTCATACAGTACAAGAAAACTTTTACACTTCCATACAAAGAAGGATAACTCTAATTTTCCTAATATCAAAAATCTGAAATGCTACAAATAGGTTTAGAATTTTATGTGGAAACACACACATACACACACACCATGTCAAAAGCATCAGAATTTCAAGGTTGGAAGGAATTTTTGATGTAATGTCGAAGGCATTGTATTGGCTTTATATATAATACAGAATAATGGCCTAAAAAATAATCACGAATAGAGAATGATGACCTAAAAAAGATATAGAATAGAGAATAATGATGTTCTATAATATAATTCAAATAAATTAAAATGACTTTATTGTCCTTAAACATAGTTTGTGACAACAACAAAAATATAAAGAATAGTTTAAAAATGGATAAGGAATTTGAGGAAGAAAACAAAAATTAATAAGCATACAGAAAAGTAGGATAGAAATTCTAAACTCAATACAGAGTTTGAGACCCCCCCCCCCCCCCCAACAATTCAGACCCTTGAACTCCAAGCTAACAGTGGGATATAGTGTAATAGTATAGTTCCTTAGTTATCACTTCTATTTAGAACAGTGTTTATGCGTATTTCAAACTCGTATCTCGGCAGCAAATGATTAAGACCAAACGTTTATTTTTACCCCACCACTGGGAGTTTTGATAAGCGAAGCTATACAGTTATAAAATATATCAATTTGACACTTGTACCGAAATACAGGCAGCTGAATTTGTAATACTCAAAACTGGGGACTTAAAACTATCAGTAGAGGACAGATTCATGCTGCATATTGAAGCAATAGGCATCTTATGATACAAATCTATAGAATACGCCAGGCTATGCATGAACAGATTACCAAAGGGATGTTGGACATCTTTTTCAGAATAACCCAATAATTGGTAATTAATCAAGCAAAAAAATAGGGAAGGTGCTGTTATTCTGACTACATGTACTATTTAACTGATTATCTTGAATTTTCAGCACACAGACAGACAGATAATTTGCGAACAAATGATATTTTGTTCAAAAGTAACTAGTTAGAATAAAGCCATTACGTTCATCTGGGAGTAATAATATACTAATTATTAGTTCCAGCATCTAGAGACACATTTATTATTTTAAATTGCCATAAGAAAAAATAAGATCGAAAAAGTTTTATATATGAGAAGTATTTTAATACCTCGATTTTTACTGTGTTGGGATTAAAAACACGCTTGTTGAAATACAGGAAGATATGGAGCAAAAATCAGAGAGACAATAATCCTGATTCGAAATTTTAACAAAGGTCTTCATACTGTTTTCTCGAACATACAAGCATGCTTCATTATGTACAGTCAAACGAGATTTCAAGTTCAGTTTTAGCAAGCAGTCAACTATTTGGTAATCATATTGTATTTGCGTTTATAGTATGTTTTATACATCAGAGTGTCAGGATAGATAAGGGTGAGGTTTGGGTATAAAAAAACGGTTTAACCCACGTAACAGTGGTTTATCTCCACCTCTGTCCAGTGTCTGTACCGAGTCAGATTATCATGATTCATTCCTGACTCTATTGTTTGTTTTTGTTCGTGTATTTTGCCCTTTTACGTTATTATTGTCTGTTGGGTATCGTTGATTGATTGGTTTGTCATTTGTTATTTATTTTGTCGTTTAATGTATCTAGGAAAATTTACTTCTTGGAATTCCAGTAAAACATCACAGGTGCCTTGTGTGAAGTGTGAAATCCAATATCCAATTGCACCATTGTTGATTCTGGTAACAAAGGGTTTTTTGGTAATTTTTGTTTAACTTTTAAAATTTTTGTCAGTTATATGATTTTTTGTTTTTAAAGTACCTTGATGAAAATGGAAAAACTCAAGTTTTCTTTTTCATTATCTCTTACCATTTTAGAGATAAAAGGGGCAAAAAAAAAGGAACAAAATTTTCACTTTTTTATTTCTTATCCGATTTTGATGATTTTTATATGGTGTAATAAAATGTTACTCAATGCATTTTTATGTGACTTTTGTTTTTGCAGAGATAAAAAGGATGAAAGGGCTAAAAACAGCCATTTTTAATGACACCTAAAAATTTTATTTATCTTCCGATTTTAAGGGGGATTTTTTTCTTTTAATTCATCTTGATAAGTGCTTCCGGTAGTGTCTTACACAGATTTCTTGTATCTATTATGGTTTTGGTGCCTGTCAATGAATTTACTCGAAACGAATAAAAGAAATTTGCGAAAAAGGCATTCTGGAAAAAAAAAATGGGCGACCCGATTTTCAAAAGGGGTGCCAAGTCAAGTTAATTTATAGATTATCACCCCCCCCCCCTTTGAAAATCGGGTCCCCCTTTATTTTTTTTATTTTTCCAAAATGCGTTTTTCGCAAATTTCTTTTAGCCGTGATATTGGCCCTCAGTAGCACTGGGCTACTGAGGGCCAGTATCACTGCTGAGAATTTATAAATCGAGTTTGAATTAAATACATTTCATGTGAAATAGTAACCTTTTTTTTCTTATATCATAAATCTTGTTTATTTCTCCAATACATAGATTCAAAATATCGCTATTCAAAATTATCTAACTTCTGTAAATTGTTTGCTTGTATACTGTTTATATTTATAGTATATATATCACTGTAATGACTCTGTCCCTTGCTGGTACCTTGATTGCATGGACAATGAAATCTTATCTTAAACTTTTATAAACTATAAAAACAGTTTGTAACAATTAAATAAACAACAAGAAAAAATGTTTACAGGTCGGTATTAAAAGTCTAGTCCCGTATCCTCTGTTCTAACGACTGCTTTAAACAGGACAGGACCATAAGAAGAAGGATTTAGTATAATATTAAGTTAGGACGATTTTTAATAGTTTATTTTTAAAATTCTTTTAAATTTTTAAACATTTTAATCTGTCTAAATCTCAGTGTTTTTTTTTAAATGTTTAAAAAACATGAAATCTTCAAATATCATACTACAGATACACCAAAGTCCGCTTCATATTTGGATTTGTTTCTTGAAATAGACTATGAGGGACGTTTGAAGACAAAACTTTATGACAAACGTGATGACTTCAACTTTCCTATTGTTAATTTTCCCTTCTTGAGTAGCAATATACCAGCATCGCCTGCATATGGCGTCTACGTTTCTCAGCTTATCCGATTTTCAAGGGCATGCGTGAGTTACCATGACTTTCGACAAAGAGGATTACTGCTGTCACAAAAGCTTCTTAACCAGGGTTTTATCAGGGAAAAGTTGATGTCATCACTTAGGAAATTTTACGGTCGTCATCACGAATTAATTGACCATTACAGTGTTCCAATATGTAAGATGATGTTGGACCTGTTCCCAGTGTCGTAACCTTTCATGTGCCTCCACCGATTTGTGACTTCCCCCGGATTGACTTTGTTGAACTTCACGATGGGTGCCGTATACGAAGCAGGAACTGCTTACCCTTCCGGAGCACCTGGGTTCACTCCTGGTTTTTATAGGAGTTCGTGTTGTTCATTGTTTTTTTTAGTTTTCTGTGTTTATTTGTTGTGCTTGTGGTTGTTCATTTGTCTTCCCGGGTTTGTCTGTCCAATGGATTACGTTTGTTTTGATTGCTCCTTAGGTATATTTGTCCTTTTTATAATCCTCGGTGTTTTTTAAAATATAAATTTATGAGAAAATTGATTAGTTTCTATGGTCGATAATACTAACAAATAAATAATGGGTGCAGGACAACTCGGCCCAGGACCACTCGTCCCGTTCATTTGTACTAAAAAGACCAGTCGGCCCATCAATAGGACCACTCGGACCGTCAAAAGTGACGAGTTGGACATTCAAAAATGACCACTCAGATCATGAAAAGGACCACTCGGACCGTCATTCTGTCGAGTTCACTTTTGACTTTCTTCTTGATCGGAAACGGAATTTTCCTGGGTGGGTGCACTACTGGCGGATTGTGTCATCGGATTTTAAATAGTTTATGGGTTGGTGGTAAAGACCAAGCCCCAACGGTAGGTCAAGTGATTGCAACCTCTGACCTCAAACTTGTGTTCATATATTCCTATACTGTAGTGCTTATGGATTACATACTTATGCATGCTGAAATGAACTATTCGTGTTGCGCCGTTACTCCAGTAATTTTCTTTTTATAGACAGTTAAAGTTTTATTTAGGATTTCTTTGAATTGGACAGTTAATATTTTGTAAACATTTTATTCAATATTAGTGGCCTTAAACATTTTCAATTTGTTTACAACTTTGACTTTAATTGACATTGATCTCGAAGGGAAGGTGTAATTGGTTTACCTCATTCACTGTTTTAGTTTAATCAGCAAATATTTTATACATTGATAATATTTCTCTATCCAGGTCTGGTTTCTGTTAAATGTCATGTTTTGATAAAACCTACACACTGGAGTCTGCCGTCTCATATTATACTGTATAGTTGTCGCTTCAATATGTAACTGCTTTATAGTTTAGTTTATAATATAATGTTAGAACCTACGTACAGAAGTTGAGTCTTTATTCAATTGGATACTTCACAACCCTCAATAATGTTATACCATCCTTCGGTATCGTTGTTTGTGCGGACGTTCCGTCCGCACAAACAACGATACCGAAGGATGGTATAACATTATTGAGGGTTGTGAAGTATCCAATTGAATAAAGACTCAACTTCTGTACGTAGGTTCTAACATTATATTCCGACCAAACACACTCCATGACGGATTAAAGTACTCTGATCTATACTTACCTCTTTCTGTATTCTCACTGCAGAAAGGATGCCTGGCTGAGCTACATGTAGGTGAGTCTTGTTGACTCAGTAATGCTTCTTTGATTAGCCGATAGATTGCCTATAATGAGCTTGTTCTTCAACAAAAACAATGTTCTAACTACTGTCTTTCAAGTTGAATTAATTGGTAAGTAAACATGATTGACCCTTTTATTTATAATACTTTAAATGAAACATATTGTTGTTTTTACAATTTGGAGTGAACAAAAAGATATACTTCTAACCATGACATTGTAACTTTTCGCTGAGTCTGTTAGTGTTACGGTCCGAGTTATCTTTTTCTGACGGTCCGAGTTGTCTTTACAAGTTAACTTTTAAATGAACCTAATATTGTTAGTGTTACGGTCCGAGTTGTCTTTTTCTAACGGTCTGAGTTGTCTTTACCTTGGGCCGAGTGGTCCGCGGGCCGATATGTCCCCTATTCATAAATAATCACATGACATATCTCAGCACGCTACTTTCATTTCGAATTCGTGTAGTTCCGTGTTTACTACGAGATAATCCGAGTGATTTATTTTTATCACGTGATTGATGATCTCCTCACGTTGTTGTTCACGTTTTCAGAATTTCTGGGAGAAAAAACAAGTTGGTAAGATTTTAATTTCGGTATCTGACAATGTTTTTTTGTAATCTTGAAAGAAAGATTCGTTTTTAGACAAAACATAGTGATGATATGTTCTGTAGCTATGTAGCACCTTTTTTACAGGTCTCAAATTGAACATTTCAAAATTTTTCAGTTACATAACCAAGCAATGGCTGACTGACCTGCGTAAATCTTCACTCTTTAGTCTTTAATACCTTAACCCTAGTTCATTGATAATTTCAACTTAGTTTAACCCTTAAAGCCATTAACTAGATATATGAATATCCCTGTCAGTATATTAAACTATACAAACAGCTATAAGTCTTTTATATTTTAATTTAATTTTTCCTGGAGCAAAATAAAACAATAACATTTTGTTTAAGCTGATTATTAAACCAAATATTATTTTCAAAAAATTAGTTAAAGCTTGATGGAAGGTCAAGAAAGGTTTAAAGTCTTTAATGTCTTTTAAAAAAAACATATTTACATTTTATATTATATGTAGAGGTATTTTTCACTAGCTTGGCTAGAGGTACTCGTTAATAAAAAGTATAAATAATTCTCAAATCATTCTTATTTTCACAAGAGTGGACATACAAAAATGTCTCACCTGTCGTACTAATGAAAGTAAATGCTATCAGACATATTGCATACAGTATTCGAAAAACAGGCCAAAACACAAAAACCTAACTATAACCACTGAACCATGAAAATGATGTCAAGGTCAGATGACACCTGCCAATTGGACATGTACATCTTACAATCCTGCCATACACCAAATATAGTAGACCTATTGCATACAGTATTCAAAAAACAGGCCAAAACACAAAAACTAAACTATAACCACTGAACCATGAAAATGAGGTCAAGGTCAGATGACACCTGCCAGTTGGACATGTACACCTTACAATTCTTCCATACACCTAATATACTAGACCTATTGCATACAGTATTCGAAAAACAGGCCAAAACACAAAAACTTAACTATAACCACTGAACCATGAAAATGAGGTCAAGGTCAGATGACACCTGCCAATTGGACATGTACACCTTATAATCCTTCCATACACCAAATATACTAGACCTATTGCTTATAGTATCTGAGATATGGACTTGACCACCAAAACTTAACCTTGTTCACTGATCCTTGAAATTGGGTCGAGGTCAATTGAAAACTCTGACGGGGATGAGGACCTTGTAAGGTACGCACATACCAAATATAGTTATCCTATTACTCATAATAAGAGAAAAATTAACATTGCAAAAAATCTTAACTTTTTTTCAAGTAGTCACTGAACCATGAAAATGAGGCCAAGGACAATGTACATATGACAGGCTGAAACTTCATACCATAAGGCATCTATATACAAAGTATAAAGCATCCAGGTCTTCCACCTTCTAAAATACAAAGCTTTTAAGTAGGTAGTTACCGCCACTGCCGCCGCCGCCGCTGGATCACTATCCCTATGTCGAGCTTTCTGCGACTCAAGTCGCAGGCTCGACAAAAACTACATGATTATACATTCAATACCAAATCTCAACTCCCTCCAGGCTACATGTGTTTCCCTTAACTCTCTAAAGACATGCATATTCAACAAATAAATAGGCGTGTCAAAATGATTATACATTGTAATGACAAGCCAATACACATGAAATATGCTTATCTGATTTCATTGACCAGTATCAATAAATATAACAGATGATGCCCTGCGAGGCAATCCATGATTAATTGGTTGTAATCATAGTTTTTAAACTTTAAAACTCATTACAACATTTATGTCCCATTTACTCAAATTTAAACTATTTTGTATACACAATGTTGCATTTTATAAATTTTAGAACAGATTTTTAACGTGTACAGATAAATATCTACACAAATATTACAAGTCCCATTGCAAAATTAACAGATTTCAGCCAAATTCTTAATAAAATTATGATATTAATATATAATAAAAGATATTATGTTACAGGACTAGGGTTTGGGAGAAAAAGTGGCACTAAATCCTTTTTCAGAAACACATTTCACGATTCTGACTCTAAAATTATAATTTGAAGCAAGTTATTTCCCTTGCTGGGACGTAGTACTAGTTCGCTGCAATGAAGAGTAAAGGATTAACTGTTTTTAAAAACTTGTTAATTTGCACGTAATGTTTGGTTAATATAAAATTGGGAACTACTTACGATCTTATGCTTCCAACATACATGTACTTGTAATCAGACTTGATTATAAAGCTGGAAATATTTGTATATCAAATTAATAAATAGTTTCTATTTATTTTTAACTGGTTCCTCTGCACTGCAGCAAACCAGTACTATGTCCCAGCAAAGGAAATAACTTGCTTCAAATTATAATTTTAGAGTCAAATTGACTCAGAATCGTGATTCCGAAATGAGTTTCTGAAAAGGATTTAGTGCCACTTTTTCTCCCGAACACTAGTCCTGTAACATAATATCTTTTATTATATATAAATATTGTTATTTTAACCCTCTGAAAAGGGCTATAGAAATTATTCTGTCAGTCTAGCCTCTATGTATGTATACATGTGTAAGTTACCTTATTCACTGCACCTTTATGTTATCAGAAATACAATTTTTCCTAAATCTTTATCTACATGTAATCCATGCAGTGAGGAGTCATGTTAACCTGTTTTGGTTCACCAACTGAGCAAGTTGATCAGTCTAAAGCTAATAATTTCAAGGGAGCTAATTCCCTTTCTGACAATGCAGATCAATGATAAAAATTTGAACATCTTGAGATATTTGGTATTTTGAACTACATTTTATATATATACATCCTTCATTGTTATTTGTCAGGACCTCAATTGCTCATTTTAACCTGTTACTCAAACCTTATTCAGGGCTCACCAAACTGGGCGATTAGGGCGATTAAGTCGCCTAATGCTCGCCAATGTCGCCCTGTCATCGGCTCAAGAGCGACAAATGAGTCGCCCTGTGTTTTTAAGTAAGGCGCCTCCGAACAACGTACGTAATCAGCTGCGTCTGAAGACCGTTATTTTCATTAAAAATCTCGAGCCGCCATTTTTTGTTTTCTTGGAGGAAGGGGAAAGAAACGACAAAAAGTAAGCTAGAAAATGAAATGGCGGCAATCGGAATTCTCTTGATTTTTCATTGGTCACGGTGTTTTTTACCGACCGGTAACAATATGTAGACCTTATTTAAAAATAAATTTAGCGGATTTTGACATATCTATGCACAAATGGAAATTTTGTCAATACATGTATTGAAAGGTGTTCAAGCAAGGTGAATGGGAAGATTTTAAGAGTATGTTTGAGAAAAAATAATAGTAAAGAGTATAGATAAATAAATATTAAAAAATAAAGTGGCAATAATAAATAAGTTGTGTCAAAAGTTACAAATATTTTTGCTCTTATCTGTAACAGAAATTTTCTTCCAAGTTCGGAGCCCCACTGCATAATTTCATTTTTTTTTTATTTCAAATTATATTCGTCAGTATTTTAAGGCAGCACATGATTTAAATTAAACTTTAACAATAGTACAATAGGCCTACCATGGTCAAAATCATGCAGCAATGTACGTTAAAAAAGTGGTGATGAGTCCTGGGACTGGGACTCATCATGAAAAATTCTCAAAGGATATTGATTAAATGCACATGAGACAAAATCTCAGATTATGACTAAAATGGAAGGATATGGAGTAAATGTAGATAAAATCTCAAACAATACAGGATAAAACACAATAAAGGAATGTATAGTATACACTATAAGACACAAAATAACAGGTATTTACTCGACAGGCAACAAATTAGGGGAAAAAACAGTCTCCCTGGTAGACTTGGAAGTCTCCCTGTCATGCCCTGAAGTCTCCCTGTTGCTACCCTGAGTCTCCCTGTTATTTTCAAGTGTGGTGAGCCCTGCTTATTTGTGCACCCTTAAGACTTCCAACAACCTTAGTTTTACCATTCGTTTGAAACAGAAACAACCTGAAAATTTATTGAATTTATTGAAAGCAAATACTGTTTCACAAATGAACAAGGATTTAAAAGTACTTACCCATGACTCCACATTGAAGCCAAGCATAAAATGAAATAAATCATGTAAATTTAATTTTTTGGATTCCTAAGAACACATACAAAAATTTGAATATGGTAAAACCTATTTTATTGTAAATGGTAGTTATTTATTTCAGTTTTAGGATATTTATAAGAATGGGAGACCACAGTTGTGCCAAGCTGTGTGTGATAGGATTGATGTGTTTTGTGTGGGTTGTGATGATAGTATTCAATGCTTTGGCTGCATCTCAGGCAGGAAGAGATATTGGTATGTTATTAAATTATTTATTACTTGCATAAATTATTACATCCAGCTGGGTCAAGGAAACATTACAGAAATCAAACATCTCATAGACAATACATAATATTAGATTGATATTCAAGAATGAATTTCACGGTAATGAAAATAAAATTGATTTAAGTCAAGAAAATAGATATTTTTTAAACTTGACACTAAAGAACAAGTGAAATTTTTAGGTTTCTTTCTTCTTAAAGAGTCAATAGCTTTGAGAACATACATGTATGTCAGTTGGCAAATGTAGACACACTGAACATTTTCATGTACAGTGTACCGGTAATTATATTTGGATCTTGTTGGTAATACTTGATGCAATGCAGGTCTTCTTTATTTTAAAATTGTAATATTTTCTCTACATTATTTCCTTATTGACAGAATTTATAGGAAATTCTATTTAAATTTAAAAAGAATGGTTATAGTTAGTTTTGTTTTGTTGTAGGTTTATTTAAAAATAGCACCGGGGATATCTCAGATGTTTACTACACACAGATCACACCTGCTGGTTGGACATTTAGTATTTGGGGCTTTATCTATGCTTGGCAGGCACTTTGGATCCTCTACGTCCTGACAACGATCTGTCGAAAAGTTCGAAACAATTACATCTACCAGCTGTCTGCACTTCCTGCAGCAGTGTATGGAGTGTATATTGTCAACAATTTGGCAAACATTGCCTGGATCATTATCTGGGATAGACAGTATATGATTGCAGCACTTATTGTCATCGCAATAACACCATTTACCTTGTATGTATGTTTGTTCATCTCGTTTCGACGACTTTATCAGAATCTGGGATTTCTATCGAAGAATGATGCTACAAAAGAGATATGGTTAGTTCGCCTTTTAATCCAGAATGGGTTGGCCTTCTATGCTGCCTGGGTGACTGTAGCAACTCTCATTAACCTGGTGGTTGTCCTTGTCTATGAAGCAGATGTGGACCAAGAACTGTCCTCCACTATTGCCCTTGGAGTTTTATCATTTGAAATTGGCCTATGGTTCACATTGGACATGTTTGTCCTTGACAAATATGTTCGTTACACTTTCAGTCCATACATCACACTGGTTGTTGCCTTGTCTGGTAGTTATACTAAGAATTACGATTTGGATACAATGAAGAGGAATTCAATCTTCATCCTTGTGCTTTTGGTAGTTGCTGGTGTATTATTGGTTGTCAAGATTATTACCATGGTGATACGTCACATCAAATATCCCATCAGACGCAATGTGGAATATGAGGCAACTTTCTAAAGTGAAAAAAATCTTTGAGAAAGGAAAAGAAATCTTGGCACAACATTTGCAACAAGATGGCACTCTTCACCTGTAGAAGAAATCTTCAGCATATTATTATTTATTTTCAAAAATGTATATCAAAACAATTTTTTGTTGAACTGTACATGAATTAATTACTGCAAAATATGTAAATTAAATAATGACAGAAAAGGTGGTACTGGTAACATAATTATCTGCCTCTTGACAAAATGTTGTATGGGAGGTAACTTTAATATGATAGTTTAAGTAATTTATTTTCATTGGTCATGAATATTGGATTTTGTACTGGTAAAATATTAATTTGAAGTACATTTTTGTATGATATTTGGATTGATTTCAAAATTCAATGTTCTTATACGACCGCAAAATTTTTGCGGTCGTATATTGGTATGACGTTGGCGTCGTCGTCGTCGTCAGCGTCGTCGTCCGAAGACATTTGGTTTTCGCACTATAACTTTAGTATAAGTTAATAGAAATCTATGAAATTTAAACACAAGGTTTATGACCACAAAAGGAAGGTTGGGATTGATTTTGGGAGTTTTGGTCCCAACAGTTTAAGAATCAGGGGACAAAAAAGGGCCCAATAAGCATTTTTCTTGGTTTTCGCACAATAACTCTAGTATAAGTAAATAGAAATCTATGAAATTTTAACACAAGGTTTATGACCACAAAAGGAAGGTTGGGATTGTTTTTGGGAGTTTTGGTCATAACAGTTTAGGAATTAGGGGCTAAAAAAGGGCCAAAATTAAACTTTGTTTGATTTCTTTGAAAATTTAACTATTGGGGTTCTTTGATATGCCAAATCTAACCGTGCATTTAGATTCTTAATTTTTGGTCCCGTTTTCAAATTGGTCTACATTAAGGTCCAAAGGGTCCAAAATTAAACTTAGTTTGATTTTAACAAAAATTGAATTCTTGGGGTTCTTTGATATGCTGAATCTAAACATGTACTTAGTTTTTTTTATTATGGGCCCAGTTTTCAAGTTGGTCCAAATCGGGGTCCAAAATTAAAGCTAAAAAGGGGGTAAATTTTTTTTTTTGGGGGGGGGGGGCAATTCTCCACAGCATATTGTATTACACAAAAGCAAAAAATTGAATATAAATTCAAATCATATGACCAATTCTAAGTTCTTTATTTCAGTTATTCTGTGTCAGAAACCTATTATGTGTCAAATATTTGAAGAAATTTTCAATTGCACAGTATTGCGCAATAGCAAGAAATTGATATGTGTGCCCTGTTATCAAAACTTTATTATTAACAAATTCCATTGGAAATTTGCCAATATAAAATGTGCTGATGAAGCTTTTTTGTTTATCTTATCTAAACTGCTTTTAAATTATGTAGATTTAAAATTTGCCATCCATGACTATGATGTCATTTTCTATTTTAATATGTTATGGTGTATTTAAATGGGCTGTTATGGTTGCAAAGTATAAAGAAATGGGGGGGGGGTTTGAAAACAAAATTTGGGGGGGGGGGGGTAAATGAGAAATTGGGGAGGGGGTAATTTTTTCATATTTCATAAATTAAAAAGAAAATTTCAAATTTTTTTTAGCAAAAAGGGGGGGGGGGGTTACAATAAATTTTATTGTTTTTTGTTTTTTTTTGGGAGGGGGGGTCAATGTGCAACTTCATAGTGTATTGCACAAAAGCTAAAAAAAGGGGTAAATTATTATTTTTTTTTTTGGGGGGGGGCAGTTCTCCACAGCATATTGTATTGCACAAGAAGCAAAAAATTGAATATAAATTCAAATCATATGACCAATTTTAAGTTTTTTGATTTCAGTTATTCTGTGTCAGAAACCTATTATGTGTCAAATATTTGAAGAAATTTTCAATTACACAGTATTGCGCAATAGCAAGAAATTGATATGTGTGCCCAGTTTTAAATTTTAAATTGGTTATTTCTGATTTATATATAAAAACAAATAAAACTGATATGGTTTGAATAGGTAAATTAAAAATTTTTAAGTTCTTAGACAACATTCATTCTGTGTCAGAAACCTATGCTGTGTCAAATATTTATTCACAATCCAAATTCAGTATTGTATCAAGCTTGAATGTTGTGTTCATAATTGCCCCAACTATTCAGGGTTCGACATCTGCGGTCGTATCTAGCTGCGCCCAGCGGAGCATTTTATTATTTAATTTTGAACACATTTAATAAATGTACTAAAGTTCTATTTTTTGGCAAATAGAATATTTAGTTTAAATTATGCAAGATCTGATGTAAAAATTGTGAATCTGTAAGTTTTTAATTTTTTAGCTCAGCTGGCCGAAGGCCATGTGAGCTATTGCCATCACTTGGCGTCCTCCGTCGTCGTCCGTCGTCGTCGTTAACAATTTTTCAAAACTCTTCTCCTCTGAAACTACTTGACCAATTGGAACCATACTTGGTACGAATGTTCTTTGGGGTATCCTGCATAGAACTGATGTGGGGATTTTTGATCCGTCGAAAAACATGGCCGCTGTTACTAAAAATAGAACATAGGGGTCAGACAACAGTTTTTCGCAAATATCTCAAAAATCATTAGGTTATGGCAAATTCTGGCAGGTTGAAAGTGTTCACCATGATGAGAGCTACCTGTATGCTGATTTTCGTGAAAATCTGTCAACTGATGTTAGAGTTATTACCCTTTTTTGACATTTTTGGCTTTTTTTATGTTATTATTTCAAAAATCTTCTCCTCTGAAACTACTTGACTAATTAGAACCAAACTTGGTATGAATGTTCCTTGGGGTACCCTGCATAGAACTGATGTGGGGATTTTTGATGCGTCGAAAAACATGGCCGCTGTTACTAAAAATAGAACATAGGGGTAAATTGCTGTTTTTTGCTAATAACTCAAAAACCATTACAGATATCGAAAATCTGACATGGGGTAAAATTGATCAGCATGACAAGATCTACCTGCCCTGAAATTTTGAAGGAAATTCCAAAACCCATTTAGGGGTTATTGCCCTTTTTTCATCAAATTTTCAAAATTTTAACATTTTTCGTCATTTATCTCCAAAACTATTTGAGATAGAAGTGAAATGTAAATTTGAAAAATGTTTGCCATGTTGAGATCTACCTACCCTGAAATTTTAAAGGAAATCCCAAAACCCATTTAGGAGTTGTTGCCCTTTTTTTGTCAAATTTTCAAAATTTTTTTATTCAAAAATCTTCTTCTCTGAAACTGCTGGGCCGATTGGTTTGAAACTTAATAGGAATGATCTATGACATGTCCTCTACAAACCATCCTCAATTTATTTTGATCTGACATAAAACATGGCTGTCATAGCTAAAAATAGAATATAGGGGTGCATGTGTTGTTTTTGGCTTATAACTTAAAAACTGTTACAGATATCAAAAATCTGACATGGGGTAAAATTGATCAGCATGACAAGATCTACCTAACCTGAAATTTTGAAGGAAATCGTAAAACCCATTTAGGAGTTATTGCCCTTTTTTCGTCAAATTTTCATAATTTAACATTTTTCGTCATTTATCTCCAAAACTATTTGAGATAGAAGTGAAATGTAAATTTGAAAAATGTTTGCCATGTTGAGATCTACATATCCTGAAATTTTAAAGGAAATCCCAAAACCCATTTAGGAGTTATTGCCCTTTTTTCGTCAAATTTTCAAAATTTAACATTTTTCGTCATTTATCTCCAAAACTATTTGAGATAGAAGTGAAATCTAAATTTGAAAAATGTTTGCCATGTTGAGATCTACATACCCTAAAATTTTAAAGGAAATCCCAAAACCCATTTAGGAGTTATTGCCCTTTTTTTGTCAAATTTTCAAAATTTTAACATTTTTGAATATCTCCAAAACTATTTGAGATAGAAGTGAAATATAAATTGAAAAGTGTTTGCCATGTTGAGATCTACCTACCCTGAAATTTTGAAGGGAATCCCAAATTCTATTTAGGAGTTATTGGTTTGTTTAATTTGAGGTCGGGTTCTGTTACATTTATTTAAGGTTCACCCTTATTCCTGGTCAATTTTGTCAACTTCCTGCCAGGACTACCACCACCAGGGAACATATTTTAACATTAAACCTTATGAAAAATAAATCTTCAACAAATTTTCCCTGAACAATTGAACCAATTGCAACAAACTTGATTAATTGTCCAATGAAAACAGACTCCAGGTGAGCGATACAGGCTCTGGTGAGCCTCTTGTTTTGTATGTCATTACATGAGTCACTTAACAATAAAAAAATGGTTTTCCAATATTTTGATCTGAGCACTGCTGATGAGTTGTCAGTCAACGAAATGGCCATACAGTGCATCAAATTTATTTCAGTATTGTGAGATATGTTTTATTAAAAAGCCACACAAGCGTATTATTTTATATGCAAATAATAATGCCTTACTTTGATGCTACATGTAGTTAATTATATTCTATACATGTACTTTACACATAGCCCAAATGTATGTAAGGTAGTGCACATATCCCAAACATATCTATTCAATGAATTGTAACAAGTTATTTTTGTCTCAAGAAACCATATAAGGAGAATATCTTTACATAGAATATTATGATTTTTTTCTCTCTAGTCAAAGAAAGGAATATCCTAAATTCAAAATTTTGTATTTATATATTATTGCAAAGCTTTGTTACAGAATATTTTGAGATTAATTAATTGACATACTTTGTGAGGAAAAAGATAACAAAAAAAACCACAGAAATGTTACGTAATCAGTGTTTTTCCTGTCAAACTTTTTTCAGTTGGTAAAAAATCCTATTAATTTTTGAATTTACAATATACGTTGTACTTGTAGTGTTCAGGGTAAATTCAAGAGTTTTTAATTGTAGTTAGTTCTTTTAATCACAAAACATTTTAGATCAAGTAAATAACATTGATATATATTATATAGTATAAAAATATCTACATGACCAATATTGATAATATTTTTTTGTAAACCATGTTATTTTTGTTCACACAATCTTTCAGCTTTTGACCTCATTTTCAAGAGATTGGTTTTTCCTTTGTCAAATCTGTATTAAGTTGGTTGTAATCAAAAGCAGTTTGATGTGTAAAAAGGTGAGGTAATAGAAAATATTCTTCATTGGATTTATATGGTAGGTACATCTCCTGATGCTTATTGTGGATATCCAAAATGGCAATTTCAGACTCTTTTTATCATGATTTTAATAATTTTCTCAGTTAGAGGAACTTTGAAGCAATTCATGACATAAAAAAAAAAAGAGAATGGTTCTGAATTTTTTATGCTGCAATATGAAACAGTGTTTTTATAGAAATTTTTTGAAGCATAGGGAGATTGGCTGAAAGGATATTGGTCATGAGTATTATAAGTAATTTATAAATTTCGAGCATGAGGCCAACATTTAATGCAGGGGGTTACCACCATGCATAAACCCTCAACGGAAAACACTGTAAATATTTAGTTGAAGATATAACTGTAATGGTCAAGAATAAAGGCGGTATTGTACTTTACAGAGAAGGGCATTAATTTATGTTTTATCTTTAGATATTATTTTAACTTTTTTAAAATATCTTATTTTTCTTGTCTGATTAAACATTTGTATTTTTTATTTGTATTATATATTTATTTGTATTATATATTTTGATACAAACATACTGTTTATGTTGTATTACATTTTGTTGCATTTTTAAATTATGTATATTATTCATTTATATTAAATTTAGTGCAAATATTCAAGTGCTTTAGAAAAAACTTTCAGGGGAGACAACTGTATTATCAAGGGTGCTCCAAAATTACTGTTCATACCTCACTTGTTTGTTTGGTAATGCCTACCTCAGAGTGACATCATACTCAATTATTATATGATTGGTTTGGAATTTGTAACAGTTTGAGTTAACTTGTTACAGCTTAATTCATGTTGGTGTGTATTATAGAACTGCCATGATAGAAAGTAAATAAAATTTTCATCATGTACGGCAAGGCTGCAAATCTTGTGCAAGGTTTTGTAATTGTGTGTTTTTGATATTGTTGGCAAAGAGCTTTTTTATTTATCATTACTCTGTTAGTTTTATTTATAGTTATTTGGTTTTCAGTCATAATGACATTCTAGTCTTTTAAATTTTTTTTTTTAGTTTTTGCATGTCTCCTATCTGTTTTTCACAAGAAATTTATAACATTAACACGGCTGACACTTATTATCTCAAAACCCCTGATAGGTCAAATTACTGAATTCTTAAATTCCTCATATCTCAAAAATAAACATTGACTAATATTAGAATCCAATAGGAAACATAAAAATGGTTTATTATCAGGGATTCAAGAAAATATATACATCTGATTGGTAAGAAATTGGTGCTATCTCTAATATTTAGTGTATCTATTGGGTATTACTATATAAGTGGATTTTTTTTAAGTGGGTGGCAATATTTGCGGTATTCCATAAAAACAGAGTGAGATCTATTTTTAGCAATCATCGATGTGGGTAAAATGATTTTTTATGTTCTTTAAAACTAAGACATGCCTTTTACTGAAATCAGATTGAAGGAGATAATAAAACCATGACCGGATACTTTATTGTGAAACATCATATAAAATCAGTAACGGAAAATTGAAACGTTTTTTTACTTTAAACATTTTGACAATTGACAAAGTGTTTTTATTACACATAAATAGTGTAATTAATTAATGAATAAACAGTGTTTTAATTTTGTCAAATAGGTAAACAAACAAAATGTCTTGATAATGAGCTGATTGACTGTAAACATTGATTGAAATTGACACTAGCATTTACGAACTTATAATTTGTAATAGGTGAGTAAACTTCATAATGTGAGAACTATTTATTAATTGAGGTATGTGAAATATAAATCTTAAATGTTTCTTTCATCAAACTGAAAGGGAGAGAAATCAAATTTACCATTTTAGGTGCGGAATAAAACGCGCAATTCAATTTTCGCATTTTTACAAAGCAAAAAAATACCCACAAAAAAAAACCAGTCGTACGTTATATCATATTTTGTTATTTATATATAACACAATTGTGTATGTTATCAGAGCGGTTTTAAACGCAAACATTTTAGAAAAGTAATTTTTCATATAATAATGCAGATACATGTATATAAGAACATATTTGGACAGAATTTAGGGGTTCATAAGTTATTCAGCCAGGGATTAAAAACTGATATGCAACTTAATAAAAGGTAAAAATAAATAAAAGTTCTTTCACACTCAGTTTCTGCTCACTCAGAAACAGTTTAGAGCTATTAATTTTTAAAACCTTACCTTTTACAGTGTACAAGTGACCTAAACAGGGTTTTCAGTAGGATTTTAATTTTGTGAGTCCCAGATCTAGTGATCTTTCAAAATATTGGTGAGTCCAGGACTTACCTAGATGATTTACCAAAAACCCTGCTTATGGTCATATAATTTGGCCAGCATGACTTAAACTTGTGACCCCCCCTCCTTGCCCCAATTTAAATCTGCTATAAAACAGGTCATTATTGGTAGGAAGCAGATAATATGAAATTAGCCATGAAAACTTTATAGTGTAAATTTTATAATTCCAAATCAGTAAATTTGCTAGTGAATATACTTTGTACTATAAAGCTATGTAATGGTAGTCTGGAGCACAACAATTTTTTTTTTGTTTCTTTTTGGTTACAGAGATCTGAGTTTTTGCAAAATTGTATTTATTGCAATGCAAAATATTTTTTATGGGGGCATCAACAACAAATGTCGGGCATAATAACCTATCGTAACAGTAATTGTTAAATGTGCAAAGTATGATGGAACCATTTCAGTGTTAAGATTTCAGGGCAGAGGGGCATTTGTCGAGGATAAGGGGCACTTTAACACATTTCCAGATCTGAAAAGGGCAAAGAAGATTAAGTAAACTTTTAATAAATATCAGTTATTCACTTATCTTATACCCTTTAGAGATTTCTATTAGTTTTTCTGCACTCTTACAATTTCAATTGATTCAGAATTGCTTATGTGTATTAAAAAGTGATTTGTTGTATTTTATATTATACTTATTGTAGAGGGCAGAGCGGAGCACTGAAAGGGCAGAGGGGTGCATTGGAAAAGGGGCAGGGTGCTGTGCCCTCTATTTTAACCTAGCTGGAACACTGCATTTTACATTAAGATTATGTCACACACAGGGGCGTTTCCAGGATATTTTAAAGGGGGGGGGGGGGCGTAAAATAAAACTTTGGACCTTTTTTTTGCTAAAAAACATAAAATAATTGTGAAATGCACTAATGTAATGGTTCCTGACTTGCTTTAAAAAGAAATCAGAGTATGTGTTTAATTAATGAATATGATAAATTGCCATATTCAATACAATATAAGCAGATTACGATAGTTTTTTTTTTTGAAAAGGGGGGCATACGCCTATTACGCCCTCACCTGGACCCGCCCCTGACACACGTCTTATTTTTGGAAAATTTATTTTTGTTTCTTATTATGATAGTAAATGGGGTTATACACTAAGTCTGTATTTAAATTATTATATTCATTTAAATATTATGTAGAATACAGAATGATATATTTTATATTTTATATAAAAATAAAAAAATCTTGTAGTATGTGATATTTGTCTTATTTTGCAGTAGATTTTCAGAGTTATCTCCCTTCAAGAATAAGAAAATTTGAAAAACATTAAAAGGTTGTTGATGGTATGCATATTCTTAAAAAATAACTCTTTAATAATTTATTTTAGTGATTTTCTATGATTCTGATGGTTTAGGTTATGATGTAACAGAGGTGCACAAATCAAAAGATTTATAATATTCGTCCAGAAATCGTCTACGTTTATCCAACCATTTCAAAGGAAAGTCGTCAGAAAGCTGTACTGCTTTTATCTTACTGCATCAAAGTAGAATTGAGTCGGTTGACAATCTGAAACCACTTGGATAGGAGCCTTATATCATGTAAATGGCTTGAAAGTTGCAGACACCAGAGTTGATCAGTTATTTATAACTAGAATTTCCTTAAAAATACTTATATACAGTGAAAGCTTGAAGAAATATGTTTTATTTGATATATGGTTGTCTATGGGTATATGATACAGCCAATTGTCCAGCTATCAATCTTTTTAGTTTGTTCCTTCAATTCATGACGTCATGAAAAGTACTAAGACAAACTGTTGTGTGCACTCTTAGGGTAACGGCAGGAGGCACGCATAGAGTGGTGGCCATATATATTTATTTACCATCCTAAGAAATTTAATATGTTTAGGACTGATTGAACCTCGGTCGCCGAGTGGTCTATGTAGTTTGTCATGTCTACTAATGATCACCAGTCTGTCAACGCTGAGGTTGTGAGTTCGAATCTCACCTGTGGCGGGGTGTGTTCGACTCCAATCATAATTAACAAGGATTGCCAATTTTCCCACCGAAGGTCGGTGGTTCTCTCCGGGTACAACGGCTTCCCCCACCAATAAAAACTGGCGGCCGCAAAATAGCCAAATGTGCCAAAAACGGCATAAAACCCCAACTAAACAAACAAACAAGGAGTCATGCTCTAGAGTTTAAATTTAAACTTTTTACCTGTTTCTATGGCAATGGCAGCCTCTACACTTCCCAGTTAACATTTCCGTAAATTTTCATAAAATGTTGGTCTCGTACGTTTGCTGTTTCCATGGCAACGTTATCACAGAGGACGACTTTCCGTTGCTGTTTCAGAGGACATGTGTCTGTTGTAAATACACAAGTTGAGTATGTATCCGATGTCACTGCTACAAAGATCAATGTCCCCTGTTCTTAAAGAAGTGTAAGAGGGCCAGCAAGTAGTCATAGACATTTCAGTATAAATCAATTTCTCACTCTTTTTTTAGCGGGAAGAACAAAGGATAAAGTACAGGTAAGAATAAAGATGCAGTCGTTTAAGTATAACATTGTACAAGAATTTCCAGCCTCTGCGGGCAGCAATTGTGAAAAAAGAAGAATTAAAAGAATGGAAAAGGGGGGGGGGGGTTGCAAAATGTAAAATATATGATATAGCTCTAACACCCCTTTAATAAGTAAAGTTTTCAGGTCAAATTTATGAATTTGGAATCTATACAGAATAAAAAGGGTATAGTGCCTGTTTACGATAGAAATTATTTAATTTTTTTTACTAAAAATTGCAGGGTTTTTAGAGACATTCTAAATACAGGGAACACTATTGAACCCGTTCTCTGATTTCTTCGATCATATCGAACTATATTAACCTCATCCACCTCAAAGAAATAAGTACACCTGTTTGTGCTTATTATACACTTACTGAATATAGCTTTACTAATTGAATTATGTCGTATTCCTAGTCAGAAATGTTAAAACTTCAAATGTATACTTCTATTGTTGTTTATTGATGTAGCTCATCAAAGCATTGTTTCTTGGCACAGCTGTGCTTAAAAATAGTCGGAAATTGCAACATGCTTTTTAAAGACATGTACTAACTTAACTGCAATTTGCAGATCTCAAACTTGATAACCTTTACAAAGGAAATGTCGAATTTCGAAGTCTAATTGTAAACTGCAGTTATTCATTAAGTATAATTATCTTGAATATCTGTCTGAAGTTGTACGATTATAACTGAGAGATATTTAAACACTCATATCTCATAGCCATGCAGAATGATAGAGATTCCTTTAACCAATTTACCAAGGGGAGATAATAAAATTACCTCCCTTTAGTCCTAGGACAAGATCATTGCATTTATCTTCCTTTGGTAACTTGATTATGGGGAACACTTGACCGTTGTTTCTCATTATTACTGTTTAGCTAGTTTACAATCATTTACAAATCGAAGTTATCAGTTCTCCAAAATCTATAAACAATAGTGTAGACAAAATATGTTCATTGTATTTGTGGGAGTTTTAGGACCAGAGTGAAAAACGAGGCTCTTGCCAGTGTTTGCTCTCTTACAAATTAGTTTTGAATTTGCAGACAATTTATGTACATTGTGTTTATAAATACTGCAATGTCTCATACATAGATTTGTCAAACTTCACAAGAAAACCAGCCCTTAAACGACTGCATCTTACCTGTACTTTATCCTTTGTTATTCTCTCAAAATAAAAGTGAGAAATTGAATTATACTGATATATCTACGACTACTTGCTGACCCTCTTTATCTTCTTTAAGAACAGGAGACATTGCTCTTTGTAGCAGTGACAACGGATACGTTTTGTTTATACAAATACACAAATATCATGTTTCTAGTTAATTTCATTAAACTCTTGATTGGCTGTCAAGGAGGCAGATTTTGTGTTTTCTCAGGAAGATAAGTATATAAATTATTAATAAAATGAAGATGTACCAACAATTTAGATATCTTTTTGAAAAAATTGTGTGGCTCTGAAAGGAGCCTTTCTTATAGTCATGCTGACTGTTTTCTGTACACTTGCATTCCTAATTCATCCATTGTCTCTGCCAGGAATGTAAAAAGATCTCATACTTTTAAGACAGTGATCGTTCGCCGTTGTTGTAACCTCCGAATAACTCTTTCAACTGTTTTTGGAGTCGTGCAACCTCTCTGGCTTGTCTGACGGCATACTTGCAATGTAGAACATGTTTCTGGTACCTTCTGTGGTGGCTAACTGTAAACGGAGAATGTAGCGGAAACTCTTCATGTCGTCTTTTTTGGCTTTGTCATATCTAATCTGCAGCAAATCTAGACGTCTGCTGATCATTTTGATCTGTTCACATGAATTACGGAATTTTTTTTCGGCGATATAGAGCGCCAGCCTCGGATCTTGAGATTTCTGAGCAGAAATAATTTTACAGACTACAGTTAAAATGTAACCAATATTGTTGAAATCTGTCTTAATCTACATTTTATACAGATTCCATTTTACTCTTTGTCAAAAATTCATATTTGTGCCATGATGTTGACATCTCGTGAACAGTTAAAATTTCAGTATAAAGTCAAAAATCATCAGTCAATTGTTTGTCAGAAAGTTTTTGCGCGTCCCATCGTTCAAATGTACATATCTATGTCACCGATTTGCTTCTTGAACTAATTAGTATTAGTATTCGGATTTATTTATTTACTAATTTATTTATGTGTTTTTTTTTTCATTTATTTATCTGTTTTGTTTTGTTTGTTCGTTATTTTATTTTCACATAATATATTTTCATATGTAAAGAGTTGGTCTAAAGATGCTTCTAAAGGGCAGGTCTATTAAGTATGACCTTATTTGTATGGTTTGCTGGTTTTAAAAAATCTGTTAGAGTTTCGTGTTTAGGTCCTGTATAAATATTTAGTCTGTATACATGTTCCTATTATGATGTACATGAAAGTCTAGTTAAAATATGTCACCCGACCTTGTCCTTTATTTCATGTCCAGCGATTCACATCCAGTTGGTATGCTTAGGACTGTCAGCGGCAGAGGTTCATTATAGTAATAAAGATTAAGAATTTATCAGTGTGTAAACTCGGGCGATTCACTCATAAACTAAATAAAGTCCTAAGTACTTTATGCAAGGTTTGAGAGTGATAACTGGGCCCGAGTTTATACATTGATAAATTCCGTAAAAATAACATTTATTACATATAATCCAAAGTAATGCAGAATTATGACGTTTTCCATTTGAAAATAACATTTTCCCCATGCACTATATTGCATGCGTACGTATTCATACGCATGACTTCATGAAAGGAATTTATCAATTTATAAACTATTTACCGGAAGTTGCTATTAGCCATTGAAATTACTACATTTGATGTTTAGAAAACAACTTTGAAATAATTATATTTTGTATTCATATATTCTTCATGTGTACGTGTTTGCTGACAAAAGGGGTCATCTGATTCATGAGGATCTGTCTATAGTGAAATGATGACCATTTGATACGTTAGATGAAAGTGATAAGATTTTATCGTCAAGTTCCATACTATTAATTAATATTCCAAATGAAAATCGAAAAACAAATAGCAGCTAAACGAAACGGAACATTTACCTCCTATTCCAAACATTATAATTACAAGATTTTTTTGCAGTAAATTAAAAAGTTCTGTTGCATAGGAAGAGTTTTTCATTTTCATTTCGTTGCGTAACGCCATAATTAAAAGATTGTACTTCACGTGAAAAATTGCCAAAAGAACATGCTAAGTCGTGATGGGGCATGCATAAATTCAATTAGTTAAATTATTGTGTCATATTTTGAATTTGTAAAGGAATCTTTTACAAAGTGTGTTGTCAAAAACCATCTATAATAGCTTAAACAGTTGAAAAGATGATTAGAAGTAAATCAAAGGCTATGTTTTATCAAACATGTCTGCCAAGTTTTAATCTTAGCTGAAAAGGGGAAAACATCTATATTTTAGAATCAACGTCTATAACAGATGCATATAACAAGCTTGCAGTTGAAGTAGTAAGACTCAGCTGTTTCGTGAGAGATATAAGTTGTGAACAATCGGTTATGTTGCGGTTTCCTACACACTCCTTATTTATACCCCCTCCTCACCACCGGACATACATGTATATTGCCTGATATTTAAATCTTTATTTTGCTCTTTCACGATCTTTTTCAGCTGTGTGATTTGTAAAATTGAATTGCTTAGTAGGAAGAGAAATGCTGCTAGAAAAGTTGAAAGTCGAGGGGATAAATGAAGCCAAAACTAAGACTGCGATTTAAAGTACGTAGAAATTCGACATTTTCACGCTATTATTGGGGTGACAGAACAGACTATACACTTCATACTTAACTTGCTGAAACTATTCTATAACTCCCACTGTTTATTCTCTGTCCCTTTCGGGTGAATGCGTTCTATTGTTTAAAATGGTCCCTAGTCACAGTATATGCAAATGATATTTAATTTCACTTTTGAACTTTGAATCGATACCCAAGCCAAATAGCTTGTTCACACACTATCAACGATTTTATTACCTTCTCTAAAAATAAGTCACTTTGAAATGTGCGGAAGACGGGAGTTATAATACCATTTTGTATGTCTATAAAATGGACAGTATATAGTCGTTTTGCTGGAAAATGGAAGTTTTATGGACTGACGCACTAACTGAATGTAAACCTAAAATCCACTTCATATTGGCTGTTAAGGGACTAATAAGTGTGAACATTGAGGTATATTTAGAATTGCTCAATAAAAATACTAGCAAGGCAGTAACTGTGGTTTGACGACTGATCGGCAGACATAGTGCATCTTAGTCAAAATCCTCTTCAACGAAAGTCCGTTACTAAAAGTTTTTGTAAATATACAGATAAAGGTAAAAATACCGAACAGGGGCCTCGGTGGCCAAGTGGTCTAGGGAGTTCGTCATGACTACTAATGATCACTAGCCTGTCAACGCTGAGGCTGAGACTTCGAATCTCACCTGTGGCAGGATGTGTTCGACTTCAATCTTAATTGACAAGGATTTCCAATTTTACGAAGGTCGGTGGTTCTCTCCTGGTACTCCGGCTTCCTCCACCTTCTTCTTCTGTACGTATTTAATTCCAATTATGGAACACCCCCTCATTGGAATTACTTCCAGATGAGGAGTTATAAAAATTTGTTGCACACATAAAAGTTTCTAGTAAATCAATTATATACACTAAAATCCAAAGTTCACGGATTAAAATATAAAATAAAAAATGGCCGCCGCGAAATAGCCAAATGTGCTGAAAACGGCGTAAACCCCCAACTAAACAAACAAAAATACCGAACAGAGATTGTAAGAAGGTTTGAGTGCCTCATGAACCATTTATCTTTTGATATAAAATTACCGATGCATCTTAAACAAAAATATGTGGTTATGATAAATTCAATATTGACTTTGTGATGTTAATTTCTCCCACAATTGAGTTTTTATTCATGCTTGGCTTCTCGTCCTTGACAATTTAAACACATTATTCATAAATAAAATTTGTAATAATTAATTCAGCAGTTTATATGTGATCAACGTTTATATACTAAAGGACATAATGCACATGAAAACTGAGCCGCTCTTTTATTAATACGATTTAATCTTTGTTTATATGAATTAAAACACGAACAGTGATAGAACGTTGACAGGATTGTCTGTGGTCTGAAAAATATTTAAAACGTTTGTAAATACGTACTGATTCTTTATATATTTATGTTTGGATTGTATATTAACCTTCTAGAACAACAAAACTGAACTCATAGACTGGTAAGTTACAAAAAATATAAATAGAGACTCTTTTTTTTCATTTAAACGAATTTTTACAACTCACTGGATTGACAGTCAGTGAATTCGTAAAAAAGTAATATATGGAAACACCCCAAAGAACGGGAAGAGGGTGCCGGAAGACCGATATATACTAGCCTCACGCAAATAAGTAATCCTTATTTATAACAAGAAAAATAAATGGAAATGGTGAGCTGTCAAAAGGGGCATAAAACGATTAAAATGTATGAAATACACAGGTCGAACAAAACCAGATATAAAATGGTAAAAAGCAACAAAAATAAATGGAAATGATGAGCTGTCAAAAGGGGCATAAAAAGACTAAAATGTATGAAATACACAAGTCGAACAAAACCAAATATAAAATCGTAAAAAAAAACAACAACAACAAACTAAAAAGTTAAAAATACCCAACGTTTCGACCAATATGGTCTTGATCACGAGCATGTGAAAAATAAAAATAAAAATGTGTTGACTCTTTGAAACCCAGAGCAAGACTGAGTCCGTACAAGTTATATAAGACATCTTATAATGTTTAACGTTAGATTATATAAGATATCATATGTTCTTTATATTGAGATATTATATGATATATCTTATTTAATTTAATTGTGAATTATTTGATTGTGAATTATAAGATAACTTATCAAATTTATAAGATATCTTATAAACAGAAGAAGGTATCTTACAAACCTTCATGTATAAGATACAAAGGAGATCTCAGAATTAGTACTTAATTAGATATGAAAAATATCTCATAAAATTAATAAGATATCTGATTTATAAACACCTAATAATACATGTAATATATCTCCTAATCAATGATAAAGAACAGATATATATCTGATACTTCAAATCTTGAAACATTCCTTCCATTAAACAATGATTTAAAGAAGTTTCTGTTAGTGTTGATAAAATTCCACGTTCATAAATATCTCAATGATAACGAAAAAATATACATATAAATAGTTATTTATATTTTCATCTTTTGCTTTATGTATTTTACAAGACAACCAGTTTCTTCAAATAATTTTTCCAAAAAGGCCTAAAGTTTGTCACATTTTTGTAATTTACGGAAAAACGTTTTTCTCTATCGGAACTCGATACGGTCATGCTATTCTTACCTCCCCTGATTTCTAGTGGAAAATTCAAATATTGATGAAAATCTAGCTATATAGTTAACCACCGAGTTTTAATGAAACAATAGCACATAATTGTCAATTTCTAACATTACAACCGCGCTCGATCCAGACAGTTAACAAAACCTCTGACCCAGGACAAGTTGTCATGCCCCAGTTCGCGAAACTGATTGGTTTCCCCGTTTCATTCAGTACACAAAATAATTGTAAGCTCATAGTGCATGATGTGTCCTCTTTTTAATGCTAAACATACCAAACTATGGGGGATTGACTTGCTACCAGGACAAGGACTGGGGTCAGGGAGAAGAAAAAAAAGGAGAAAAATACACTGGCTGGGCTTACATTTTCGTATTTTATACTGCTATCGCTAGGTATAAAATATTCTAATAAAGGCCCAGGCATGTGTAAATGACTACAATACTATAACCCCATGAATGATTTCTTAAGCATTGTATCTGGTACCCAAATTTTCAGTAGGTACATGCCTAACATGGACCCAGTTAGTAAATGACGTTTGGAGTAAATCCTCCGCCTTTCTTATTCAACTTTTCTAAAACAATACTTTATTTATCATATCTAGTAAAACAATTCACATCCATGTAGTAAAGTACAATTGCCAGGCATCACTTGGTATCCATGGTCATTGTTGTCCATTGCCAGTCATCATTTTGTTGTCCATCGTCAGTTGTAAACCTTCCTTTAACCCTTTCACTGCCACAGCCATAACAGTGAGTGACGCTCCTAAAACGCCAGGCTTGTTTTTCATGTCCACATGAACGTATGTTTTCATACAGTGACGTTAACAATAGCAAGACGTCATAATTAAGAAGACAAGTGTCAATCTTTAGAAAAACGCGGGAAACGGAAAAAAGGCGTATCTTTATTTCTTTGTATCTTTTTTACGTTTAACACATCAAATACATAAATAAAAACGTAAAAGGGTAAGAGATCGTCGCATAGACACAACCAATTTGCCAGTTTTGTACGACTCCTTTCTTATTAAGGTAAAATGAGAATGGGATTCAATAGGTTTATCCCTGCTTTTTGTTCATCCTTGGCGTATGGTAGCAACCATTGATATTTTTTGGGTGGGGCTATGGATTTTGTTTAGGAAAAACTTTGTTACTCGGTACCTTTCAGAAAAAAGTGATCCTTAGATAAAAAAAATGTTTTGTTTTACCGTCATCTGCTACCATTTATATGATGCAAAAATCGAAAAAAAAAATTTCACAAAAGAAATAAATTATTGTTGTTTCGCTGAAGTTTGTCGCCAAAAAATCCAAAGCACCCCCTGGAAAATCAAATGGTTGCTGCCTAAAAGTATTGAAACATACAATTGGAAATATAAATAATGTAGGGTAAATTTGCTCCAAAACCAAAGTCCGAATGCAATACTGGATCAAGTGATAATCCATATTTTTTATTGGCGCTGGCTAGAATTACCAGGAATCGGTAACATTAACGATTCTTTGTTACTAGTCAGAAAATTAGATACATGTATGAAACCATTAACTTATTTTATTGGTGACTTTTCTAGGTTAAAATATGATAAATGTACTGGTTAAATACTTCTATAGTTACCCGACAACATTACGTTTTCGTATATAATGTATCATACCCGGAAATTAGTCCGGGAAACAATAAGAATTTGTCCTTTCCAAGGAAAAAAATCGAAACATATATTGTAGGAAGTGTTCGGCAAATTGGGCTACTCATCTATTGGATCTTGCTCGAATTAAAACGAAGGACAGCAATAAATGCGTTGTTCCATTTTTTATAATGTATAAATAATTGAAACAGTTTTCTATTGTACCATGCACATTTAGCCAATACTCCTTTATTTTGGTCTTCATTTCGTTTATGCTATAATATTGTATGTGTTTTTGTTTTTTGTTTATATATTTAACAACACTGTATTGAAAGATTAATATAATAGTTTAATTTTACACTTATTATAATTATAACTAAATTGAAAGTTTACTGCTCACGAACTCGGCAGTGATGTTTTTTAGCACAAAGAGGATGAAGTCCATCTCGACAAGCAGGGCACCCATATAATGTCCTCTTACGGATTCCCCGACGACGGTTTGAGCAAAACTTGCAGTCTTTAGGCTTATCCAGTTTGATTGCAAACGATCTTGCTCGTGTCGTTGTTCTGGCAATATTCCGATGTGCAAGGTGCTCCTCCGCAAGACTATCAGTTACACTTTCCGTAAATCGGAGTCTTGTCATTGGCTGGTTATTTGTGTTTTTGGTGTACAAAATGTATGCGTTAATTAGAAATCGTTGAATTATGTTGAACACTACTTTTTTCCACATTTTAATAGTTTTTCGATTATCCCCATAGAAGCTGGTCATCATATCATTTAAGTCCACAACCCCATATACTTATTATATTTGTGAATCATCTTGGGTTTGGTTTGTCGGAGTTTTGCTTTGTGGAATGTACTTATTAGTCTTACTGGCTTTTTATTGCCCTCTTTATAAGCCACTGTTAGCAATTTTCCTTTCCTCATGAAAACTGACTGGTGATATCTACGTGCAGGGCAAGAAAAACACTGAAATATTTATTTTGACGGGATAATTTTTAATTTGTTCAATGGAAACATCAGTTTTCTTGGTACTTGTTGTTTCGGTTGCCAGATACGGGATTTGGTAGTGATTAATTTAACATTTTCATATTGTTTCGTTGTAACTTCGATGGTTTTTTTATAGCTCCGAAACTGTCTAAATATTTCATTCTGTTTTGTTTTTTCTCACCTGTTTGTCTCAATAACGAATTTCTTTACTAAATTCAATGTAAACATCAGGAAAAAATACACAATTGGTTTTGCGTCAGGTGGCGGCATATTTTTTGGCCCTGGATTCCCAAACAAATGTCGTACATCTCTTTGTTCTGGTGGAAAAACCCGAAACCAGACGTCAGCCATTGTGAACGCTCTGTGAACGCTGGTAAAAGTACATTTCCGTGACGTTACTATTATATGACGTCATAAAACCACACGTAATAATGACAATGTTGTTTTGTTGAGATGGCCAATAAATTGGCCCTTTGGCAACGAGAAACCAGAATAGCTGGGCCATTTTTTTGGCCCTATGGCAGAGAAATGGTTAAAGATCTTCTTCTCTGAAACCACTGGGGCAATTGGGGCCTAACTTTGGTACAAGATTCTTTGGGTGGCACACTACCAAAATGTGTCTGGAGTCCCTGACTTCAAACCAACATGACTGCTGTTACTAAAAAAAGAAAAAAGAAAGGGATGTATTCTGAAAATGTTCTTCTATGCAACTACATTGCCAGATGGAAGAAAAGTAGGCAGGAATGGTCTTTAGGTGGTCCTCTTTCAGGATTTTGTCTTGTGACCTGAATTGTGAACCATGATGGCCTCCACAGTCAAACTTTTAAAAATGTCTAGCTAAATTTGAACGATCATCACTGAATGTGGTTTGATCTGATAGCAACATGAATCAAAATGTATGTTACTCCTATTATATATGTATAGATATGGCAACATTTGTGGTGAAGCAATCATTATTGCAACAAGCTTCAAGTTTATAAACTGCTGGCCGCCAGCAGGTGGGTCAACATGATTGTTTTGACAAATGTAAAACCCCAAACGTTGACGAAACAGATCCGATTTTTTTCTGGAAGTTAAAAAGTTTTCAAAATTGCGAAAAAAATGTTAGGGTCGGCAAAACAGTTGCAAAAATAGGGTCGGCTGGGTAACTGGAAACACACATATATTTTTATTTGGCCTGATATAAAAGTGTCCGTTTATCAAATCACCAACCAAGCAGCCTTTTTGTTACTGTTTTTGTGGCTTTTGATTGGTAAAGTGAGCAATACAGGCTCCTGGGCTCCTTGAGCTGCCGCAAAATGTAATTTCTGCTTGTAGTAAAATATTTCACATCTTTATGACGCTTTGCATAGTAAAAATGATGCATCTGTGGCACAATGAGTCTTTAATTCAATTTAATGCTTTATTTTCATATACCCGGTAAATCCTGAAGATTTGTGACAAAAAATAAACAAATATAAAACAACACTTGAAAACTTAATTAAATAAAAAAGCAATGTGGAAATTGTAAATTAGTAAATCTATATATACAGATATATAGTTATGATTGACAAACCCAATTGGGGGGGGGGGAAGGGGGGTGTCAGCTGAGTTGTGTGGGTAGTTTGTTGCATCTGTTATAAAATCAGTCTTTCAACACTAAGGTGATAAGTTTGAATCATAACTCGAATTGTAATTGATGAAGATTACCAGTTTCACCGCAGGAAGTCAATGGCTCTCTCTATGATATAGCAAATTGTGCTTGAAGTCTGGTAAAACCCCAGTATAAAGATCACACTCAATTAGGTTGCCTCTATTGGGTGTTTATTGCTTGTTCATGTATGCAAGAACTTTTGTTAAATGAATATTATGAATTCAGAATGAAATAGAGTAATATGCTGGATTAACCCCCCTTGCATAATCACATGTTTATGTATATACATCTGAAATGATTATTGAAATTAAAGAGACAAATATTTACTTAACATAATGACTTGGTTGATGTTAGCTATAGAAGATGTTGACAGTTGAACATATGGTCTACACACAGTAAAGAATTAAGTGCAGTCAGACGTAAAGTAAATATTGATGCACAATTTAACAAATATAATACCAATTAGTATAAAGGTAAAATAAATATTTGGACCTACCGCTGGCTGAGTAATTTGGAAGATTAATACAGGTGCAAGTTGGTATTTAACTGTACCTTTGACTTCTGCTTAAAAAGCATGCTCCATGTGGTTTCTAATTAAAGCGGTATAATGCAGGTGTATGTTAGCATTAGATCGTGATGTGCAAATATACTTTATGTACAGAAAGTGTACATGTATTATATATATTGTAGATATACAAATAATTACTTGCTACCTCTTTTATATTTAGGGTGATTCAGGATTTCTGTTAAACCAAGGATGTTTTGAAATTATCAAAATATGAGATTTTTTCTTCTTCAAATTTATATAGAATCAGAGAATTTCATGAATGTTTGGTTTGAAATTTGAACAATTTTAGTGAAAAAAAATAAGTGACAGTTTTGCCTCAAAAACTGTCAGTCTTACCTCAGATAGGCCAAGTCAAAAATTAACTGTGGTTCCGGTTACATCAAGATAATAAAATAGGGTAGGTAGGTAGGGATTTTATTTTGTTTATATTTATTTTACATTGAATATTTTGGAGAGAAATTAACAGTGCTTATTGAAAAGTTTTAATAAAATGTTTAGGGTAGAAATTTGACAGATTACCTATAATGGTAGACATTTGACAGATTACCTATAATGGTAGACATTTGACAGATAACCTATAAGGGTAGACATTTGACAGATTACCTATAAGGGTAGACATTTGACAGATTACCTATAAGGGTAGACATTTGACAGATTACCTATAAGGGTAGACATTTGACAGATTACCTATAAGGGTAGACATGACAGATAACCTATAAGGGTAGACATTTGACAGATAACCTATAAGGGTAGACATTTGACAGATAACCTATAAGGGTAGACATTTGACAGATTACCTATTAGGGTAGACATTTGACAGATTACCTATAAGGGTAGACATTTGACAGATAACCTATAATGGTAGACATTTGACAGATTACCTATAAGGGTAGACATTTGACAGATTACCTATAATGGTAGACATTTGACAGATTACCTAAATGGTAGACATTTGACAGATTACCTATAATGGTAGACATTTGACAGATTACCTATAATGGTAGACATTTGACAGATTACCTATAAGGGTAGACATTTGACAGATTACCTAAATGGTAGACATTTGACAGATAACCTATAAGGGTAGACATTTGACAGATTACCTATAATGGTAGACATTTTACAGATAACCTATAAGGGTAGACATTTGACAGATTACTTATAATGGTAGACATTTGACAGATTACCTATAAGGGTAGACATTTGACAGATTACCTATAAGGATAGACATTTGACAGATTACCTATAATGGTAGACATTTGACAGATTACCTATAATGGTAGACATTTGACAGATTACCTATAAGGATAGACATTTGACAGATAACCTATAAGGGTAGACATTTGACAGATTACCTAAATGGTAGACATTTGACAGATTACCTATAATGGTAGACATTTGACAGATTACCTATAGTGGTAGACATTTGACAGATTGCCTATAATGGTAGACATTTGACAGATTACCTATAATGGTAGACATTTGACAGATTACCTATAAGGATAGACATTTGACAGATTACCTATAAGGATAGACATTTGACAGATTACCTATAATGGTAGACATTTGACAGATTACCTATAATGGTAGACATTTGACAGATTACCTATAAGGATAGACATTTGACAGATAACCTATAAGGGTAGACATTTGACAGATTACCTATAATGGTAGACATTTGACAGATTACCTATAATGGTAGACATTTGACAGATTACCTATAAGGATAGACATTTGACAGATTACCTATAAGGGTAGACATTTGACAGATAACCTATAAGGGTAGACATTTGACAGATAACCTATAAGGGTAGACATTTGACAGATAACCTATAATGGTAGACATTTGACAGATTACCTATAAGGGTAGACATTTGACAGATTACCTATAATGGTAGACATTTGACAGATTACCTATAAGGGTAGACATTTGACAGATTACCTATAAGGGTAGACATTTGACAGATAACCTATAATGGTAGACATTTGACAGATAACCTATAATGGTAGACATTTGACAGATAACCTATAAGGGTAGACATTTGACAGATAATCTATAATGGTAGACATTTGACAGATTACCTATAAGGGTAGACATTTGACAGATTACCTATAATGGTAGACATTTGACAGATTACCTATAATGGTAGACATTTGACAGATAACCTATAAGGGTAGACATTTGACAGATTACCTAAATGGTAGACATTTGACAGATAACCTATAAGGGTAGACATTTGACAGATTACCTATAATGGTAGACATTTGACAGATAACCTATAAGGGTAGACATTTGACAGATTACCTATAATGGTAGACATTTGACAGATTACCTATAAGGGTAGACATTTGACAGATTACCTAAATGGTAGACATTTGACAGATTACCTATAATTGTAGACATTTGACAGATTACCTATAATGGTAGACATTTGACAGATTACCTATAATGGTAGACATTTGACAGATAACCTATAAGGGTAGACATTTGACAGATAACCTATAAGGGTAGACATTTGACAGATTACCTATAAGGGTAGACATTTGACAGATTACCTATAAGGGTAGACATTTGACAGATAATCTATAAGGGTAGACATTTGACAGATAATCTATAAGGGTAGACATTTGACAGATAACCTATAATGGTAGACATTTGACAGATTACCTATAATGGTAGACATTTGACAGATTACCTATAAGGGTAGACATTTGACAGATTACCTATAAGGGTAGGCATTTGACAGATTACCTATAATGGTAGACATTTGACAGATTACCTATAATGGTAGACATTTGACAGATAACCTATAAGGGTAGACATTTGACAGATTACCTATAATGGTAGACATTTGACAGATTACCTATAAGGGTAGACATTTGACAGATAATCTATAAGGGTAGACATTTGACAGATAATCTATAAGGGTAGACATTTGACAGATTACCTATAATGGTAGACATTTGACAGATTACCTATAATGGTAGACATTTGACAGATTACCTATAAGGGTAGACATTTGACAGATTACCTATAAGGGTAGGCATTTGACAGATTACCTATAATGGTAGACATTTGACAGATTACCTATAATGGTAGACATTTGACAGATAACCTATAAGGGTAGACATTTGACAGATTACCTATAATGGTAGACATTTGACAGATTACCTATAAGGGTAGACATTTGACAGATTACCTATAAGGGTAGGCATTTGACAGATTACCTATAAGGGTAGACATTTGACAGATTACCTATAAGGGTAGACATTTGACAGATTACCTATAATGGTAGACATTTGACAGATTACCTATAATGGTAGACATTTGACAGATTACCTATAAGGGTAGACATTTGACAGATTACCTATAAGAATGAGGTGGATGCATTACTTTTGATATCAATTTTTTTCTGGTTTTTGTGTATGCAACAGAACCATGAATTTAAATTATGACAAAAAGCACATTTCATAATGCATTATTAAAAGAAAAGTACCAAAACCAAAAAATCTAGCTTATATCATTGAAAAAAGGTTTGTCACCAAAATTTTTAGAAAACACGGAAAAGCTATCAAATTGACAGCAAACTGGATTTTCTTTCATTATTATATGAAACTGACTGCCTACCCAACAGCCCTACCAGCCGATGAACTCAAAAACTATTAACCAGATTTTTTCTATCAGTAGTTCAGTGAAAATTTGTTGTGTTAAGGGCACTTAATTTCATGGTTTTGTAATTTTTTAGTAATAACACATACCGGCCCTTTTATATTCTATAATTCATAACAATGGTGATTGTTAAATTTTTACAATATGTATGGTCAAAATTTGAGGTATGTGATTCAACGAAATATTTCCCGTTTGGTGTGTGTCCATTACCCCATTTAGATACATGTGCATGTACAGTTGACTCTTGTTATCTCGAACACACTTAAGTCGAATTTCCATATGAGTCAGATTTCGTCTGTAGTCCCAAATGTTATACAATGCACTTAAGCATGCTCCTGTTAAGTCGAATTTCGTCTAACTCGAACAAATTTTTGCGGTCCGAATGACTTCGAAATAACGAGTGTCGACTGTATTTATGGTTATGTCAAATTTAATGCATGCGAGAGATAAGCAGGCGTGACAAGATGAAAAATACTTTTCACTGAACTCTTGAATTTGTGGTTCGTTTGCTTTTTGTTTTTTTTTGTGGTACCAATGATTGGTTAATAAATCCCAGTATAGTAAGTTTCTTGATTGATTTCATTTCACTTAAAATTTTTATAATAATTATAGGGGCCTCGGTGGCCGAGTAGTCTAGGTAGTTTGTCATGACTACTAATGATCACTAGCCTGTCAACACTGATGTTGTGAGTTTAAATCTCACCTGTGGCGGGGTGTGTTTGACTCCGATCTTAATTGACAAGGATTGCCAATTTTCCTACTGAAGGTCGGTGGTACTCTCCTGGTACTCCAGCTTCCCCCACCAATAGAAACTCGCATCCACGAAATAGCCAAAACCCCAACTTAGCAAATTGATTGATTGATTATTGTTTTACGGCGTGTGGGCGACACCAACTAAACAAAAGAACATATTATAATTATAATAGAAAGTTAGTACCGAATTATTTTGACCTAAATTTTATATAATAACAAGCATTATAACCATTTATCATTTTAATGTTAGAAATTTAAATGACTGTGCATCTTTTTAATTTTGACATGTGTTGTGCAGATAAGATGGTATCATTTATCTTTGGATATTTACTACTCATTTAGGCAGCTCTGACCCAAAACTGTCACTATTTTCTCCCGATATTAATGGTAATTTTCAAATAATTCTTTAAATATCGTCTTGTCACAAGAATCTTCGATTGAATTTGTTTGATATGTAATCTAATGACTTGATGAGTTTGTCTCTTTGTCCTCTCAGACAACTCAATTAAACGCTCAATTGATCCTGAACACCAGTATCAGAATTGTCTATGTTTAACAATTGATGTCGAGATAACCTCATTAAAATACATGATCCATATAATACACTAATTTGAGTGATTGAAATACTTGGTTTTTATCCAACAAAATTACTGTCTAACAAGAAACGAAACTGTTGTTTGAATGTTATGTGACATGAGGAAAGCTTTTAATCTAGGGCTAGGCTAGACTTTAGAACAATATCTTTGTAGTTTAATCAAGTTACAATTTATACAGTACATTCTGATAAGTATGAAGGTTTGACAATAGAGGAGAGTGGGGTGAAGGGGTGTGGACACAAGCAAAAGAGAAGTAAAAATGTCATTTTGTATTACTTGTCCTCTTACTTGTCAATGCACCCAGAATCTACAATTATTCCAGAATTATTCTTTTACTCCACCCAGATTTGATAAATGAATCCCCTTTTATTCATTATCCTAGCCTAACACTGCTTTGAATAAGAAACAAATAAGGACTTGCATCTTACCATTTCAGGTTCAAAAAGAAAGAACAAGACAAGAAGAAGAAGAAGAAAGAAAAAAAAACTAACAAAAAGTTGATACCTGAAGATTTCAACTAAATCAGCAATGTGAAAAGGTAAGAAAATCTATAATTGTAGATACTTTGAACATGGAAAAGAAAATTGTACTGTATAACACTTGTTATAACTTGACTGGTTCATTGCAACTAAGGCCTGATAAAAAACAGATTTTTTATAGCTGTCTGTTGTCTGTTTAGCTGAGAAAAACAGTTTATAGTAGCTTTCTGTTGCCTGGTTATCTGAGAAAAACAGTTTATAGTAGCTGTCTGTTGCCTGCTTAGCTGACAAAAACAGATTATAGTAGCTGTCTGTTGCCTGCTTAGCTGAAAAAACAGTTTATAGTAGCTGTCTGTTGCTTGCTTAGCTGAGAAAAACAGTTTATTGTAGCTGTCTGTTGCCTGGTTAGCTGACAAAAACATGTTATAGTAGCTGTCTGTTGCCTGCTTAGCTGACAAAAACAGTTTACAGTAGCTGTCTGTTGCCTGCTTAGCTGAAAAAACAGTTTATAGTAGCTGTCTGTTGCTTGCTTAGCTAAGAAAAACAGTTTATTGTAGCTGTCTGTTGCCTGGTTAGCTGACAAAAACATGTTATAGTAGCTGTCTGTTGCTTGCTTAGCTAAGAAAAACAGTTTATTGTAGCTGTTTGTTGCCTGCTTAGCTGACAAAAACAGGTTATAGTAGCTGTCTGTTGCCTGCTTAGCTGAGAAAAACAGTTTATAGTAGCTGTCTGTTTCCTGCTTAGCTGACAAAAAAAAAAGGTTATAGTAGCTGTTTGTTGCCTGCTTAGCTGAGAAAAACAGGTTATAGTAGCTGTTTGTTGCCTGCTTAGCTGAGAAAAACAGGTTATAGTAGCTGTCTGTTGCCTGCTTAGCTGATAAAAACAGTTTATAGTAGCTGTCTGTTGCCTGCTTAGCAGATAAAAACAGGTTATAGTAGCTGTCTGTTGCCTGCTTAGCTGATAAAAACAGTTTATAGTAGCTGTCTGTTACCTGCTTAGCTGATAAAAACAGGTTATAGTAGCTGTCTGTTGCCTGCTTAGCTGATAAAAAAAGTTTATAGTAGCTGTCTGTTGCTTGCTTAGCTGAGAAAAACAGTTTATTGTAGCTGTCTGTTGCCTGGTTAGCTGACAAAAACATGTTATAGTAGCTGTCTGTTGCCTGCTTAGCTGAGAAAAACAGTTTATAATAGCTGTCTGTTGCCTGCTTAGCAGGTAAAAACAATTTATAGTAGCTGTCTGTTGCCTGCTTAGCTGACAAAAACAGATTTTAGTAGATGTCTGTTGCCTGCTTAGCTGACATAAACAGATTTTAGTAGCTGTTTGTTGCCTGCTTAGCTGACAAAAACAGATTTTAGTAGCTGTTTGTTGCCTGCTTAGTTGACAAAAACAGATTTCAGTAGCTGTCTGTTGCCTCCTTAGCTGACAAAAAACTTTTGAATGGAAAACATCCAGTTATAAGATGGGTTGTTAAGCTCCTAACATTGATTAAGGAAAATCTGATTGGGTGTTATGATGTTCAATTTTTGTTACCATCGTTCTTGGGCCATTTAGTGCCTGTCATGTGGAGTTATTGCTCCTTGGTGAAGGTCACAAGACAACCTAATTAATCTTTTCTCTTACTCAGTCCTATGAGATAATGTATCATTGATGCCAATACCTCATATCCTTATATTTTCATATAGATCTCCTAGTTAGAGTCATCAGGGTTCAACAGAATTGAATTTTTATTTCTAGGGGCTTCAAAAGCTGTTGCATTTCCAAGTGTTAAGGATGATCGCTGGTCTAATAGGAAATAAATAGGATTTGAAATGGGTGTTTTAGTTTGAGAGAACATATGAATAGTAAACAAATAAACAAGAAAAAAATATAGGTTCCTGTGCTCATTTTAGAGCTATAAGGCCTTGAAAATTTGCAGGAAATGGGTTTTTTCTGGATTTTTCATTGTCTTTGCATTGACAACTTCAGTCTCTCAACAATGTATGAAAAAATAAAAAGGATTTCATAAAATTTTGTCAAATACTTTTTTAAGGTATATATGATTGAATTATAAAAGAAAAAGTGGGGGTTCATGGGCAAAATATTTCATGTGTAAGAAATGGATAAAACCCGGTGATTCCAAAAATCTGACAAAAAGACCAAAACATAACCAGCGAGCATCCTTAAGGACTGTTATCTTCATTTGAGTGGTTAAGAATGAAAACATGAAATCCTTTGTTTCTGAAACTATGTTAATTGTCTTATGGTCTCTGGTTCAAGGATTCAGACGAATGGTCTCTGGTTCAAGGATTCAGACGAATGGTCTCTGGTTCAAGGATTCAGACGAATGGTTAAGATGAAGATATTTAAAACAACGTGTTACAATTATTTTTAATTACATCCTCAGGATGTGTTTTTAGAAATTAAGAAATTTAATCTAATTTAATTTAAGAAAGCATTAAATTTCAAGATCTTTATTCAAAATATTTTTCTGTCAGAAATTTTATCATGATTGTGTAAAACAGGTATAGTTTTATTGTAACATTTAATGGGTAATTATATCTGATATATGTTTATATAAATATTATCATTTAATTATAGCCATATTCTAAAAAGAATAATCTTTCTTTTGAAATACATATATTTACATGTACCTGCCTGAAATATATTCTGAGAGATAAAATATACTGTAGTGTCTTACTAAAAGATTTCATACATTGTTAAAAGCACATGTATGTTGTCTACCTAATTAATAAAAAACATGGCAATTGCAATGTTGCCAACATAATTTGAAAGAGTATCAAAAACAGTTTGAGATATAAGAAGTATGAGATATCAAGTGGGGAGTTTATTATTATATGTATATTGAAATATCAGGAGTTCAGAGATAGCAGAGATAACAGATATCATCTGTTTTGTATGACAGACACATTTATATTGGAAAAGTTTCCAATACATTTCCTAGTTTTGTTTGATACAAGTCTTTATGAATAAATATTTTTTCTTACTCGCCCACTTTCCCGTTATTCGCAAATAACCCCAGACATAAACAGAAAACTCTGTAAGACCTTTGACAAGTAGCTAATTGGTAAAATGTAACATCCTTTACATAGAATAAATTTAAAGTAAAAAAGAGCTTTAAGGTTAAAAAATATTTTTTTTGTAATGGTTTTATTTTTTTTGGTAAATTTGTTATTCCTATTTTTTTAGCTCACCTGGACCAAAGGTCCATGTGAGCTTTTACCATCACTTGGCGTCCGTCGTCGTCGTCGTCTGTCGTCGTCTGTTAACAATTTTTCAAACGTTAACTTGTCCGACACCATAAGTCCAATTGCAACCAAACTTGGTATATTTGTTTAGTGGCATTATGTGTACAAAACTATCGTTTGGATTTTTGATTCGTAAAAAAACGTGGCCGCCATGGCTAAAAATAGAACATAGGGGTAAATTGCAGTTTTTTGCAAATAACTCAAAAACCATAACAGATATCAAAATTCTGGCATAGGGTAAAAGTGTTCAGCACCTCAAGATCTACCTGCCCTGAAATTTTGAAGAAGATCCAACGACCCATGTACGAGTTATTGCCCTTTTTCTGCATTTTTTCCAAATTTTGCAATTATTAAGCTCAATATCTTGGATACTATAAAGGAAATTTGAAAAATTTAAATTTAATATTGTTAGGCACACAAAGATCTACAAAATTTGTAACAGGATCGAAGTTGTAGGTTCGTTCCTTTTAGGAGTTATTCCCCTTAGATCGTCAAAATTGACCATTTTTGCAGTCTTTATTCATTGTAATAAAATCGTTAACTCCTCTTACACCATAAGTTTAATTGCAACCAAACTTAGTGTAGTTGTTCCTTGGCATGAGTGCTACTAAACTATCGTTTGGATTTTTGATTTGTAAAAAAACATGGCTGCCATGGCTAAAAATAGAACATAGGGGTAAATTGCAGTTTTTTGCAAATAACTCAAAAATGGTGACAGATATCAAAATTCTGATGGGAAGCTAAAGTGTTCAACACCTCAAGATCTACCTGCTTTGAAATTTTGAAGAAGATGTAACCACCCATGTAGGAGTTATTGCACTTTTTCTTGATTTTTTTTTAAAATTTGTACTTGAAAGACTCCCTTAAAGCTTAAGGACCAGGTGAGCGATTCAGGCTCCTGGGAGCCTCTTGTGTTAAATACATGTATGCAGTAATTGTATTTTAGATATTTATCATTATAGTGTAGGAAAAAATGGAAATTTATTATAATTTTCTACCGAAATTTGTTTTTTAGATAATTCGTTCATTCTTCCATTAGTATTTCTATAGATTACATATTGAAAGTAATAAAATAAATGAGTTAAAATAGAGAACAGCCATTTTCTATTAAAAACTTGTAAAAACATATTTACTGTTTAGTTTAGTGGATACACATTTATGAGCCATTATGCAATAATTTAAGACATTTTAACATGAACATTAAAATTAAAATTGAAAGAAATCATTTGAACAAATACGGTCTTTGTGTGATTTTCATTAGGAAACTGTAAAAAGTTTATTTTCTCAATTCTAATTTAACACCATTGATTTTCCAACATTACATCACCTAGTGTTAAAACGCATTAACCAGTTGTTAAATACTACCACATAAAAGGATTCCTTTAACAAAACACTAATTCTACCTGTGGGAGTTCAGAATTTGTACTTTTAGGTATTAAGGGATTAATTTTAATTCAGTATTTACCTTGCAATTAAGGGTTTTTTTTTAACGAAAACTTTGCCTCAGTTGATTGTTCATGGTTAAATGACCTTACTATAAGCTTTATAATGAACATCAGTTATTACTTTACTGTTAGCCTGTGATAAAGGAACGGTTGTTGTGAGTAGAGTAACATTTTATGCCTGGATAATCCCCCTTGATTGGGATATTGATACCTGCTATTTAGTGGATGACACAATACAAGCTGTTGTCAATTTAAAATAGTTACTTTTGAATCGACTTGTGAAGAACGCATAGATTTTAGTTAATGATTGAGTTACGTAACATTTGTGGGATTATAAAACTCTTCGTTGAAGTACGTAATACTTGAGATTGATTGTAAGTTAATATAAATGTTTTTTTGCACTTTTGACTTTTTAAGAGGTATGTTGATATTTTTTTTATATTAGATAAATAGATCCTTGAAAGGGTAACAGTTCTGTGTAAAATTTTCAGGTGTGATTCTACTACATGTATTATCATTTAGATCAACATTTGCATTTTTGATTTAAAAGAAAAATCCATATAATTTGTATATAAGTCAAAATAGCATTGATTCTATGATTCTTTTCATCTGATGTCTAAAACCCCTGTGTTAATTTTAAGTTCTTTTCATGTAACAGTCAAAGATGTTCATTTCAATCTATTAAAAAGAGTAAAACTTGACATAAAAACTCTACCTTGTCATTCACAAGGGTGACATGTGGAGAATACCGGTAGCAGAAGTTGGAATAACTTTTTTTCCAAATCCACTATGATAAATAAAATCTGCATGAATGCTTCATTTTGTGTGAAATGTAGATAAAAATCAAGAATATGTAATCAAACCAAAATGGTCAATCAAGGTTGAGATTTTTTCCAGTTGGAAGTTTGAAAATCAGAAAAGGATGTTTAAGAATTAGAGAAATTTTAGGAATGGAATTTCCTTAGGTATTATAAAGTTATACCAGTATTGTGTGTGATATTATATTTAACTTTTGTTATGGCCTAAACACTAGTAAGGAATAACTTTTATTTGCACTAAAAATTTTAAATTGTACTATAAAATGAAATTTGATATTAAATACATTTCATTTGATATTCTTGAGACAAGATCAGTGGTACATTTTGGTTCAGATTAAAAGCTGTTGATAGTTGATAAAATTATTATTATAAATAATTATATTTTTGACTTATTTTAATGACACTAGGGATCTGTGTCTGAACTGCTTGGTAATGTTTTATGAGAAGACATGGAAATATAATACATACTAGACATTGAACCCGCGCGAGCGCAGGAAAATAAGCATTTTTTTTTTGTGGTGGCCATATTGACTTTAAAAAGTTTTTGCGGCCATGGCATTCGTGGAACAGGAACTCAATGTGGATGTTGTGGCAGGCTTCCCATAAACTTTCCTGTCAAGTAGGTGGTATCAACTGATAGTTTCATGTCTATATATATGCTGTAGTATTCCAGAAATGGATGTTAATGCGAACTTTAACCAAAGTCAATGAAGCGTGAAATGTAGGTCAACGTGACCTAATTGTCATACGGTTGTTCGTTACTTCCGAAGATGTATCCACTGATGAAGTAGACTGTATGCCACGTAGAATTACCAAAATGGACCTTAAGGTTCCATCATAGTCAAAATCTATGACGAAAATACAACCACATAAATTGTCAATATGTTTATGTTACAATTAATTCTGAACTGCAACTTGATGAAAAGCTTTCATTAAATACACATTTCATAATGCATTACCTTTTTCATTCAGAATAAATATGAAAAAGAATATGAATAAACATTTCCCTAGTGACGGATGAATTTTTCAAAAGATGCCGTGAATTAAGTAGAGCATATTTTTGGAAAATAATTGTTCCAATTGTTCATTGTCATCATGGGCAGGGCAAGCGAGGCTTAATTTCACAAATAAATCCAATAGACGATAAAAGCATTTTTAGTGTGTGGCTGCGTGTGCTTTCCACGTTTATAAAGATGTCCGAGATAAATTTCGTCATTAATGATAAAGATGACCATTTCTTAAAAATATTTTTATCTAGGGCTTACAGGGAATTGTATGGTAGAGATATATTTAGACAGGTCACACGACAAATAATGTAAAAATGGATAATGGTTGGTTTTATCACTTTGTGCAAAGTAAACATCCGAGCAATCCAAAAACCAACTAAGTTAGGAATTCCTCTGAACTTTGCCTTACTTCTTCATAATCTTCAAAGTTCATAATGTTTATAGTTAGGAGAAATTGCATAATGGTAGAAAAAACAATCCTGAATACATGAAGCGGAAACATCCCACTTGAAGGAGAATGTTTTTAATTTGTTTTATTCTTCTTCCGTAATTTCAAACAAAAATACATTTAAAATATGTGCATAATTGTTTATTTAAATCAATGTGTTAAAATGATGCATTCGAGAACCTTCTAAGGGATATGTTGGGAGAATTCATACCGGAAAAGTCCATGCAAATTCCATTTGCACATAAACAAAACTGCAGTTTAAAATTTATAAATGCAGATTGTCAAATCCGATAATAACCTTTATAATCTGAACCATACATCGTTTATTTTGAACCACGCGTTTTGCCGCCTATTCGGCTAATTCGTAAATTTAGTATTATAGATTTTCATTAGTCCCAGACATGTTCTTTGCAAAATTATAAAAAACAGTAGGTTCTTCAAATGTCCTTTTGAAATATCGGGGATATATTCCCAGAGAGTCATAAAGTTTCTTTTCTCAAGCTGAGCTGTTTAGCTTAGTAAGGGCAGAATACATAGAATTTTTCATTTTGGGGGAATGTAAGAACATATTTCTTTCATAAACTATGATTTATAATGTAGATTGTAGGTAAATAATGCCATTCTATAGGCTGACTAAAACTTTTTTTTTATGAAGCCTTAAAAAGTTTCAATAAAGTCCAACTAAGAATGTCTGATTGGACATCTATAGCTGTGTAAGACAGTACTATGTATAACAATGTCTGACATAGGCTGTCTCATGTGGAGAGCACAGAATTATGGGAGAAAATGGTAGTTTTTTCATTAACTGGATTTCCAATGGAAAAAACCAGGGTATTAGTTTGGAGATGTATGAGAGGCAATCTTCTCTGAAGAGTGATGAAGGAAAATCTGGTTTGCTGTTATTCAGTTGAAAATTACTGATAAGCTGTGTTATCAAGTTTTGTGTAAATAAATAGTACATTGAAAAAAAAACTCCTGCTTATCGTTCACATGCATAACAATTGTTAATGTTAAATGTTCTCTTTATTAATTTTTATTTAAAAAATACAAGAATGTGATTTGCTGTTGCTGTGTTCATTAATTCTAGTCAATTAAATACAATTATAGCTGCAAAATCTGTCCTGAACTAATTTTAAATCTCTTTCATAGCCTATATTAGTTTGGAACAGATTTTTCAACCATACATATATAAATGACGTAATACACACACATCAAAGGGGAAATACTTTATCGAATCCCATTCCTGAAATTTTGAAATAACTATGTATATTGTAATGTTAAGAACCATTTGTTGTCAATTTTAGATAAGTGGGCATGAAAAACCCAACTTTATTAGCTACCATCTTTTACTCAAATAAAATCAAATACTTTATTGTCATTAAACTAATATAGTTTGCAACAAATTACAACATTTTTACATAAAAAGTAATACTTCAAACAAACATTTTAAGAGTCTCCTATCCTCAGTTCTAATGACTTTTTGATAAAGAGACCTACACTATTTACTTGAGATGGTGTTGATTGATTAAATATAGATTATAACATGCCCTTTTCCATATCGGCCCTGGTATCATCCCGAGACTCCCATATCAGCCCGAGAGCTTTAGCTCGAGGGCTGATATGGGTCGAGGGATGATACCAGGGCCGATATGGAAAAGGGCATGTTATAATCTGTTTATCACATACCAAGATTTTTTCCATAGCTGAAGAAAGAAATTAAGATGACTTAAACTTCATAACATTTATTAAATATTATTTATCAAATTTAACAATAACAAATCTGCATGTCCAGTAACAGATGTACAACATACATATTTGTATCACATAGTAGATCCATATCATATAAACATTGGTCTAATGATTATCATTCATACCATAAAAATTAACTGTGACATTTCCACTTAATTTAGCATAAGGAAAAAGACATATTTTGGAAGTGGGTAAAGCTTGTGCTAAATCAATAACAGTTGGTTGCACGTGAACAGAGTTACTAGTAGATGCGGTAGTGGAATTTTCATAATTTTCTATTTGCGAAACTATTGCATCAACATCTACACTTGCTAGTTCATCATCTGATGATGGTTCAGTAACTATTTGTTTAGATGTACTAGGTTGTGGAGAATTTACAGTAATATTTGTGACAGTACCACGATTACCAGAAGTGATATCACTTAAAATATGAGACATATTTTCCTGCTGATCAATGGAAGCAGTGCTATATTGGTTGATTGATTGAATATTACGGTGTCCAGTTAATTGCATAACTTGAGTGCCTTCAACATTGGAATGCAATAAAGACGTCACAGTGGTTTTACGGGCACTGTGATTCACTTTGCGGCCCATTAATCCCGCTTTCTCAGACATGGTTTTTGCAATGTCACCAAGTTTGTTTTTCCCCATTGGTTGCGTACTAAACCACACTGCCCGGACAGGTGGATTTGTGCTGTCAGGATTTATATCATGGAGTTTGGACAAATACATTCTACTCTCTGGTGTCAGCATATCAATTGGTCGTCTCTTAATGAACTCTTTAAATGTGCCAACAGGACATCTTGGATCACCTGAAAAATCATATCAATTTATTCAATATATCATATATTATAATTAATAAAAAATATGAATAAACCTACAACATATGAAGATTTAAATGTCTACATCAACTCTGATTTTGAAAGTGGACACAAGGTTACAACAACAAGTAAATAATATGGGATAAAAACTTTTTTTATGTTTTTGTTGTTGGTGCAAATATATCAAATATATCTGCTTCATTTTAGTCGGTACTTTTTTTTCTTTTGTGTGTGTGTGTACAAAATGAATGTATGTTATATTGTAATTAACGTTATGCTTCCTTACCTGGATTTTCAAACATCTTTGGGGCAATGGCTCTTGTGTTCCCAGAATCACCCTTTCTCGTCTTGGTTTTTCTTTCACAGTATTCAAGATACTGTTTGCCATCTGAGGTAGCTTTCATTGTCACATCACCAAAACACATATCTGTATGCTCCTGTCTACCCCTCATGCCAAAATGTATGCAATTGTTCAACCAAATAGTATTAACCAATGCTTCAGGGTTACCTAAAATAGATTGATTAAAAATAATGAAATTAAACAGATGTTTGACTTTTTGGGGGGTGCGGGGGGACATTGATTATTAAATTAAATAACTTTGCAATTATGAACTTAATGCCGTGTTGTTTTTTTCAAATTTAATTATTTTTAAAACTGTAATTGAATTCCGAATTTTAAACTACCCAGAGTTAATTGCAAAAATAAATGTTTTATTCATTTTTTTGTAAACAAAAAATTAATTAAGAAAATTACTTACTAGTTCCTAACAGGTTCTTGGTGTATAACGTCTCAATTTCATCAGCAGTGAAGGGGTCTGCTCTGCGTTTCTTGTTCCCGAGTCCTTTCCCTTTCAACTCCTTGCGTTTGGCAGCCAACACATCCCTGGAGTGAGCGAATTCCTTGTCCTTCATTATGTTAATGTTCTTTTTTTCATTCAGATATCTGCTAACAGAGGCCTGTATACATTTAAGCGAATCCGGCTCGTAGTCTTCCTTTGTTTTTGTTCTGACTGACAGGAAAAATCTTGCGAGATATGCGTTGAGCTCCTCAACTGAAATTTCTTCCGGGTTGCGTAGTTCCCCAACAGTAGCCAACCATTCCTTCAATATTCTGAGGTCACTTTCTGTTTTGCGTTTAGTGTTTATGTTTTTCATTTGTTCCACGAACTGTGTGGTGTCATTTTCATCAACGTTTACGAAGCGAGCAGCCTCCTCCGCCATGTTGTTAGGAACGCACTGATGACGTCACGAGAGCAGGGCATAATAACCGGTTATTTGTCCCGGGCAGTGATATGGATCGGGCACTTGCTCTATTATTAAATGTTCAAAAGTGTACGTTTCACGTCTAAGTATGTGATAAGAATATATATTAATTTATCTATTCTTGTAATATTATATTATAAAAATCTGGATAATCTATAAGTATATTGTGCAAATATACATCTGTCAACTCTTCATTTATTTTACAGTCTAGTAGAAAATGATATTCATCGTCTAAAATATTACCGACTGAACATAATCTTTCGTTTCTAGGTATGTTATAATGTCTACCTTTCTCTATTTTTAGGTTATGATCACTTATTCTAAGCTTGGTTATATATTTTCGGAATATGAAATTTGGTGAATTTAAATAAAATTCGCCATCATTATTCTTTTTCAGGTGTTTATATAGGAAGAGTTTACTTTTATCATCTGTGCCTTCAATTCTATTTCTAAAAATGTTTTCATAATATACATTAACTTTTCTTTTTACTAGGGGCTTGATATATTTCTTTTTTGAATTAGACTCCAAAGGCAGATCTAAATCTTTTACTAACATTTTTCAAATTTTAGTACATGCAATGCTATGCAATGTCATCAGGTATAAAATATGTTATACAGATATTTACTAAAATCTGTTGCTTTTTAGAGCTTTAATAAATGTTCCTTGAAGCAAATAAAATGGTTTCCAAACGGACACGTGCATATTTCTGTTATATGTTAGAAATGTCGCATATTAAAATGCAATTACTTCACTTTGTGAAATTCAAACAGCCAGAATCTAATGGCTTTCAATATGTTTGAATCATTGACATCTGTTTGTTTTAAAACAAAGTGTTTGTGCACATTAAAGAGATGTATATATATACAGGTGTTTGTATTGGGAACAGAAAAATTATTTCGATGCAGGTCTGTATTAAATATAAACTTTTTTGTGTGAAATTAGTGAAATATAAACATGATGAAATAAGTCAGATTAGTATAATCTAGCATCACTACTGTGTGGGTATGTCAAATAGAGGTCAGGTTTTTTTAGTAGTACTAAGTTTTAGCTCTGTTTGTTTTTGCTACTGAAAATGTAAGATACTGTCTGACTTATATTGTGGACCCAGAATAAATATTCCCAAAATCAGATTACTCTTTGTAAACTCTTTAACTATAGATAATTAACAATTCATGAACAGAAGTGTTTAATTAATTTTGGTTGTCAACACTGGTTTTACCATATTAGCAGGTTTGCCAAAGAGATTTAGAATGGACAGAATTTCAGTATTTGATTTATGAAATGTAAATACACAGATTAATTTTCTTCATGTCCACTTAAGCAACTATTTTTGAACTCTTCCAGAAGTAAAATTAATTTAAAAGCATAACTACGAAGTAATATTTCCAATGTAAATATTTGCATAGTAAACATTTTGTTTGAAATTTTGAACAGTGGACAGATTTCAGATCTAAATTGGATATAAGTAAAATTTAAAATTTGTATTTAACCCAATTAAAAAAAAATCATGTGTGTTGATATAAGAAATCAGCTTGGGTACAACATTTTGCTTGAATATTTTACATATTAAAAACATGTGGGAAAACAAATGAATTTGGAGTCAGTGAAGCTTTTTCAATTTATTATCAAAGATATGTGGAACAATAACAGTTTTATTTGTGATAAGAAAATAATTCAAAATTGAACTTTTTCTGTCAAAAATTTCCATATAAACTCCTGATAATTAGAAGTCAAAGTGGTCATAAATAGAATATGAACTGTTTTGTCATGCACAAATTTGAGTTTTCTTTAAGTTTTATTGATATTGTTTAAGGATGCTCGCTGGTCATGTTTTGGTCTTTTTGTCAGATTTTCAGAATCCTTGGGTTTTATCCATTTCTTAAACATGAAATTTTTTGCCCATGAACCCCCACTTTTTCTTTTATAATTCAATCATATATACCTTAAAATGGTATTTGACAAAAATTTTATGAAATCCTTTTTATTTTTTCATACATCTTTGAGAGACTGAAGTTGTAAATGCAAAGACAATGAAAAATCCAGAGAAAACCCATTTCCTGCAAATTTTCAAGGCCTTATAGCTCTAAAATGAGCACATGAACCTGTATTTCTTTCTTGCTTATTTGTTTACTATTTCAAATCCTATTTATTTCCTATTAGACCAGCAATCATCCTTAATAGATAAGACAATGTATATAATCATATTGTATGTTCTCATTGCTTGTATAGCCAGTGTGATTACAAACATGGAATGAAATAGGTTATAGATTTCTATTTTGCATATAGGATTAATTTGGTTCATTAATAAAATTCAATGAATACAATAGTACACATTAGTGTTGTAATCAAATATTTGTATTTTTGACACTCTCATTATCATTGGTTATAATCTAAAGATGTAGTAATTAGTGAATCTAAACATTTTTTCTCATTAAAAGTTACTGTACTAGGTTCACAAATTTTCTGGTCAAATATTTACAGAGCTATACATGTAAACAGTCCGTACTAATTACGATTAGTTACTGAATGTGAGAAATCTTTGGATGTCCTCATGTTGAACTTGTATGTAAATAAAAGTAGCTTGTTAGGATATAGATACAACCTAATTTGTTTCTTAGGCCAAATAAATAATATGTATGGTTTTAGTTACCATGCCTACCCTAAAGATTTTTTGACATTTTTCATAAGTACTATTAAACTCAGAATATCACTGCACTAGTCAAAAGTAAAAAAAATCGCTGCCTACCATATATCTTAACTAGAACCGAACTTATATTAAAATGAGTTGGCCTTAGGGAAAATCCAGATATTTTATTTGATGATAACAATGGTTGTTTTCAACAAGACATAATGTCCTGATCTCCTGTTGTTTTGTCTTAAACTAGTTTTTATCAAGAAAAAGTATTTTGTAAAAAATTACCAAAAAAAAAAAAAAGAAAAAAAGAAAACATCCTGCATTCATAACGGAGTGGTCTGATTTATAGACAATATTTCATCCATGTTATTGTTTCTTCCATTTAATAATTAAGGAATTAATATTATATTAATATCAATTTTATTCATGACCACTGTTCAGATCCCACATTTTGACAATAAAATTACAACAGCTTCCCCACATGTATGGAAAACATTTAATTAATCTTTGCAAAATTCATGAACTTCTCAGATACAGGACAATTTATCATGAAAGACGGCAAGATGTGTCAATACATATTAAACAAAGAACAAAAGTTCTGTATCTTGTTATGTAATTTCTCATTGATTGATTTTTGTCAACCTTGTGACCTCCAATTGATTTCGGTCAGCTGTGGAACCATACTTATTCAGTAAAGAATTCTAAAGTGATTACCATCATCCAATCCCTAAGCATGTGCCATAGAGATTTCTCATTGTGTAAATATAATTTTTCTAGAATAGTTTTTTTGCAGGTTGCATGACACCATATGTAACTTGTCAACAAAATTTCCTCAGTATGATTAGCTCACCTGGCCTGAAAGGCCATGTGAGCTTTTGTCATCACTTGGCGTCCGTCGTCTGTCCGTCCGTCCGTCCGTCTGTCCGTCCGTCCGTCCGTCCACAATTCACATTTTAATCTTCTCCTCTGAAACAACTGGACCAATTTCAACCAAACTTTGCAGGAATGGTCCTTGGGTGGTCCCCTTCCAGAATTGTATCAGGGGTCGCAATCCACCAACAAACATGGCTGCCGTTACTAAAAATAGAAAAAAGGGGGTGGTTTCTTAAAAAATCTTCTCCTCCAAAACTACTCAACCAATTTATGTCAAACTTAAGTGGAATGGTCCTTAGATGATCCTCTTTCAGAATTGTATCCGATGACTCCACCCGCCAATCAAGATGGCTGCCACAGCCGAACTTAGTTTAACATAGGACCCTATGGGAAATTCATTAAAAAATCTTTTTGTCTGGAACCACATGCTCAATTTGAATCAAACTTTGATGGAATGGTCCTTAGATGATCCTCTTTCAGAATTGTATCCAATGACCCCGCCCACCAACCAAGATGGCTGCTTCAGCCGAACTTAGTTTAACATAGGACCCTATGGGAAATTCATTAAAAAATCTTCTCGTCTGGAACTACTTGCTCAAATGGAACCAAACTTTGGTGGAATGATCATTAGGTAGGTCTCTTTCAGAATTGTATCCGATGACCCCACCCGCCAAACAAGATGGCCGCCTCAGCTGAACTTAGTTTAACATAGGACCCTATGGGAAATTCAATGGAAAATGTTCTCCTCTGAAACTACTTGTTCAATTGGAACCAAACTTTGGTGGAACGCTCATTAGGTAGGTCCCTTTAAGAATTGTATCCAATGACCCGACCCACCATTCAACATGGCCACCACAGCGGAACTTAGTTTAACATAGGACCCCAAATTCTTGGCTTCGAACAAACACATTTAGTATGTGGCAGGATTAAACAGGTTAGTGAGCACTCACCCTAGGATAATCCTATCCAATTACCCAACCAGCCAACTAACATTACTACTACAAGAAACCTACATTTAATAAGAACACTATGAAAAGTTCATAGAAAAAATCTAAATTTACAATTAGAACCAAACTTCAATAAAATGGTCATTTTTAGAATTTAAATCATTGACATCAGACACAAACAAAGATGACCAATTAACCAAACTTGTTTAACATAGATCACTATAGGATATTTTGATTTTTTTTGTTTTAAACTGCTTACTCTGTACAAACTAAAAATTTTAATGTCAACTTTGGCAACTGTATGCCAGGTGAGCGATTACAGGCTCCTGGGAGCCTCTGGTTTCTAGTCTATGCTGGATCAAATTGGTATGAAAATCTGCTTTTTGGATTAAATGCAAAGCAAATCTATGTCCTCGGATGGTAAAGCCACACATTCTTGGCATTTTTTTCAATTTTGTTTATTTTTTCAGCTTTCCAAACTTTTGGCCTTGAGCATTGCGGAACAGAATTGGTTTGTTGAAATATTGCTTCAAACAACCAAAATCACATGCAACATAATGTTTATTGTATATATTTGGGCATTTTAAATGTATATTTTATTAATGATTTCAGTACAAATTTTGATATTTGTTTTTTTTTATAAACTACTGGTAATTTGGGTCAAGAACTAGTTGGAATCATGTCTTGTATATATGTATTTGCCAAACAGACAATCAAATCTCACCCCAAGGACAGAAGTCAAATATATATCTTTATATGCCAGATAAAACTTAACATCAACCCAAGGACAGAAGTCACACCAGTAATTTACAACTTTTCCCAGTGATATGAAAAGCTGTATTTAACCCAGTTTGTTTCCATCATTAGGATGCTTTATTGCCTCTATTTGTGAAATCGCTCTGATGTAAAATCACCATCATATGAATTAGTGATTTAAACATTTGAAGTGTGTAAAAATACAATAACTTCTGAGGAATTCCCATTAAAGGTACATTTGGAAAATAGCTATAACTGTTAACCTATTAATTCTGTGATAATAATGTGACTTAATTGAAATTTTACATCTTTGGAATCATTGGGGGAATGTCTTTTTACTGAATGTGTTTATTTCAGGGTGAAATTTCTCCATTTGACAATTGTTTGAAATGTTTGTCAATAATCATTAGGGTCGTTAAAAGTTAGAATTTAAATCCTTTACAGGGTTTTAATCCATAAATTCTAATCAGATTTAGATAAATTTTGGGTTATGTAACATAGCTGTTGTTTATGAAGTTGGGTCTTGTTTATCACATGCTATTAGAGATGTAGGGAAAGTAGAAATTTGTTCGGTCTAACACGAGCTACTTGAACACCCTGAGTATCTTAGCTAATTATTAAATTCCATCAGTGAACTTTATTTTCTTTGGAACTTCAATTACTTGAACAGCCTTGCATGGTGTTTTTTTATCCCCTCTGGATTTTATGCCCACAAATTCTTGATAGTGTTATTTGTTGCTTGTTAAGCTTGAAAAAATGATTTTCATCCAATTTTTTATAAAATATGTATATATAATTAAGATTTTTTGACATGACAGAGTATGATACAATGAAGAACAACTGAAATGGGGATGGGAAAGGTCAATGCGGGGGATTAGGCCAAGAAAAAAATACACGTTTTTCAGCTAACATATTCTTTGAAGGTTGGTAGGTTAAAAAAAGTATTTTTTTTTTGGAAAATTTGAAATGTTTCCTGGTTTCTGTGGGGAAGTCATTTTGACTTAAATATGAGAAAATAGTATTTACTGAAAAATATATATAAAAATGTTTTTGGGGAAGAAAAAACAACATAAGAACAGTTAGGTTAACTAAAAACTATAGGTATTTTATACATGTACTTGGCCTGAGAATGCAGGAATCAATTATATCTAGCCTTATGTCCCTAAACTTACCTTGAGAAGTAGGGCCATGTTTTTTACACATTTTTTTCATATCAACATTTAATTAATTTGGAAATGAAAGGATTCAAATGTTATTCCAAATGTTTGGCAACTAATACTAATTTGAGAATAATTAATGTGATTTCGTTGGCTGTTTGATTGAATGTTATTAACGAAAATTAAAATGCGAGTTATTGAGTAAATTATGATATAATAACAGTTTATAAAGATAATAATAATAACAAAATTGTAAATGCATTTCTTTACTATTTTTACCTGCGTTCCCAACGCTGAAAACAGGTCTAGTAACTGCTTGACTCTGTCCGAAAGACTTTGGGTTGGTAACTTTCGTCAATGTTTTCTTGGCTTCTACAGAAGGGAATAATTTTATATTTTGTCTGCAGCTTCATAATGTTGAGTTGTAACATGTAAGCAATTTTTGGATCTGTCGTGCAGCCACATCCTGTTTGCTGATCAATGAATTGGATGCTGCGATGCAGGTCCAGACCTGGTTTTAATATACCTTTTGTTACTTTTATGTTGAATTATGCTAAGATGCGTCAAATATTTTAGCAGAGCAGAATTTCCATTATCTGTGGACAAATTCATTAGAGATTTTTGCATAAAATAAGAGGTCACCATATAGAAGTATGACATTTATGATTGTATGCAAGTTTTTGAATCTTGACATTACAGTTAAGTCAGAGATTTATTGATCAGTGGGACACCCAGTAAAGTTGTGTTTACATAATCAGTTGGTGTTTTCTATGTCAAAGAGAAATTAACTTGCAATTTGATGAAAGTGTCATATTTGTATGGTTAAAGTTTATTTAGAATTTAAACAGGAGATTTTTTTCATTGGTATGCATTTATAACATATAACATTATTTAAAACTTGCAAATGAATATTTCATGCATGCACTTATTCACAAAAAGTACAAAATTGCATATAATTTTGTTTATTGAATCTTGGCCATATGTTACTGTTTACATTAAAACTTCATTAATTCTGGTATAAATTTTCAAAATTCAACAATGCGGTTTTGCACCGGTTCATACATCACTATCTGCCTGAAACATCTATTAGGGTAAGTTTACCAATACGATCCGCCTTTATTGTGTGACGCCTTTTGAAGTTCGTATTGTATATACAAACTGAGAAAATACTTTTTTATTATCGTAAGAGAACTCTTGATCTTTTCCACCTTTGATTGAAATTTGATTGTCCGACAGAAGGAGGAAGGTAACATCAAAAAGATGTAAACTTAAAGAAAACAGAAGTATTAAGTATAAATTTGTTTTATTTAATAGGTTTTTAATTTATCTGGTCAGGTGGGCTTGTATTAGATGTTTTGTAATAGATATTTTGGTATCTGCTGTAATTAGAAGTGTATGTTTCGGGTTATATATATTCACAAGGTAACATTTCGGATATTCCTTTTAACTATAGGCTTTCTTAAAATACATTTATATTGTCTGATCTATTTTATGCAGTTCTTGATTACCCTGATATGGCTGTAATACCACCAGTATGGTGTTAACTCAAATATATATCATTTGATTATAAATTTATATTGGAATAATAGACTTATATATGCTTTATTATTATTTCACTTCACCTACAGAATGCAAGAAAATGTTGTATATTAATAACTTTACCTATAAATGTCTCATTTATTTTCTTCATATTTATTTTCTAGTCATTCTTATTTAAATTTTATGAAGTACTGCCTTTTCAGATTATGTGACAAACAAAATGTGATTTTATTTTCTTTCCATTTTAACAAATTTTTAATAATCAATTCTACAATGTACCATTATAGGAGTTATTTGATATGAAATGCTACTTGAAGATATTGAAATCACCCCGTATTATTAGATCTCTATTAGATTTATGTAAATTTACCTATTTTATGTATGTATATATTTCTAATAATGTAATAATTCTTATTGTATACAATATATAAATAAGAGGCCAGAGCATGGGAGATATGTGTAATAACAAAAAGGAAGCAAAAATGTCATTTTGTTAAAAATTTGGCTTGCTTGCTGCATTCTGTGAATATACATGTAGACTTGCTAGTACAAATTTCATGATTAAAAACTGCCAATAGATTGTACCAAGAAACCTTGTGAAACTTTAAATCATAAAGAATGGATTTTGATTCTATATAGCCTTTGAGAAAATTTCAGCAATGCCTGCTTTAATTTTGTGACAGGAAAAAGTTAAAAAGAATAAATTGAATGAGATTTCAAAATTTCAGTAATATTACATATCATCTATATTAACCTTATGAAATACAACACATTTTATAAACAATATTTGTTACACCTATGAAGATTTTTGATGTGGTCAGGAAAGGAAATAACTTTATATTACATAGTAATTGCAAGAAAGGCTTCAGTATGCATGGATATTTTAAATTTTGCATTTGGAAATTTGATACCACTGCTCTCAAATAATAAATGGATTACTGTAAATTCGGAAATTATTGCGATGTTTTTATTATTGCACAAAATGCAACAGGGTTGTAATCGCAATAATTTAAACTCGCATTTTGGAATTTTTATGTGAATGAAGCGACCCCCCCCCCGATTTTTCTCAATATTGTAAAAATTAAAATCACATTTTAGTCTAAAGTGACAAAATCGCAATAATAAATGCACGCAATAATTTCTGAATTTACAGTATCTAGAAAACTAATTTTAGGACTGCCTGTGAGAGGATATGTTCAGCCATTTCATATGATATTTTATTTCCAGTGTTGCTGAATTTATTAGATTAACTAGAAGGTATTGGTTTTTTTGGGACTAATTTTCATCTTATTTTTGTGATTACAAAGATAATATCTTCATTGATAATTTCTTACCTGTCATCAATCCAAAATGGTCAAGAGTGACTTGTCACATGTTGTTTGTGATATTGTGAAAATGAAAAATTAGAGAACTTTCTTTGGCCATCATGTATTGATTATTATTATACCTTACAGTACAATTAAATAAATCTATTGGCTAATAAATGATCACATGACATAGAATTCAGATATTTCATTATAATCGCTGGTGCGTGGGAATAACCTTGACAAAATTCCTTTGTCCGATGAATTACCCTATTATCGTACTTCCCTGCGTCTATATCAACCTGCTTAGTTGCTCTGTAATCTCTGTATTAAGGCTTTGTGACGTATTAGGAGACATTATCCGTGAACGCAAGACTTATCAGCGACATCACAATATGAGAGCAGGACATATCATTGCCGTCACAATATGAGAGCAGGACTTATTAGCGATGTCACAATGTGATAGCAGATGTTATCAAGCTTACCTCCAGGAGGACAAAAAAGCGTATAAAATATCTTACAGGGGCGACTAAAATGTACAGAATTTGTACGATAAACAGATTATCAGGTTTTCTGCGTATATATATTGTAAAATATCAGCCGCTGGACACAATATGAATCTTTTAGGCTCGTTTGCTGCGCTCACTCGCCAAAATATTCATATTGAGGCTCGCGGCTGAAAACCCGATAATCTATACTTATTCCCCACAGGTGAATAACCCACCATCAAATCATAAATCATCGGTATCCAAGGGTAAAACATTATGAGTCAGAAAAGGGTTACTTTTTTTGCTGGGTTCTTTTACAATCGATATGTTACACAAAAATATTTGTTCGGTATAATAAAACAGTTACGGCCCTGTGAATCAGGAGATATCCAAAATGAATAACCCTTCAACAGGATTGACCATTTAGGATATCTCCTTCCTCTTAGGGCCGTAATTGTATATTATTATACCTTACAGTATAAATAAATCTATTGGCTAATAAATGATCACATGACATAGAATAATTCAGATATTTCATTATAATCGCTGGTGCTGGGGAATAACCTTGACAAAATTCATTTGTCCGATGAATAACCCTATTATTCCCTGCAGGTGAATAACCCATCTACACAAAAATATTTGTTCGGTATAATAAAACAGTTATGGCCCTATGAGTCGGGAGATATCCAAAATGGTCAACCCTGCTGAAGGGTTATTCCCCTCGGGGAAATAACCCTTCAACAGGGTTGACCATTTTGGATATCTCCCTCCTCAGCGAGCCGTAATTGTATATTCTGAAATATAGCAGCTACTGGTAAAATAATTACGTTGTTTTTAGCGTGCAAATAAAATAACTCCAGTTTTTCTCTGCCAGCAGGAATTAACTGTTATTTTGCTCCTGTCGTTTCACACGATAATCAGTAAGAGCAAAATAACTCTCTTGCGAGAATCGACGAGAGCGAAATGACTGATATTTGTCCAGGAGTTTAGTTCAGTATAATAATAAGATTATGTCCTTCAGAAGGCGGTCATATCCATAATTATTAAATCTCGAAAGGGTTATTTTTATTTGGGCCGGAGGCCCTCAAAAAAATAAACCTTCCTTGATTTAATAATTATGTAAATTACGTTCTTCTGAAGGCCATAATTGTATATTATGTAAAAATATTTGAACTGTAGAAAAAAATAATATTCCTGCCTGCAGAAATTAAAAGGCTAAAATGAGAATCTGGGATTAAATTTTGTATGACCTGTATATCCTAAGTAAAGTCAAGAAATACCAAAGGGATATCTAACTTATTTAGAGATATTATATAAAAAAATATAAATAAACGTATAATGAACCATCAATTGTTATTTATAGGTATTATCTTGTTATTAAACTTTTCCGAACTTGTGTGATCTAATTCCTCCTTTGATACATATCCTAATAATGTCTGCTTAAATCTTTACTTGTAGGCACAGAGTTCAGGTTTTGCAGCCAAGTTTTCTGTAAGCTAGTTTCTTATGTAGGTTAAAAGTTAAGATATAATGTTTTAGATTAATATACTGTGTTATATATTTGTAGGAAATTAACGTTGTATGAGGCAAAGGTAAAAAGGACATTCTTACTGTTGAGGTAAGCCTTTTAATGGTTTTTTTTTTTCATAACAGTTCTGGACTAGTTCCGGAGGACTTATTACAGAATTTTCCTTAATACAATAATTTTATAATTATTTTATGTTAAATATTAACACACAATGTAGCCGTGTTATGGTGTAAAAATTCAGACCAACATGGGGAGCAAAATAGAACTATCATAGATTAAACTACCTTGGACACCATTATTTTCCAGGTCTATCATTTCCCCCTGTTTTTATGAACAAAAATCTCAAGTTCAATGGTTTGAACCTTTAAAATTCCAGTTCAGCGGTAAAAAAAAGAGGTCTCATTGTACCTCAGCATTTGGGGCTTATAATTACTAATTACCAAATTTTGAACCTAAATATCTTCTTAAATAATATGAAACAGTGTTTTTTTTTAAAAAGCAGTATAAGTAATGGTGTGAGATTTGTTGACAATCAGATTTCGTCTGGCGAAAATTGTATTTTTTTTCAGAGAACCATGCTGGAAAAATCTACTTAAGTCTGTTCAAACATCTCACACAAAGCCGACATTTAATAGACAAACATACAGACATATTCTATTGTTAATACTTTATTTACATAATATGTATGCTATTTAGAAAATGATTTTATGCCAGTAATTAGTCCTTTGAAAGGAACAATAACCGATCACGGGGGTTCTATATCAATTAGCAAAACAAATAGAACAGGTTTATGTGAAAATTTAAGTGGATTTTTACTTTTTGAACGATTATGTAAGATTTGAGTGTATTGAGAAAAGAATTAAATTCAGGTAATTTATCGTATTAGCTAATGGATTGAGAAATATTGAAGATATAAATTATACGTGCAATAGGTGTATCAATTACTTTATATCTGGCCATTATTTTTAATTGCTCCACCAATATGTACATGCAGTTTGGTGAAGTTTTGTGTTTAAATCTTTTTATCAGAAACCCATTGAGATTATAATAATCAGTCATGGTCTAAGATGTGAGATGGGACAATTCCACCCGAGGGTTCACATTTTCAAGTCAGAAACGAGGCTTGCCATCTTTTTACCATGACTGATTATTTTTCTCACATTTCTGCACTGAAAATTAAAGGTAATAAACATGAGTGCCATGACACAAAAATGTGTTCTCTTAAACTAGGCTACCTAGTGGAAAATAAATTCTATATTCAAAAAGATCGTATGTGTTTTGGTTTTGTACCATGTACCAAAGGTACAAAACTTTCAAAAAATATCTTTTACGTTGCGCTTCAGGGGTTTTCAAATTGAAGCGATGTTAATTTCGACGTTGTCGTACCATCTGTGCGAAGTTGTGTGTTTTCTGACGTTCTAGCATTGTGACATGACGTTTTTTGCATTGTTACGTCAAGGTATGTCATGTGAGGTGAGATGCTTGAATATAACTGTCCCAAACACATAGAAATGTGAGTAATATCAATATCATACCACTACAATTATATTATAACACAGAACATAGTATTATGTTTATGTACATTCCCTTTGTTCCAGAAATTAATCAACTCAGATATATTTATGAAATTACACCAATGCAGTCAACCCATGTAATTCAACACATGTCTGCAACATTTGAGTCACCACAACCTACATTTATGTTTGAGTGACCTTGGTCTAATTATTGGCTTAGATCTATTTCTCAAAAACCTATGATCATATATCAGTGATATTTTGCAACTACATTTGTACAATCATCTTATATAATTTAACACAGATGTTTTACATTTGGGCAAATCGCATATCTTTAGAGCCAAAATAAATATACGTCTTGGCCAAGAAAAAATCATTTTCACCATTTAACCTACATTTCATGCTTGAGTGACTCCATTAAATTTTAGTGTTTAGGTTCATATCTCAGAAACTGAATTTAGTACTGTGGATTCACAATAAGTTTCATATTGTTTTCATGTGCATAGGTCAGTTAACAGTTTCATTGCATTGTTCTCAGACTATATTAAACAAACATTACAAATTGTTCACAAATAGTTTTAACATATCATAGAAGATTGATTAATGGAATTCAGATGATTGAACTTTGTGCACCTAAAAGAAAATAAATAGTGACATTAATGTCATAAGCAGTATCATTTTATAGTATGGTTCTAACCCAATGCATCGGTGATTTGAACATCCAGTTAGAGATACGATCACCATTATGTAATTATAAAAATCAGAGCAGTATCGCTACAGTTGGTTAATTTGCAGTTATTGGGCACTGTAATTTATAAATTGCTTGGATGTTATCACTTCTAAACATCTGATCATGGTTTTGGAATGGCATTATCTTGCTTCAACTTTGTGATTTTGTCCTGTTTTTTTAAGGAACACATGCTTTATGAATGGGTGGATTAAATGGCTTGTAAGATTTTAAGTGCAAATAGACATTAAACTCATGATTTATGAAAGAAAAGTCTGCAAATATTACAATTTTCATATAGCTGTATGCAAATTAAATGATATATCTGTAAACAGTTTATAATTTATTAGAATTCTTAGGTAACAAAATGCACTCTGAAATGCTTTTTGTGCACTTTAAAATGTACAGCAAGGGCAGATAATTCATGATTTTTTTGTCTTTGACAGCAAACCAAAAATGAATTATGCGGAAATTATTGTAATGCATTTTGAACAGTTAAGAGAAATACATGATACTTTATGGTTTATATATAGTGTAGATAAGATTACATTGAAACATTGTTTCAACTGAAGAACAGAATATAATAACAATACATACAGTTAACCGTGCCATAGTGACTACTTGTATTAAGCAATTACCTGTCGTATGTCACATGACATTGATTTTTACATGTATATCCTTTTTCAGTGCATTTCATGTTTCATTAATAGAACCTTTATTAAGTGACCACCTGTCATATCGTGCGTCCGTCATCTGTCCATAGTCGTTCGTCTGTAAACTTTTACATTTTCATCTTCTCCTCTTAAACCCCTTATCCAAATGAACTTAAACTTGGTATAAAGCATCTATGGAAGGACCTATATAAAGTTTGCATATTTCATCCCGGGTGGATGGCTAAAATGGCTGCCATGATGAATTCTTATTTATAATTTATGATTGGTCAAAATTTCAAAACTTCTCCTCTGAAACTGCAAAGCCAAATGAACTGTAACTTGGTATGAAGCATCTGAGGAAGGAATTTTATAAAGTTTGCATATTTTGTTCCGGTCGGAAAAGAATATGTCTGCTATGATGAATTCTTATTTTTGATTGGTCAAAATTAAAAAAAAATAATTATGAAACCACAAAGCCAAATGAACGGCAAGTTGGTATGAAGCATCTGTGGAAGGACCTTTATAAAGTTTGAATATTTAGTCCCGGTCGGACAGCTAATATTGCAGCCATTATGAATTCTTATTTATGATTGGTCAAAATTTAAAAAATCTTCTCCTCTGAAACCAATTATAGCCAAATTAACTGATACTAGGTATGAAGTATCTATGGATGGTCCATTACAATTTTCACTTGAAATAAAATGGATTGATTTTGGGACTGTCAGGTGAGCTATATATGCTCACTTCTCTTGAGCCTCTTGTTATAAAACATATCATTTTGTGTACAATGAAAAATGTTATTTGACTGGTTAAAAAATAAACCTTTCAAACTAATGTGGTTTATAATTGACACATGCTTTCAAGGGTACAGTCTTTTGAATAGTTTTATCCCCATGCTCAATGAAGCTGCGGGGATAATTGTTTTGCTGTTTGCCAAATGTAAACTGGTACATCTGTACATTGTCCAGGATAATCTCAGCAACTGCAACTGATTGAAATCTTGAAACCTAGGTCACTATTAACACTGTGAATGTAGATTTGTCCAAAAGTTTTGGAATTTTAATATTAGCCCTAAGGGCAAAATTATGGATGAAAATTAATTTGGTGATATCCTAGGGATAGAAAGCAGAAACTTTAGTCACAAGTCAAATTAAATATGTTAACTTGATCAATGGCATTGGAAATTTCATTTGTGGAGTCAAAAAAGAGAAAAATCAATTAATTGTCCATTATAACTCGTCATTCATTATTTGAGATTAGATCATGAAAATTGGTTATAATTAACACTATAAGAGCTGTCTGTGTCAATTATTTATGAATTTCCATATTTGCACAATTTGAACTTTTTATTGCTTAGTTGGTTTATTTTATGGCCTAGTTTACTATAAGCTAAAATAGAGAATAGAGAATGGAAAGGGGGAATGTGTCAAAGAGACAACAACCCGACGAAAGATCAGAAAACAGCTCAAGGGTACCAATGCAGTGAGAAAATCACCCACCCAGAACCGGGCTTCAGCTGGCCCCTTAACCATAATGTATACTAGTTCAGCAAAATGGACAGCACACTAAACTCTGAAACATAAAAATGAACCAAAATTTAAAAAACACATAAGACTAACAAAGGCTAGAGGTTCCTGACTTGGGACTGATGCAAAAATGCGGCTTAGGTTAAACATGTTTCGTGAGATCTCAATCCTCCTCACAATACCTCTAGCCAGTGTGGAATAAACAAACACACAGCGATACACACAGTAAAACTCAGTTCAAAAGATTACTTAAGTAAAATAGAATGCTTTAGATTAACATTCTTTGTTGTGCATATGCAACATAGCTGTATTTTTAGCTCACCTGACCCTGAGCTATTGTCATAACTTGGTGTCCGTTGTCCGTCGTCCACAATTCACATTTTAATCCTCAGAAACCACTTGGCCAATTGGGATCAAACTTTGGTGGAATGGTCCTCGGGTGGTCCCCTTCCAAAATTTTGTCCGGTGTCCCTGACCTTCGACCAAGATGGCAGCCAAGCTATCAATAGAAAAAAGGGGGGTCAAAATTTTAAAAATCTCCTTTGAAGCTACTATTCCAATCTCAGCCAAACTTTGATGAAATGATCCTTAATTACTCCCCTTCCAAAAGCAGAACTTAGTTTAGGACCCTATGGGAAATTCACATAAAAATCTTTTTATCTGAAACTACTTTCCCAATTAGAACCAAACTGTGGTGGAATGGTCAAAAGGTGGTCCTCTTTCAAAAATATGTCTGATGGCCGCAACCTCCGACAAAGATAGCTGTCACAGCTGAACTTAGTTTAACATAGGACCCTATGTGAATTCATTTAAAAATTTTCTTGTCTGAAACAACTAAGCCTTGGAGTTAGTTGGAACAAGACTTGGCAGCAATGGTCCTTATATGGTGCTTTTTCAGAATTATGTCTGATGACTTGGACTGTCAACCAAGATGTCCACCACAGCCGAACATAGTTTATGGGAAAATGCATTAAAAATCCTCTTGTCTGAAACAACTTAGCCAATTAGAACCAACTTGACAGAAATGGTTCATAGGTGGTCCTCTTTCAGAATTATGTCCATTGACTTGAATGTCATCAAAGATGGCTGCCACAGATGAATTAAGTTTAACATAGGACCCTATGGAAAAATTCATTAAATAATCTTCTTGTCTGAAACAACTGAGCCAATAAGAACCAAACTTAGCAGCAATGGTCCTTAGATGGTCCTCTTTCACAATTATGTCCATTGACCCAAACTATCAACAAGATGGCCACCACAGCCAAACTTTAAACCCTGCGTGGAACTAGTCACTATATATAATACAAATTCAGAAATCATTGCGATGTTTTTATTATTGCACAAAATGTGACAGGGTTGTAATCGCAATAAGTTAAACTCGCATTTTGGAATTTTTATATGAATGACGAGGGATTTTTCTCAATATCGCAAACATTAAAATCACATTTTAGTCTGAAATGACAAAATTGCAATAATAAATGCACGCAATAATTTCTAAATTTATAGTAGGCAGTGAAGGTGAGCGATACAGGCTCCTGGGAGCCTCTTTTTTCATTCAAGTTGAAAAAATTTAAATTGAAATTATTGATTATAGTATATTTTCTGCATTTGTTGAAATGAACGTAGTTTCCAGGTTATGCTTAACCCCCTACAATCATGAACATAGATTTTGCTAATGAGGTGACAGTATATAATGGTAATAATATATTATAAATTCTGTTTTTAATATGTTTGACATTTCATTTTATATTTTGTTTCTACTTTTAATGCATCAATTCTCCTAATAATAGACAATTTTTTTTATAATTTTTGAAATTTTCATTGTGATCAGCCCTGATAAATGACCTGTAAAGGTCAAATGCAGCACTTTTTAGATATGATCTTCATAAAATATGTAAGTTAATTTCATAACATATATCACAGACATTTTTTCCTGTAATGCATATATTTATACCATTTTTAGCAGGCAAGGAGACCTCATTAGCTGGTTAATGATTTGAAAAATTTTAAATTTAAAAGCAAATCTCCTGATTTGAATGTTAAATGAATCATGCATTACACAAATGGTAGAATTGGCACATTTAGATATATTTAAGAGCAGAAAGAAACGTAAAGTCTGAAATATTACAGTATGTACTCAATGGCCGTTGTTTTTAAAAAGAAAAACGTTGCATTTATTACTAATTTTTGTCACATGAACATACCTCATAGACCAGTTATATAATTATCTACTTTCAAAAACTCAAAGAGATTCTTGACCTTAAGTGGAAGAGGAACTGGTCAAACCTCACTTCAAGTTGGATTTGAACTCTAGATCTCATTGGGGCCATATTGATCAAGTACAGTCATCTCTCATTGTCTCAAACTCATTTAGTGGAAATTTTTGATAAGTCGAAATTTTTTTCGTGGTCACAAACTTTGTTTTTTTTAATTACATCTTTTTGACTCCTGGTGTTTTTGACTCCTGATGTTTTGACTCCTGATGCTTTGAAATTCAATGAGCTGAAATTCCAGTTGTCTTGAAATAAAATTACAGTCCCTATATATTAACAAATACATTTTCATTTTGGATAACTTTAAGATTCACTTTATAAAGAGCACTTTTTTTTCTCATCCCTTTTTTGTTTGTTCTTGATACGTTCCAGAAAGAGGTAAACGGACAGAAAGTCACAGGACAAAAAGTCACAGGACAAAAAATCACAAAACACCTAGGACAAAAAGTCACAGGACAAAAAGTCACAATCAATATTTTTACCTTGATGGACAAAAAGTCACAGGACAAAAAGTCACAGTTTTTGCATTATTATTGTGTGTATTGACTTGGGTATTGACTTGGGTATAGGACAAAAAGTCACAGTTTTTGCATTATTATAGTATGTTTTGAATTGGGTATAGGACAAAAAGTCACAGTTTAAGTTTTTGCATAATAATAGTGTGTTTTGACTCTAGGTATAGGACAAAAACAGAGTTCTCAGTTGAAAATGTTACCAATTTGTCTCATGTACATTTTCTCATATTTCTTCAATTTTGACAAATTAAACAATACATAATGATATTTTAACTTTTATATATTACATTTTGCAATAAAACAATTTACATATGTAATACATAACAATATCACAAATAAAGTAGAAAACATTAGCTTTGTCAAAACATACATGCCTTTTGTAGGTATACATGAAAGTAAGGATGTTTTTCCTGCTTTTTAACTAAAACAACATAATTGTCATTATTTCCAGAAAGGGTGCATATATCCTGCCAAACAGAAGCCAATTAAACAATCAGTTAATTATAATATAAACATTATTGTTTCCTTTTTCAAGATGATGTCCCCCTTTTATGATATACTAATTAAAATAATTAATGTTCATGACATCCTTGCATTTTTTAAGTAATAAAAATAAATATCATAAATTGCAATTATAATTACCATTTAAATTAAATAAAATTAATTGTGAAATGTTTAACATTTTTGTTTAATATTGCAATTATTCTGAATATTTTAACATTTGTACTTAAAGTCCAAAATTTGTTTGTAATCATTGTTAATACGGGTTCCTATACTATAAATGACAAATTTTATAAAATATTTACAAATATTGTGACTTTTTGTCCTATACCCCTCTAAAACATGTGGTCTTTCATATTACAATCTCTTCATTGTGACTTTTTGTCCTATAGGTCTTGAAAATATTGGAGAAAACAAATTGTGACTTTTTGTCCTGTGACTTTTTGTCCTATACATTTTGTCACTATACAAAATTTTAACTGTGACTTTTTGTCCAGTGACTTTTTGTCCGTGACTTTTTGTCTGTGACTTTTTGTCTTGTGACTTTCCGTCCTACATTCGTTCCAGAAAGATAATTTAAGGGTTTATGTTATCTGTGTATATTTGGTAAGTTACTAGATTACACTCACAAAATATATCTTTAATAACCTAATCTACCCATTTGTTTTTAACTTAAAGTCCAGGCATTTTTGTTTGCACACAAAAAATACCCCAAACAGATCTTCAAACTCATAGATGACAAACTTCACTGTGCATTGATCATTTACATTATAAAAGCATATTCATGGATTTTACACACAAAAAAAAGGACGCACAAATTAAAGTCTCTTTATTTAGTAATATGGATAGGTACTAATTTGACCAGTCTCAAAATGATCAGGTGCCAAAATGGTATGTATTTAATTAACGAAAGGGAATATTGGTTTGGGAATATCAAACATTAAAATTTTATACAATAAAATGGTTTATCTGAATGCAAATTGGATGTGCAAAGAATATAGTGTTTTGACATGTTCCCATTTAAATGATTGACAGCCAGAAATGAAGACCGGAAAGAAATTTTAGAGTGGGGCGAAGGGAAAGGGTGTGATCCGAACTGGTTATTTTCCGTTTTTGCCTCAAAATACCCCAAAACAGGTCATCAAACTCTGTGATGACAAACTACACTGTGCGTTGATCATTTATGTTATAAAGGTATATTCATGGATTTTACCGGAAAGAAGAAGTGACACACAAATTTGAGTCTCTTTATTTAGTAATATAGATATGAGCAGTTATATATTCTGAAACCTTACATAACTAAGTAACTTATATAACAATTAGGCCACCATTAACAATATATAGACCAGATTTATTGATAATTATGTAAAATGCTTATACATGTATAGCATTGATGAAATTTAATTTGTATACATTATGAGTATGATCAAAGTCGTGTTGCAGCTTTTGTATAGTACGGATTGTAACAGTTTGTTTTGATAATGGAGTCTCAGGTTTCTGTGTATAATGTTAAGTTCAACAATTAGAATGAATTTATAGAAACACATGAAATTGGATCTTGTTAATAAAGTTAATTTATTAATTAGTTTTGTAAAATATTTATTAATTTAGCTACTGTTTAAAAACACCCTGTTTACACGAAGACAAAGTTCATTAAATAAACCTTCCTGCACGATTTGTCAATAGTGATGAAATTTCTTAAATATTTTTACTATTTAGGAATTTTGTTAGAAATTGTGGAATAGATAAAAGTATAAAAAGGTAAAATTTCAATCAAATCATTATTAATGTTAAATTTTTTTTGATAATTTGTTAATAAGATATTTATTCATGCTTGTCAGTCTACTAAAAAGTTAATTGAATGATTTTCGTCCCAGCCCAAGAATCTGGAATTGGGACACCAGAATTCCATTGATATAAAACACATGCTTGAAAGTTTCCAGAATTTGCCAGATTTCCAGATTTTAACCATTTGAGTCTCAAGATATTCCTATAAAAATATTAAAAAAATATTGAATTCTTCCCAATGTCCGGATTTTGGAACCTGCTAGGTGAAAGACCTATGGAAACATAAAAGTTTCAAATTTCTGTTTGATCCAGAAACTGAAACAACAATTAGACATATTTTTTATAAAGTTGGTACATGTATTGTAATATTCTGGTGTTTTGACATAGGGGTGACAGTAAAGAGAGGTGACACATAGATGTGACATAAGGATGACACTAAATAGAGGTGACACATAGAGGTGACATAAGGGTGACACTAAATAGAGGTGACACATAGAGGTGACATAAGGGTGACACTAAATAGAGGTGACACGTAGAGGTGACATAAGGGAGACACTAAATAGAGGTGACACATAGAGGTGACATAAGGGTGACACTAAATAGAGGTGACACATAGAGGTGACACATAGAGGTGACATAAGGGTGACACTAAAGAGAGGTGACACATAGAGGTGACATAAGGGTGATACTAAATAGAGGTGTTTCTGTCATGATTATTTAAGAATACAGTGCTTTATTTTTTTTGTAGTTGACAATACAACAGCCAGAAGCACTTCATACAAAAATTTTTTTCCCGGTCAATTCTTTTACAACCCAACAAAACTACTAAAATTATTCATTCAATTCTCATAATTACTTATTGTATTTGATACTTAATAAAAAGCTTGATTGAAATTTTTTGAAAAATTCTCGAAATATTACTTCGCTACATTGCAGCTTCATCAATGTCATCATGGGAGCATGTGCTTAACAAGATCTTGTCTTTTTCTAATTAAAACACCACTTTTCAGAACGATGTGACTAGCGTCTTCCAATAAAAATTACAGATTGGCCTATATGTCATTCTAAAAGAGTTGCTGAAACAAAATTGAACAATTAACTTATTTATATCACTATGCCATAAATTGTATCTAGATATCCTGCATTTATAATAGTTTATCTTTGCACAAGGTGAAATTCATGAAAGACCCCCTCTTCCAAATTATTGAAACATATAATTTCGGGTATAATTTGCACTGTTTAGAGTATCATGATATACCCCTATCGTGCTAATGTTGATACACAGATGAAAAAATTACATCTACTTACAAACTATGTTTGGAAAATGACATACTGTATGTGTATTTTGGTCAAGTGTAAATCACACTGGTCTATAATAAAGAATGTGTTTTTTTAGGGTTAAATGAATAAGATTTAAACAGGACATAATACATTCAGTTTATTATATCGAAAACATTGCTGTAAATTTAATCTAAAATTAGAAATAAAATTCAAAAAATTCTTCAAATTTTATTTAAAATCTGATTCCTATGATGACATATGTAAATACATTCAATTTTGATTATTTATAGCTTCATTTTAAATACAGGTTATAACATAAAAAAACACTGTGTAAAACTTAATTAGTTGATATAATATGTTAACAAGCTGTTGATATGTACTATCTATGTTTTTAACATTTATATTTTATTTTTTTTAAAACATTTAACATTGAAATTTGATATTTATGATGTACTATCAGAACATTTAAAGAATTTATATAAATATTGTATAGAACCTCACAACGACATGACGAAAAATATATAGGATGGAAATAAACCTCATTATTGTAGTTTGTACAAATTTGTTCACTGGCACCAATAAGGGCTTACCATTGAGTATGAATTTTACTACTTGTTGATGAAGTCTAAATGGTGCCCTCTTCTTGTGATTGTTTGTATCCAATTATATTTGGTTTTTGTGTCATGGGCATTTACCCCAAATCCCTTCTATACTGTTCAGAAGGCATTTTTTCTCTTGTTTAATTCTATCAGTTGCTAGAGTTGTTTCCCCTAAGTTGACTTTATATGAATTAAAATCTTAAAGCCAAGAAAAGTATGTGTTAGGTTCTTTATAATGTTTGAAAATATTTCAAAAATTTAGATTATAACACAGATCATACATTTGTAGATAGTACAATGTATTATCTTTAGACCAATTAATTACTTTGAAATAAGCTTCCTGGATCAGCTGTCCTTTGATAGAGCACTCATGTTGTGGGTTCCAACATCTGATAAGGTCAAACCAAAGACTAAGTAATTGGTATCTGTTGCTTCTCCACTAGGCATATCACAGAAACATGTCCTCATCCTTATATGTATGTAATAATTGCCACTAATCCATGTGTATCTCTTGTCTAGTGAGTGGCATGAGCACCTGCCTAAACATACAAGATGGTGTCTGTGGCTTTACAATTATTAGTCCCCTACAGACGAAGCCGAAGGGGACTATAGGTTTGCACTCCCTCTGTCCATCTGTCCGTCCGTCAGTCCGGCACATCAGTTTTCTGCACTTTTTTTTGTCATGCTTGAAGATATTGATTTGATATTTGGTTTATAGTTTTACCATGACAAGTTACAGATCAAGTTTCAATTTTGTTCCGGTCTAATGATTTTTTGCAGAGTTATGGTCCTGAAGACTTAGAAAATTCACACAAATAATCAGTTTTCCGCACTTATTTTTGTCATGCTTGAAGATATTGATTTGATATTTGGTATATAGTTTTACCATGACAAGTTACAGATCAAGTTTGAATTTCGTTCCATTCAAATGATTGTTTTTCAGAGTTATGGTTTGTGGACTTCACGCAAATAATCATTTTTCCGAACATTGTCACTACGTCATCATGTGATTCACATACTTAAGGAGATTTTGTGTGTTTTCTCATAGCTCAAGCTGGTAGGGGACATTGTATTACCCAGCAATACTTTCAGAATGTTTGTTAAAGATAAGATAGACAATTTCCATTTCCATGTAATGCGAAGTGATCGTATGTACATATATTGAGAAAAGATTCTGCTTAAGCTGGTGCTACAGGACATGTTGAATTTGCTGTGAGGTGTGAGATTGTTGCTACAGGACATCATGAATTTGCTGCCAGGTGTGAGATTGTTGCTACGGTACATCGTGAATTTTCTGCCAAGTGTGAGATTGTTGCTATAGGACATGTTGAATTTGCTGTGAGGTGTGAGATTGTTGCTACAGGACATGAGGTGTGAGATTGTTGCTACAGAATGTGTTGAGGTTGAGGTTGTTGCAACACTATGACATTAAGATGAAGAACAACATTCAAAGCAATGCTTTGTTGCTTAGACTTTTTGTGTGCGTGAGTGTGCAGATTTTGTGTCATGAATGTAAAATCATATCTTTCCTTTTACATTGTCTGTTCCAAAAAACGTTATTTGAAATACTTTAATAAATGGAATGGGCTCACTTAAAGGCATGCATGCTTGTGTGACAGTGTCCATAAATTGTCTTCCACGAAAGAGATTTGATATTAATTTTTTTCATGGTGGCTCAAAAATATAAGAAGATAATGAAGATCTTAATTAACTCTCTACAACAAAATACATAGTACTTTCACTTATTTGTTTTATCATTTCTGTCTCCGTAAGGCCATAATGACATATGGCCATTTGGCTGGAGAGATAAGCTTTCATATAAAATGAAGCCTTAAATAGTCGTAGACACATATGTCCCTATAATGTTGATTAAGAGATAATAGATAACCATTGAAGAAGAATTTGGATGATGTGGGAATTCTAATGTTACAAAAAGGCTGAAAAATAGATTTCATATAACTGGTTAATTTCCACAGTGGAGACAGAAAAAACCTATTGTATTTTTAATGTCAAGTTGGATACGATCAGATGTCAATTTGAAGAATAGCATAGTAATTGAATAAAAAACCAACAGCATTATGTTTTAAACAACTAGATTTTAGGCTCATATGGCCATTTTCGATTAATCTAATTATTTTCTATACATATAAGACATTTCTTAGATATTGTTCACTATTTTGATTTATTCAAAATAAATGAAAAGTATAGAAGATGTCAGTTTTTCACTGTTAAATTAAGAGTTTCTCTTAATCTTTTCATCTATTTCTGTTATGACGTCAAGGAACGTAATTAAATTGTCTGTGACTGTTATAGAAAAGACACTTATTTTCTGCAAAAATAAAAAAGATATTTTGGTTTCTGAGGAAACCTTTTTTGTTGCAATTAGCCAATATTATTTTTGTGTCGCCTGCAACGAAAAGTCGCGAAGGTGAGATATAGGTATTACTTTATGGCAGCGGCGTAAACTTTTTAAAAACTTTAATAACTTTGCACATATAATACCTACAATTATGATTTAAGATAGCTTATCGTATATGGTTTGCCACAGTATACCTGACTTGTGACCCTGACCTCATTTTCATGGTTCACTGACTTCATAAACATAAATGTTAAATCTGCGTCGAAGTTTCGAGGTTAAATCCATTTCTCAGCAACTGTAATACCTAAGCCAACCATATTTGGTCTATAGATAGCTCTTAGTGGGTACATGCCAATCTAACACCTGGCTTAGGGCCTTGACCTCAATTTCATGGTCGAGTGACTTTGTCACATTTTCACGGTTAAGTCCATTTCTCAGCAACTAGAGTACCTAGAACCACCATAATTGGTCAATAGATAGTTCTGCCTTTGACATTGACCTCAATTTCACGCTTGAGTGACCTGCATCACATTTTCGTGGTTAAGTCCATTTCTCAGAAACTCTAATACCTAGATCCACTGTATTTGGTCTATTGATAGTTCTTGATGGGTAAATACTAGTCTGACACTTTTCTTTGGACCTTGACATCAGTGACATGGTTGAATGACTTTCATCCAAGTTTTTGATTAAGTCCATTTTTCAGCAACTGTAATACCTAGACCCACCTTCTTTGGTCTATTGATAGTTCTTGGTGGGTACATGCCAGTCTGACACTTGTCTTTGGACCTTGACCTGAATTTCATGGTTGAGTGACTTTCCTCTGAGTTTTTTTTTTTTCAGCAACTGTAATACCTAGACCCATCGTGATTTTCTATAGATAGTTCTTAGTGGTTCTTGCAAGTCTGTCACCTATCTCTGGACTTTGACGTGAATTTCATGCTTGGGTGACTTTGTCACATTTTCAAGATTAGGTCCATTTCTCAGCAACTTTAATACCTAGACCCACCATATTTGGTCAATAGATAGTTCTTAGTGGGTACATGTCGGTCTAACAGCTGTTAGCAGAACTTGACCTGAATTTCATGCTTGAGTGACTTAATATACATTTTCATGATTTAGTCTATTTCTCGGCAACTGTAATACATTTGTAACTAGACCCACAGTATTAATTGATAATTCTTAGTATATACCAATTTAACATCTGACATCTTACCTTTGACCTCTATTTGATGCTTGACTGACTTGTTTCACATTGGGATAATATCCATTTCTCAGCAACTTTAATACATAGATCAACCATATTTGGTCAACTACAAGCTAACTGGTTTTTTTTTTGGGGGGGGGGGGGGTTGGTATATAGATTTCAGTCTGTCTGTCTATCCGAAAAAACATACGCAACTCCTCCTACATTACTTACTGGAGTGTTAGATCACTCTGATGTGCATATTGGCAGGAATTTCTATTTGGACAAGAAATGTAAAAGATATGGCTGTTTGGACTGAGGCATTTTTTAACAAAACTTTCCATGTGTTGTCCGCAACAACTCCTACATTACTTGCATGATTCTCATGAACTTTATGGAGTGTTAGATCACATTATGGAGATGTGCATATTGTCAGGATTTTCTGTTTGGGCGAGTACTTTGAAAAATATGATGATTTGAACTTTGTGTAGGCTTCAAAACAGACATGTTGCTGCAGGACAGTTCTAGTTTAATTTAAATTGTAACGGACAATTTAATTGGCTGAAAATTGTTGAGATTATATTATATAATCTAAGTCGGGTACTGTGACATCAGCGACATATTTTGGCCGTCCACGATTTAAATATTCTCAAGTTTAATATAAGTTATACAAATGATATTCTACCTGCAATTTTGGATAAGAAAATTTTTGAAAATTAATTATAAGGATTGTTTTGGAACAAATTATACTTGTAGTTCCAAAATTGAAAACAAATGATCCTTAAATAATTTTGATTTAAGGATGACCGCTGGTCTAATAGGAAATAAACAAGATTTGAAATAGGTGTTTAAGTTTGAGAGAACATATGAATAGTAAACAAATAAGCAAGAAAAAAATATATGTTCATGTCCTCATTTTAGAGTTATAAGGCCTTGAAAATTTGCAGGAAATGGGTTTTCTCTGGATTTTTCATTGTCTTTGCATTGACAACTTCAGTCTCTCAAAAATGTATGAAAAAATAAAAAGGATTTCATAAAATTTTGTCAAATACCATTTCAAGGTATATATGATTGAATTATAAAAGAAAAAATGGGGGTTCATGGGCAAAAAATTTCATGTTTAAGAAATGGATAAAACCTGAGGATTCCGAAAATCTGACATAAAGACTAAAACGTGAGCACCGAGCATCCTTAAAGGAGAGAGGTTCGAAATGTACTTATCTTTTTACCCTAATAAATGGATTTGTAAGTATGAAGATTTAGATAAATAAAGAAAGTAATCCATCTAAATACCACAAAACACATAAAACAAAATCTAATTACAGAGTCTTATAGGTACTTAGTAAAGATAAATTTACAATTATTTATAGAATTTGCACTTTTAATATATTTTAATATTTATCATTCCTATATACAGTCTGGGGTTTTACGAGTGTCCGGTAATTATTGAAATAAGTAGAATTTTACCTTTCTTTTTGAAACATGATGCAATATATGGCCTTACGTATAAATTCAAGTAAAATTGTTTTTTTTTTTCAAAAAGTTTAACATAATAACATAGTTTGAAAAAATAGTCCACCCGACTCCATGAGAGGGCTGTTTTTCATGGCAGATGGGTAAAAAATTAAAGTCAGCTGGCAATTGGACGGGCATGACGTGAACAGTTGTTTTGGAGGTTCCGCTTTAAAATTTGGTAGAAACTAGATCATGGTACATATACTTGTGTATTTTTAGGAAGCAAAACACAAAAATGCAACTAAAAGCAAATCATATTAGTATTAGGATATTTTATTGTAGTAAAGAATCTAAAACATAGCACAACTAACAGTTCACAAAAATTGTCAGGACCGGCTGAACTTGTGCAGGATTGACAAGTTTCATTAACAGCCAGCCCTGTGGTCTGGATATTAATAATTTAGGTGATTTTTCTACCAGTAAGTTGTTCTTTTTGGAATAATTTTCCAGACATAATTTTTCTACTTTGGCCTTACAGACTGTAATAATCTTAATAAACATTTGTGTTTAGCATTTGCATCTGAAATTTTACAACTTTTATTTGTAAAATAAAATATTTCACATTTTGATGATGTTGTTCACCCTATAAGTAAAAATTTGTTATCAGTGACCTTGATTATTTATAATAAATTTACTTTAAGCTGATCTCTTAACACAAGTATTGAACCGCTCAGTTTGTTTTTCTATTTTATAAATCCCATCCATAAAAGGAAAGTAGTAAAAACTCCGTAATTTATGAGAAAATTAATCATAAGTTATGCCCCCCTATAGTATACAACTTTATCTTTTATACATTAAACACACGTTAACACTTGATGATAAAGAGAAACAAGGGAATTAATAAATGTTAGGTTTACTTGACCAGGTTTTGTTTTACCCCAGAACTTGGGCAGAAGATATAAAATAGATTTTTATTCAGCCATTAAAATTCTCATGGGATATATGTAGTCTGCGGTTTTGGCAAGTTAGGAGCAGATATAATAAAGTTAAGTAATTTTTTCTGAAGGAAAATGTTGATTTTTTCTGCCAAAAAGCTTGGAAATTAGGTAAACATTGATAGCGAGGGATTTAGTCCGTCCTGGAAGGAATCAAGACTGTATACAAGTTAGAGCTATTTGTAGTAAATTGATGTTGTCAGAATAATTTCTGAAGTTTTGAAAAACTGAATAGAAATAGGGAAGGTAAGGGCTGTAAAAACGTATAATTTATTTTAGGAAGAAACTTGAAGTGAAATTATGAAGAGACCTGACAGAGACAATTAGTGTGTATGGCAAATTTCAGAACTATTAACCTTTGGAACAAAACCTTAGTAAACGAACCTGATGATATTAGACTGATATATAACTAGCAGTGACCTCAATATTATGATATGATGTAATATTCATATGTCCATGTATACATTGGAAAAAAATATTTTCCCAAATAATGTCTCAATTTATAGATTTTTACAGATCACGTTTGGTAAAAATGAGACAGAAAATCACAGGTTAAAAATACATAAAAAAAAATTATGAAGGAAAATAACTTTTCTTGGAAAATAATCAGTGTCAAGTTCATGGAAATTGTCTGAAAGAAATAAATATTGATTTTACTGGAAACCATTGATGTAGTTTGATCAGAAAGATAGGAAACACTCCCAAATACCTCTCTCATTCATAACAATTGATTGATTGACCTATAGGGTTTATGCACGAAGGTATATATATACCCCCATGCTCAAAGTTGTTACTTTAAATTTACTGTTCCAAAAATGTTAAATTTTGTGAAAACTAAGGAGTATCTGACGGACATTTGTTTCTATTGTCTAGGCATCTGCACTCCTTAAACCGATAATACCAATCTTTTAGGCCTGTTTTTTTCCTGATTAGATTTTTTTTCTTTTATGGGAATAATTTATTTCACCTTACTTTTAAAAATGTTGAAAAGATCAATTATGAGTCTTCCTGATCCTTCAGTGGTATTTAGGTGAAAAGAGTAGAAAAGAAGAAGTATTTTATGGTAGAGAGATTGATGTGTTGTTTGGGGACACATTTTATTTCTTTAACATGTTAGTGCTTGTAGGGGATTGGGAAGTTGTAAGTAGGAAATCAGAAAATGCGACCAAATATTTTGTTTGATTAAAATTGATTGATAGGCAATTTAACATGTTTATATAACTTTTTATATAAGTACAGTTAACATTTTGCTGGAGAATGTGATTTTCTGCAGACTTGATATTGGAAATTTGATTTTCTGATGGGTACTATTTTAAACTAATATAAATGCACTAGAAAATAAAATATTTCAAATTTGATAGAAAATAAATTGTCTTGTCAATCCTATTTATTTCATATGCTGAACAATTTTTATAGCTTTCCACTGCAGTAAAATTATAAAAATGAAGTTACTGTATATAGAATTCTCAGACAGTGTGAATTTAATGGACTGAAAAGCTTAAGTTAATGGCTCAACAGTTTACAGAAAGTACATTAGTTAGTTCAGTAAACAATTATTTTTAACAAATTTTTTCAATTAAGAAATAATACTAAATTTTATTTTTAACATCATTGAATTAAAAACACATTGAGTACTCGTGAACCTTAAGAAGAATGTAAATCACTGTGGGACTCACCAGCCAAAATCAAGAACAAGGCCAACAAATCCATGTATACACAAGTAAGAAAATGTGAGTTTGTCATAAAGTTGTCTTTGTAAACTTTCCTTTAAAGATCTATTTGTCTGAACCACTTGGCAGAAATAGTGCTCAGGTGGTCCTCTTTCAGAATTATATCCAATGACCTAGCCTGCCATCCAAGATGGCTGCCAGAGCCGAACATAGTTTAACATTCTAAGGACCATATGGTAAGTTTTCTTACAGATCTTCTTGACTGAAACCACAAAGTCATTTGGAACAAGACTTGGCAGTAATGGTCCTTAGGTAGTCCTATTTCAAAATTGTATCCGATGACACCGGATGCCATCCAAGATGGCCGCCAGAGCCAAACGTATTTTAACATAGGAACCCATTGGATTTTCTTGTATGAAACCATTAGGCAAATTGGAACAAAACTTGGCATCTATGGTCCTTAGATGATCCTTTATCAGAATTTTATCCTATGACCAAGACTGCTATCAAAGATGTCCGACACAGGCGAACTTAGTTTAACATAGGACCTCATAGGAAATTCACTAGACCTTCCTGTCTGAAACCACTGAGCCAGTTGGAACTAAACTTTGCAGTAATGGTCCTAAGATGGTCCTTTATCAGAAATATATCCGTTGACCTAGGACACCATCCAAGAAGGCCACCACAGACGACTTTGTTAAACATTGAACCCTACAGAAAGTTCACTTAAAAATCTTCTTGTCTGAAATTGGATCCAAACTTGGCAGCAATGGTCCTTATATGGTCTTCTTTCAAAAATGTATCCGATGACCCTGTCTGCCATCGAAGATGGCCACCAGTTCCGAACATAGTTTAACCCTATGGGAAATTTGACTTAAAAATCTTCTGGTCTAAAATCAGTTAGCCAGTTTGAACCAAACTTAGCAGCAATGGTCCTTAGATGGTCCTATACCAGAATTGTTGGACTGGACCGCCATCCAAAATGGCGAACATTACTTAATGTAGGACCCAGTGGGAAAATTTCACTTAAAAGATCTTCTTGTTTGAAACCAGTGAGTAATTTGGCAAAACTTTTGTGCCATTTAGAACTTGTACAACTTGTACTTCTGTGAAAGTTTCAGTTAAATCCATTCTCTGGTTTTCTCCAGACTGCCAGCACAAGAATGATTTCCAGGTGAGCGATACAGTCTCCAGGGAGCCTCTAGTTGGAAAAAGGTTCTCAAATTAAATAAAGAGTAACAGTCATATGTACATATGAAACTTTTTTCAATCCTAAAGGGTAATGTATTATCTTTAGTCTTCACTAATGGCTTATATCATTTGTCCCTCTTTATGACTATGCAGGTTTTGTATTCCATTGAATTATCTTCTATACGCTTTCAAAATTTGAGTTGGTTATAAGCAAATCATCAGTTTTCCATGAGAAATGGTTGAATTATTACAAAGTCATATCTGTAGGAGTTAATGAAACTAAAATTTTCTCCTTGCAAAAATTGAATTAGAGTGTTAAATTCATTGTCTGGCTATGCGAGATAAATAATTCTTTCAATTTTATCAGTTCACACAGAAATTATTTTTTGTAGAAAAAAATAAGAAAATCGTCGCCAAGTGAAATGAATAAGAAACAAATGTTCATCGAATGAAATGAAAAAGTGTCTCGTAATTTATTGAAGTAAAAACATTTCAATAGACTTGTGTTATTGTGTATCAGACTAAGTTAGTCTTGTTTAAACACTGGAAAAGTTTTTCATTAAATTCGTCTCTTTACCATGAAAAACATTTTTAATTTTGGATGTAAGTTTATTTGGGTGGAATATTCTCGTTTCTGAACTGAATCCAATTGGTTTTATCAGTTTATGGAAATTTCGATTTTTATATGAATATTTCAAAAGATATGTACAAAAACACGGTCACTCTGATTTTTCACAAAATGGCTCATAGCAAGGATGTATAACTACATGTTCAGGACTACTCTTATCATCTTTTTTTTATATAATATCCTTGGTTAAATAAGTAACTTGAGTCTATATCAAATGATCAAATGTGATTGGTTGAAAATCAACCATTTTGACCATTCTGCAAAAAATATGCAAATGTAATATATTTAGGCTGAAAATCGACACTTTTGATAAATCAGAATCATTGTCACTACAAATGATCAGTTGTAATGCTGAGATCATACATTTTGAACAAACTTATGGTGAGGTGTTTTGGACATTCTGACTAAGGATTGTCAGCATTCTTTTCAAAAGCACTGATCATGTCTGATGTAACTTCCACAACTAAAAAGAAAAAAATAGGCTGCTGAAATATAACCAATTGTGCTGAAAATGTGATAACATACAGTAAATCTAAGCAAACCAATGGAATGTAAAATTTATTGTGTTTTTTGATAGCTATAAATACTGAAAAAGGAAACCATTTTAACATAAATTATGTTTTTCAGAAATTGGTAGTTTCTTCTTGTCTCTTTGGGTTTTAATGCCAGTTTTAGTTCAACTGGCTATGTCCTCTGAAGGATGCCACCTTACATGGAGAGAACCACCTCACTACAAGTTGGATTCTAATTCATAACCTCAGTATTTATAGTGTAGTGGTCATTAACAACAACTTAAACCTGCCAGGTAGTGGTCATTAACAACAACTTAAACCTGCCAGGTAGTGGTCATTAGCAACAACTTAAACCTGCTAGGGTAGTGGTCATTAGCAACAACTTAGACCTGCTAGAGTAGTGGTCATTAGCAACAACTTAGACCTACTAGGGTAGTGGTCATTTACAACAACTTAGACCTGCCAGGGTAGTTAAGTTTTGCGTTTAGCTCCATTTCTCAGAAACATATAGTAATATATCAATGATATTTCACCACTACAGTCCTCTTGTATAGTACAACACAGTTCAGCAACCTTCGGTTGCTATGTCCAACATTTAATGCTTCATTGACTTTGGTTAAGTTTTGTGTTTACGTTCATTTCTCAGAAACCTGAAGTGGTATATCAATGATATTTCACCACTACAGTCCTCTTGTATAGAACAGCACAGTTCAGCAACACTTGGGTTGCTATGACCTACATTTCATGCCTCAGTGACTGGTTAAGTTTTGCGTTTAGGTTCATTTCTTTGGAACTAAGCATAGTGTAGAAACAAAACTTCATCAGTGGATGTGCCTTGGATAATACTGAGCATTCATATATGAGGACCTACATTTTAGTTGGGGTATCAGTGTCTTACAGACACAGTTTCTAGTTTTTTATATATAATAATATAAAAAAAAATAAACATTATTGATTTGTATGATGTTATAAATAACCAAGAAACAAACTTGATGATAAATAATTAATAAAAATAAAATATATGTGTTTTTAATTAGTTTTCAAGTCTGGATTTAATGAGCATTTTATTTTCATAACATATTTGCCCTTTCCATTTTTATTTTATTCCAACATGAAAATTAAGAGCCCTTTTAACCTTGTAGATTTCTTTTCAAGACAAAAAGGTCAGATTGAATCTTAAAAGAAATATTTTGAGAGGATAATATATTTTTTTTGTAACTTGTTATTATAACAAACTTGAAAGACCTGAAAACATATAAATGTTATAACATACTTAGTAAGTTATAAGTTATGGATTACTGAGGGAAAAGAAATTACAATATTTACAGAATAGCGATATTTTTTTGATGTACATGGTACTGTTTGTTTTGTGCTTATGTTTAATGGTCTACAGAACTTATATATTAATTGCATAACGGAAATGGTTGATTATATTAATTATAAAGGTATAAAAATTACTTTGGCAGTTCTTTGAATGTTAGTAACAAGTCTTTGAAATCTGTCATAAAGAGGTTTTTTTGATTTGAAGTATTTGCGGAAAAGATGTCTGTCAAGATGACATATTTTGATCAGAATATTTTTGGTATGATTTTTGCCAGAATTGCAAAATGTGCTTTAGTTTATGAAATTGTAGGAGGTACACAATGTGTTAAAAATTTAGAGGTCTCAGTTAGGGCCTTCAGACCTGTTTACCACTACGATTTTGGCGTAGTTTCTACGATTTTTTGTACTCAAATTACGCTCTACGCCCAAATAGGTCATTTCTACGCTTTCAAAGATGTTACAGTAAAAAAAATCGGCAGTATGTAATTTTGTGTCTAAAGGAAGTTATCCGAACGCAAAACGGAGTCTTTGTCTTTTACGCGCTTGATAATGAATATAAAAGTATGTATTACAAACGCTCTGGTGATCGTTGACTGTCAAGTTTGACACATGGCGCGATCATTATTGTGATGCCAGACATATTTCAAAACGCAAATACGAGCAAGAGGTCAGAGAACATATTTTTTTTGATGTTTGGACCAAGGACAGACCATGGTTGTATCTTTGGATTTACAAGAGAATGACTTAATAAAATTTAGGAAGAAAACATATATCATTATTGTGTTCAATATAACTAATCCTATAGAATTTATATATTAGGTATCTTCAAAACATGACTCTAAAAGCTCTCAGAATGCAGGATTTAGCATCTAGTTTTTCAAAAAAAATTCTGGGGGGGGGGGGGGCATGCCCCTAGACCCCCCTAGCAAGTTCGCGGCGCGTTGCGCCGCTCATCGGTGATAGTAATGTTTAGGACTTGTAAAATCTAAAACTACACCTAAATATTGAAAACTACACTTTCTAAATGTATAAACTACACTACTAGCTTAAATGGGGTAAACAGGTCTGGGCCTTGGTTGTCATGTGGACTTAGGTGGTTAGTTGTAAGGGAGGACATAAGTTGAATCCAGCTCATTATGTGCCTGATTACCTCTCTCATGCATTACAACTGATAAATTTTCACATAATTGTGTTTTATCTCGAAATTGCAAAAATGTGATTTGATGTACTATTATTTCCTTAGTGTGTTTGTTCAATTCAAGTTATAGGGGTTGGGGGGGGGGGGGGGGTTGTAATTACGTTTGAGTATAGCTGCAAAATCCACTCTGGACTTATGTTCAATCCTTTTCAAGTTTGTTTGTAACCAATTCTGCAACCATAATTGGGTATATCTAAATAGGATAGTACACACACTTCACATAGGAACTATTTCATCGAATCACATTCCCAAAATTACTTAAAATTTAACCGTAATTAATTGTTATGAATTAGAGTGATAAGTGGGCATGCATTTAGAGTGTGTTTAGCTCCGGATCTTGATGTACAGAGGTATACTTCCCTTCTGAAAGTTGCTAGTCTTCCCTCAACAATAAAAAAAACTGGCCACTTTGATATAGTCCATTATAATAACAATTAAAGGCTCTTTTGAAGGAATTTATCAATGTGTAAACTCAGGCGATTCACTCACAACCTGAATAAAGTCCTAAGGACTTTAGGCAAAGTTTGCGAGTGATAAGCCCGAGTTTACACATTGATAAATTCTGTAAAAATAGCCTTAATTACTTATAATACAAAGTAATGCAGAAATATGACGTTTTCTATTTGAAATTAACATTTTCCTCATGCACTATATAATGCAGGCGTACGTATTCATACGCACAACCTCATAAAAGGAATTTATCAAGTTATGAACTTTTTACTGGAAGTTGCTGTTATAGCCAATGAAATTACTGCATTTGATGTTTTGAAAACAATATTGGAATTATTGCATAATGAATGTGGCTCAAAAATGGGAATAAACCAGACTCAAACGTAATACACGTAGTTATCAGTAAAGTAGGTAAAGTTATCTATCAATAATGTCATGATTTGCCTGATAATCTCACAACACAAGGCTAAAAAATATTGTGGGACTTCGTTCTGCCACATGATATCTAGTCATTGTATCGTTTTTGACTGTACATTGGAAAAAGACGATAATTTATTTGGGTATTTTAGTCAGAAATGTGTGTACATGTTCTTATAACCTGGCCAATTATCATTGCATAGTCGCTAGCAATATGGCTGCAATAGACAATTCAGTTCTAAAATATCAGTTTTGATAAGTAAAATATATGTCAGGGTTATAAACAGAAGATGATATATGTGATAGAATATGAGTCATTAAATAGTAGAAATTTATGAAAATTCATTAAAATATTGATGAAATTTTATCCCCAAGACACTAACTTCACATTATGATTTTAAAAGCATATTGTACACCAGGTGTCACCATCTAATCAATTACCCGTTATATTGTCGCAATATCGTCAATAAATAGATTATTACAGTAACATACGTATAATACTATTGGACAAATTGTGTAACAAAATGTAATTTGTAATGTAATATCGTGTAAATCTAGCTGATTGTAGGAAGTATGTATGAGTAAACGAATTATTATCGAACATAATCGGTATATCTTTTATATTTTTTGTCCAGCAGGGATTTGTCTTTTTATCAACATTATGATGTTTTGGCGTGTAATTCATTTTGAAAGCATTTTGTGTATTTTTTTTGTAATATCTAGTCAACTATTAGTATTAATTTACAGAAAATGATATTGAGTATTCCACTTTTGACTATTCAACTCTGAATCAAAAAATTTTTATTTTCAAGATAGATCATTGGTTTTTAGGAGTTTTCCTATGGTTATTAGTTCAGTGACAAAATTGGCTGGTTGGGCAGGCAATTTGGGTGGGCAATTTGTATGGACAATTAGGGTAGGCAATTTGGTGGGCAATTTGGGTGGGCAGTTGGGCAGCCTCAAACAAGGATGAAGGAAAGTCCACTTTGCTATTTGTAGTGTATTGTTTTATTTGATTGATTGTTGGTTGCTAACCATCCAGTGGCAAATATTCCATGGCTTTCCAGGATGAGAACCAGTTCAACAATTATCTAACACAATAGAAATTGGGTCGAATGGGACACAAAGGGCAACCAATTTTGACTGCCACTATAAAAGGAGGATAGTTGGGTAGGGTTCAATAATTTAGCCAGAGCTCCAGATAAGATTTCATCAATTGGGTTATTTACTCCTCTCTTTTTTAATAAAATGGGTGAAAGCGTTTTACGTTTGCTTTGTGATTTTAGGTTCACTCCTCTGATAAATTCTTAATGGGTTTTTTTCACCCACTCAAGCATATATCTATTGGGTGGGGATTTAGACGGCTTTCAATTTCAATAGTAATCATGGGAGAGGTTTCCAATACATGTACACAACAAAATCATTGCAAAATAAAGATATTTGATAATGACATGAATAATGTCACCAACATATTGCACAGTAAACACTCATGCAAATTAGAGGATAGGCAACATGAGGGGGTACATGTACATACAGCTGACAGAGCTGCATCGTTAGTACATGCTGTTAGTTGGTTGGTAGTTTGTGCCTGCAGGCACAAACTACCTACCAACTTAGAAAATACACATCCTGCTAGCTAGTGCAGATAATCCTGAGGCCATTTATCATTTGGACTTTTTTAAGACCATCAGTCGAGATGTTGCATAAAAATTATTAATAACCTACTCTGAGGCATAATTATTTGGACAATCTGCTGGCAGAAACAGAATTTTAAAGTGCATGATGAAACTGTTTTGTAACTTTCTTTGTAGACTAAATGAAAAAACTAAAATATTGTATTTGAGTGAAAATATATTACTAGTAAGGGAAATTCACATGTGTGGGCCATGTATATATTCATTACTTAAATGCCTTTAAATTTTCCGTTCAAAATTTGACAAAAATTTCCAGAAATTTCTAAGGCTCTTCCTTTTGATGCAGAGGTAACCCTTGGCTGAGTTTGGATACCTGTTTGTTTTAATTGTTTTGATTTTTGATGATTGTGCTTCTTAATTCATGATTTATTTTTAACCGGTTTCCAATATTTTGATCTCGAGCACTGCTGATGAGTTGTCAGTCAACAAAACGGCCATACAGTGCATCAAATTTATTTTGGTATTTTGTGATACACTTCATTATATAAAACGAGGGGTTTGGGGACCAGAGGATCGAAACCCTTGGAAAGTTCCGGTATTTGATTTTTTTTACATGCTGATGTCTGATCATTATTTCATTGGAATTTATTTTAATACTTTCCCCTTATATATGCCTTTTAAAATTAGAAAGAAATTGAGGGAAAAATCAGCGTGAGTAAAAATACATGTAGAAAATGTATCAATTACAGGGCTCACCTTTTTCTGTAACAAAGCTTATGTGGGGCTTTTTAGTAATTGAGAATAATGAGGGGTGACAGGACCATTTTCAGGACGTCGGGATAGGGTGGTTGTAAGCTTGGAAAATTGGGATTTGTTTCTAGGATTGATGGAATTGTGATTTAGTATTTATTACGACGTGAATTCATGATTAGACCATTTTTTTGTGGGAATTGCCATTTTGGTACGAAACTTTTAAACTGATACATATCATGTGACATTTATAACGAGACGAGAAATTGGTTAGTGGGGAACCAGATCCAATCATATTTAAAAAATAAATTTCTCCGTATAATGGTGCACATGGTTTGAACCTTGGTAGAGAAGATCGACCTCGAGAGATTTCGAAAGTTTTAATTGTTTACTTTCGATGATTGTTAAAAATGTGTTTTTTTAATGCCAATTAAAGTAAAAGAAATTTGCTAAAACGTATGAACCTCCTGTTTATTTGCATAATTGGTCAAATATAATGGGTCATCAAACGCTTTACCATATTTTTTATTGCGTTTTATCAACTTTTTATTCCATAATGACGCAAATACGCAGCTTATCTGGAGGTCTGTTTAGCCTTCTAATAATTTTATTAGCAGCCCTCAGACTACTGTTTTTCGAAAATACAGAAGGAATTCCCCAAACACGTTACCCACTATGGTCCGTCTTCAGACTTTCCATATTGTCCTGACAACCTCCAAACAAGAGGATCTCCCCTATCCCCCACCTGGGGCTGCCCTAGGCATGCAGCTGTATTGGTTGAGCTCCCTTGATCCATCACAGGTGCCTACCCCAGTATAGCTTTATTTGCATGGACAATGCCATCCAACAGACAAAACCTGGATAAAAATTAACACACAAAACACCAACATAAACACAACTGAGAGTCGGGATAGTTAAACTTCGTACAGACACTGAACAGTGGGGAGGTTGAACCGGTTTATGGGTACCATACCTCTCTCTTGTCTATCCAGACACTCTGGTGTATAAAACACTACTATAAAAAACCAATACTTTATGATTACTTGAACAAGGTGATTGCTTGCAAGAATTACAAAAATTGGTTGGAAATTTTTATATAATGTACATAATTAATTAGATTGCAGGGTCAGAATGTGCTGGTTTTAACGGTAAAACTAGCTATGGTTCTCATACCTGCTGGTCGGATACTGTCACTTTTTTCATCCTACTAGGCTTAAAATCAAAATGGCCACCATTAACAATTCTTGTTGTTGAAAGGTGAAATATTAAAAAAATCTTCTAGTCTTAAACTGCTTTGCTAAATGAACTGAAACTCAATTAGTGTTATTTTTTTTATCTTTTCAAAATGGCTGAATATTTTGGACCAGTGATAGGCTTAGAGTTCAATTTTGATGTTTGAGATTGTTTTTTACAAATCTTCAACGCTTGAAAATAATGCAAATATATATAAATGTGATTCCTATAGACAATGGAAAGAATATTATGAGCAAAATTGAAATTGGAGGCTTAATTATTGAAACTTCACACTGCTGAATTCACTTTGTCTTGAACTGTGGCACAGCACCATAAGGTATGAATGTTCTATAAAATTAAAAGGTCAAGTACATATAAGAATGTCACTCAGTTCAGGGGAGAAAACTCTAAACCCCCTGTAGTATTCATATCTTTCATATTGTTTATTCTTGGTAACAAAAAAAATTTGACATATTTGACTGACATTTACCTTATAAAGCCCACATCGATTCATTTATTAAATAATAATTTGTTGCCTGGTAAAGCTTAAAATGATTGATCACAGTCTGCACAGTGTTTAATCTAATGTGTTTCATTATTCTGCATTAAAGCATTGTTATTGTCAACACAGTTCTGTTCCTGGTAAAATGAAGGTGATGATTAAAAGTTAAAATTAAATGAAATTTGTCTAGCTAATGAATTAATTATTTTACATGTTTCATATTGAATTGAATAATATGATTAATCTGACATTTTGATTCCCTGTCACTAAGTTACATGGAAAGGTTGCATGGAAAACTATATTAATTAACTAGTATTAGTTTAAACTTATTATAGTAAAAACTGTAGTGCACAATGGATACAGCACATTACTAAAAATAGATAAAAAAAAACGAAAAACATACATGTATATATATATATACCGGTACATGCACATGTATATCAAATAACATACCATAAATTAAAAAAAAAAACAACAACAATAGTTAAGGCAATTTAACTTTTATTGTTTTTTTTTATGATTTTGTATTTGGTTTTGTTTGACTTGTGTCTATTGTAAATTTAAGTTGTTCTATATCCCCTTTAACAGTTCACCTTTTCCAATTATTTTCCTTGTATTCATGTATGATTGTGTTTCTTTGACAACTTAATTGACAATCTGATTCCAGTTCATGTACAAAAGAAAATTATAAAAAAAGAAGTTACAAAAACCAAACAAATTTTCAGGTATTAACATTGTGACATCCTTCCTGACAAGTTTTTTTCCTATTTTTCTATTTAAATAAAAACTATTCTGAATTTACACTATTGTGTTACTAACACAACAAATTTGCATTTTGTTTTTATTGACCTAATTTTCATTGATCTATGGTTCTTTGTGCAAAAAGGTGGATTTTATTGTTTTTAAGCAAGATATGCGAGGATTTATTTAACCTAAATTTTACACCAAATTTCTGGTTTATTGTATTCAATTGTCTTTGCAGAAGAAAAAAAGTATCATGAAAAAAATTATAAAAATTAAAATTGAAATTATAAAAAAAAAAAAAAAATTCAAGCTGTTGGTTAATGTATAGTTAATCAATTCCTTTCTGTCACAGCTGATTATTATTCAATTTTTGTCTTACAAGTTAGAAAAATTATTAATTTTTTTCTCAATATGGGGTCAAAAAATGTAAATTAATTATCCGCAAGCTGCCTCCTATTACCAATAAAACAATAGAATTTCATCAATATTTTTGTGAAAAACAAGTTGTTTTTAAAGATTTTACTGTGTACAGTAAAAAATTGTGGCATCTTTAGGATTTTTAACAAATATTGATACATAGAATAAATTGTTATAACTGGCATGAAATGTGCAGAATGAAAACTATGTACATTGTGGTACTGTTATAGTTGTTAACTCCGATGAAGCATGGCTTGTTAATGTATGATGAAAACTTTAGCATCCATGTTATCTACGATGATTTGTATAGGATTCTGTTGTAGATAATTATTCAATATTATTATATAATATTTATTTCTAAGGGAATTTACAAGATCATACGAATTATATCATAATGGAGATAGATTGATTTCTTATTCTTATTTATAGGTATGTAAATGTACGTAGATATATATTGTTACTGTAAAAGTGCTAATTTTGGTCCCATAGTAATTTCACAGGAAAAAAAATTTCCCAATAACAGTACCCTTTGGTATTACGTAGTCAAAGATTCTATTTTCTTAATTGGAAGATAAGGCTTTGGGAATTAACAAGGAATCATTATGATTTGAAAACTATTTATAGTGAAATTTTAAAATTTTGAAAAACAAGTAATCAATTTTGAGGATGTAAATGTCATCCGTGACTAAAATTTCAAACTTTTGGTGAAAATTTTGAGTCAATTTTTAGGATGAAAATGGCTACAACAGTTAAAGTGTGAGGTGTCAAATGAACATGTATTTGAAGAGATAAGATAGGATGGGGTAAAAATGTTGTATAGTCAAAATTGAAGTATCAAAAAGAAAACACTGGTATTAACAATACTTTTACATGGTGACAAACAAGATTTTCCCTATGCTACACTATTTTTATGCCCCCTCAACTAAAAGTGGGGGGGGGGGGCATATTGTTTTATCCCTGTCTGTCTGTCCGGCTGTCCTTTCGTCTTTCCTTCCATCCTTCCATCCGTCTGTCCCATTATGGGTATATAGTTATTCCGCATAACTCCTCCTACAGTTTTAATTGTAGGAATTTTTCACTTTGCTGTCTGTTTGTAAATGTATTGAAGGTGTGCATATGGTCAGAGTTTGGATTTTTATTAATATTTGCTCTTTTGGGAGATTGTTGAACTTAGTCATTTTTTGGAGTATTTACTTGCATAAGAGGAGCATTTCTGGATAACTCCTCCTACAGTTTGAATGCTAGCAAGTTTTCACTTTGCTGGCTGTTTGTACATATATTGAAGTGTGTGCATGTGGTCAGGGTTTTGATTTTTATCTTAAAAATAGATGTCATACAATGTTGATTAAGGAACTACCATTTGATCGGAACCTTTGACCTTTGTGTTCCCATGCTCAACTTTGTGTATTTTAAGATAACACTTTGCATCAGTTGTGTCTCAAAGAAAGCCCTACATTGACTTTGTTATAATACTGTTACTTCAGATTGGAGTGGGGGGGCATCACTTTGTCTAGTTTTATTTAAAGTCAGATGGTCATACGAAGACGTTGACATTAAAACAGGAAACATTTGCAAAATGTTTAAGTTGAGCGGATGGACACGGAACCAGAAGAACAGGAAAAAAGGGGCTAGAAGGGAGAAGGAGAATGTGTGGGCAGGAGAAAGGAGATAGAAGATTGTATATGGTAGTGTTAATGTCTTTTATAACTCCAAAATCATAGATGTGGAGATATTTTGTCTATCAAATTGAAATCATGAAAAAGTAATTACAAAGAGAATAAGTAATTTCACTGTAATTCCAGTAGTGTTGTCTTTCTCTGACTTTGGAATCAAAATCCTCCATTGAGAGGAGACAGAAAGGGGTGGGAAGCAGAGGCAAGTGAGGAAGGGAGATTGGAGAGAGGGGATGGGAGAAGAGTCTGAGAGAGGGAAAGAGCAGGTAGAAAGGTACCCCATGTACAACCACTCATAATTTACACTATCTGCTGTAAAAATTTATCTTACTATTGGTTATGAGTATTGTTTTTGTTTCTGTTTTGATTCTTTATGAAGAATTACCCAAGATTACAAGAAAAAGTCTACTTTATCAGCAGGTGCCCTTTAGTACAAAGCATTGTTAAACAGGAATATTTTACAGGCAGTAATTTGTTCTATAGTGGTGCCATGTATAGACAGGGATTTACTATGTTTAAGTCAGATTTTACTCTATTCAAGTTTCATTTCAATTGAACAATAATTTGTACTTTATTGCAATATAATCATGTACTGTACTTGACTCTTATAATTGCAGTACATGACACAGTTGTTCAGTGTTAAATTATACATATATTTTATTTTACTGGATTGGTTTATTTTGTCCATGGATTTTTTGTGATATGCATTACTTAGAACTCCTTGGCATTTTTCCTTGATATAACACATATTTTTCTGAGGAAGGTTAGTCCTGGGTCCCCAAAAACTCATCTAGATTTTCTACTATAATTTCTCCAGGCCAATATATAGGAAGGTTTAGTTTTATTAATAACTTATTCACAAAAATATTTACAGCTTTAAAGTCAATTGATGATTTCTATTATCAAATAAGAATACAGAAGCACTGATGCCGTGAAGTACATACTTTTCAAGTATAGAATTCAAAAGAAAGAAGAAAAACAAAATAAATGTATATTTTACAATGTTTCAGATGCTGGTTTTCAATGTGGAACATAGATACCATCAACTTTAAGGGTTTAGTTTGAATGAGTTTCTTATCTAACTATGATGAGTTCAGTGTCATATATTATTTTATTCTTTTGTAAGATGTAAGGGTTATAAATATGGTTTCTCATTATTTCTATGTCCACTAGGAATTTTGATAAGATCAAGACCAGGCTGCTGTAATAGATGATGAAAATTCTTGTATTTTTCTGTAAATCCCTAAGGAGCATGTAAAGAACATGTTTAGACTCCAAAAACATTAAAGGCGACACATCGGCTTAAAGATTAATGGATTTCTTTTGATTATTTGATGATTGATCAGAAAATTGTGTTTTAGTGAAAAATTAGGTTAATATGATTGTGAAAAATTTTAACATAGGAATAAGACAGAGAACTGCAGGAAAAAATTGATTTGTGAATATATTGTCTCTCTAAGTTTTCCCTTGAAGATTGACAGTCCCTAAATGACATCGTTGCATGATTCAGACTGTAGTTAGCTTCCATGGACTTATATTAAGTTAAACATTCTTGTCCCAAAAAAACCAATATGAACGGCTTCATGCCTCAACAGTTTAAACAGGGAAAACTGGAAATTATGTGTAACTTATCGACACGAAATCCACATATGCTCATCATGACAAAATTAAGTATTGAATTCCAGTGTGTCTCTTAAAACAGATTTCATTCATACTTAAATCATATTTAAATCCATTTTAAGAGGCTGGATTTATATCCCACTGACATTTGATGTCATTTCAATTTGGATATAAATTGTGCAGTGTCCCATTATGTACAGTGCTCATTCCCAAATGCATTTATGTTTACCAATCACATATAATACAAAGGCTGAAATAATGAATCACTGTAGTTTGTGAGGAGACATGAACTCTGATTTCTATATAAGGACATGCTGATCCGTGATGGAGAGAATTTATTGAAAAATTGACAAATATGCAAAAGTATACCTGACAAAATTAAAGAAATGGGATTGTTGCAACAAGCAAATCAAAAAGAAGGAGCTGTTTTTTTTAATGTGACAATTAGATATGAATATTTATGTTTTCAATTGGAAGTGAGTGGAGATTGACAAAAACACTTATCAGAAGTGAGTGTTACATCAAACAAGTTTTAAATTGATTTAGTATGGATATATATATGTCTGATGTTTTCAGTCCTGATTTAAATCAATTCAGACTGTGAACAGGGTATTAATAACTGTAATTAAAAGAATAAACCAGTGGCTTGATTTGGTTCCAGTAATTAGAACTACTAATTTGCCAACAAATGAATGTTTCTTTTATATGAAAATGGGCCATTGTACTTGAGATTTATGTCATGCTCCCAATGAGTTTTTGAAAATAAGCTAAGAGTCTGAAAAAATTCATCAGAAGGTAAGGCTGTTTTGTACAGAAAAGGGTTTTCTCAACCCAACATATGAGTTGAACTCTTTTTATTAGCATCTTCACTGTTTCTATGACCCTATGGCTTTAACTGATTTTGGTTGCCCCATACATGTTACAATGTTCTCCTTGGAACTTTAGGAGGGCATGGTAATTTTTCCAAGTGAGGGCAGTTTAGCATGTTAATCTTTCATCTGGTGACAGAGTATAAAGAAGATCATGTGAATCCTGTAATGAAGGGCTGTAGAATAATTAACATATTTAATCCCTTTTATTTGGGACAATTAAATTTAAAAAAGTTTAAACTTATTTATTTATAGTGGATTGGGAAACAAGTTATGCCAACTTATACTAATCCGTCTCCACTTGGCGGGTGCGAGAGCGGCCCCTGTAGCGGCGTTTTAGCCTACTCTTTTTCGACATCTACAGAGGAGTCTTTAGCGTGCTAAGGGTGTTGCTCTCCCTTAACACGGGACAGCCATTTTTCATCCCCATCCGACGGACTAGCATTGTTTATCGAGACCATCCTCGCAAATGGTGTCGATAGGGCGTTGCAAATTTGATCCCTGAAATTTTCATCCCAAACGGGAATCGAACCAGGGACCTTTGGCTTCATAGTCCGATACGCTAACCACTACACCACAACACCCTGAAATTTAAGTAGGCTTGTCAGAACACATTACTCAAATCCCTATGTGAAATGCAATAAGCTTTCAGAACACATAAAGATAACTAACTTAATGTCAAATGATAAATTGTGCAGCTAGATACTAGATTCAGATCACTGAGGATTTATATTATGAAATATTAGAAAGTATTAAAAGCATAGACAGAGTACATTCAAGAGGTTCCAGATGGCTTCATTGCACCCAAAGAAGACAGCATTATTGAACAGTATTGTAAAAATGCCTAGGGAAACATCTATGTTAGGGCAAATAAATTACTAGTTTTGTTGAAGATACCAATAATGTTAAAATAGTATAACTTTCCGCTATAAATGCTTTGTAATCACAATTAAGTTATAGTTTTCAGTCATTTATTAATTTCTGTTACGTAATTCTCACTTTTCTAATGGCATTTCCTTTTCAGGCTGCGAATCTTAGTGAACTAATTTCCCCAGGGACTATTCAAACCAAAATTTATAGAATATATGTGAAAATAAAGAATATTATAAGATTATTTCTGACTGTATATAGAGTATATAATTGCTTTGAAAGTGATATTATTTGATCAGATGTTATAGAAGCTTTAGTATAAATTTTGTTTTTTTTTCTGAAAATATCTTCCAATTATTGATAATTTCAGTATATTAGCAAATTTCATTAATGTCAATCAACAATTATGCATTGACATGTACCCATGCAAATTTACTGTCTGTAAATCTCAGTTCGTTGAATGGATTTTTTGGGCATTTTGTAATTGTAAATGTTAGAATTATAAGATAATTTTTTGTTGGCTTATCAACCGTGTTCAGTCATCCAACAAAACATAAAAGTTTTGCAATTTTTTATAAAGATTATGTATGTACACCTCAAAAATGATTCTGAATAGGGAATTTCCAAAATAAAAAATTAGAATTGACCAACTCAGTACTATCCTAAAATTTGTAAAACCGTAATTTTGAATTTTTTAATGCATCTTCTGCACATTTCATGCAACATGGTGATGTAATACTTAATTTAATAAAGTCTCACAGGAAGAGTTGTCTCCCTTAACGCTAGAAATTCTGTAGGCAAAATGTTTTTGTTTCTCTTGATTTGTTTGATTGAAAAAAAAAAAAAACTGGTAAGTTCAAATTGTTTCAATTACAACTAAGCTTATTGCATCTTTCAGCCAAGTGATTAGACGATTCACATTGATTAAGGTACTCAAATTTTAAATATCTCCATTCCTCAGATTTAGGTTTACAGACAGTAAAGATCAATAGATGATTCATATTTACTTTTATTGTCCCATGGAAAATTATATGGGCCATTTGGTTTTGTGCTGTCTGTCTGTCTGTCCGTTAAAAACGTTGTTATCTCTTTAACCCTCATATTTTCAGAAGAATTTGTAGAAACATGCCAGGAGTATTAAGTACTCGTGTAGATGAGCTGTTTTATTTGAATTTTGAAACACTTTGGGGTTTCTCATACCTGAACATGGATCTAGACTTTTTTTCTCTAGGTGGTACACTTTTTTCAACACAATCTACTACCTTTTATGTTGGAATGCCAAGAAACCTGCCAGGGTGATTAAATTCTACACAAAGATTTGCGTATCATATTAAATTTTGGAAAATTACTTTTGGGATTTCCCATACATTATTATTATTATTATTATTATAACCTTTATTTCAAGAGGGTAACTCAATTAGTTAACACTAAAGATGTGATAAAGATGGACTAGGAAAATTATGAATTTGGAATTGGGTAGGAAGGATTTGTGAGAACGATGAAATAGACATCTTGCCAACTAGTAAATTTTCCAGCTAAATTTTGAAGTAATTAATTAAACAGAGGTCTATATAAGTCCTAATGTCTGATGATGCAGTTTCCCCCAACTGATATGTACTAATTTGTTCATAAATGAACATTGGATATTAATATATGTCCAGAAAAAGGGTAGAAAATTCTACTAAAAGCTTGCATGACAAAACAGAATTAAAGCCTGAAAGAAAAAGATACCTTTTAGGAATTGTCTGTGAAAAAGCTATTAATTATTGCAATTACAAAAATTGTTCAGTTGTGTATATTTTCCGTGGAGATTGGTGATTGGAGATTTATATAACCATAGTTTGTTATTTTCATACCTGTATATACCTGCAGGGGTACTTTATTTCTTTTGATTAGATGTAACTTACTGTAAAGCAAGTTAATTGACTTAATTAAAGTCAGATTGGATAACAAACAATTATGATGATTTCTGTAGAAACTTAATCTGTCAAAAGCACTAATCAATATTACAGGAAATATTTATTTCATAATTTATCATTTTTTTTCTGTCCACTTGATATGTTAATGATTATGAAATTCTTTGTTTTTGTAGTGTAGGGAATTAACAGGACAGTTTTGGAAAACTTGGATTGAAGAATATTTTGTTTGATAAAGGTAAGGTTGATACGTGTTGAGAGAAACGATAAAGGTAAGGTTGATACGTGTCGAGAGAAACAATAAAGGTAAGGTTGATATGTGTCGAGAGAAACTTTTGACTTGCAGCAAATAAGGAAAAACTTTTCAAAAATTTAAATAAATAAAATGGCCACTCCGGGACACGTTTTATAGAGGATTATCATTAAATGCCACTGGGATTTAAATTTTCTGGACACATTCACTAGCCCAGGGCTAACTTAGCACTGAGAATTGACAAGCTCAACACGAGAAAGTATTAGCCAAGAACTTGTAGGGTATAGAAATTCCCCAGCTTGGGTATATACAATTGATCACCCTATCACCGAGATTATATTATACGTCCAAAAGTAGCAATCTCTATTCCATTTTGAAATCGTAAACCATAGGCACATGAAAATTTACAAGCCCAGCAGATGTTAAATATGACGAAATATGATAGTCTGCCAATAAAAATTACTAGTCTGGGCATTGAACTTTGTGCTATTTTCGGCCCTTGTGATTGTATATAGTCTTGTGAACTTTTTAAATTATGTACCTATTTACATACTAACCTCTTTACTGGATAATAAGAATGATCACTGTTAATAACAATAAACATCAGAAGACATTCTAAACAATAAATGTTTTATACCTGATCAAAACACCTATTGGTCTAGGATTTTGAAATTAATCCATAGTGTAAGAATATAATTTATAGAATTTCTTATGAAAAGAGATTTTGAAAAGAATGAAAAATAAAAACCATATACATGTTTGTTACATATACTATATTATTATAGGTAAAAAAAAGTCACGAAAAAAGTCATTTTGAATGCATTAAAAGAAATTTAAGATAAGGACAAATTCAGAAATTTTAGACAGTGCATTAAGCATATAAGTTAACCAAATTAAACTGAAAGGCATTAAATAGATGTAAATAGCTGTACATTTGGTTGGACAGTGAGCATTCACTATATTTGAACAATATTTAGTTAATCTTGACTATTCACAGGGAATCAATCAACCATGAAGTATAGTCTCGTGGGAAAAAGTGTCACATGGGTATAGTGCCAGTCACTACTCTGGTATAGTCTCCCATAGTCATGGTAAACAAATGTTCATATAAAGTGAATGCCATTTTTTAATGCTTTATGTACTAAATGTATTATGGACTTCTGCCTCAGGAACAGCTTTCGTATAGTGTTGTCTGTTGAGGTATAATTAATTTCCCTCGCCTAATGGCTCGGGCACTATACCTCAACAGACAACACAACCGGTTCCTTCTGGAGAAGTCCATAATAGATCAGAATATTTGTCAACTTGATCATATAAATGTAGGTTGCATGCGTTTGATATATCAACCTTTAGAGATGATAGTTGCTCTGTTTTGTTAAAAAATACTTAAAATTTTTTTGTATAACTATGAAATCTGAGATTCCTTAAATTCAATATATAACACCTAATTGTCAGTTAATTGTGACTTTAATAATGGAACGCGTGACAATCTTAACTTAATCTGTCTTTTTACATTATGTGTTAATGGACAATGGCTGGAACTTTTGCCTCTGAAGATTGTCCAGCTTCCTCAGACAATAAGAACTAATAACATCTATGAAAAATCTTGCCAAAAGATATACAAAATAACCATTTGATTTTGTAGTTATTATAAGAGAAATAAGGTTAATTAATGTATAGTTGATTAATGCAATATAATTGACAAGATCATTATCAAATTTATAAAATTCCGAAATTGACAGTTTAATTTATTATACATGAATATTTATTTACAGATATAATTTTGAATAATTTTTTGTTTTTAAGATTTATCTTTCTGTTATATAACAGCATACACAAAACATTATGAATTTTTAAAGATTTAAACATGCTACATTGTTTGTTATGATTATGTAATATAGTTGATAAAATTCACAAGCAATAGAATTTGGCAGGGAGGAAAAATTTGATTTGAAATGAGGGGGTCAAGGGGGGGAAGGGAAGGAGAAATTAGAAAAAAGCTTGTTCCGAAATTTGATGAAAAAAAGGCAGGCTCAAAAATGTCAAGATTGAATGTTATCTGGAATCAAATATTAGTAAACAGTCAAATATTCTATAACGGGCACCTCTGTATAGCAAATCTCTGTCAATAAAGGGCACTGTGAAAATGTCCCTGTCACAAACAAGGCATATAAAATTAACCTCTATATAAAGGGCACCTGTTCATAAAGGCCACATTTTCCTCATTCCTTGTTTGCCCTTTATACCGGTTTGACTATTTTGAAAAAAGTACACTTGCATGCCCACCAAGAAGACAGATTGTGATAGAAACAAATCTTGCAACAGGGTAAGTGGCTTCAAACAGTGAGTTTGTCATCAATCAGACATGTTATACTGATAATCAGCTATATACTCAACAGTCTGGTGTCTCATTTCTGTGACTTCATATCTTCTTTCATTTCTAACTAAAAGAGCAGGGAATGCCTGCATTTAAGGGAGATAACTGTAGGAGAAGGGGACAGTTATTTCATTATCAAAACAAGGAAAATTTGGATATAAATAGAATAAAGAAGTGTTAAATTTCAAATGTTGACAATGAACGTAAATTAACACTGCACTTGAGGAATAGTTTTAATCCTTTTTGTTCCATATCAATTTTTTGCATTGATGCACATCTTATATCCTTTCATTTCAAATTAAAATTCTAGTCAATCTAAGCTGAAAAAAGATCTAAAGACAGAAAAAACTGTCTTTGAAACTAAATCTGTCAAACAAAGATCTATGATCTTTAAATTGAAATCCCTTCTGACAGGAAAATTTGAGTAACAAGTCTGTAATAGAAACAAATACCCTATTATTAAGTTGAGTGTAAGTAAATGCTTACAGCTTCAGTAGATATTAAGTAGTATTATAGTATTTTTAGCATACAGAACCATTAATATATGTTTCAACTATGTGATTATTATGTTAGATAACATATATTTTACCTATATTCTGTATGTACATTGATCGGTGTTTATAATGTAGCATGCAAGAAGTTTAAATTTGCAATCAATTCAATTGTACTTTTTGTACTCTGACTTAGTTTGCCTTGGCCTAATGTTGAATATGTTAATATGCATATGAAATCAGATTTGGGTATTGTGTCCTTTACTGGTCCAGATTTATGCCACTCTATGAGTTGAAAAAATGGTTAAGTTTGTACTTTCCTCACTCTAACTTAATTTTTTCTTGGCCAAATTTTTTTTAAACTTGTACACGATGTTTGTTACTCTTATACGCACATCATGTTCAAATTTGGTTTTCATGCCTTTTACTGTTCCAGAGATATGTACCTTTATAAATAAAAAAATTGTGAATTTTGTACTTATTTTTAACTCCTATGATATATCAACTTTATGCTGTTTCATAAGACAGAATTCTAGTTTAGTGAAAGCTTTTGTAATTTGCCATAGATTCAATTATACTTTCTGCACTCAAACGACTTTCCTTTGGCCAAATGTTTTGAAACTTATCAACAATGCTTATTACCACAATAACAAATCAATTTTAATTTGGGAATGGTGCCTTTTATCATTCTGATTTATGAAACGGACATGAAAAAAAGTGCAGGAAACTTAATTTGCCGCAGATAAAACAAACATTGAAAGCTTTTTGGTTTTTATCTCATTTCATTGACCCGATGTCTCATTTCATTTCTAAGTAAAAAGCAGCTGATTTGAATGCTTACAGTTAGGGGAGATAACTTAAATGCAGGGACACAATTTATTTAATATTTAAACAAGTAAAATTTGGATTTACATGTATATGATTAATATATATAAGATATTGAAGTGTTAAAAATCTCAAATGAAACCTAAAATTGCTTGGCATTTCATGTAGGATCATATTCTTTCATAAGAATTTTTAAAAAACACCCAAAATTGTTATGAAAAGAGAAAATTATACCATTTGCATGGGAAGGTAATTAAGGCTAATTAATGACACATGCTAAATAGACAAACATATCTGCCTAGCTGTAGATCTATGTATGTTTAATAATAACAAGATTCATATGTTGGATTGTTTTGTAGAAAGACAGACATAGTTTATGCTGTTTTTTTTTTGCTTCAGACATTTAATTTTTTTTGTGTTGGATATAATTTTATTTTTGATAATTAAGGGGGAGATAATTTCAAAAAAAAAGGTAAGATATATTTTGAAGCAAATTTGATATAGCCTAGACTGAAATAGAAATAAAATTATGATGTATTTAAAAAGAAATTCATTAAAAAATCTTTATAAAATCAAGAATATAAACAAATAGGAAATTTTTTGTTGTTAAAAAAATTATAAGAATCCAGGTATATATGATTTATTATTAGAGCATTGGAATTTGTCAAAGATTTATCAAATTAATTATTTTTGATTTGTTCCAATAATGATGATATGAACTTTGATGCATACAATACATATGCCAGGTGCTATCAGCACTGTTATTTTAATATTTTAAACAAAATAGTTTTCTTGGTAACAATGTTCTAATCAAGCCAGATTAAAATGTTACACTAAGATCAGCTCAAGGGAGGTATGTCTCTGTAGAGCTAATGGCTTCCAGAAACAATAAACTACAGAAAAATTGTTAAAATAATTTGTTGTATGGAAGTAATTATTATTATGAACGGGAAGTAGGTTGGCAACCTCTCTGTCCAGTGGAGATCCTGTTTGTTTTATCACACTAATAATTAACGACAGGCATGATGGCTATCCTCTTCATTCCTGTGGTTTTAGATCAGATTTATATATACATTAAACATTACAAGTCTCTTTTTGTCTGTTTTTATTTCTGGCTGACTTGAGGCACCCAAAAGTATTTGAAATATTTCTTTCATGCATATGTAAAACATCATTTCCACCTCCACCCTTTTGGTGTTAATAATTATCTAAAAGTCTTGTGGAGCCTACGCTGCCTAGTATTCATACATACTTGTCCCATGTGTTTCCATATATGTTGTGTTTTTAGACTTGAAATAAGGGTTTTTTGCAATGCATTCCTGTGGTTTTGGATCACATTTTATGAAAACATCTCTATTTGTCTGTTTTTATTTTGTGGAGGACTCGGGGTATACTCAAAAGTATTTGAACTATTTCTTTCATGCTCCCCAAGATTTTATATAATTATTCATACCAACAGGAAAGATAATTAAGACTTGAAATATGAAGTGGGTTGGAGCAAATCGATTACATCCACAGTGTTTATAACATTTTTTCTCTCACTTTTTTATTGTTTGTAAGTTGTTAACCTTGCAGCTTTGGTGTCTTCCAATATTGGATTCACCTTGTCCGTCCATCTGTTGAAACTTAAATTTTTTCTCCACACTTATCTCGGCTTCTGTGCAGTGGGATGTTTTGATATTTGGCCTCTAGCTTTATGACCATGAGTTGTATCGTGTCTCCTATTTTCAGGTCTGTCAAGGAATCACTTCCTGGTTGCCGGTACTTACAAATTTTACAATTCGTATGTTTACCTGAAATTTTTCGTCAAACTTTTCAAGTCTGTTTTCCCAATTTTCAAAATTAAAAAAGAGTGGGGGTATACTTTGCACGATAACACGTGCAACCTCATGTTATAATTGTCTTGTTGTTTAAGACTTTTCTCTTTTTTTTTAGTCCAGGATCTATGAAAATAATTTCGGCATATAGTGTTTACAAAGTTTGCTGATAATTACTCCGGCCGCTGCCATTACTTTGGGTTTAGGACATTTAAATTGATCCTGTTGTCAATTATGGTACTCATACCTAGAAATATAGCTTTGAAAAATATAACATGCTTTACCAAGGGTTTGCTTTGGCAACTGATTTCTGCACATTTCAAATAACAATTTGGTATATCCTGAAAATCAACATAGTTCAAACTTTTGGAAACAAAATTTGTACATATTCAGCAACGTTAAATTTTGTTTTTGGTGACGAATCAAGGAATTGCACTAAAAAAATGAAAAGTCCGCTCTTTTAAAATACCGTTGACTCTCGTTATCTTGAACATATTTAAGTCAAAATTCCAGTAACTCAAATTATCTGTTTGGACCCTCAACAGCAGTAACGATACAGATTTACTCCTGATATCTCGAATTTTTGCTTAAGTCAAACTAGATTTTCAGGTTCCGATGGATTCGACATAACGAGAGTTGACTGTATATCTAAGGCATTTTAGCAGTTTAAAAAACAATAATTTACAGCTACTGTAGACAACAGGTAGAGTAATACTTTTTACTTTAATTTTAATAAAATATGTGAGATATTTTTGAAATATGAATGGAATTCAGGTTTTAGCATCCCAAATTTTTCCATTACTGTCTCTTTAATAGACATTTGAAAATGGCTTCAGGAATAGCATTTCCGATGTTTTTCCCCGGTTAGCAAAATCAATCTGTGTTGTAAAACACGTAATATGGCGTTTGTGATAGTTAAATTTAATTGAATGCTAATGGTCTAAGATGTAAATCTATACAAGATCCCATTGACTAATTTGATAGTAAGTAATTTTATCACGTTTATGGAATTATCACTTCATCTTTTATAGTGAAATTTCATTCAAAAACTTAGACATGAAAAATTTCCAACTTAATCCATATTATAAGATAATTAGGGAACAGAAAGAAAATATATGAATTAATTTTATGATTTGATAATATTTCTGCAGTTAAAAGGTAAAAGTGTAAATAAATTCCAAAATAATACAGAACTTTCATGTAATATGAATTATTAACTTTGCTTTTTACTTAGTAATTTAATTAAAGAGATATTCAGGAATATATCTTTTAGCAGTAAAGGAGTTTAATGTTGAATAAATTGTCGGTCCTGACACTCAGATGACACTGATACCACTAAATCATCCTTACAGTGCACTAACCCAACAGTCTTCCATATTATGTAAAATATATTCTGATCATAAGGATTATTAACAATTTACGAGATGTAGGGAAGAAATTGGTTGTCTTTATAAAACTAAGACTTGTGATTGTCAGCTTTGACTTTCCGATGTCTTCTGTTTCTTTTCCGACTCGTCACGGGATCAATAAGATGAAACTATTGGTATAGTGCTTATTGTTTTCTTACAAGTTTACTGTTTAGTGCTGGATTATAGTTAGGAATTTATTACACGTCTAATTGGAAAGTATTTTACACAGATAAATGGTAAGTTTGGTGCTTTTTTAATGAAATTTGTTATTTTAGAGATTTCAGAGGACACTGTTTAAATTCAGGTTTTTGGTGTGTTATTTTGTGATTATTTTATCTGCATTGATAGGAATCAGTGATCTAAAATGATTTTTTTGTAAAAAATTTACATTATCATTATTATTTTTTTAAGATTTAGAAATTCAGTGCTGAAAACATATAGAGAAAAAATTTCTTGTAAATATATAATACTTGTTTGATGATTGTATAATTCAGCATATTAATATCATTGACTAATTTTTAAAACGATTATTAGAACTGAGGACAGAATTTGTATAATTATCATATGTTTTTTTCTGATTGTTTTATTGTTTTTTCATGTCACAGACATTTAAATATTTAATGACAGATATAAGTTATTACTATAGGTAATATCCAAGTAAACAAGTTATATATTTTCTGTATGAAGTTCTGTGTTTCCTTCCATTTCCAGTCATTAATATTATTGAATAATGTTCCAGTGAATATTATCTTTTGGGATGATTAGAAATGGTCTTACGATGAGTAATTCTCCTAATCATAGGCTACATGAGGACTCCTTTATATTACCAATCTAACATGTTCAATCTGATAAGTTCTTGTCTCATTATGATTCTTCATTATGATTTCCATATTCAACGATATTTTTTACTTCCATTAATTAATATGTAACATTTAATTTTACATGTACCAACATTGTCAGCCAGATGGAATAAAATTGATGCACTAACTCTAACATTACATGCCATTTCTCTAATTGTCTATGATAATCAAAGGACAAGTCAATTTGTTGACAGAAAATCTTGTTGACATGTCAGAGTTAAGGAGCTTATATCAGAAAACGATGGCCAACCTTATAGAGTATGTTTCTTGTTCATATTGTGGTGTTACTGAGTACATGTTTTTTATATTGGCTCAAGTATAGAATTGAAGTTGGCTTTATTGGCCCTGAGGGCAGCAGAGTCAAGGTCAAATACTGCTGACTGAGAATCTATACCAAGAGCATTATAGAAACAACCAGTTAGCAACAGTTTCATTAAGTAATCTAACCACTCCATTATGGAACACTGTATTATGCCTGAGACCAATATGAAATACTTGAGTTCCAGCCATTATTTCCTTTGCCAGTACAGAACACATTTATACTTCCAGTCCTAACACTTGGGCCAAAGTATTAATCTGATGGTTGATATGAAATTATTTTTGAAAAATGTATAAGTCATGCAGATCTGCCATATTTATGCAGATTTTTACATATTGAATAATATATGTTTTGGTGAGCTGGCTTTTTCTGCTTTGTATGATGTGGTGGGAAGCAGCTTGAGTATGAAATTGTGAGATAGGCTTCCTTGAGGGGGGACAAGAGGGGAATAGTAATACATAGTTTCTGAGTAGAATTTTTGAATTTCTGTTTTGTCTTTCAATTGTGTATTTATTATGTGTCACACATTTTGGTGATATGTTTTCCAAAATAATTTTTTTTGTACCTACCTTACCCAACATTTTTAGCTTGCCTGGCCTGAAGGGCCATGTGAGCTTTTTTCATAACTTAGCGTCCATTGTCAGTTGTCAAAATTTCAAAAATTTTCTTTTCTGGAACTGCGGGACTGTCAGGTGAGCTATACATGCTCAATTCTCTTGAGCCTCTTGTTCAGTATTCTACCCTAAACACACATATTTTTTATTTGGCCTTATTGATTAGTTATGTGTATAACTTACAAGTTTCCTGTAGGAAATAAATCCCTTCTGGAAACTTCAAATGTCACTTCCGATCCTTGTGAGGGTTCACAATGCATATATGTTCATTAGTTTTAGTGCTGTTGAATTCCAATTCTCTCTGGTTTCCAACAGAAAAAGATATAATTGTAGTTTGATGATGTACTGGTGTGGCAGTCAGTGCTTTTATTAAATTCTTTATTAGGAACTTTTATACAAATTTGTCTTGTACAGTAAGACTTCTTTTAATTGCATACCTATAATAAAGTATGTATCATTCTTTTCCCCCTACTTCTGATAATTACTATATAAACATGTGTATTATGAATTTTATAAACAATTTGACCTAAAAAGCCATTCATTTTTTGTGTGTGTTTTATTTAGTTTTATAAGATATTTTAAGTTTATTTAGTTTTATAAGATATTTTAAGTTTATTTAATTTTATAAGATATTTTAAGTTTATTTAGTTTTATAAGATATTTTAAGTTTATTTAGTTTTATAAGATATTTTAAGTCAATGCATCATGCCTTTGCATCAAATTTTGGTAAGACATTTGTTATTTAAAAAAAAATATACAATTTAGAGAAGTTTCTGCAATTTTAAGGAGTATATATAATTAACATAGACAATATTGTAAATGCTTTGGTGGAACAAAATCTTATGAAAATAAGAGGAGTTGGAGTTGACTCAGTATTCACAGCAGCCACCCTTACACCTAGTATCTTCAGCTTACACCTAGTATCTTCAGCTTACACCTAGTATCTTCAGCTGATACTTAGTATCTTCAGCTTACACCTAGTATCTTCAGCTTACACCTAGTATCTTCAGCTTATACCTAGTATCTTCAGCTTACACCTAGTATCTTCAGCTTACTCCTAGTATCTTCAGCTTACACCTAGTATCTTCAGCTTACACCTAGTATCTTCAGCTTATACTTAGTATCTTCAGCTTACACCTAGTATCTTCAGCTTATACTTAGTATCTTCAGCTTACACCTAGTATCTTCAGCTTACACCTAGTATCTTCAGCTTATACTTAGTATCTTCAGCTTACACCTAGTATCTTCAGCTTATACTTAGTATCTTCAGCTTACACCTAGTATCTTCAGCTTATACTTAGTATCTTCAGCTTACACATAGTATCTTCAGCTTACACCTAGTATCTTCAGCTTATACCTAGTATCTTCAGCTTACATCTACTATCTTCAGCTTACACCTAGTATCTTCAGCTGATACTTAGTATCTTCAGCTTACATCTAGTATCTTCAGCTTACACCTAGTATCTTCAGCTTATACCTAGTATCTTCAGCTTATACCTAGTATCTTCAGCTTATACCTAGTATCTTCAGCTTACACCTAGTATCTTCAGCTTATACCTAGTATCTTCAGCTTACACCTAGTATCTTCAGCTTATACCTAGTATCTTCAGCTTATACCTAGTATCTTCAGCTTACACCTAGTATCTTCAGCTTATACCTAGTATCTTCAGCTTACACCTAGTATCTTCAGCTTACACCTAGTATCTTCAGCTTACACCTAGTATCTTCAGCTTATACTTAGTATCTTCAGCTTATACTTAGTATCTTCAGCTTACACATAGTATCTTCAGATTTTGATCTCCTGAACATTTTCTGTTATACCGGGGTAGTTATAGTATTTCTGTTGTCTATTACAACTATAAGTCTTAACTACAGCCATATTCAAAATCTTTCGGTAGTGACTTACATATTAGTTGACAAGTTTCCAGTGAAATTATAGAATAAACCATTATGAAATTCCCCTATCTGTCACTATTACATTTTAAAGATTTCATTCTAAATAGGAAATTCAGATTCTTGATATGGCATAATATCTGTTTTAAATTAGATACATAATGAACTCATTATCGAATGCCTTTATTTGACGAGCACATTGTAAATCATTCCTTTAGAACTTGGAAATAATCTTTGCTTTGCATGTTAAAGTATATACAAGCAATTTACGTAACTGACAATAGGTTTGTCTGCCAAGTTACTTATTAAAGGCGAACAGTAACCAAATTTTAGTAATATTCAAAGATATTTGACGTGATGATCAAATGATCGTACATGTTTTTAATAATTGAATTAAGTTCAGCTGTTATGGGTTTTTCCTTGATTTTTTTGGTTTCATTATAAGCTTATTATTGATTGACATAACAACATTTTTCTTCAGTTAGGTGAATTTTTTTTTCTTGGTAATATTAAATAAGTCGGATATGGAAATGTGTTCATTGGCTGGCAGTCCCTGTTGTTTGAGACGTGAATAGAAACTGAATGAAGAATTTTACTTTCCTAAATGAGTTTTATTGTTCTTCGTCATTTGAGCAAATTTTCTATCAGGAAAAATATAAAAGTGATAATGATATTTTTCTACAATAAATCGAACAATGAAGCGAAAGATATTTTTTCATCTTATATAGTTGAACTATAAGTAGGTCTGGTTTCAGAAGCCAGTAATAATCTGAATTGGCTACGAGGAGGACTTGGGGAAAACCAGTAATAATCTGAATTGGTTTCGAGGAGGACATTGGGAAAACCAGTAATAATCTGAATTGGTTACAAGGAGGACTGTCGAAAACTTTTTTGCGACTAAAGGATTAAGATTTTTTTTTTTATCAAGTTTGTTAATGCAAATAAATCCACTAAAGGTTAGATATATACTCACCAATACAAAACATTGCAATGGCATATAATTATCATATATACACATTTAGCAACAAAACAGTATCAAAAGAAATCATTTTAAGCAGATTTCTTTGGTATGTAGGGTCTTCTTTGGTATGTAGGGTCTTCCATCCTCACTTCTATAATGACCATTTTATGAAGATACAAACTGCCTTGAAATCAGACAGCATTTTGATATACAATAGTCAAAATTTGTAATTTTCAACTAAATGTATTAACCATGGGAAATTTGAAATTATTTTTGGGATTGGAAAAGTATTTCATCGGGAAATTGGGATTTAAACGGTAAGAAAATATATAGAGGACAAATTCTTTAAATGACAAAATTTGAAGCGAGGAACAGCTCTTTTATTGTTGTTCTTCATCTTAAAATCACAGTGAGGTCTTCAATAGAAAAATCTCACACCTTGCTGCAAGTTGAAGACATTTCCTAGATAGCCAATTTTAAATCCATTATAATTAAAAACATGGAAGGGGCCGCCATGGCATAGTGAGTTTGAATCTCACCTGTGGCGGGATGTGTTTGACGCCGATCTTAATTGATAAGGATTGCCAATTTTCCTACCGAAGGTCAGTGGTTATCTCCAGGTACACTGCTTCCTCCACCACCAATAAAAACTGGCCACTGCAAAATAGCCAAATGTGTTGAAAACAGCGTAAAACCCCAACTAAAACAAATAAAACAAACAAAATGTGGAAAGCCAATCTTTGACAAATTTTCCAAGGAAAAATATTTTGTTAATAATTTTGATATGCATAGTGGGCATGCAGGGGGATCTGTCTCCAAAAGAGACATGGATGAAAATCTTGTTTGGTATCAGTCAGACAGCTTCTTGTGTTTTTTATATGTAACATTTGTTGTACGTATAACATTACATTAAAGTGTCCTCTGTGTACTTAATATTACAATACATGTACTGATTTCTCTTTTATGCACCATTTCAGTTTGTGTTCCATATGGAGCTTTCTATGACAAATATTCCTATCTTATTTATTATTTGTATAATGTTATTATGAAAAGAAATGGAGTGAAAACACTAAAAATAACTCGTAATAACACTTATAATAATGCAACAATACAGCGTTACCGCACATTGTGAGAAATGCATCACTGATTTTATCGCCTGGAATTGTATTTGTAACTTTATAACAAAATTTTTGATTGGGTAATTATTGTTTGTCTGACAATGGTGTAGATAGGCAAAATAAATTATTTTAATGGTTATCAGACTGTCTGCCTACCATAGGATATTTTATCTCCTAACGAGGGAATTAGCAGTAAAAATGACAGAAAACTGAAATTTCCTTCATCACTGTTAGGAGCCAGTCCACAGATGTTTATGCTCTCTCTGAAAGGTGTGGGGAAGAGCCTGAGAAGTCTGCATGCATGTGCTTGTACAAGGCTATCAGTATTCCATTGTATGATTATAAACTTTAGTTTGCCCTGATGAAATCCTTTGATTTTTTTTCTGTTGTAAAATCAGGTTGTATTTTTTATGCAATCTTTTCTGAATGTAATAGCAATAAGTTACAATTACAAACCCTATAAGTTATTTATTGCCATCACTTATTGGGATTACTAGGGATGAAAGAATGGGCTGGGGACTGGAGTTAGTGTTTTAGGTGAAAATTGGAATACAATTACAAACCCTATAAGTTATTTATTGCCATCACTTATTGGGATTACTAGGGATGAAAGAATGGGCTGGGGACTGGAGTTAGTGTTTTAGGTAATTTTCATTGGTTATCCAATTTCAATGGTTCTAAAATAACAGTATGGTTTGAGGATTCCTGATTTTAATTTTTTCATACTTTGTAAGTTTGACATTGATTTAAAATGTTTATACGTAACTTCTTTCACTTTTCTTAATTGTTAAAATGTCATTATTTTCCAAGTTTCTTAATATCCTATAGAGTCTTCAGTCATTTCTTTAGATAGTTCATTCAGATGGAAATATGACGACATTATTCAATATGTCTTTATATGTAAGAAAATCTATACATATTTAGTAAATATATTTCAGTGAACTTTGATTTACTTTATTAACTGCGAAGATGGAATTGGTTTCTGTCTGAATTGGATTTCCAAGTAAAAAAAAGTGAAGACAAGTTTGATTATGTTTTCCCAAAAGTGCGATTGGCTTCAGACAATTTGGAGCATGAAATTTACCTAACATGTCTGTATCTGTTCTAGCATGTAGATTGCTTTATAAGTTAATTTACAAGTGAAAATTAGTCAATATAGCTTGCATTCAACAAAAATAAATCTCGTTTGTGTTGTTTTTTTAATTTTTAATTTTACTGATGTCTGCAAAGTTATTGACCTTACTAACAGCTTACATATAATGACAAATATAAAATCTGAGCTATTAGTAAAATTTTTGATATCAATTTTAATGCTCAAGTTTTGTCAATTTACAATACACCAGTTGTGCTCAAGTCCAAAAATGTTGAAAAAAACAAGAAGCCAAAAGTTGAGGAGAAAATTGAAAAAATGTCAAAATTACAAAAAACCATAATGAGCTATGAACAATGGAGATGAAATGATTTGTTCGAAAAGTTTGAAACCTCAAATGCATAAAAGTTCTTTGTGTATGTCAATACAACCATGACATAAAAGTTACTGTATGTCAGTACAACCATGACATAAAAGTTCTTACTGTATGTCAATACAACCATGACATAGTTCTTACCGTATGTCTATACAACCATGACATAAAAGTTCTTACTGCATTCAGTACAACCATGACATAAAAGTTACTGTATGTCAATACAACCATGACAACCATGACATAAAAGTTAATGTATGTCAATACAACCATGACATAAAAGTTACTGTATGTCAATACAACCATGACAACCATGACATAAAAGTTCTTACTGCATTCAATACAACAATAACATAAAAGTTCTTACTGTATGTCAATACAACCATGACATAGTTCTTACTGTATGTCTATACAACCATGACATAAAAGTTCTTACTGCATTCAGTACAACCATGACATAAAAGTTACTGTATGTCAATACAACCATGACATAAAAGTTACTGTATGTCAATACAACCATGACATAAAAGTTAATGTATGTCAATACAACCATGACATAAAAGTTAATGTATGTCAATACAACCATGACATAAAAGTTAATGTATGTCAATACAACCATGACATAAAAGTTCTTACTGCATGTCAATACATACCATGACATAATAGTTCTTACCGTATGTCAATACAACCATGACATAAAACTTAATGTATGTCAATACAACCATGACATAAAAGTTCTTACTGCATGTCAATACATACCATGACAAATACACTGAACCGCAAAAGAAACGTCGCACAAAATGACATGTTCACATACATTTATTTCAAAGTGACATTTATATATTTTAAATTAATTTTTACAAAATTTAATGAATGATTTACAGTCTTTTGGTTACAATGTTCACAAAAACGTCACAATTGTCGCAACGTCACATGTTTTCAATGCTGTGCTCCCACGTCCGTTAATAACGTGTATGTCCTCCACCGGCACCAATTACTGCGGCACATCTTCGGTACATGGAGTTGATGAGCCGATTAATAAACGCCATCGGAATATGTGCCCATACTCTCTGAAACGCTTGTGAAAGTTCAGCTGCAGTTGTCGGACTTGGCTGCTCATTATTCAACCGTCTTTGAACTTCGTCCCATAAATGTTCAATAGGGTTTAAATCTGGACTCAAAGCCGGCCAATCCATAACATTAATGTTATTCTGCTGTAGGAAGTCTCTTGTGGCTCTTGCAGTATGCGCACGTGCATTGTCCTGTTGGAAAGTCTTGTTTTGATGACGTGCGAAATGGGGCTGAACATGGGGTGTCAAGACTTGGTCGATGTAACGGGCAGCTGTTACGCCATTTCCTCTGCCTGGGCCAAGGTTCTGAAAGATGACTGGACCAAGTTTAACGTTAAGGCCGATTCCACCCCATACCATGATGCTAGGTCCTCCCCACGCGTCTGTTTCCAGAATGCAGCTGTCTTCGTAACGTTCCCCGCGTCTTCTCCACACTCTGGTTCTGCCATCGGCTGTTGAAATGCAGTAACGGCTTTCGTCAGAGAAGATGATGTTACGCCATTGTCGATTTCGCCAATTCTGTCGCTGAGTGGCCCACTGAAGACGAGCTTGACGGTGTCGAGGAGTAAGAATAGGTCCTCTTGCTGGACGGTGACATCTCATGTTTCTAGCAGCTAATCGCCGACGAACCGTATCATCACTTATGGGTCGTCCATGTGTTCCAACAGTGTTTCTGGCAGTTTCGGCAGCTGGGGTGAACCGGTTCATCAAATGGTGACGAACAATGCCTCTATTCTGTCTAGGGGTAGTGACTTGGGGTCTACCACTCCGTGGACGGTCATTTGTGCTGTTTGTTGCATTGTACCGTGTCCGTAGACGTTCAATTGTTCGAACAGCACAGTTGAAGTCGTTGGCAATAACTCTGGCAGATTGCCCAGCATCCAATCGACCAATGGCCTGTTCTCTCTGTTGTGGAGTCAGACGTGGCATAGCTTCTGTGTCAACACTGATATTAACACTCTTTAATTTTCTCCGGCCTTTTATACCCATAAAGGAGCATGAATTTCACGAACATTTAAGATTTAATAAAAATTACCGCCAAGTGTGTCCCACGAGCGGTTTTAGGTACGGTCGCTCTACAATATCAACTGAAAATTATTCAACCGAAAATTTAATTCACAGGTAATTTAATCTTACCTGGTGATGTAATCGTAATACTGATTATATAAAAATCATTAATTAATATTTATTTTGAATTTTGCTAACATTTTGAAAAAGCGACGTTTCTTTTGCGGTTCAGTATAGTTATTACTGTATGTCAATACAACCATGACATAGTTCTTACCATATGTCAATACAACCATGACATAAAAGTTCTTACTGCATGTCAATACATACCATGACAAAAAGTTCTTACTGTATGTCTATACAACCATGACATAAAAGTTCATACTGTATGCCAATACAACCATGACATAGTTCTTACCATATGTCAATACAACCATGATATAAAAGTTCTTAATGTATATCAATACAACATGACATAGTTCTTACGGCATGTCAATACAACCATGACTTGAAAGTCTTACTGTATGTCAATACAACAATGACAATGAACTTCTGAACAGAATATTGTAATTTTATGTCACAATGATCTTTATGTGAAATACTCTTTACCCATTTATGTAACATGATAACTGTCACACAACATAATCCTTAATACTGGTTAGGCATTATGACATGACATTTTTTAATCCTGAATAGAATTTCCTAATTATGTTATTTATACCATGGCAATTGTTGAGAAAGAAATACCTGCAAAGTAAAATGTTATTGATGGAGATCAGCATTTACCATAAAATGTTTGTATTAGCAATGCTGTTTATACTACTTTCCATTAGCCTTTACAATACAATACCTTCATGTAGTAAAATATTTCACAGATGAGTAACCGAATCTTGACGAAAGTGTGGATAGTAAACAGCGTGTAATATATACAGCAAGCCTTATATGGTTATCTTAACTGCATGCATAATGAAATAAGTACAACACTCAGGTGAGATTTGCAGGAATTATTGTCATGCCAATATCTCTTGAATGTTGTGATTGTATGTGGCAAGGGATGATGACAGGGTGTAATTTTTTAACAGAGTGACCCGATTGTATGTCACTATGACAATTAAATGATGTAACATTTAATTCTATGTAACTATGACCATATATATAATATGCTGCTGGCGTGGCAAATGATGCAAGCACAGCAATAGCCTGTTCCAAAAACTCATTTCCGGTATCACGATTCTGACTCTTAAATTATAATTTGAAGCAAGTTATTTCCCTTACTTCTGTTTCCAGTGAACGAAACTTTTTCTAGCCTTAGTATGTAGCACAAATAAATTCACTTCGGATTGCATAATGGCTGCCCCCATCAAACAAAGACTTTTCTAAATGACCTATTTGTAGAAAATGCATATGCTCCTATAAAATGTCCTAACTTTATGTCACACACAGGGAAATGCCCTTCAGCCTATTGGATTGTTGTTTTGGTTTTCAACATTTTAGGCCTTGAGCACAACATATGAGTCATAAATCGATTAAATGTGCACATCTTGTGCATCAAATTTGGTACGATAGAATTTATCATAATCTCTCGAACAGAATGCCCTACTTTAGTAATTGTATGTCACTATGACCTTGACATGACATGACATACTCCTGTACACAGAATATATTTTTTAAATTTTATTATAAAATGTGATACAATGTACTTCTTAACAGAAGTAGTAATGTAGTTGATTTATACTTAATGCAGAATCACGAAAAATATCAGATAAAAAATATGATATGGAAATTAGTTCAATTTATAATGGAAATGTCATTTACAGATACTAAAAATATTTGTGTATCAATTTTGGTGAAGTGTTCACTCTAGGGATATGTTATTTTTGTAGGAATATGATCTCATATAAAAGCCCAGAGTCTACCAGCACTTTAGTTGGTACCAAGTTTTAAGAGCACAAATGTTGCTTCGAGAAGGAATTAGAAAAAAAAAAATTGTCTTCTTCAAATCACTTGAAAATGTTTCATTTTCATGTCTCTTCTTAATACCAGATAGCAATTTACCATCATGCTTGCTTATTTCTCTCATGCATGACAATTGATAATGTTAAATTTTTACTTTATACTGCTTTATTTAATAAATCCAAGAATGTTATTGGGTGTAATATGGTTTTCTTGAATGTGTGTGTTCATTTCTAGATAATTATATACGAGAATAGTCGCAAAATGCGCTCTTAACTAATTTCAATCTCTTTCATAGCAACTTTTTGTTCGAAACAGATTTTTCAATTATTATTGTGTGTATTTAAATATATAATAATAATAATAATAATAAAACTTTATTTAATGAGGGTTACACAGTTAGTTATAAAACCAATCTTCCCTGAGGCCCTCAATTTTCACAAAAATAAAATAAAATAAAAACAAGCTGTGAAATTGTACAATATCAAGTCAAATAAAAGTATTAGCAACAATCACAAATATAAATTTATCATATAAATCAAATATAAAATATTTAACAATAACAGTTGCTCATAGTTTGTATCAGATTGTCAATAGTTGAACATCCACTGTTTTCAGTCATAAATCCTCATTTATAATAAACATAACAATCATGTTGAAAATGTAAACAAATAATATTTAAATAAAGTTAATTTGTAACAGTTCTTCATTCATTTAATTGGTTAAGAAAGTGGGTTTTACGCCTATCTTTAAATGCATTGATACTTGGAGCGTTACGAATTATGACTGGTAGGTCGTTCCATAAGAGTGGTCCAGAGTAACTGAACGACTTTTTGTAAATTTCTATTCTGGGCTTTGGGACTTGAAGATTACCTTTAACAACATTTCGTAGTTGATATTTATTAGTTTCGGAAATAGATACAATTTTATTTTCTAAATATGATGGTTTGATACATATACTTCAGATGGGAACTATTTCATAGAATCATATTTCAGATTTTTGAAATTAATAATAATATTGTAAAAATTTAACGATAACCTTGGGGAGATAAGTGGGTTGAAGGATTAAAACAATATTGGGAAATTTACATTTTATTTGTATGAGCCATAAAAACGAACGTACTAACATTGACACTAAGTAGAATATTAGTGACAAGAGACATGTACTGTAGATATAAATCTGCTGGTTTATATATGTTTTTTTCCAATATCCCAATCACATTATTTTACAAAATGTAGTTGTATTTCTAAAGACAAAAAAATTGAAATTTACATGGTCGCCCAATATATAATGATTCTCCAAATCTGAGATCTGAAAATTATTACAAAATATGTCAAAGATTAATTACCAGTGTTTTTTTTTATCGTAACATATAATCATCCTACGATGAAAAAAAATTGGCAACCAATTAGTATTCAGTTTCAAAAAGCAGTGTATTGAATAACACAGAAAAAACTGGATGTTATTTAAGCTTAGAAAAGAAAAAGCATGAAAAACTTGCATCATCTCTATAAATAACCATAAGGGATGGCAATGGAAACACTTTACTTATTATATAGACATCATTATCTAACATTTGTTTATTATAAGTATGTGGGTGAAAGGGCAATTAACGATAATTGATTTTAGGCGTGTGTCCTTCAACACTAAGTAGTATTTTAATATATACTTCAAGTTTACATAACTATAGACAAAAGATTATGCATGTGTTTATAACATTTGTATATCATATCACAAAAACCATAAGACCAATCAAAGATGTGGGAGAAAAGAAACAATCCTCGACTTATCTTGGAGTTTATATAGCACAAATTGAAAATGTTTTTAAAAATGCAGCATTAAAAATTTTTAACTGACAGAATGCTCAATGTGTGAGGGGATGTACTAAAAGGTGGAGTGGAGTGGTGGAGTGGAGTGGTGGAGTGTTGGAGTGCTGGAGTCACAGAGTGAAAACATGGAATTAGGAAATAGAGTGTAGTGGAGTTTTGGGTTCAATAGTTTTGAAATTAAACCAATTTATAAGATATTTTTGTATACATGTGTACTATAAAAATCATAGAATAAATGTTTCAACAGTGTCCAACTGCATTCATGAACATTATACCAATATAATTCACCTTGGATGTGTCATGGGCATTTTTTAAGGTTATATTTCAAAACAATATTAAAAAAAACATGATTAATGTTAAATGATAGATTTCTATAATTTAGGAGGGGGTGTTTCAGCAATTTTACCTTAGTTAACAACATTCTGGTGTAATTAATTTTACATTCAAAGCAAAGTTAAAATTATAAACTACTAGTATATTAAAAAAAAACCAGCATCAACAGAACAGTCATTTGCAAGAAAAACGACACTTGGCTTCTGTCTGTTTCAACTGAAAAAAGGTAAAAGATCTATGTATCTATGGCATGCCAATATACACGTATCGTTCATTTAAGTTATTTTGCCCCCCGCTGAACACATTGCGAGGGGCGTGGAAATACCGGGCGTCCAAGTGTCTGTCTGTCTCTGTGTCAGTCCAGTCTTGTTAGCGCTGTCACAGTTGCAATTCTTGCCAGATTTTTATTAAACTTATATATACTATAGGTTAATATCTGTAACATCTTGGAGAAGTTCTACTTTTTAAAAGATTTATGCTCTTTGGAAATATAAAATATGTGCAACGCAGGTGACATTGAAACTCTGTTCTTTTATTAAATCAAGAATCAAAACTTTGTCTGTTTGACATAAAATATATAGTTTTATTCAATGATCAATTAATGATTTTTTTTACATTTCAATATTTAACCTGTCCAATAAAATTTTGGTCTTCACATCAGCTTCATTGGAAAATCTTTTAAACTTTTAGGTCACTTCTAAAAATTAGAACTGTACTGACAATTTGTTGACAGACATTGAATATACGTGGAAAAGGTCATAAAATTGTATTTTATCAGTAAACTTTTTATCACAAGCAATGCCAGAAAACAATTAAAAATATTTTGAAACAAGGCAGAGGTTAAATGTGTCACAATAAATCTTTAAAATGTGATCAACTGAGAATGTGAACCTATATGGAAAGGCTTGCTGGACCATAAGCCATTGCTAGATTCTAATCCAGAACAGCAACATGTCCAAGAAATTCTATATTGTCCAACTTTGATGAAAAATCAAATATTGATTGTTGGATATGTTAAGTATTTCACTCCATGACTCCACTCCAACACTCCACCACTCCACTCCACTCTACTCCACCTTTTAGTACATGCCATGTGTCAGTGCTCTGAATGAAATAATGGATTTTTGTGAGAAAATTTTTTTACATGGTACCAAATACCAAGTAACCTTTTCTTATTGTAAAAATATCCCAAGGATTTATTCTTTTCCATTCCTTGCTAATTATTTTTTTTTCCAATGGAAACAAAATGTGAATTTTTTGTAATGAGATAGAGAGAGAAACTTTGATAATCAAATTAGACTCTAAAATTGCAGCATTAGAAGGTTAAATTGTCCTCTTGAAATTAATTACTAGACAAAAATTATATGTAAAATTGCTCCTTCCAGAATTCTCATTGTTATAAATTCAACACTATCTTTCTATCGACAGTCAGAAGCAATTTTCAGCAATGTTTTTCTTGGTCAAATAATCTGTCTTTCTGTCCATTTCAACCATGAATTAAAGTCTTATTAATCAGGAATGTGCTAATTTCATGTCAGAAATTGCCACGTGTCAGTTGTCCAGTTGCAGCTATGGAAAATTAATCGGTCAGTTGATCTGTTTTTTTTAACAGTAAGGATCTAAATGGATGAACAATAACATCATGATCATACATATTTTATTTAGTTTCTTTGCATATTATTAGACTTATATGTTTAAGACCAGTGTTGTGCACTCATTGGTGGTCATGCTTTAAGCAGACTGGATTGAATGTCACAAACCATAACAAATATACTGTTAATTTGGACAATATTCTTCTACTTATTATTGGCAATTTAATTTATGTAACTCTTGTTAATATTACAATTGAGTATTAAAAGAAAAAAATTAAAATGAGAGGCTTGATTATTCCAATCCTTGCCCTGTCACATTTTTCGAATTATTAAAATCATCACATGAATATCTGTACTGACATTAAATGAGTTGGTGGTCATTTATATATCGGCCAGCTTATAAGCAGTTACAATATATCACGGGAAAAAATATCGCTTTTTTTCACAGAAATGAAATATTTTTTATCAAACTGATTAGAAGTTGTTTTCCTTAATATTTTAAAATATTATACGCCCTATTTTGATAGTATAGGTTAATTATCCCTTGTGGATAATATTTTGCTGTTTGCTGTATGCTGTATGTAAGATGTATGCAATGTCCAGCATCATCTCAGCAACCACAAATCACAGAATTTTCAAACTTGGTACAATGTTAACACTTTAATTTAGATATTTGCCCATAGGGTAGAGTTATGAGTAGAAACAAATTCCATGATCTTCAGTTGATCAGTAAACTGGTTGGGATATAGAAAGATGAAACTAAAAGAAGCACAACAGTATATATTATATTTGACCAACAGCATGTGATCCCTAAGTGGGGTCCAGAAAGTGAAAAATAAATTGTCATGTATAACTTATTTATTTATAATGGATTGGGGAAAAAGTTATACCAACTTATACTAATCCCTTTGGCATATGCGAGAGCGGCCCCTATAGCAGCGTTTTAGTCTACTCGATAGGATCATGAAAATTGGTATGTAATCTGAAAATAATGTAAGTGTTGTCAGTACCAAAGGTTGTATAATTATGATATTTTTCACGAAATCAGAAATAAGGGTGAAAATGCATTTCAAGTCCCAGAAAGTTGTGAAATATTCTAAACCACTAGAGATAGAAACTTGAAACTTAAATCTCAACTCACATTATAAATGCCAGCTTGATCAATGCATTTAGAATATTCATCCATCTGCTACTGGCATAGTTCCTTACGGAGTCCAGAAAAGCGAAAATGTAATGTCCTTAACACTTTGACCGATGTACTCCCTGACATTAGATGGCAGTCTCGAGTTGCTACTTCTTTGCTGAGGTTAAACAGCATTAATTTCAGGCCATTTATTCTTTATTTGAATACAAGTTGGTTTATAATTAACACTATAAGAATTGCCTGTTCGAATTTGGCTTCTAGAATTTTGATATTTTTGCAGTGGAAATTGTGGGAATGCAGCATAAAGGAAGATTTCAAATTGCAGTTGTACTGTGTTTGATATTTTTTCACTATAATCTTTTTGAAGTCAGCGTCATAAACATGATTAACATTAAGAAATTCCTGATAAATTTAATTTGACTTAAAATTGAGACTGTCATGAAATGTTTCATGCCAATTCAAAATACAGAAAGATTTATTCATACCTTAAAATTAACAAATGAAAATCTGGGAACAAAATTAGGTCTACTGATACATTTTTTGTTTTTCTATTAAATAGTTTGAACAAACACAAGGGTATTATGTAACCAATAAATAACCTTTATGTTGCTATGGCAAGATACAAACAATGAATTATGTTTACAGAAATATAGAAAATTGAAAATTTGATATTTTAGATGCGTGATTTGAATTGTGGCATGGTTTGGTAAATAGAAATACTTTAATACTTAATTACAGAAATTGTGAATTTGAGAATTTTCAAATACCGATAATTGGCATCGAAATTGTTATTGACGGGATAATATCAAATTTCTAAATTTTAATTCAGTTACAATTACATGTATGGAAAAATAGATTTGAAGCTGAAGATTGTGCTTTTGATTTTTCCAAACACACAGAGGGGGATCAGCAGACCATTAGATTTTGTAGGCTATGATACTGTTGCTAATTGCTTGCGCCAGAATATTTATTTTTAAAGACAGGTCTCCACCTAAGAATTTTTTTTACATAATAAGGAAAAATAAAAGAAAATTTTCAAGATAACTGTGAATTATTGAGTCATTTTTTCACCGTAAAAGTATTTTTGATCAGATTTTCTAAAAAACATATGACAGTGTCATACAAAATCCATGACTACATGCTTATATGATCTTGATCTTTATACTTTATAGACACATAGTCCACTGAGATTAAAAAGAAAAATTGTCAAGGGTAATATTTTTACCAGTTCAAGAGTTGACATTTTGAAAATGAACAAAGCACATTAAAGAATTTGAGGAATTTTAGTATTGAGATTTCATACATTTACAGAAAACTTTAAACTGTAATTCATTGGAAACATAGAGTTTTGAGATATGGGTATAATTATGTATTGATGCATAAGTAGTGGATTTCAGCCCTTAATGACGAATTTCAAATTGTATTTAAATTAAAACGTGATTGTATGATTTTCTTAACTATAACACATTGTAGTCAATACAACATTTTAAAAAAAATAAAATGAGATAACGGTGGATTATGTATAGACAAAAAAGGTTGCCCATGAAATTTGGCTTGTAGGAATAACTTTTTGCAGTATTATTTAATAAGTTAATTGTACTTAGGTTCTTTTTATGGTAGGCAATGCATATTTATTGGTAATCTCTTTCATCGGTGAACATACAGAATACGTAATTTGCATATCACTGGACGAAGGATATTAAATCAGTGTATCAGTGGACGATGATAATGACAAATAATGTTTATTTTATCATGAAGTGATTAGGAATGAACTGATGGGGAAAATACCACCATTTGTTTTGTGCATTTGACAGAAAATAGGAATTAATAAGAAAACTGACTGAATCAGAGGTTATAGTCCGGCTAATTTATACGATTCTTATAGGATAGTGATATTTACTCGAGGTTTGATGGGTCACGAGTTTATGTAAATAGAATCAGGAATCTAAAGTTAGCTGATATGGTTGACACTAAAAGAAAAAGAAAAAAGAATGAAAAATGTTAAATAAATGGTATTGCTATGGAATTCTTTAGTTGAGACCAAAAGTGATAGCATTTAGTGTTAATGAGTTTGTGTCCTTAGATGGTTTTGGTATAAACCCCTGTTGGTCATTTTTGGCATTTTTGAATTTGCTCTTCAACCTTTTGGAATATTGTTTTGGTTCTCAACATTTTAGGCCTTACTCACAACTGATGAGTTGTAAATCGACGAAATGTGCACATATTGTGCATCACAATTGGTATCAAAGAATTTTTTTTTATATCTTTGGGATTAGTCACAAAGACTATCATTATCATATTTGTTATCTAATTAAATGAACAAAATATGATGAATACATTAATCAAAGGACAATCGTGCCTTTATGTAAACAATTGGTGACGTTAAAGTAAGCAAGAAATGACTACAAAATATCTTTGGGTTGAAAATTTCCACATTTTATGCCAAAATAAAGACATTTTTCTACAAAAAATTACCATTTATGAAAATACAGAATACATGTCTTGATACTGCAGTATACTGTGTGACACTGTGTAGTATATATTTCTTTTCACCTGAATTTTCCAAGGTTTAGTGATGTAGGAGGAGGGGTGGAGTGGGGGGGAGGTGATGTAGGTGGCTCAAAACAGAGATGAAGGATAACTTGGTTGTTGTCAATTTGACAGCTTATTTTGTTTTACTTGTTGAAGCTGTTGACACAGGAATTTCTGCAGCAGACTTCTCTTTAACTTCCCCATGAGGTTCCCCCTTTATAGTTGGGACTACGGAGACTGAAAGACTATTTGGTTTACTGTCAATAGCGTTTTTGTTGGAATTTTCGACAACTGAAGATTTGGTCACATGATGTTCTGAAGAAGACTTATGGTGATTGCTTTTCCGATCATGATTACTCATTGTGTGGTAATGAGATGATGGATGAGATTTTGAGAATGAGGCTGTGGATGAAGAAGTCTTCGTTTTTACTTAATCTTTTGAATCAACTTCATCATTCTGTTTCTTCTTCTCATTTTTTTTCCAGATTGAAAAATTCAAATTTGTACTTAGAACAAATTTTTCATCAGACAAAAACTGAACATAGCAACAACCTGATGCTTCTACTGTCAATCTCATAGCTAATTTTTGTTTTACAGAAGACATTCTCGTGCATCAGTACTATAAAGTATGAAACACAATTATGGACTCCATATAATTTTAACGTAAGCCGCCCTCAGCAAATTTAACAAATTACTTTAACTTAACTATTCATCACAGTCAAAAGACAAAAATTATGGTTCAATTTAGGTTAATTATTGTCAGCGTATTTTGTCAAGTTTTGGTAGTTTTAGAAAAATTTATGATGTTTTTGGAAAATTTATTTAAGTAAATTTTTTATATATTTTCTTATGCGATATTTTTGCATTTCAATTGCAAACACTATAAAAATCTCTAATGATTGTTTAAAATGATTAATTGTAAGATATTTAATTTTTAATTTTATTTATTGGGAAACACATTTAGATAATGGAAACATGTTATACCAATTTATACTAATCCCTTTCTGTGCATTTAATTTGTGTGATGATGACTAGCTTCATTTTTGTCCATTCATTTTTGACATCTACAGAAGATTCTTCAACTTGCTAAGAATGGTTACCAGTACTGCAAACCCATTAACATTTTGCCTACCACCAGGCCATTATATCAAAGTGTCTGTAAGTTAACTTTATAAAAACACTTACCGGTACTATCCATTTACAATAGACAGCCACATTTTGCCTACAATCAGGCTACTATTTCATGGTGTCCTTAAGTTTTAACTTGCTAAGAATGCTTAAAGGTACTATACTTAATAAACAGTAGACAGTCAGCCATATTTTGCCTACAACCAGGCTATTATTATCATGGTATCTGTAAGTTTTAATTACCAGGTTTTCTCAAAATAATTCAGCATATCCAACTTGTACTAGAGTAGTGTTGAATTAATTAATCAATAGAAGGTCAAAATGTAATAAAAACAAATATGTTGTTTAACGTAAAATCATCAAAACAAACAGATTTCCGAAGGCTATTTAGTACTGGTCTTGTGGAGTTGACCATATGATGACTTTCATTTTGTAATTTTCATTCTTGCACATGTTGTATCATATGTAAACGTCCCGGATGACATCCATGCAAAAGGAAGACATGCTGCACGCAGTAATTGTCGGCAAACTTCGGAAAATTATATAACTTAAGAGTCAGTATAATGTGTTCAGGTGGGATGATAATTGTCTTCCTGCTGACAGTCACCTTGTGAGCTAGCACATAAAAAATATGGCTCAGCCTGTTGGTCTAGTAAAAAGCAGGGATCGTATTTATTTCTCATCCTGATATGCTCCTAATGGTTGCCACTAAACGTTAAACAATAATTCATTCATCCATCCATCCATCCACAGCTAGAGGCTGAACACAATCTACAAAATATGTTTCATATTGAGAAAGATATAATTTATATCTATTCAATGCCTGAATTTAAAGTTTAAAATGCCTGTTTTAAACTTTTGGTTCGATTTAATTTCTGTCAAAAGAATTATTATGGTCATTTTCTATAATGGTCAGGATCTTACTGTATCTAATTCCTAAAATTTTCATACAGCAGTAAGGAGAGATAGGTGAGCTGTAAAATGAATTACAAGGAAATCCATATAAAATAATTTAAAATAAAACCGATTGTCCTGTCTTTTTTTATAAGAAATTTCAACAATTTTGATATTTTGAGCCATAATAATAATGAAAACTAAAATTTTAAAATATTAATTTAAATGGATGATGTGGAGAACAATAAGAATTGAAACTTATGCCTTATATACTGTTATTTATAGGAAACAGTTGTGGCTGAGATAAACCATATTTAAAGTACATGTAGACTTAGTAAGGTCGACAGTCTATACGGGTGTCTTTATAAATAAATCCAGTCAAAAGATGTCATTAGACGAACAGTTTCCAATATCAAATTGGACAAATGAAGCCATTTTTTCCCTACTTCTTAATACTGTAAAAGGATAAATCAGTTTCCAGATTTATGTAAAAATTATATTGGGGATTCTTCAGGCTATATATTGGGGTAACTTACTGCTGATTCATTAGGCTATATATTGGGGTAACTTACTGCTGATTCATTAGGCTATATATTGGGGTAACATACTGCTGATTCATTAGGCTATATATTGGGGTAACTTACTGCTGATTCTTCAGACTATATATTGGGGTAACTTACTGCTGATTCTTCAGGCTATATATAGGGGTAACTTACTGCTGATTCATTAGGCTATATATTGGGGTAACATACTGCTGATTCATTAGGCTATATATTGGGGTAACTTACTGCTGATTCTTCAGGCTATATATTGGGGTAACTTACTGCTGATTCTTCAGGCTATATATTGGGGTAACTTACTGCTGATTCTTCAGGCTATATATTGGGGTAACTTACTGCTGATTCATTAGGCTATATATTGGGGTAACTTACTGCTGATTCATTAGGCTATATATTGGGGTAACTTACTGCTGATTCATTAGGCTATATATTGGGGTAACTTATTGCTGATTCTTCAGGCTATATATTGGGGTAACTTACTGCTGATTCATTAGGCTATATATTGGGGTAACTTACTGCTGATTCATTAGGCTATATATTGGGGTAACATACTGCTGATTCATTAGGCTATATATTGGGGTAACTTACTGCTGATTCTTCAGACTATATATTAGGGTAACTTACTCCTGATTCTTCAGGCTATATATTGGGGTAACTTACTGCTGATTCATTAGGCTATGTATTGGGGTAACTTACTGCTGATTCTTCAGGCTATATATTGGGGTAACTTACTGCTGATTCTTCAGGCTATATATTGGGGTAACTTACTGCTGATTCATTAGGCTATATATTGGGGTAACATACTGCTGATTCATTAGGCTATATATTGGGGTAACTTACTGATGATTCTTCAGGCTATATATTGGGGTAACTTACTGATGATTCTTCAGGCTATATATTGGGGTAACTTACTGCTGATTCATTAGGCTATATATTGGGGTAACTTACTGCTGATTCTTCAGGCTATATATTGGGGTAACTTACTGATGATTCTTCAGGCTATATATTGGGGTAACTTACGGCTGATCCATTAGGCTATATATTGGGGTAACTTACTGATGATTCATTAGGCTATATATTGGGGTAACATACTGCTGATTCATTAGGCTATATATTGGGGTAACTTACTGATGATTCATTAGGCTATATATTCGGGTAACATACTGCTGATTCATTAGGCTATATATTGGGGTAACTTACTGCTGATTCATTGGCTATATATTGGGGTAACATACTGCTGATTCATTAGGCTATATATTGGGGTAACTTACTGATGATTCAATAGCTATATATTGGGGTAACATACTGCTGATTCATTAGGCTATATATTGGGGTAACTTACTGATGATTCATTAGGCTATATATTGGGGTAACATACTGCTGATTCATTAGGCTATATATTGGGGTAACTTATTGATGATTCATTAGGCTATATATTGGGGTAACATACTGCTGATTCATTAGGCTATATATTGGGGTAACTTACTGCTGATTCATTAGGCTATATATTGGGGTAACATACTGCTGATTCATTAGGCTATATATTGGGGTAACCTACTGCTGATTCATTAGGCTATATATTGGGGTAACCTACTGCTGATTCATTAGGCTATATATTGGGGTAACATACTGCTGATTCATTAGGCATTGTATTTGATATCTGGAGAATTTTTAGTATGAAAAAATGATAAAAAGTGCCTGTCTGGGCATTTTTATTCAAATTTTCATATTGAATAGGAACAGTTCAAGACTCTCTTTATAATTTTGTATTTTGGTATTTTTATAAATTTAACAAATTGCATTTATATATATAATCCATGTATTACTAAAATTGATGTCATTGAAAATAACTGAGTTCACAGTATTTATTAAATTATATGATACCACAAATTTTGATGCACAAAATGTGCACATTTTGTTGATTTATGACTCATCAGTTGTGCCCAATTGAAAACCAAAATAGTAATCCAAAAGGTTGAAGATGAAATTCGATAAAAAGTTGAAAACTGAAAGAGTAATCCAAAAATTTGAAGAACAAATTGCATAATGGCAAAAACACCTACATGTGAAAGCATTTAATGTTTTTGATAAAGAAGTAAATGGCATTTGCATGCATTGTTTTTGGAGATGCTCAGTCAAAAATTTAGGGCAGTTGATTTAGACAGTTTTCGTTCCACATTATTCCAAGACTGAATTATTTTTAGTCTTCATCATATTATTAGTTCATTTCTAAAACATAAAAATAAATGGAATGGAACTTTAAGGATGTTCGTTGCTCAGTTTCAAAATAACAAGCTTTTCATAACACTGGTAAATAATAATAGTGGATTAATAAAGGAACTAAAAGAGCGAAAAAAAAATCGTAGGTCCGTGTGCTAAATGATTTCGAGATATAAGCTATTGAAAATTTGGCAGGGAAAATATGCTCTCCTGACTTTACATATCTGTATCATTGACAGGTTTTATTTCTCAAAAAACCATTAAATAATAATAAAGATTTTATAAGATTTTTACAAATGGCCGATTATTCTGCATGCAAGAGATTTATGAAAAGAAAAATAGGTGTTAGCGGGGAAAAATAATTTATGGCATTCAAATGGATAAAACCAGATGATTCTGAACCTCTAATAAAAAATCAAAAACATGACCAGCGAACATCCTTAAACAAAAGAACAGAACCTTCATTGCTGTTTGCAATTTTGAGTCAGAAAGAAACTCACAGCTGGTGTGTTTGAGTTCCAAGTGATGCATTAATAGCCTATTTCAGATGCACTTTTGTAGAAGAGCAAATTTCTGTAAAAGGAAAGGAAAAAAAAAGAGGTTGATGAATGAGAAATAGCAGAATTTTCACTAGAGGGTTGATTGACTTGTCATTATACAGTTGCAAATGGATCTTTCTAGGTTCAATTACAAGTTGATTGTTTATAATTCTAATATAATTAGCGGAATCACTGCATTTTGACATTTGATTCTTTTAGGGCAAATTGTTGTTGGTAAAATCCAACCTTAACACTGATGAAATTATATCATAGTTAAACAGTATTTGATTGATTTTTCAATTTAAGCAAAGCAAAATGATCAAATTTCCATCGGTATGTACATGTACTTATAATTCGTAGTGGAAAATTCTGAGATAACACAAAATAGTTGTTCGAATTGACATATTTTAAGTGAAATAAGTTTAAAAGTAACCTATTTTCTGTGTAGTTTATTTTCAAGGAACTACTTTTCTGTCAAAAGACTTTCAAAAGGAAAAAGTATTGTATAAAATTAATTCCACTGGAACTAATTTCACAGAAACTATTGGAATAAATTTATTGCTAATTAAAATTCTCAATCTAATCTTTTTCAACCACCGGATACCTGTGTGTGCACATAATTTTAGATATTAAAGTCTCTGAGGTCTCACATTGCAGCACTGTTAAGATACATTTTGCACACAAATTATTTCAAAATTTTTCAATATCAAACACTGACATTTTTTATTTTATATTAATGATATCTGTGGGATTCAGTCAATTTTTTTTTCTTAAAGTATGGACCTTTAAGCCTTTGGCTAGTCAAGAAACTTACCGCAATGATACCATAGTTCTTAGTTTGACCTTATTGTATTTTCCCATCCTAGAATATGTCTCGTCGGTTTTACCCACCAGCAGTTTAAAGCATTTTAGAATCAAAAAGATTTATTAGGAAAATAGTTAAAAGCAGTGACTGCCGGTATAAGTTCTCGATCCCTTTCTAGAATTTCGATCCAGTTTTGGCTGCCGGCAGAAAGACATTATAAAATAAGATTTTCTTTGTGCTCAGTTCATAATTTTTATTTTCGAAAGAAAAATTGGAATATTAGTTTAACAAGATTTAAAATATATCATCTCTTGTCAGAATGAAGCGTTAATGATTCTGTTACGTGACATTAAATTTAGAATGTCCTGGGCTTGGGGATTCCTATAACAAACTTGATAGAAGTTAATGATTTAAAATAGTAAAGTTCATATTCCCATGCAAATTATTTTATCTTTATTAATTGTTTTGTCTGTCAGAACAAAGTACAAAATATGTTTTAGAGTTGTATCATCACCGTCTGGACAGAAGCTGAATGTTATAAAATAGTCTCCAGTTCCGCATACAAAATTACCACTAAACTGAAGTCATGGCTGTTTTAAATAAATTTTGTAAACTACATATTGATTTAATTGTTGCGTTCCATTTCCCTCCAGATATGTTTTTGAGTTTAAATATAAATGCCTTGTTTTTTGTATTAGCATTTTCCCCTTAAGTACGGAAGGTCAAGAGTTCGATCTATAGCTGGATCAAACTAACGGACAACTTTTCTTGAAACATAATATGATATATAATAGCTATCTCTCTATAACAAATTATCATGAAGGGAGATAATCCTAATTTTGTCCTAATTTTACAATATCTCCTAGTAAGAGACAGATAGCTTATATTTCCTATTAGTTTTATCTTAAATATTTGAAGTTTAATCTTTTGGATTTTAATCAGAAATATTTATCTGATAGAGAACAAATGCTTATGTTTTTAAAGATATTTAAGTCTGTGTGTTTGTTCTTCAAAAAAAAATTAGCTCTCTCCGAGATTCGAACTCGCAGACATTAATTGTTATTTAATAACCAACAACAATACCGACTGAGCTATGACGATCACACTTTTAATCAGTAATTTAAAGATATATGTATCTTAAAGTATTGAATTGATTTTTTAAAGAAAAGTTCCATTTATGTTAAAAAGTATATTTAGAACCAGAACAGGAAACACACAAAATTTGACCATTAGTGCAGTCTTTCAGAAAAACATTTTATGTATTTGGTTTTGAAGATGCTTGTCATGGAATCCAACTTAAAAGTGTGGAAAACCCCCCGAAAATGACAAAAATGCGTTTTCAATGTTTTCTATGAGCTTACTGTAAGTTTTGTGTTGGATTTATCAATGCAGAAAATTGAGATGCAAACAGAAACTTTTTACTATGAGAGAAAGATAAATTTCAAAGATAAAATGGCCCTCTGAGTGAAACATTTTCTCCCCTTATTGGCCCAACCTCTTTATGTGTGGCACAAAGTTTTTGAACTGAAGTATTACAAAAATGGAAAACATCCCAATTTTTTACCAAATTTTAGGAGCAGGAGAACACTTTTTAATTTTGATTTCTTGAAAAATGAAGAATTTTGCAAAAATTTTCAGCATTTTTGCAACATGAACCAGCAAAATCTTTTTTCTTAAATTTACGTAATCCAAAAATTGGAGCGGCAAAATCCAAAAAAAAATCAAATTGGTGTAGCCTTATCTTTCGATATATATTATTTCAAAATTCATTCACTGTAAATTTCAAATATTTATACCATACAGCTTTACCTTTTCAAAATCAATGACTGCAGAGAGGATGATAGTTCTTAGTAATAACTTGAATACCAAATTTTGTGAATAAAATTAGTTCTTTTATGCATAATAATTAAATGCCCTTTTAACAGTCCAGAAATATTAGTGCCTTGGTGGTAATGGTAACTTCAATATCAAATTAAGGGTTGTATGTGGGGTGGGGGTGAGGGTGGACAGGGGGAAGGATATGGCCATGAGTGAATGAGAAAAAGAAATGTCATATATGATGGACGTAAAATAAAAATTTGTTGTGTTTTCTCAATTTACACAATGTCCAATTAATAAACAACCTATCAGCAACATATCAACATGGCAACACGTGAAATTAAAATGTATGAAAAACAACCTCAGTGTACCCCCCTCAAAATTGTTTGCATAAATATATACCGGTAGTGACTTGTGTCATTGAATACCGTCAAGTCTTCATCTTAGATCCCAAGTTTATTTTCAGTACAAACATAAGTAAATCGATGCATTTGCCCTAAGATATCCGTAAAATAGAAAATATTAATAATGTAAAATTGATTTAACGGACAATCGTCATTTATTTTTCACAGCAGTCGTTAGGAAGTTAGCACCGCCATATTTTCCTGTTTTGTTCAGCTGACGGATTTATTACATTTTGATTTCATTATTAAAAGCTAACGGACCTTCGCTTATTCGTCTGTCGTAGAAATTGACGGGGAGAAAGAATAGTGTTGAGAATTGTTTAGAAGTTAACTAGAGTCTGACATTTGAATCTCAATGGTTGGTAATACCGTTGAAAATATTGTAATGTAATAACATTATATTAAAGTAACTAAGATAGGGACTATATTGATTAAACTAATCGACTAATCGCATATTGGTATTAAAAACTTAAGATCAGAGAAAATTTGAGATTGTTCCATACAATATTGTAAATAGAGTTTTCTACATGTCTGGCTTTGGGGGTAATCAACCTGAAAGTTTTAGTTAGGAACTGAATAAATCGACAGAAAACACATGATGTGAAAAATAGAGCTCTTTATAAATAATTCTTTTTTTCAGCTAAATACCAAAGAAAACCAAAAAAAAAAAAAAAAACCAATAATTTTAAATTATGATAAACTCTCAAGTATCAAAAAAAAATTAAATAATGTTAAATATATTGTATTACAAAAGTACATTTTAACATAGAAATTCTTTTGATATCGAAACAAAGTTTTCTGAACCTCAAAGTAAGAAAGCATCAAAGTAAAAGAGAACAGTTTTGAAGATTAAATAAACATTTTTAGCTGACTTGCAAAAATTACAACATGTCAAAATAAAATACAGGCTATGCAATAATGGCAAATATCCTCATAAATATATAAAGGGCATGGTATGAGTGGCCCCTTGAATTCCAAAATCAAATTATTGAAGAACTCTTAGCTATCATTAAGTATTGTTAAAATATTGTATTTTGTTTTCAACAAGAAATTTCTGTAATAGTGGCAATATGGTGTCAAAGATGGGTACCTGTGAAGAAATCAGTGAAAAATGCAAAATTTCTCTGGTGATTTGAATTAAAATTTTGATATGAGCAACAGATGCTTGCTCAAAAAGATATTTCACAGAAATCTGTATTTATATAAGACCAACATTATATTAAAAAATGTTTCTGGGCAAGGCTGATGCTCATGGTTGTTTTGACCAAAATCTGCTGTGAAAACATGTTCTTGATCTGGCTTTTGCATCATGGGAAGGAATTTTGTACCATGATTTGGATAAAAATGTTGAATTTGAAATCATAATTTTAATTTTTCATGTCAGATGGGGCCAAATATAATGGCTGAAATCCATCTTTGTTTGTAATCATGGTATCATCTGTTGTTTGGTTTTCCATATCTAGTATATTTCTCCAATAATTTTCATAAATATATGTTTACGAACTTACCATCTTCTAACTGACCTGTAGAATAAGGCAGATTTCTTACACTATTTATCATAGCCAATTACAACCAATGTTGGAACCTTGTTCATGGCAAGGTATTTTTCACTTATGTCTGTGTTGACAAATTACTGATAGATTAGGGGATTGTAGGAGAGGTCTTCATTCTGAATTCTAATTGTAATAAAGTCTTCTTCCCCCAAAAACTTTGTTAAAAATTCCTAAAATACCAATATTGGAAATTCTTATTTCCTTCAGTGAGAATGCAAGGTTCAAATGATAAATATTTTGATACCAATTTTGATGCACATGACGTGCACATTTCGTTGATTTACAACTCATCAGTTCTAAATAAGGTCTAAAATGTTGAAAACCAAAACAATAATCCAAAAAGTTGAAGAGCAAATTCAAAAGTGTCAAAATGACCAATAGCCAAAACCATTTTAGGACTGAGCTATGAACAAGGGAGATACCCGATAACCCTTATTTTTCACAAAATTTAAAAATTTTTGAACAGTAAATTTAAAGTATTAATTTAATGTTTGTTTGTTTTGTTTAGTTGGGGTTTTATGCCGTTTTCAGGACACTTGGCAATTTTGCGGCAGCCAGTTTTTATTGGTGGAGGAAGCCAGAGTACCCGGAGAGAACCACCAAACTTCGGTAGAAAAATTGGCAACCCTTGTCAATTTAGATCGGAGTTGAACACACCCCGCCACAGGTGAGATTCGAACTCCCAACCTCAGTGTTGACAGGCTAGTGATCATTAGTAGTCATGACGAACTACCTAGACCACTCGGCCACCGAGGCACCTCAATTTAATGAAAAAGGTTATTCCAAATATTTGCTCTAGATTGTTGAGTTATTCTATTAAAGGTATGGGGTGCTCATCACAGATGGTGATTTTTAATAAAATCAATAAAATCCACTGAAATAAAATACAAACAAATATACAAACCTATGTTTTCATTTTTACTGTTATTTGTACAGTTAATGACAACAGAGATTGCAGAGTTTTCGATAAAGCAAAATCAGTTTTATAGTTCAGATTCATTAAAACCAAAAGAAAATGAAAAATGTTCCAGTTATTTTGTAGCAAACTTAAATCTAATTTCTTTCTAGGACCTATTAACAAACGTGAGTCATTATAAAGACCATTAAACATTGACAAAAGTATCATGTGATTTCACGATTTTACATTTTCAATAATCACATTACACAAATTATTTTGAAATCACGACTTTCGACTTTCGGTGGAATAATGTTGAGTATTTGTAGAATGATTTCAAACTAAATTAAAATGAATTGTTAAATTGTTTGACTTGTAACTTTAAAAGCAAAATTCAATTTATGCAACTCGACAAAAAGTAAATTTGATCTGTTTTTTTTTCTAATGATGGGCTATTGTTTCATTTAATTAAATTGTTCAGATTCTTATCAAGTCCAGGTGAAATTGTTCTTAATAACCAATAACGTCTATAGAGATTTCTATATCAGAGATATCACAAATAAAAATATTTGATTTCCTACAAAATAAATGTTTTTTGTAGAAAACTGGTATATTTTGATTACTGTTCTATTTGCTTATAAATATTTGCTTAAATATGATATTTTCTGTATCATCAATCTGGAGAATAAATTGTTTATTTTTGGACCTTGGCCTTGTATAGCAGGGAAATACTGATTAAATCTAGATCTCTTGGAGTCTTGTTACTGGGATGACAAATACAATTGCCATTAACAGTAGAGTGAAAAAGATTATTGTCAGAGATAAAGTAGCTTGTTTTGACCAACCAGAAAAAGCGTGAACTTTCTTTGATACTGGTTTAGATTCACCAGGTGTTCATTTAGGCAAATATTTATTGCTTTAAGTAATACCTCCAATTCACTATCCTCACCCCCCCTCCCAAAAAAAAAACAAAAACAAAAACAAACACACACAAAAACAAACAAACAAAAAAACAAAACAAAAAAACAAAAAAACAAAAAAAATAACAAAAAAAAAACAAAAACAAAAAAATCGAAAACGCAAAAAAGTAAAATAAATATAAATTTTTGAACGGTATAATGTATTCACAAACATTCAATTTACCAAAATATATTCTTAAACTTATGACCTATCTGAAACCATTGATAAAAATTTGTCCTATAATAAATAAGATACAATAATGTTGTCATATGGTATGGAATGTTTAACTGTCATATTTTTGCATGGTAGAAATTTTATATTCTAATGTGACGTCTTTCAAAATCTTTGAGTCAAAACATATAGTAAAATTTGCATATTTTGATATTTAACTTTGGTACACGTTGTTTACTGTATTCGCAGTATTAGAGTAGAAATAATTTATGATGGCATGAATTTATACTGATTTAACCATGTTTGGCACGATATCAATATTTTATCACTCACTATGACTTCTTGTTCAATATTTGGTGTAAGCGCTGTGAACCCGTGGTAAAATCAATATAAATTCATGCCCACATGAACCATTTCTTAATTAATGTGTTGTTTTCTGATGTAACAATAATGAATAAGAGACTTCCACCTTGGGGAGACCTTAGTCTTCGTTCAATGTTCTTTTGTTATACGGTACACTATCGGCCATCTGGAACTTGAATTGTGATGGATGCGAGAGTTTTTTTTTTGCGAGTATCAAAATCCTAACGGTAACCTTCACACCAAGAGTATCAAATAAAAGTACTTAAAAGTTTGCCCATGATTTTAAGGATTTTGACAATTTTTTTTCTGCCATATGACCTCTTCCATAGTTTTACTGGTAATGAGACATGATTGGAAGCTGATTATGCTGTTAAGTACAATGATCAGACATTTAAATTAAGCAGATTTAGTTGTAGCTTAAATATTGCATGTTATTTACCATTTGAGTAAATTTACTTTGAAAATTTATATAGAATTTCTCAAAGATGTTCATGGATTTTAATGCTAAGCATATACATCCTTAATCAGACAAAAATTACGTAACAAATATGAGACACAAAAATTTGCATTTTTAGCAATGTTTAATGCTGCTTAATCAAAAATGAAAGAAAGCAGGTCTTTAGTTGATAATTGGAGTTGTCGTTCAGGATAAGCCTTTGAAATTAGCATCTGTAATTTTGTTCACGAGTAAATCTGTATATTTTCAGTTGAATAATTACATTGAACGTAACTTTTTTGGACTAAAATTGTTGAAGTTACCGGTATGCTATCTATTTTTGGTCAGTTAACTGATATTGAAATTGTCTCTTTAACATTTAACCCTTCACCATTATATTTTTTTATATTTGTTCCAAAAAGGTACAGATTGCATATGTTTTATCTTTATTTCTGAAAAATGTATCTTACTGTATGTATATTGCTCAACTTGAATCAGAATAAGATGAATTAGTTTGGTATTTTAATTAAAATTTTTTAGGTCTTTTAAATTCATCTAAATTGCTTTTGAAGTCAGTGGGTGATGGTAGAATTAAGGGCAAGTACAGCATGCAGCAGAACTTCAGTTGCCAGAATTGGAAAATTCTATGAACACTTAACAAATTCTTATTACTTTTTTACGATTGAACTGTTCCTTTTAATCAGAGATCAATTGTTACAATTTATCATTCAACTATATGATGTAATTGTATCTGTAATGCGATATTAAAAACGTGCTGGAATTTGTCACTCTATTTTGTACAATATTCATCTGTGATGATGACAGCTTGTGTATCTTACATATGTATATGGTCATTTTACTATATAAATAACACATTTCTAAGAGCATGACAGAGTATATTGTAACCCCGAGAAAACATTGTCAACCGAGGCGATGCCGAGGTTGACAATGTTTTCAGAGGGATTACAGTATACTCCGTCACCCTCTTTGAAATTTGTTATTTATTTTATTATACTGAATGTCTTGAATTTTATATGTAGATCACGAGCGAGTGACAGTATAAAAATTGTCATCCGCTGTTTCTTTTCCAGGGATTGATTGAATAAAACACATTCTTGTAAACCAATGAAAATGCATTAAAAGTAAGAAATTTACATAAATTATAATAAAATATTTTACCACCCGTATGTACTTTTAAATTTATTGCAGAATATGCTTTTTTTATGAAGTATATTTATTTAATGAATGAATCTGCCAATGAAAGAGAAGTAAAATTAAATTCTGTACACAGACTTGCCCAAAATAGTCTCTGGATAATTGATATCTGATGGAATCTGTAAAAGATGACAACAACTTGTTGAATTCCTTACAGACTCTTTTTCTGTGACAATTTAAAGGGAAGCAATTCCTGGCAATGATAAAAATTGAATTTGTCTGGTAGATAATTTATATCCCTCCATAGACTTTTTACTTCATATGTATCAACTGGAATATGTCAGAATCAGTTATTCTTATGCCAATTTAAAACTGTGTTTTTTCTTCTCTTTGTAATATTCAATATTTATTTGTTTTATGCTTTATACAATATGCCTGGTAAAAGATGATAGATCTTTCATGTTAAATTTATTGTTTTATGTCTATGTGAGAAAATTTAATGTGAATTTATTTTTTTTTCAGTCTGCAAAGAGACATTATTAATTTGACATAGTGATGAATATAACATTCTGATCATATGGACCTGGTAAGTTCATCAGTTTTCACAACTTTTTTCTTATATACAGTAGAATATTGATTGATTGAATATTTGTTCTTTGCTAATAACATCCAAGTGACAAATAATGAATTCATTTGTAGGACCAGTTCAATAATACATCAGAAGTACATGTAATATCAAATAGGGCTGGGATAGGACACTACGGGCAACAAAATTTTCATCATCAATTGGGTAGGGACAGATAATTTTGACTTCTGTAATGCCCATTTGTGCCTACTCTATTTTTGAAGACTGCAAAATGAGAGTCTTTAACCAGGCTTCTGGCAGCCTCCAGAATTATCTCCCCTATCTTAACAGCCATCTTAGATTTCACTAGATAGCCAGGTAGATTGAGCCTAATATCGATTCCTCTTTCGTACCTTTGTCATTTGTACACCTGAAGGTTGGGTAATCTACAAAGACTGTTCAAAATTACAGGGTTAAGTTTGAAAAAAAAAAAAACTGAACCAAATATAATTTAATGTAAGATTCAAGGTTAATTTGAAAACCAGGTTTGATTTTTTATGCCTTTTCAAAGAAAATTCCACTTTTTAAGCTGGCTCCTTAAAATTTGACTTGGCAGTCCTTTAAAAATTAGGAGCCAATGGCCTCTAGGAATTAAAAGCTGCTTCTGGATATGCATGTTGTTAACAACTATTCTAGTACATAAGGGAATACAGGGTTATTTTATACAGATACATCATGCTCGGGAGGGGTATTTGCAAAAAATACCAGTCGTGAGACATGAAATTTCCCGGGCCCAGTGGGCGAGTGAAATTTTGTCTCAAGACTGGTATTTGTCGCAAATACCCCTTCTGAGCATGATGTATCTGTTTAATTACACCGAATGTCAAAATAAAATTTTTCTATCTACAAACGCTTATACTAAAACGCAGTGATGATGTAGACATTTCAAGCGTCCATTTGAGTAAGAGAATTTTTCGCAAATATCACGGCAGCGGTTAAAAAGTGCACATACATTTTGACAAATACCCTGTTGCCTCTGAAATCGTTTATAATGCATAATATTTGTGATAAATACCCCTCTAATGAACCCAATCAGATTACAGAATTTTTATATAAGGTTTAATTATTGTGCATTTTTCATGTGTGGCTATGCTTACAGGTCATTTTTCGCTGTATTCATTTTAGAAAATGCAAGTCTGCAGGCCAAATGCTTATTTTTCATTCCTTGTGAATGACATTTTTATTTCTTATTTGCCTGTGTCCACATCCCCCCCCCCTCTTCTGTATGACACCCTCAAATGTATGAGTTTATCCCAAAATCTAAATGACATTTAGGCCACAAAAAAAAATAGAGTGTGTGATTCAAGAAAGGAAGGATAACCTAAACCTAATGTATGTATTTTGAAAACAAAGACATATTTTATTTACCCAATAATTCAGGAATATTTTAAACCGAATACCCCTACAAAAATTAAGGAAAAAGAAATTCAGAATCTGGCACTTGAGATGAATCTTTTAAAAGATTTGTAAGCAAAGTGTTGTTAAAATTGCTGTAGTAATACTAAATTTGACCAGAGTTACTGGAAAATGCAATATTATGGAGACACTATTGTAAAATTGCTTTGTTAAAAAAGGATTGTCTGTTGGAATTATGACAGAATTTTTCCATGATAAACGTTTATAAAAAAAAAATACCCGGGAATTATTTTAGTCATTAAGTAAATATTACTGTTGCAATGTATCATTAAAATCATCAGATATGCAGGTATATATTGAAGCTTAATGTGTTCGTACTCCAAAACCTGAGTTATACCAACAGATATCCAATTAATGGTGTGTTAAGTCTCGTAATAATAATAATACCGGTAAACAGATTTTTTTATTCTCTGATAATCAGGAGAAAATTTTGCATCCATGATTTGATTGATAAAACTTCTCATGTCGTTGATTAAAGCTATTGTGATTAATCGCTATATCACGTTTGAGTTGAGATTGAAGCTCGTCATTAGCAATCATCCAAACATGACGTTGCCTTTGTAGTATCTTTGTTGTCCGTTCAGGTCGATCTGTTACAAACAAAAATTGTTCCAGTTAATTTGGTTGTAAATGAGATATGGTCAGAAAAATACATCTTCAATAACTGCCACTTGACCAAGATTATCTATGTTTCAATTTACAAGTTTTCTGATTCCGTCATTACTGTATCATTATTGATGAATTAACGTTTAATGGCTGTCTGGAGAATTAAAAAATTCAAGCATAGCAATTTTATGATGAGGCTTAGAAATTTTTTTTCTTCAGCGATATCGTTCTGAATAATTTCTATAATACTGGTATTTAGCTAATTTTATGAACATCAACCCAAAAAATAAACAAAATGATTTACTTGTCAATCCTTAAATGAAAAGCTTTTTTATAGCATTTATCATTGAGCCTTATTGAACAAAGCATGATATGGTCAAAAGTCATCCTTCTTTCTCTCAAACACAGCTTAAAGTAGACGTAGTTAAAACATTGTTGCCTTGTGTATAAAATTACAGCTGAAAGTCATGAATAAGGTCTACTTATGAAAACATTGTTTTCACCTGAATGAAAAAGAAGACATGTGAAGTAACTTGTTTTAAGTATAAGTTATGACCTGTCGAAAAAATAAAATGTATATTTTCCAACAATGTAAATATATTTTTATATTTATATTTCTTTGGGATCGAGAAGTAAAGAAGGATTTGAAAAGATACAAGTTATTTTGTTCTCTAAGTTTAATGATTCTATTATATATGTATGAAATGCATTAAATTTGAGGTGAAAATTTTTTTTATAATATTCTTGACTTTTCACATTTCCCTTTATCATTTTCTTGAGAAATTTAGCATTTAATATCCTGTTTATTTAGAAACAGGAATCAAATGATCAATCTCATGACATTTTATTTTGATTAATATGTTTTGTAACCTTTTGTTTCAATTTTAAAATCACATATTATTTCTATGAAGAAGACGAGGAAAGAATTAATTACTGATCTCTTATAAAAATCATAAGATATGTTTGTATCATAAACTCTGTTACATAATGATAGAAATGGTGTTGAAAATTGATCTGGGGAGAAATAGTTAAGAGTATTTTATTATCATTACAATACTAATATTCATATCTTTTAAATCCATCTTCAACTAGACATGTAAGAATTATTGGCTTCTTCAAACGGTCATTAGAACTGAGGTAGGAGGGCTCCTAATCTAATCATGTACTTTTATGATTATAATTTTTTGTATATATATAAACTTGTACTAATTGTACTGTTTGTTTGTATTATGCTTGTCACAGACATTAGTTTTATATGTTTTATGGCAATGAAGTATTATCAATATTCCATGCTGTATTTTATATCATTATAATTATTTGAGTAGGCTAAAATTGAATGATGTGTATTCCATTTCAATCAATTTTCAAACCATCAGTACAAGGAAAGTGTTACCACAGAGATACTAAGGCATGGCACATGGGGGTGGCACCATACCAGGAAAAGTTGTATATTAAAATTATTTATATATCCATTGAAAGTGTCAGTTTTTTTCTTTCCTTGTTTTGTGAAATTTGGATTGTATTAGTGCATTTTCTCACAGAAGGATGTACTTTTGTGTGACACTTGATTACATATTTTAATTAATTTTAAAACAAGGAGTTTATATAAGTACGTTGAAAGGTACATGATAAGAGTGATATGTACTTTTGTTTGAATTTATGACCTTTTTTTTTCAATAAAATCAGTGATTTAAGTTCATTTTAAAATATTGAAAATGACATTGACAGTTTTTGAATTGAATTGGATAACAATTGATTGGCTATTTATGTATGAAGATCAAGATTGTATATTGCTTTAAAAAACTGTGGTCAGTAATATTGTAGCAAGTCTACTAAAAGGGGAGGTAAGTTGTAAAATAACATTAGATAAGATTAAAGTATACATATTTGCAAAAAAAATAAAATTCTTTGATACTAACTTTGATGTACAAGATGTGCACATTTCATAAAAATAAAGTCTCTTATCTGTCCAACATGAAAGAATTTACTGTAACTTATTTGAGTATTTGAGGGTATTAATGTTAATTTGTATCCTCATGTTGCCATTCATTATGTAAAAAGTTGGTTAGAGCTTAAAGAGTTTGCAGGCCTCAAAAAAATTAAAAAAAATTAATTGAAAAAAGTTAGAAATTAAAATAACAAATTTAAAAAAAGCAGATTGTTTTCTATTCTTAGTTCATTAATGAGCTACGAAAAAACATTAACATAAACTGGTTCTTAAGTTCAAAGTTCAGGGAAAAATCTTTAATGTCAAAGAGACCTACTAAATATAAGAATTTGTAAAAACATTTTCGCATAGATAGGCTGAGAGAGCTTGTTATGGAATTAATTGTCTGATTGAGTAAAATCTATCAATTCTCTGATCTTAGGAATAAAATCCAATGTTGTCAATAAGTGCCCATTCTTTGTTTATATACATTATTCTTAGACTGTTTTTACAAGTTAAATAGTTATGAAAACAAGGAGTACTTTATACACACAAAAATTAAGTTATATAGATTAGGAACATTGTTTTTATTATTCTATAAGATTATAATTAGATCAGATTATTTATACCAATGGCTTCATTTGAGAATTTATCACAAATGATTTGACGTTCCTCGTTAATTGCAATATTCATTACCCCAAACATTGGCAGAGCCAAGGATGAAATTAATTAGCTGATCAAAGGAGATGCAGGATTTTTTTCTTCCCTAATGTAAGTTATTTTTTAGATATGAACTAAGTAATTAACATGTTATGTAAATTCTTTTTATAATTCGTAAGTAAATATTATGTTAAATCTATGTATTTTGACTTACATTGCACATATTGTTTTAATATTCTCAGAATGTAAAAACACATAGAAAAGCTTTAATGGATAATTTACTAATGAGTTTGAAATGTTAATTATGAAAGAGAATAAATTCTCTTGGTGTAGAATTTCATGTTTTAATGTATGAATGTGTCAATTTTTTCAGCTGTTTGTTTCTGTTGTCAATAGCAGTAAATATTAAAATTTGAGAATGATGTTTTTTTTGTTGAAATTTTATACCAAGAAATTAGAATTTTTGGGACACAATTTAAGGCCAAGTTTCATATAAAGTTTGAAATATTACAAATGTATGAAAGGATAAAAATTAATAAGCTGTAAATCTGATGAAATAATTTAACTAATTTTATCCTGAAATATTGTAATAACATATGATAGGGGTAAGCATTTTGTATATTTCCTGCTAAGATGTAGATCTATATTGTGTTTAATTTCCGTAGAATCAATTATCGATGATTTCTTATTAGTTTTGTCATTGTCAATGTCAGTATATTAGTTCTACCAATTTGTCAATAATTATGCTCGATTGGTTTGCCGTGATGTAACAAACTTTGTCATAGAATGGCCAGCATCCAGAATACCCTCATTGATCACTGGTGACTATAAAAAATGGACTGTTACTGGTATACTGACAGGAGAAATTTATAACAGAATATCAATTAGAAGGAACTGACAATAATTGTCTGTAGACTATAGACACAAAATTAGTAGTATTGCTACAGGTTTTATTATGGATGGTTTATTTTGAAAACTTTTTGGCAGAATCAGGAGGGGGGTATTTAGTGGTTTTATTAAACAGTGTTATTTTGAACTTTAGTGCAGTTTTTAAGACATTTTCAGGTGGCATTATATGTGTGTATTAAGTGGTTGCCTTGATTTTTGCACCATAATGATTGCCATGTGAGGTATGACACAATGTACCGATCAGGTGCTGAACCAGGATTATATGTTAGGGGGAGGAGCGGGGGTGCACATTATTCTGGCTAGGGGTATAGGGGTTGTGCAAGGCTCCCAGCTGGTTAAGGACAGAGTCCTGTTGGGGTGTCCTCAGGGATCAAAGCCCCCAGGAAGCTCCTGGTCAGATATGAGCAAATATTTGCCAATTTTCCTACAAAAGAAAATTGAGAATGATTTCCTTTCTTTTGATTTCTTAACATAAAAAATTCTACTCCAAGTTTAGGGGGTGCTAGATGTGCCGCCACTTTGATCTGCCCTGGCCAGTTACTAAGTCAGTTGCTTGAAAGGGAATAAATTCAGACAATGTAGTAATCATAGACAGTATCATATATTTAAATGGAAAATAAATGGAAATGGTGAGTTGTCAAAAGGGGCGTAAGATGACTAAAATGTATGAAATACACAAGTCGAACAAAACCAAATACAAAATCGCAAAAAACAACAACATACTAAAAAGTAAAAAGTAAAAAATACTCAACGTTTCGAGCAATATGGTCTTGATCATGAGTGTGTAAAAAATAAAAATAAAAATAAATAGGTGTTGGCTCTTTGAAACCCAGAGCAAGTTTAAATGGGTTTCATTTAACCCCCACCCCCTCCCAAGATAAGAATATAAAATAAAGATATTTTAATCTTTGTGCTTGGCTTATGTTAAATCAGGGCCATCAGAACTATTTATTGTAACACATGTCCAAGCATTATGATACCATTCTTAGATACAGATTTTTTTCTTCATATGGGCCTCTACTTTGTTGAGTATCAATTAAGTGAAGCCAGACGACTTTGATAGGGGTAATAATTTCACTGGTGTTAAATGAAATGACAATGACAAGGTAATCATGATAAAACTGTCTGTTTCTTAGATTATATATCTATCTTTTATAGAAATGTATTCTTAATGTGGAAAAATATGGGAAAAAGAGATGTGAGGAATATTGCCTGTACATCTAGAAATATTGAAGCAATCTTTTTTTTTTCATTTTGCCACACAAAAAAGACAATTATTTTGATAAAATAAAGTATGTATGTTGCAAAACAGCTCATACAACAATATGATACAAGGAATATAATTTATATGTTTTTTATCAGAACTTTTTTTTTCTTCCTTGAATGGCTGTTTTCAGTGGGAGATGACCCAAGGTAGATCGTTGCATGTGCAACGATCTCCAACTGTTGTGACGTCCAGTCAGAATTGTTTTGTCATGCCGTTTAACCAGTCTGGTGTAACATTATTTCGTCGACTGTGCTCAATGAATTTACCTAGGTACAGGAAACTTAAAAATCAAATATTTACGGAAGAAATTGGTACTTATACTCGTTCAAAATCTGGAAAGACATGTATTTTAAAAGACTCATTGAAGATTTTCCGGTCTTCACTTTGAACCCGTTTAAGAACCTATTAGTCTATTTTAAATGTATTTTAAATGTTGACCTTTGGTATTAGTTTTGAAAGAATTCTGACATAACTGACATTTAGTCAAGAATTCTCAGCTGAAACCATTCAAACTGAGAACTGCTAGACTTTTATAGTAAGTTGAAAAAAGTCTCCTAATTCAAAAGTTTTTGTCAGGCCTTTTGATGGACCAACTATTACTTATAAATCGCATATAAACCTGGACTTGATATACCAAAGACTGTTTGTTACAAAAGGAAGCCTGTTCTTGACATCAAATTTCATATCACAATGAAGCAACAGTATAGCTTTTCAAATACATATGCTAAATGTTTAGTACAATGAACCAGAGGTCACAAAGTTGGATAAAACTCTCAGCTAAAGTACTCTACTGTGTTTGTATTAATTACAGAATTGTCATTAACACTGAAGTCATTATAGAGAAAATTACTTTCAGAATCAGTTTTGTTTTGATGGCTGAAATCTCATCACTCCTGGACCATAGATGTGATAATCTTCAACACTTAATTAACAGATTATAAAATAATTAACCATTTCCTTAGAGGTTTTCTGTTGTGATTAAGGCAGAAAGATGATATCTACGGAGAGATCAGGCCATATAGTTAGTGGATTACTAGGATGTTCTGTGTAGGAGTGCAAGACATATACAAAAGACATTAATAAATAGAGTATTTTAAATTTTTGTTTTTTATACCCCTGTTCCAAAGGGGAGGGGATATACTGTTTTACCCCTGTGGTTCCGTGCATCTGTCTGTAACAAAATTTTTCGTTACACTTTTCTTTGCAACTTCTCATCAAAGCCACTTGATATTTTGTCACAAGCCTTCTATAGGTATGCCATATCATGGGATACTCTTTGGAACCAAAGCGACATGTTCTTCCTGTTTGACAAATTCGTTTATTTTTTACCTCATTGCAGCAGGGTTATCACTAGTGAGCAATGGCTCACAGCACAACTTGTTTGTTTTGATTTGAAAAATTTTATCACTTCAATTACTAATGAGACTAAAATGTAAAGGATAAAATGCAAACGACATTGATGTATTTCATAAAGATTATCCTATATTGAAGGTTCATACGACCACATCTTTCCTAATTTTCATATTTTGTTTCTGAGAGGAATTACCCAACCCTATAACCCTATTCCCATATCTCCTTTGATTTCTATTAAAAAACGATTAAATGTTTTGTCTATTTTATTATCACTAACTAAATAGACACTCAAATTATTTACTATTTTCCCCCATCTATAAATGATTTATTAAAGAGAATAAGTATATTTTACTTAAAAAATAAATTTGGTTTCTACTAATTGTTGGGATCTCTTCTCCTTAAGTGACCATAATACTGTAATATCAATAATAACATATGTACAGATAAATGGACACAAGAATAGGTCAGGGAAAAAATTTGATTTAAGTGGAATCATTCATAAGAAAATTAATACAAAATAATGAATAGATATTTTTTTTTTGGATTCTAAGCACGAAATCAGATGATACTTCAGTTCCAGTGGGTCACAGAGGTCAGAAAATGAGTACCATTCTATTTTCAGTTGTATAATTACTAAAATTAACATGTTTTTCAGAGAAAAAAGGCGTTTATTAGATCAATTTGAGTGGTTCTATTATAGTCTAGTCTTATCCATACAACAGGTGATCGCTCAATGTGACGTACCCTCGTCTTTTTTAATTGAAGGATTCTAAAAATGTTTTTAGTTAATTCCCTTGGGAAATTTATATGTCATAGAGTCCATCTTTATAGGTGGCTATCTAAGGAACCATGTGTCTGACTATGTGTTTTATTGTTTATTCCTATAAATTAATTTCCCCTATGAGCCTGCACTCTTTAACAGATAGTATTTTTAAAGATTTTACCAGTAACATGCACTGATGAATCTCTCGTAGGGACATGTATATAGTAGGGTAGGTTTTATCTACTGACCCATTTTTCACAAAAAGCCCTGAAAAAGTGCAGGTATTTATAAGATTTTAACGCTCGTATATTTTTTCTAGCTAGCAGTCACTTTGTTTAGTTAACCTTACTGTATTGGGTTTAAAACAATCAAAGAATCAGCATAGATAAAGATAAGGTTGTGGGAAAACTTTTATATGAAAAATATGATAGAAAAAAAATATTTTCGGAATTCTCGGGTTTTATCCATTTCTTAAACATGAAATTGTTTGCCCATGAACCCCCACTTTTTCTTTTATAATTCAATCATATATACCTTTAAACGGTATTTGACAAAATTTTATGAAATCATTTTTATTTTTTCATACATCTTTGAGAGACTGAAGATGACAATGCAAAGACAATGAAAATCCAGAGAAAACCCATTTCCTGCAAATTTTCAAGGCCTTATAGCTCTAAAATGAGCATATGAACCTATATTTTTTTCTTGCTTATTTGTTTACTATTAAAAAAAAATAATCACAGGGTTAACAATTATCATGAAATCCTAGAAAAGTCAATTGTGAAAATTTTTCTGGGCCAAAAAGGCCTTCAAAAGTCATAGAACTTACAAATGCCATGAAAGGCATGGAAAAGTCATTGAAATTTTTGTTTTTGATCACTACTGGGAAAAAAATTAACAGGCTCTCATTGTCATTAAGGTAACATTAACATTATAGTTACTTGTTGAAATTAAGCCACATTAATACTGACAGAACAACCCAGGGTACAAAAAACTGATATCTTAAAATTTGATATAATAAAAGGTCATGGAAAATTTTCTACTTTTTTTGGAAAAATCATGAATTTTTGGAATAAAAAAGTGTGGGAATCCTCTCAGCAGACATTTTTGGACCTGTCCCAAGTTAGGAACCTCTAGCATTTGTTAGTCTTGTGTGTTTTTTGAATTTTGGTTCATTTGTATGTTTCAGAGTTTAGTGTGGTGTCCATTTCGCTGAACTAGCATACATTATTGTTTAGGGGCCAGCTGAAGCTTGCCTCCTGCTGCGGGATTTACTCGCTATGTTGAAGACCAATTGGTAGCCTTGAACTGTTTTCTGCTCTTTGGTCGCATTGTTGTCTCTTTGACACATTCCCCGTTTCCATTCTCTATTCTATAAAGATGTTTTCATCAAGTTGGTAAAATTATGAAAATTGGACAAGACAAAAAAACATTTCTTGGTTCTCATCCAAACATTATTATTAAAATGTTGACAGGTGGGTGTTTGCTAGCATTTTTAGAAGATAATTTAACTAGATTTCTTGTATGTAAGATAAGAAATTTAAAAATGTAACATGTGTTCGACTCCGATCTTTTAATTGACAAGGATTGCCAATTTTCCTACCGAAGGTTGGTGGTTCTTGGCAGGTACTCCGGCTTCCACCATCAATAAAAACTGGCTGCCACAAAATAACCAGATGTCCTGAAAACGGTGTAAAACCCCAACTAAACAAACAAACAAATATGTAACACGATTATAAATACAGGAGCTTAGCAAGAGTTAGAATCTGACTTCATTAAGTCTATCTTACCTAAGCTAAGATTCATAATGAACATATTAAAATTGCATTCTTTATCTAAATACAGTATTCTGTTACAATTGTATTTAAATTATAAGAACATGTGCCGTCTGTTAATGCTGATGTCCGTCCTCAAGAGAAAACCGGATATTTCTATTTTTATCAGAAATCTGTTTACTTGTTTATGCATGCAAACATTGAATGTCTCACAGGAGCACTGCATTTTGATTATAATCAGGAAAATGATGTATCATGCAATAATTCAATATTTTATATTTGCTTTATTTCTATTGGCGAAAGCTGTAATGACAAAAAAAGTTTACACATTGATAAACTTTAATTGATGACATCATGCATCAAAGTGATATATTAGTAACACTGCCCTTTTAATATTGGTTGTTTAGATAATATATTTGAATATTTAAAGAAATAATTGAATGAAGCTATAGAGGTTATTTTACATAAACTCAGCAGGTGAATTCATTCATGTGTAAATCTCTACTATAATCAGGAACCTATTGTTCTTAGATATTAATAGTATGAGATATTGCAGGTCACTTTTCAAATTGAAATTGAGAAAAAACCATATAAAATCTTGCTTTCATCTTAATATTCCTTATGATCAGCAAAATGGTCACTGGAAAAATAAACTCTCTAGCTGCCAAAGGAAAGAGAGGCTATGAAATGACCAGCTGCAAAATGTTATATATTACTATTTCAATGTAATTAATGATACTGTAAATGCTAATCTAAGCTTTTTCTTCTTGTAAAGACCATCTAGATTTTGTTTCCACTTGACCTTTTCAAAGGTCAAAAAAGTACTTCATGGAACATTATTCGTAATATTTCTTCATCAACCCACGTAAGACATCAGACAAAAGTATAGCTATATATAGAATTCTGTATTGTCTTCTTATATGTGCTAATCACTTTTTTACAGTTGACCTTTTCAAGGTCACCTGGTCAAACTGCTTCCATCTTTTTTCCATATTTCTCAATCATATTGTCATTCAACACAAGTTCTCCACAGGGAATTCTGATCATTCGTTTATAACAAGAAAACTAGGATTAATGCACATTGGCATCACTAGCTACTTATATTTTTGGTTTGTTAATTCTGTGATGGACAACAGATCTAATTAGTTGTGCTATTGTTATGTGTTCGTGTAGTGTGAGTGGAGACCATGCGTTGCATGTGCATTTAATTGTTCTGACAGGAGGGGAAACCACCATATTTTATGTAAGATTTTGTAGGAATGATCCAAAATAGAAGGTGAAAGGTGACGTCAAACAGTTTGGAAATGTTATCATAATTTTTGTAAACCCTCAGGAGGGATAACTGTGTTTTAATAACAGAAACAAAAACTGTGAGGATATTTATGTGTGTTTTATTAACATTGAAGCAATACTTGTGGGAATTTGTGTGTCATATAATTGGGTTTTCTTAAGTGGTTGTTGGATTATCCTCCGCAGGTAAGTCAGGACGGTAGCTGGCAAATCAATAAACAGGATAAAAAAATTATATAATTGGTGCAATTTACAATGTAAAAAATAGTAGTAAGGATGCCAACTAGTTCATCGAATTATAATGGTAATGTTCTAATTTTGATTAGATCATGTTTTAAGAATGAAAAAAATATTTGTGGATTTTTTAAATTTAATGTAATTATCTTGAAGGAGTCTGATCATGAAATCCTGTATGATTTACTGAATTTAAAAAAGTATTTCAACTATGAAATTGCAAAATTTGAAATAGCAATTGAAACAAAAGGGTACACCATAAAATTTCTGAGCTTTTAAGGCCATATGAAAGAAGCTGTGTGAATTAATGTTGGGTTTAAGCTTGATTACATTATTGACTTTTATACACCTATTGTTGCTCTCTCCTGACATGTTTTCTGAATAGTGGTAACTACCCCTTTTCTCACAGTAAATTGGAATTTCCTCTATCACTGTTTAAATCTGCCACTGCCTCAGACCACTTCTAAACATGCCCGCTCCACTTGCCCACCTCATGCACCTGCCATTGAACACAAAACTAACTGGATTTTTTGCATGATAAACCTGGTGAAAAATTCATATATAGATACTTATAGGTCACAGGTGCCCAAATTCTAATTTATCTCATAACGTTTTTGTGTAACAGACTAGGTTAAAAATGATCTGTCCAGTGTCTTCCTCAGTTTTAAATTTTGTTAAAGTTTGGTTATTATCTTTGTATTGCTATTTGTATTCCCTACGTAACATTTGCCTATTTCCTACTAATTGCCCTTGGTTCGCCCCCGGATAATCTGACTTTATATAATTACCAGTGAAAGGTCTCTACCACAAAATAGCCATTTCTGCTGAAGGTGGTGTAAAATACCAGGAACTGTATATGAAGTATTATATGATCCCTGAAAATGTAAGAGATAATTTATTCCGGCTGTGATATTCATATATCTGTGAAATATTTTCCGACCGTCAAATGATGATCTTGTGTAAAATATGAATCAGATAATATTTTATAGCAATCTTAATTTTTATATAATGAAATATTTTCCAACTTTATTCCATCAGAAGTGTATTAATATACGAGTTCGGAAATAATTTCACACCGGAAAAAATAAACCGTTACAAAAATACCAATAAAACACACCAAATGTGGACTACAGGTTTATTAATCAGATTTACCAACGGAAATATGGATGGGTTGCTAAGCATGTATGGGCAGGTGGAAGAGGGTTTAGGCAACTTAGTCAGCTTCTTGTTGTGTGATACATTTACTGCTATAACTCAGATTTTCCAACAGAAATTTGTTGAAGGCAAATTGGTGGGTAGAAACCTGTGAATGCCGGCAGGTGACTTGGTGTTTAGGCAGGTGAATGGTTGGGTGAAAAAGTAAAGTCAATTGGACAGCTTATTTATATGTGATAATTAAATTTTACTGTTATAACAAAATTATACACTTATTTACTATTTATGAAGCAGAAATTTACCAGGAAATGAAAGGATAAGAAAAATAAATTAACCAACCACATTTCCTTGATGATTATTAATGAGAAAACAATTTTCTTGATAGATTTTACAAAAAATTAGGAATTTATTTGATGTGTGACAATATGTTGCACTATAATTCATTATGTTATTTACAAAAAAATCATTTGTTTTGCATGTATAATTCTTCACACCTGTTATTGCATGATTAATCAGTTTTGAAATTCAAAAGGAAAAAAAGACAATTTGAACATTTTGTTAAAATATATTCAAAAACAGGTAAAAAGAAAACATCTACAATTAAAGGTAACACCACAGTTTTAGCAGTTAGTAGTAAAACATGACTTTTAGATGAAGGAGCTCTTAGTACTAAAAATGGACTTAAGATTAAGAAAAAGTATTAAAAGAGCTGTTAGTACTTAAATGAAGAATAGCATTAAAAGAGTTGTTGGTACTAAAACATAAAAATAGATTAAGCATAGCATTAAAAGAGCTGTTAGTAGTAAAACAGGAATTTAAGATGAAAAATAGTATTTCAAGAGCTGTTACTACTAAACATGACAATAGATGAAATATAGTATTAAAAGAGCTGTTAGTACTAAAACATGACAATAGATTAAGCATAGCATTAAAAGAGCTGTTAGTACTAAAACATGACTTTTAGATGAAGAAATAGCATTTCAAGAGCAGTTGGTACTAAAAGATGACAATAGATGAAGCATAGCATTAAAAGAGCTGTTAGTACTAAAGCATGAAAATAGATTAAGCATAGCATTAAAAGAGCTGTTAGTACTAAAACATGACTTTTAGATGAAGAAATAGCATTTCAAGAGCAGTTGGTACTAAAAGATAAAAATGAATTAAGCATATAGCATTAAAAGAGCTGTTAGTAGTAAAACAGGAATTTAAGATGAAAAATAGCATTTCAAGAGCTGTTAGTACTAAACATGACTTTTAGATGAAGAATAGCATTAAAAGAGCTGTTAGTACTAAAACATGACAAATAGATGAAGAGGACTGTTCCTTTGCTTAAACTTTTTGTCATATATATACATATTGATTTTCTGTCAAGAATTAGTCACCACATTCCTTTCATTAGTCATACAGTACATTTGAAGTACCCATGGTGCTTGAGATATTCCAGTGTGTAGAATTATGTACCCAAGATTCTACTACCATGACTACCCTCCTTACTATTTAAATTAATACAGCTATCTTGATCAAACTAAGGTCGTAAAGTTAGGAAAATGAGGTATGTTGAAGGCATTACAGATGAAGGACAACAAATGAAAATGCTTTTCCTTCATTTTAACTTATGTCATTTGAATCAAGAATTAATCCACCATTACATAAAGATTACAGAGTTGTTTAAGGATGATCGCTGGTCTAATAGGAAATAGGTGTTTTAGTTTGAGAAAACATATGAACAGTAAACAAATAAGCAAGAAAAAAAATATAGGTTCATGTGCTCATTTTAGAGTATAAGGCTTGAAAAATTGCAGGAAATGGGTTTTCTCTGGATTTTTCCTCATCTTTGCATTGGCATTTTCAGTCTCAAAAATGTATGAAAAAATAAAAAGGATTTCATACGATTTTGTCAATTACCATTTTACGGTATATATGATTGAATTATAAAAGAAAAAGTAGGGGTTCATGGGCAAAAAAAATTCATGTTTAAGAAATGGATAAAAGCCGAGGATTTCGAAAATCTGAGAAAAAGACCAAAAAATGACCACCGAGCATCCTTAATTAATAAAGTTCAACCTTTAAAAAAAATGAATGAATGACATGTGGATGCTTATTTTTAAGGAAAAACACTACAAATTTCTTCCCACAATCTTTGAAACGAATTTAAAGAAGCCATTGAAATCTGGTAAATGTTGTTTTGAAAACATTGCACTTCATGTGAAAATTAAAGTCAGTTTAAAGTGTTAGTTTTTATTGACTAATAAAAAGCTTAATTGTTGTCAAGAAGTCCTTGATATTTGACGGATGTCAATTTTAACGCTTAAAGATTGGATTAGAATTCAATAAGCAGAAAAGTCTGTAATCTTTCAGTATAATGGCAAGATTCTGTGATCAGATAATGGAATACATTCTGCAAATTTTATGTTCTAATGTCAATTGACTTTAATTATTTAACTGAAATATTATTGATATTTTTTGAAAGTGGCATTTTGAATTGCGTGAAATGAATTTTAATCTCTTAAAAGTGTTTTACAGATTCATTTAAATTGATTATCTTTAAACCTGCTTTCTGTTTGCTATAGTTGTGTAGTTACTCCATGTTCCCAACGTAATTAATCATTCATTTTGTAAGAAAAGGATTTTCCACATCGGTTTAATTCTTACACTGTCAAACGTAGTGTCTTCAACCCCTTGTAATGAGAGAATAATAATTATCGAATGAAAAAAATCAAATAAATTCAAAAATATTATATACATTAAGAATTTTGATTACATAATTTTCAGGGAAACTTGTTGTTCAGCTTAAACATAACATCAGGCACACTGTAATTTGAAAGAAAGCAGGATGTTGTTGATAAAATTTTAGACACAATAGTCAGCACAAGCACAACCGGCCTCACAGAGATATAAAATGTTATCTTATGATACTTTATTTGTTTTAAATATATACTGTAAATTCAGAAATCATTGCATGCATTTTTTATTGCGATGTTGTCATTTTACACCAAAATGTGATTTTAATTTTTGCGATATTGAGAAAAATCCTGCTTCATTCATACAAAAAATTACAAAATGCGAGTTTGAATTATTACCATAACAACCCTGTTGCATTTTTCGCAATAATAAAAACATCACAATAATTTCCGAATTTACAGTATATTATTCGAAGTATGTATATAAAATACATAATTTATCAAATTAGAACCTGAGGGAATTGGCTTTGTTTTTGATGTCAGATGATTTCTAAAGCCTTGCAGTTTATTTCAAGTGAAAGATGTATTATATTGCACTTACTCAATACACCAAACAAAATCTTGTCAAACCAGAGGGAATTGCAAACAAAACCTATCTGTCATATTTCATTTCAGAAAAACTTAATAACTTTGATATTAAAACAGCATATTTGTTTGCTTTGTTTCAGAGATTTTCAGTTCATATCACCCACAGGAAAGTAATAAGACAAAAAAATTCTGTTATTACATTTTATTACTTTGAAATATCAGATAAAACTAGTTACGATTTTGATGAGTATATAAAATATTAAAATTTCTCAAATTACAGTAAAAATATAATCATATTATTTGTGTTTGTTTAGAAATAATGATTATAAAGGGATGTGGAAATTTGTTTGAAATTTGACTATGTGACTGACGCTGTAAATGTTTGATCTAATTATTCGCATATAAATGCAAGAGTGTTTTATAGAAAATTTGCAAACAATTTTTTACAATATTACACAGGAGACAAAATGACTGTGTGTATGAACAACGCTAGATTTTATTGATTGCTTGGTTTTTTAGTGCTCATTGCAATAATAGGCGAATAATCTTTAATGGTTGGTCATAACATAGCTTAGCTCTTAATGCAGAGGTTGTTAGTCCAAATTCATCTATGACCTCGTTTGTCTCATGGTAGCATGCTCGCCTCGAGTGCCGAAGGTTGCAGGCTTTACCCCGGACTGGGTCAAACCAAAGAAATTTGCTTTTCTGGTTGGCTCAGAGTCAGTATAATGTTACTGGGTTGGGTGATATGTCTTCCTGCGGACTGTTACCTCGTGAGCTAGCACAATAAAAATCTGGCTCAGCATGTCGGTCTTAGTACCAAGCAGGGATCATATCCATTATCATATCAACATGTTTCCTGATATGCACCTGGTTGCCACTGGATGTTACACAATAATTCATTCATCCATCCATCAAATTCAGCTCTTGATGAGGTTTGTAAATCAGCTTTGATCTTAATGTACAAGGATTATTAGTTTTATTCCATATGTCTCTGATCCTATTGTACAAGGATTATGTTTTATTCCATATGTCTCTGATCTTAATGTACAAGGATTATAAGTTTTATTCCATATGTCTCTGATCTTAATGTACAAGGATTATAAGTTTTATTCCATATGTCTCTGATCTTAATGTACAAGGATTATAAGTTTTTTTCCATATCTCTGATCTTAATGTACAAGGATTATTAATTTTATTCCATATGTCTCTGATCTTAATGTACAAGGATAATTAGTTTTATTCTGTATGTCTCTGATCTTAATGTACGAGGATTATGTTTTATTCCATATGTCTCTGATCTTAATGTACAAGGATTATTAGTTTTATTCCATATCTTTGATCTTAATGTACAAGGATTATTAGTTTTATTCCATATGTCTCTGATCTTAATGTACAAGGATTATGTTTTATTCCATGTCTCTGATCTTAATGTACAAGGATTATTAGTTTTATTCCATATGTCTCTGATCTTAATGTACAAGGATTATAAGTTTTATTCCATATGTTGTTTGTTATTTCCAGGTACTTCAACTCCCTCTGCAAATAAAAAATAGCAATCAGGATATAGCCATTTACCAAACCATATAAATTCCTATCATACCCCCACTTCAAAGGAGAGGGGGAATACTATTTTACCCTTGTGGTTCCGTCCATGCATCTGTCTGTAATAAAATTTTTTGTCACACTTTTCTCTGAAACTACTCGTCACAGCTACTTGATATCTTGTCACAAGCCTTATATTGGTAAGCCATATCATGGGATATGTTGACAAACCAAGGCAACATCCACTTCCTGTTTGTCCACTTTCATTTAGTTTTCGACCTTATCAAGGTGGGGGTATCACTTGTGAACCATTGCTTTTTTTTTAATATCTGCTATTTGGATATTGAAAATGTACATTTTATTTAAAGAGAAAATGAATTAACTAAATTGAACTCACTTTCAAAATTAATAATATAATGAAAAATTGGATTCATATGGATATAAAGTAGTGTTGGGAATCGGCTGAAAAACAATAATCGATTACTCGGTAATTGAAATAATCGGAAAGCCTAACCGATTCGATTATCAATTATAATTGGAATTGTAAAATGCAACTAAATTCACTGCCAGATTGATATAAAATCATATTTTAATTGACTCTTTGACTCTGTACAGTATAAGTAGTCATTATGTAAATACCTTCGATAAAATAATGTGCCTTTATTTCTAAGTCTTTTCTGAACATGATTTGACTCTTTAATAATCTCCTAATAACTGAACCAAATACCAAAAATCCTGCATTTTGTTTAAAAAATCTGTTGTGACCGATTATCGATTATGAAAAAAATAATCAATTATGGCCAGAAGAAAAAATAATCAATTGATCGATTATAATCGATAATCGGAACATCCCTAATATAAAGTAACACTGAAGGAAAAGTCTTGGTAAATTGTGTGATATGTAGTAATTGACTGTTTCTGGTTTTCTAAACTCATATTTTCAAAAACAGTATTTATATTTATGGATATGATTAATGGTTTGAAACAATTCTCAGCAACAAATAGAGCAAATAAAAAAATATGTTTTGTACATGGATATGCACACATCTTACCCAGGCAATAATTTTGAACTTTGAAAACTTTGATGGAAAAAAATTGTTTACCAAAGCCAACATTAAAACAGTTTTATAAAAATTATTTATTAAGGAATTTGAATAAATACTAGACATTGAACCCGCGCGAGCGCGGGAAAATAAGCATTTTTTTTGTGGTGGCCATATTGACTTTAAAAAGTTTTTGCGGCCATGGCATTCGTGGAACAGGAACTCAATGTGGATGTTGTGGCAGGCTTCCCATAAATTTTCCTGTCAAGTAGGTGGTATCAACTGATAGTTTCATGACTATATATGCTGTAGTATTCCACAAATGGATGTTAATGCAAACTTTAACCAAAGTCAATGAAGCGTGAAATGTAGGTCAACGTGACCTAATTGTCATATGGTTGTTCATTACTACCGAAGATGTATCCACTGATGACGTAGACTGTATGCCACGTAGAATTACTAAAATGGACCTTAAGGTTCCATCATAGTCAAAACCTATGACGAAAATACAACCACATAAATTGTCAATATGTTTATGTCACAATTAATTCTGAACTGGAACTTGATGAAAAGCTTTCATTAAATACACATTTCATAATGCATTACCTTTTTCATTCAGAATAAATATGAAAAAGAATATGAATAAACATTTCCTTAGAGACGGATGAATTTTTCAAAAGATGCCGTGAGTTAAGTAGAGCATATTTTTGGAAAATAATTGTTCCAATTGTTCATTGTCATCATGGGCAGGGCAAGCGAGGCTTAATTTCACAAATAAATCCAATAGACGATAAAAGCATTTTTAGTGTGTGGCTGAGTGTGCTGTCCACGTTTATAAAGATGTCCGAGATAAATTTCGTCATTAATGATAAAGATGACCATTTGTTAAAAAATATTTTTATCTAGGGCTTACAGGGAATTGTACGGTAGAGATATATTTAGACAGGTCACATGATAAATAATGTAAAAATGGATAATGGCTGGTTTTATCACTTTGTGCAAAGTAAACATCCGAGCAATCCAAAAAACTAATAAGTTAGGAATCCTCTGAACTTTGCCTTACTTCTTCATAATCTTCAAAGTTCATAATGTTTATAGTTAGGAGAAATTGCGTTATTGTAGAAAAAACAATCCTGAATACATGAAGCGGAAACATCCCACTCGAAGGAGAATGTTTTTAATTTGTTTTATTCTTCTTCCGTAATTTCAAACAAAAATACATTTAAAATATGTGCATAATTGTTTATTTAAATGAATGTGTTAAAATGATGCATTCGAGAACCTTCTAAGGGATTTGTTGGGAGAATTCATACACGAAAAGTCCGTGCAGATTCCATTTGCACATAAACAAAACTGCAGTTTAAATTTATAAATGCAGATTGTCAAATCCGATAATAACCTTTATAATCTGAACCATACATCGTTTATTTTGAACCACGCGTTTTGCCGCCTATCGGCTAATTCGTAAATTTAGTATTATAGATTCATATCCAGCAAATGTTCATATATATACCACTTAACTGTAAAAATGTAGTTTCAATGAATATTTGCAAATCACAGTTAAGGGCGTTGGTTTGGGACTGAATAATTAAAAACAGTGAAGCATGATTATTACCAGTTGTGGTTAGAAATTTCTACGAGTTGCATAATTTCTGTGTGGGCTTAAGAATGTAAAATTTTGTCAATTTTGACTGAGGAACTGTTTCTTTGGTTAAAAATTTCTGTCATTTTTCCAAAGATACACTGATCTCTTTTCTGAGTTTTATGATTGTGACATAAATGTGTTAATTGTATTATTGACTACAGTACTGAACCAATGTAAACATTAACCAAGTTATACTTTGTGTTTTCTCCCTTATTTTCGTTGGGATGTGATTACCTCCCTTGGTTAATAATATTAATGGTTTACAAATGGCAATGAAGAGTGAAAAAACAAACACATTTTCTAAATTTGAGTCCATGTTTAAATTAAATTGTTGGCATTCTTCTCTTGGGGAAGATGAAACAGGATATATTAATACATATGTTGGTTCCAAAGTTTTGATCATTGGCTTTAAGGCTTGGACTTTGTTTAAGAGAAAAATTAATTGTAATTTACCGATATCTTTGATGTGAAATATACATTTTACCATTTTATGTAGAAATCTGTTGGTTTCTGCCATATATAATTGTTATTGATAATTTATATACCATTATTCCCCACAATTGTTCTGTTTTGTGATGATATACGTTGGGAAGTCCTGGCATTTTCCTATAGTTACTAAAGTATACATTTCGATTTATGGCGATGGTTTGATATAAATATCGGATAATGTTTCTTTGAAGATCTGGTACTCATGCTTTCAGGCAATTGCGTTAATATTTGTATAAAAATGGCAGAATATTAAGAAAATTTAGCTAATTTTTGATACTGAAAAAATACGACAGTGTTAATTTTGCTTATTCCGATATTTGCTGAAATCTTACAAGAGATAATTATCCAGACCATAATATATCACATTATTGTCCCAAACATCCTGGATATTCCATTTAAATAATGACAGTGACCTTGGTAAATACTGACAGACTTAAGAATCATTGACATTGTAAACTTATTAAATTTCATATTAGTAAATATATACTGTCCTTAGATAACAAGAAAAATAAATGGAAATGGTGAGCTGTCAAAAGGGGCGTAAGACGACTAAAATGTATAAAATACACCAGTCGAATAAAACCAAATATTCGTTTGTTGTTGTTTTTTACGATTTCATCTTTGGTTTTATTTGACTGGTGTATTTTATACATTTTAGTCGTTTTACGCCCCTTTTGACAGCTCACCATTTCCATTTATTTTTCTTGTTATCTATTATCGCATGAGCTGTTTCGCAACATACTTAGTTTTTTATACTGTCCTTAGATGGTTTGGGCTTTACCACCTTTGGCCATTTTGGTATTTTTGAATTTACTCTTCAACCTTTTGGATTGTTCTTTTGGTTTTTCAACATTTTTGGCCTTGAGCACAACTGATGAGTCGTAAATCGACGAAATATGCTCATCTTGTGCATCAAAATTGGTATCGAAGAATTTTATATCTAAATATTTGCCTTAAACTTTATTATCAGTTTGGTGGACAATTTTTCAATATTTTGAGATCTTTTATTGATGTTGTATATCAAAATAACTACAAGCAAAAATATTTAATCTTGTCAGAAAAATTCTTTTGAACCCCTCCCTCTCCTTTATCAAATGGACTCCTCACCTGTTTTACTGGAGATGATTTGAAAGCTGAAAACTACAAGGACATCATGGGTTTAGAGAATTAAGTAATATATAACACAGTCCCAGTCATCATTGCCAATAACACAATTCTACCAGATGTAATCAGAACATTCCTGTCATAATGTTTATTGTGATACACAGAAGATAAGATGTTACTGTTGAAGATTATAATACACCAATCTGTCTTCAGGTTGTAAGATGTGGTTGGTTATAATGCTGGTGTTCTTTTATTTTTATGACTTTTACACAATAAATGAATTTTCTTCTCTTTTTTTTTTTAATTCAGTCAGTACACTGTGAATTCACATTTTTTGTTTGATACCAAATTTCCATAGTACAGTAGATTCCACTTATTTGCAAAGCCTATTGTAGATATCAGTTTTAAGTATGTAAATGGATATATTTCATATTAATGTGCTATTAACAGATAATACAAAAACATGAAATTTGTATTTCATGCGACTAAATTTTTCTGAACTATACAAACAATGGTACCATGGGACACCATGAGCTGTATTTAAAATCACGACCTCACTGTTGATATACCAGTGATCATAATAGGACCCCTCAGGCACTTGTGATAGCAGCCAATAACAGTCCAGTCGGTCTGTAATATTGCTGGTGTTCTGTATATATAATCTTAAAGTGATATTATAATTTATGGATCAATTATTGTTCATAATGTCCAGTGGCAGCCATTAGGTGCATATCAGGATGAGAACATGTTGATATGATATGAATATGATCCATGCTTTGTACTAGGCCGACACGCTGAGCCAGATTTTTAATGTGCTAGCTCATGAGGTAACTGTCCGCAGGAAGACACATCATCCCATTCGGACCATTATGTTGACTCAAAGCCGACCAGTCCTTTGCTCTTACTCCTAGATGCTGGGTGCTTGGCGGAGAAGCAGCAAATACCGATGCCAATTTTAATGTCTTGATTTGGTTTAACATGGCTGGGGATTGAACCCACAACCTTCTGTAAAGTGATATTGTTAAATTGTTTAAATATAACTGTAATATGTATATGATGATTTTAAATTTTATAAAATTTGCTGAAAATATTTTTTGATTAATCCAGTAATTTGATCTCACAGGATCATAAGAAAGAACCAGTGTTTGATTTTATTTCAAATGACAAAACATTATGATGTTTGTGGTATCAACAGAGAATAAAATGATTGGATCACAGTCATGTGTTTAATTAATCTCCTACTGGTTCCAATAATATATACTACAGTAAGAAACCAGCTATTTTTGTAGTGTCATTTATATATAATATAATATATTAATATTGATAATATAAGAGATATAAGAAACGACTGTGTCCAATTCATTTTTACAGGAATATTTTGAATTCCTGTTGAATTACCATTTTATTTTTCCTGCATCTAAATGAAAACTCTGTGAACATGTGTGGATTCACTCGTTTAGCAGTACAACAACGTTGAAAATTCATTGCCTTTTATAGAGGTATCGGATGATTTATAAAATTCTAACGATCGTAACCAAAGTTGATTTGAAGAGGAAAGTGAGAGCTGGCTTTTAGTGATATTTTTCCATTTAAAAGAAAAAAAAATCATTTTCACTTGTGAAGAAGACATAAACCCTATTTCACTGAAAGTGCCGTAAAGCCTTAATAAATTAAACAAAACATCAAGTACCTACAAAATCACTGGTTCCTGGTCTAGTTTAATATGATTGCATAGGTGAGCTCTTTTGTCAACCTTTCAGCAATATGAATTTAATTAAAAAAAAATTAATTGGGTTTGATAAATAGTCAATTTAATGTTTGTTCAAATGAAAAATTGGTTGAGAGATATTAAACGACAGTGAAATTGAGTGAATTGTGTATTAATTTCCAACTTGATATCCATTTGTAAATCTCAAATTGATTAAATTCTGCAATTCTATTTCTGTTGCTGAAGTATATGAGAGTCAACAGTGTTATTTTATTAACTTTTACTTGTATTTGCTCTTTGACAAGCCTTATTTAATTCTGTAGTCTGTATTCCTAAAATGAACATTCATTTTGAAAAAATGAAGGCTAAATGTCATTGAAATGTATACCATGTACTTTTATACTTTGCTTTATTGGAAAAGGGTGAGTTAGTTCATTCTTGATTCAAAACATTTTTTAAATAAATATTTTAAAGAAAAGAAAGAAATGGGAAGATGAAACCAGTATATTTTGAAAATATATTGAGAATGAATTTAAAAGATAAAAAAAATTCTAAGGTTGTTCAAAATTTTTGAAAATAGCACTTAAGAACACAAATTTACTTAAAAAAATAAATAGAAGATAAATGAATAAACAAGACAAAATTAAATTGATGCACAATAGGTTGGTGGTTTTTGTTTAATAAAGAAAACGTATTTATGCACTTTCTTTTAGTTTTATTTATCAAATTGTTTTGCACTAGCAGTAAACAGCCATTCATTACAAACTATTTTACTCAAAGTGTTTATCATAAATCCTATCGAGACATAGCTACAATTACGTTTAGATCAGTTTCATTTTTATACCCTTGCCTGAAACATTTTTCTATAGAATCAACTTTACTAGTTTTCTTTACAAATTTGTTCAATTACGATTTTGTAACGGGAAGTGATTGAGATAATTTTAGGTTAATTTTCCATTTAGAGTGCATCTTGATGCAGACATATATAGTGAGAAGTCATTTAACTTTACCAGATATGAACATGATTGATTGATTATTGTGGAGGACATGGATAAGTTCTTAATGAAATGTATATTGGGCATATTGCAATATACCGGCTGCTACTACTGCCGAGTCAAAAATAATTTAAAGGGGAAATTTTCGTAATAGTTCAATTTTCTTTATTTTAGCAGTAAGAAATAACACATGAAATAAAATCTCCATGAACAGTATTATTTTAATACTTTATACCTTTCAATTCACCATGAGTTGTGAATTTAAAACGGGGTAAAGTTGAATTCACTTGCAAAATTGCAAAAAAAAAAGGTGATATGAAAATTTTCGATTTTACAGTAAATTAATGATTGTGTATTGCAGAATGTTAAAGGCAAGGGAAGTTAATGCGCGATAATATGTACATTGTACTAATTCACAGACACTTAAATTTGCAGTTTTTGTTTGGAACTTTCGAATTTTTTCCCTTTCTACTGTTACCGTTGATAAAAAGTATTAGTATCTAGTACTCCTCGGCTGGAAAGAATTAAGTATTGGATATACCCCTAAGGGCGTTAACCCAACAGGGCTATATCATATTTACATCATGATTCTCTGAAATATGCGTATGATAGGTTTTAATAATTTAGAAGAGGGGTCTTTCAGGAATTGCACCTAGTGCAAAGATAAACCATGATAAATGCAGGATATCTGGTTACATTTTATGGCATCATGATGTAAATCTAGTAAAAAATTTCTTGATAGAATGAAAAACCAATTGTTCAGAGAACAATTGAAGGTCTTTCACCTCAATTGCATAAATGTTGATAAAAAAATTGAGGTTTAAAATGTAATTGTTGGTTTTAGAGCATAGCTAAGCTTTCAGCGATGGCAAAAATATATGGTTCTATGTACTTTTGATTGAAATAATGGAGGTATTATGCTACTTCCCGTATTACAAATATCACTTCTGGTTTGATATGATAGCTAATTTCACAATTGTTAAAAAAAATATATGGATTGCTAGTTTGAATAACTAAGAAAAATGTTTATTTCTGGTTAACTTAATGTTTGTGATGAATTATACTGTTTTGCACTATAAACATAAAAAACGTCATTAATTTGACCTTAGAAATTGACAATTCTAGACGTTTTCATGGGTTGTAACATTGTCATATTAATTAAAATTCCAATATATTCAAAACATCTAAAAACGTCTACAGAAATAACAACGTTCCCAGAAATGACGTCATCAAAAGTAGTGCCTGGATTTCACGCTTTCAATAACTTTAATTGCTTTAAAAATCTGAAAAAACCTTATAAAGTGTGAAAAAATGCAAAATACTTAATCTAAGTCATGACCTTGACCTTTGACCTTGTGACCTATTTCTAGGTCAATGGTCGCTGAGGTCAATGCAGAAGACCCCATGTTATTATAATGTACCATCGTCAAGTTATAAACGAAAAAACCTCAATGTTGAATGTTCTAGGGGCAATTACTCCCAAAAGATGACGTCATACAACTTTAACTCAAATGTAACAAAGTTGCGCATCAATGTCCTAAACATTTCCACCATTACATTTCCTGGGCTATCTACAACCATTTCAGAGGAGTAGTGATAACAAGCAAATGTCAAATAATAGCACTTGACCTTGACCTTTGACCTTGATACCAATTTAAAGGTTATCAATCCTTGATGTCAAAACAAAAGACCCCATGCCTGTATCATGTACCATTGTTGAGAAATAAACAAAAAACCGAAAATTTAAACGTTCTGGGGGCAATTATGCCTATAAAGTGACGTCATACAATTTTTATGCAAATGTAACAAAGCTAGGTCTCAACGTCCTAAACGTTTTCTCCATAACATTTTATCAGCTATCTTTTATCGTTTCAGAGGAGTAGTGATAACAAACAAAAGTCAAAATTTAGAACTTGACTTGACCTTGACCTTTGACCTTGATGCCAATTTGAAGGTTATCAATCCTTGATGTCAAAACAAAAGACCCCATGCCTTTATCATGTACCATTGTTGAGAAATAAACGAAAAACCGAAAATTTAAACGTTCTAGGGGCAATTACGCCTATAAAGTGACGTCATACAACTTTTATGCAAATGTAACAAAGCTAGGTCTCAACTTCCTTAACATTTTCTCCATTACATTTTATCAGCTGTGGTTTACCGTTTCAGAGGAGAAGCAATAACAAACAAAAGTCAAAATTTAGAACTTGACCTTGACCTTTGACCTTGACCTCATTTTACTTGTTAGGGATCATGGACCCTAAATGCAAAGTTTCATGTTGATATCTCAACTCTAAATAACAATTTTAGGTCAATATCTTTTACGGTTACAGAGAAATAAAGATAACAAGAAAAGGAGGAGGCAGGGAGATAACTCCTATAAGGGAAAAGTGTTCGGTTACACAGGGTCAATGGTGAAATCGTAATCACTGTACGATATCATGGGCCAAAAATCCTTTTGATATGTCAAGTAACAAAAAAACATCTCAGACGGCTCAGACGGCAGAAGAAAAAAAAAAAATAATAATAATCAGAACAAAAGCAAAAGGTCTTTCCACGGAAAGTGGAAAGACCTAATTATTGAAATTTATACTTATTAGTTTAAATGTACCTAAAGATTGTTCTCTGAGGAACCATTACTGTTTGTTGCTGATATTTGAATAAATGGAGTGATAAATGATCTTTGACTTAAATATGTCTTATTTTATCCACTTAAGCCTAAAGACATTTTAAATGTCACACATAAGATTTTTTCTCTCTTTGATCAGGTTTTTAATTTTTGTAATTTCCAGACTTATCCTGTAATTAGTGCACCCTAAGGGGAGACTATAAATCATAATAGACTTGTTTGGGTAATTGTTACTATGGAGAACATTTCTGACTAAATGAATGTTTGGTAATCTTCTTGTCTGTTCTTTGAAAGATCTTCTTGTCTGAAACCGCTTGGGCAATTCGAACAAACATTGACAGCAATGGTCCTTAAGTGGCTCTCTTTCAGAATTGTTTCTGATGATCTCACCTACCATCCAAATTGCCAATAGAGCCAAACATAGTTAAACATTAATATTACCTTATGGGAAATTTAATTAAAGATCTTGTCTTAAACTGCAGGGCCATTCGAAACAAAACTTAGCAGCAACAGTCCTTAGTTGGTCCTCTTTCAGAATCCAAGATGGCTGCCAAAGCCGAACATAGTTTAACATAGGACCTTAATGGGAAAAATCAATGATAGATCTTCTTGTTTTAAACCAATGAGCCAGTTGGCTTGACAGAAATGTTCCAGGCTGCCAATCAAGATGGACATAGTCCATGTGAGCGATACAGTCTCTAGTTGTCAAACGGGTCCAGTTATATTTTGCACATAAATAGAAATAGCACAATATCCCACATAGTTCAAAAAATATTTTTACAGAATCTAATGGTTTCTTATGAAATCTTATCATTTAATAGAATAACTAATGTTGACATTTGAATCCAAAAATCTTCAACTTTTGACCCCAATACAACAATAATTCAGTAACATGAATGCATGGATTCATGTGTAATTGTTTGGTCACTCCATGTAAATTTTAGGTGTTTAAATTTCAAAGTAAGTTTTCCTGTAACTTAGTAAAACTATGTTACCCAGGGGAGGTAATTGTTTATTTTCATCTTAACAACTAAATAAAACCTGAGTGAATTGCATTACAGAGATAACTAACTTTCAGTCAAATCAAAAAACGGATATTTCTATTGGTCATATGACCTGTCATACATTAAAGTCCAACATGGAATGCACAAGATTATGGGAAAAAATAAATTATTCCATTTGAAATTGAAAATTTCGGAGTGAATTTCCTTGAATAAGAAAATATACCCTATGACTTCTATGTTAGGGATTACAAAGAAGCACTTTTAAGACTTCTAAACCTGATTATGATGTACCATTGGAAACCATACCGTCTACTTATTTAATTCAAAATCTGTAGGTTTCATCGACCTTTCTGCACAGATCACATTAATTTAATGAGATGAGATACCTTTTTGAGCTTAAGTAAAGGAATCACATTTTGGTTCAGATTATTGGTAATGATTAATTTTAGATTTTTCCCTTAATTTAGCATCAGTTTTCTTATTTTGTTTATATGCCCAAGGTCATAACAAGACATTACATTGTAGTGTTGTCATGTCAAATTGATATGATTTTGTTCGCTCTCTGCGTTTTGTCTGTGAGTAGTGTTTAGTGGCCTTAGGGCTAGTGATTTTCTTGAGAAGTCATGCAATGATAATTTATATTGTGTTTTATGGTAACATACAGTGTTAACTATTTATTGAATTCAAAGATTGTTGAACTCTTGCTTTTTTCTGTTTTTTTTCTTATTTTACAATTATGGTATCATTTATTTCTTTGTCTATTAAAGATGATCGCTGGTCTAATAGGAAATAAATAGGATTTGAAATAGGTGTTTTAGTTTGAGAGAACATATGAATAGTAAACAAATAAGCAAGAAAAAAATATAGGTTCATGTGCTCATTTTAGAGCTATAAGGCCTTGAAAATTTGCAAGAAATGGGTTTTCTCTGGATTTTTCATTGTCTTTGCATTGACAACTTCAGTCTCTCAAAGATGTATGAAAAAATAAAAAGGATTTCATGAAATTTTGTGAAATACCATTTTTAGGTATATATGATCGAATTATAAAAGAAAAAGTGGGGGTTCATGGGCAAAAAAAAATCATGTTTAAGAAATGGATAAAACTCGGGGATTTCGAAAATCTGACAAAAAGACCAAAACATGACCAGTGAGCATCCTTAATTAGTCCTCCATATAACTAACATAACATAACTAATATTAAAACTCTAAGGAGCATAACAGTACATGAGAATCTTGCCCGTGAAAGACTGGAAAATAATAGAAAAGACAAGAGAGCATTGTCTGGAAAGTTGCTTTGAGATCTTTAGCTATGAGCCAACAGCTTATGTCTTACATAAAGATCATCACAGACACTAAAGAACGAAATTAAAGATACCATTGTTCTGTGAAAAACACTTTGGTATCGTTATTGAAAAATGGTCAGTATTGGAAAAAATCTCTTTTACTTTTAAAATCTGTTACCACATATATATTAGGCTTCGTTTACAAAAATAATCAATTATCTCTCTCGCCCACAAACATGGGGAGATAATTGCAATTGTCTCACTTTGGTCCTAAGTGTTAAAGGGAGACTACTTTACTGGGTAACATGGTGAAGGGAGATAACTGGCTGTTTTCTTATTTTTTGTTTCTTCCTGAGTCAGACCTATAACTCACAAGCTTTAGTTTTCAGCATTCTTTGTTCGTATGTCTCTGTTTGCCAGTCGTGTTCCTGTTTTGTTTGTCTTGTTTGGGTAATTGTCCTCTGGATTATGATTTAAAATTTCCCTTCTGGCATTGTTGGTTTGGTATCTTCTACACTTGATTCATGAAAACGGATTGCACTACACAATTAGTGATAAGAATGAAACATTACCGGTAACTTATGAAAAAACTGAGCGTAAAGAATAGCTATTTAAAATGCATGGTTTACTATGGTTTATTTTCATGAATCTTATTAATATTTATACTTTAAAATGGTAAAGATTTATTGCACATGAAATTGTACAACATTTGACAGTTTTCTGCATTAAAATCAGTTATTAAACTAATATGATCGTAATATTTGATATATGACATAATCAACAATGCTTTATAACAACGCTGTTCGATTTTCTGTAATTTTTACTTTTAAAGCAATAATTGGTATAGCTGTAAAGATCCATTTGTCATATTTTGTTGGTAGTGTAGTACTTGTACTACATTTAGATTTAATGGAATGCTGGTTTTTAATGGTACATTTTTAATTGGTCAGGAAAGTGGTTTGGACAAATCTGATTGTATGATTTGAAATAGGTAAATGGCTAATCTCATTTTCCTACAGAGGGTCGTGGTTCTCTTCGGGTACTCCGGCTTTATCGACCAATAAAACTGGCTGCCGCAAAATAGCCAAATGTGCTGAAAATGGCATAAAACCCCAACTAAACAAACAAATTAATAGTCTAACGGCAAACTCCAAAGAAAATATAACTCTCTTGTAATTTAGACTTATTTTATTGTGTGCTTGATTGTAGAGAAGATAAGTACACTCAACAATTTGCAGTTGATTCCTAAGGTTCAATTATGTCTTGTTCTTGACCTTTTAAAGTGGTAGTTAAGTAAGGAAGGATTGAAATTAATGACCTATCCATCATTTTGTCAGCCATTATAACTTTTTCTAAATGAATGTAAATTTTTTTAGGTTCCACAAACCAATATTTCCATTCCATATTCAAGTGCAATTAGCAGTTAGATATGTTGTTGATTGATGACAGGGTTTCGACACCTAAATGAATTATGGGTAACCATGTTAGGCAATAAACTGATAAACTCCTGAGTGTGGTCGCAAATCAATTTTTGTTAGCAAAGCTCTGCATAGCCGTAATTAAATGGACCAATTACCATATCAGGGTATTACAATGAGGTTATAAATTAACAATTTTGAAACACTTCATGGTTTGATCAGAATCAAATTGACATAGATGCTCATTTTATTGGAAGATAGTTTGGAATCAATATCTGTTTTGGAGTATGATATATCTAACATACAGTATTGATATTTTATGGTATATATATACCTTAAATTTGTTACCGTAGAAAAAACCATGATGGTAAAAATGTCAAATTATGACAGCATTTGCCTCATTTCTTTGCCTGTTATTGTTCTAATATGTCTGTGTTACTTTGCATCCGCAAAAACCTTCAATTATACAGATGACATTGTCAGACATTATGCAAAGGATTCAACTCAAATTGGAGCTGGGGGGGGGGGGGGGGGGGGCATCTTTAACTTGAGGTTCGGACATTTTCTTCATGTTGAAGATCAGCTTTCAGCAATTAAAACCATTCCTTTTCTTGAACTTTGTTTGTCTTGTTTTTGTGAAGAGTTTATCCACAGTAATGTCCCCTACCCATTTTGATAATAGCTAAAAATTGCTCCCCCTTTTATATAATCCTCTCTGCAAAGACAAATCTTTGGATATAATACTTCCAACTGTAATGTTTATATAATTTCTTTTAAATTTACCTCATTTTTATACAGAATTCTGTAATTTCTGTTTATATGGGTTTGTGATCTCCTGACCCTTCTACAAAACCCTAAGACCTTAAAGTAAGAAGAGATATAGTTAGTTCAGAAATAAAATTCATTATTATGTAATGAAAAGATGACAAGGGAAAATATGTATATTGGGACTTTTTTTATTTTTATTTTTATTTTTTTTTGGGGGGGGAGGGAGAGGAGGCCCTTTGACTTTCAGTGTGCACCAAGAAAATGCCAATAGCACATAAAAAATAAAGGTGTCATGCACTATTTTTCTTATTAGTCATGAATGTTTTAAAACCATGGCCACATGTACATCTGTTTTTGTGTAATTTGCATTTATCAATTTTTACTTGACAGAAAGTTTTAAAATATGCTCATTTCACAAAATTAATAAAAAGGACAAATATACCTAGGGAGAAAATAAAAAAAATCCATTGGACAGACAAATCCAGGAAGCCAAATGAACAACCACAAATACAACAAATAAACACAGTAAACTAAAAAACAATGAACAACACGAACTATAAAAACCAGGATTGAACCCAGGTTCTCTGGAAAGGTAAGCAGTTCATGCTCCATATACGGCACCCATCGTCAATCCGTAGGAAGTCACAAATTGGTGGAGGCACATGAAACAACAGTGGAAACCAGTCCAACATCATCGTAGATATTGGGACACTGTAAACTTTTCCTCTGATCTTTCTGAGGGAAAATCTAACAGTATGACATTATTTTATTTTACGATACATTCAGATTTTGCCGTGACGATGAATCTGGTTACCTCCTGCTTTCTATGTAATTAACAGCTTTGTGACAGTACCATTTGTATAATGAATAAACCTTTGTCTGACCCCTGGTGAGAGGAAAACTTTACAATAATTGGAATCGTAATGGCTACAGAAATACAATTGTTCTAACTAATAGTGTCCGATATCTTGCTAACATCAATATTAGTTTTTCTGGTCAGTATCTTAAATGTGTATTAGAAAGTAAATCTAATCGCATGTAACTGATCAGCTAATTTACTGTTCATTTTATGGCCTATGAATTGTTTCGCATAAGAGATTTAAGTATATTAAGAAATTTATCGGTAGTATATTAAATAAGTTATTGAAGCATTTAGATTTTGTTAGAAGACGGTGACCTGATTTGGCTTAAGGTTATGTTTATAACCAGGTTTTCCAATGGAAAAAATCCGGTTAAAAGTTTGGCAGTGTAAAGTGAGTGGGTGGCCTGGTGGTAAGATGGCTGAGTTGTTTGGTTGCTAAAAAAATCTGGTTTGCTGTCAGTGCATTTCATTGGTTCAGTGCTATCAGTAATTGGTTATTTGTTGTGTGGGTTAACCTGGTATATTCATGGGTTAGTGCTATCAATAATGGGTAATATGTTGTGTGAAAATCCTGGTATGTGGGTTTATTGATACCAATAATGGGTTGTCTGTTGTGTGTGAATCCTGGTATCATGGGTTCAGTGCTCTCAATAATGGGTTGTTTGTTAATTGTTCAAATTTCCTAACGTCATTGTTTATTGCTATCAGTAATGGGTTGTTCATTGTGTGAGAAACTTCGTATCTTGGATTCAGTGCTATCAATAATGGTTTGCTTGTTGTGTGAGAATCATGGTATCATGGGTTCAGTGCTCCCAATAATGGCTTGTTTGTTAATTGTGCAAAATTCCTAACATCATGGTTTATTGTTATCAGTAATGGGTTGTTCATTGTGTGAGAATCTTTTTATCATGGATTCAGTTCTATCAATAATGGTTTGCTTGTTGTATGAGAATCCTGGTACATGTATTATGGGTTCAGTGCTCCCAATAATGGGGTGTTTGTTAATTTGCAAAATTCCTAACATCATGGTTTATTGCTATCAATAATGGGTTGTTCATTGTGTGAGAATCTTCGTATCATGGATTCAGTACTTTCAATAATGATGTGTTGTGTGAGAATCCTGATATCATGGTTTTAAGTGCTGTTTGTTACATGTGTGAGAATCCTTGTTTTATGGTTTTAAGTGCTTTATGGGTTAATTTTTAATTATGATTGAGAAAGCTGATGTTTATAGAGAAATTGCATTAATGTGGCATACAAAAGTGTGATCTTAGTAAAAATTTTGTGATAAGTAATCGAATAAAGAACTCTATGAAGATTTTTTTAAAAACAAGTCTTTTTATCCTTCATATTTTTGATGGACCTGCCGACAAAAAATTGTTGACCACATCATACAAGAAACACAGTAAAATCTAGTTATTTTGAGTTTATTAGCTAAAATGCCAATTTTGATTTAACGAAGTATTAGTTTAAAATTACTTGTAGTGGACTGGAATACAAGTTACACCAACTTATGCTAATGACCTCTCCATTTTGCGGGTGCAAGTGCTTCCGTTGTAGTTTAATTTTAGAATACTCTATTTCGACTTCTACGGAAGAATCTTATAAATATGTTGATCTCCCATAAAATGGGACAACCATTTTTTGTCCCTTTCCTTGCAGACGGTGTCGATAGGAAATCAAACGGGAATCAAACCAGGGGGCTTTGGCTTCATATTCTGATGCACTAATTACTACACAACAAATCTCAAAACGTATTTATCTTATGATGTTTGTTAATGTTTTAGAGAAAATAAGAATCGTCCATAAAAATCACATAATTGTTAATATGTATGTGATATTTGGGTTTGTATTCGCAATTTTATATTTAACCGATTTTCATTCTTTATTTGCAGACCAACATAAATGCTGAAGTTTGTTGTCCAGCGGACTAGCGTAGAATGTAAATCGCAGTATGGAATATGGTATCCAAACGGGAACGACACTTCCACCTATTGTTTATCAATTTATTATCATCCTAACTTGTCTTATTAATTTGTCAGCAGCACAGTACAAGTGGAGACCAGGTATGTTTTTATTTTAGTAGTGTATAATAGTACATTAAGCTGAGGTATCCAGATCATAGTTTACTAACATGATAATCCTAGATGAACAGGACGTTCCATGCAAAGTGCTGGGAACAACCTAGTTATTCATTACTGGCAAGTTTGAAAAACACTATACCTCACATTTGTTTTGTAGATGCCATGTGCGTTTTAACTTAGAGAGATTTATCCACACTCTATCTACTATCTATACTTAAAATGGTCCAGTAGAAGGCGTGTAATAACGAAAAGTGTGCAAAATTAACAAAAATATCAAAACTTTTTTTACAAGAGGATTTCACATTGAAGATCTGATTCCCTTAAACGATATTTTTGTTACTATGTCATGGATGCAAAGCAGTTCTGTTATCATTAAATATGACATTCCTATGTCAGAAGATATGGCCATTTATCAAGAATTACAACAAAGTTGTTTTCCTGTGCCAGGGCGTAATGTTTTCGACAACTTTAGTGGTTATGTATATGCGTTGGAACTTGTCCCAAGTTGTCTGTATTTATATAGTGTTTACAATATTGACAAAAACAGAATTGTGTTTGTAGCACCGAATCGTGACAGAGTAATAGAGCTGTAAATCATTCATACATGTTTATACTTAGAGCATTGTCACTTGGGTCGATGCCATGTAATTATATACTGAAATATAATGAATTAATGCCATGTTTTTATAAATGCAAAAAATGGCATCTGCTTCCCATTACAACTGGTGTGGTAAAATTTCAGAAATTGTATTGATAAATCATACTGGTGGTATTATAGATCATATTAATTCATGCTTAAATTTTTGCAATGAAAAGAAAGCAATATTCCAGTAAATTCAGAAATTAATCCCATTTTTTTTTTTTATAAATTTAAGAAGTGACAGCAGCATGGTAAAATTTCAGATATTGCATGGATAAATTTTTAAATTTCAATGTCATATATTAATGTGTACCCAGGCTTTCCAAACAACGTATGCAAGTACCTATTTCTTCCATAAATCACAAACTTTACCACAACTTTTACTTGTCCCGTGTCTATAAAGTGAAGGCAAAGAAGCCATTCCTACAATGGTGACGTCAAACAATTCAGGGCGTTTATCTTAGTGACGAACAATGATGTCGGACGAACTGTAGTGTCTGATTGAATATCACAACGTGTAGACACGAATGCATATGAACTCAACAAATCTCAACAAATTATTCCAACATTGATAGACAATGGTTGGTTTTTGGACAGTTTATATTTTACATAACCAAAAACCTGTTATTATATTTGAGAAATAATTCAAAGTGGCTTCAAAAATATCCTATTTTACCGAGGGCAAGTCCTTTATGCCAAATATTTCCCTACCAGTTGTGAAATCATGATACAAAGATTATTTCTGTTCTAATAGGACAATTTCTACGACATTTTAAAATGACACAACAGGTATTCAGACAAGAAGACGCCATTACACAATATGACGCGTTAAAGCTTGTTGGAAACTTTACTATGACAAACAAGCCATCTGATGTCTGTGATGTAGGAAATTGCACGGATTTAGACTTTAAGCGTTTGAAGCATGTCATATTAGAATGAAGTATAATTCTTAGTATGTCTACCTCACTATAATTAATAGTGTTGAAAATCTTACAAAAACATGTAAACATGCAATAAAATTATTGCAGATATTGACATTAATTGAAAAAGATCCTATTTAATACTTTCATATTTATTTGATGTATAATTAAGAACATTTAAGTATCACTCCTTAATGGTTTCACAAAGTAAACATTGATGTAAATACAAACAGACTATTAGATCTCTTACGCCATTACATGAATATTTAAATAATTAATAATAAAGCCTTAATATTAAGTCCTGTGTATTCAATTATTTTTTTATGCCCCACCTGTAAGGCAGACCGGGCATATAGTTCTATGGTATGTGTGTCTGTCTGTCTGTACGAGGTTAAGGTTCAAGTTTAGTTTTTCATGAAGGAGTTGCGGTATCATCATGAAACTTTGTACATGGATAGCTTGTGATATGAACAGCAGAATTTTGATTTGAAACGGATACTGTGACCTTGAGGTCAACTTTGAATTTCTTTATAGAATTTCAATATTAGAATCCAGGTTAAGGTTCAGGCATAAGGTAGTTTTTCATGAAAGAGTTATGGTATCATCATGAAACTCATAGTTTACTTTAAATTTGTGAAATCTTAATAATAATGCATTATGGAAAAAACATCAAAAAGTAAAATAAAATTATGGCTATATAGATCTTCAGAATATTTACCGAAAGGATCTAGGAAACTATATACTTTTTTACCATACCTGAAAATTTTCATCTGATAGTGATATCACAGATAGTTATATAGATAATTTCTTGGAACCAAATTTACACCCATTGCTTTTCAGTATCCTATGACTTGGATCATTGAAAAAATTTATTTATAAGATTAACTAGAATTATTTTACCCGAGATTTCACTGCAGATACAAATACAGTTAAACCTGCTTTAAAGGGCACCTCTATATAGCAAATCAGTGTCTATAAAGGGGAACAGTGAAACAGTCCCATTCATGTAAAATTAACCTTAGTATAAAGGGCACCTGCTCATAAAGGGCACCTTTTTCTGGTCCGTTGGGGCCCTTTATAGACAGGTTTGACTGTATATAAATAACAATAATAATTCATGCATGTATCACCCTTGAAGGCAGAGCATTTTCTTGAATGGAGTATAACCCTCAAACAGACACTTGCAGATTTAATACATACAGTATGATATAGACTGACACGAAAAATTATCCACTAGTGTTAGAGTAGAATGTTATCCTCCTCCAAACCAGAGGAAAAGACAGGAATTTCACATGACATGCTAATGAAATACCAATTATTATCCCATGTAACATTTGATATTTTAGACAAACACAGAATTATATTGCTGAATATTGAGCATAATTTATAAAATGTCTTACTGACTTAAAGTCTCACATTTTATGGTGGCAATTTAGCCAATTTATTGGAATAACTGCAGTCTCAATGTTAAAATTTCTATTACCCGGTAATGTCTGTGAATTTATACTCTGCGACAAAATAATCCAAGGAAACATAAAATTATTAATTTTGTATTTCCTATTCTTTCATCAAAGTAAAAAACAGGAAACCATTTTATGTTGTCCAAGCATTTGTTTGTTTATTTATTGCATATGCAGTTGAACTTCGGTAGGTTGAACTCTGATCGCTCGAACCATTTTGAAAGTCTGTAAAAACACTGATTTCTCGAAAAGTCAAACAAAAACTTTGGGCCCGACAATGATAAAATTGTGCTTTTTACAATTTAAAACTTGAACTCAATAATTAAATGGACAAAAGACTGTTACCAGAGACTGTTACCAGATACCATCAGGTTATGATTGGCTTAAAAAACAACTTGTATTAGGTATATGGCACTGGAAATTTTATGTACTGGAACAATCAATAACTCAAACTACCGAAAACTCCAACATATTTTGATGGTACTCTGTTCAAGCCATCGAAGTTCTACTGTTTATATATGAAAAAGAATGGACGTAAAGTAAATTGTCATGAAAGCAACATCCCTGATCTCAGGATAGAACAGAACAAAAAATAGACGTCTGTACCATATTGACATGCAAAAATCACTGCAGGGCTGTAGTCCAGTCAAACTAAGTTTTAACCTCAAACTAATTGCAAAAGAAAATGTTTTAGTTCTAATCTATAGCTTTAAGCCACAAATGTACACAGAAAAAAGTCTCATAAAATCTAACTTGAGGAAAACTCAAAATCAACATTTTTAATTTCCTATGGAAATTAACATTGGAAAGGGGAGATAACTCCGCAAAAATGAGTCTTTTTTGTCAGATTTTGGTTGATTTTCTTAAAATTCATGTAAAGTATGATACTTTGATGGGGTTATAAGTTCGTATTTGACTACATTATATAATATTCTGCTCACGAAATGTACAAAACCGAAGTGTTATGGGTATTTTTATTTTTTTTTGGCGCATTTTTCATTAAATAAATTGCAAATTTGTGGCTTTGTGACCATTTTGAAAAAATAATGTGAAATTTTGGTATTGTTTATATCCGTAAATTATATTTGTTCAGCATCTACTTTGTTTAAAGAAACTTTAAACCACAAAAAGAAGAATGTATGCTTAATTATTTTTATTACATTTGAGATTCTTCACCTTGACATGTTGAAAAATTTAATAAATGGTCAACTAATGAATTACGAAATCTAGGATGTAGCTTGATAAAAGATATGAAAACACCTGTCGATTTGTTTGTTATAGTCTAAAGACGGCTAAAATATCAAGAATCAATACATTCTGCTGAAAAGAAGCGGTAAAGTTATAATTTTGTATAAATTTTCATTGATATTTCTGCCTTTTTTGCAGAGTTATCTCCCATTTACAATGCAAATCTCCATAGTAATTTTAAAATCGTGATTTTTTAGTCTTCCTCAAGTTAGATTTTGTTAGACTTTTTTCTGTGTATATTTGGGGTATAATGCTAAAGATTAAAACTTAAAAATCTTCTGTTGCAATTACTTTAAGGTTAGGGTCAAATTTATGCTAGATTGACTGGACTACTGTTGTTTCTTTAATGTTGGTCACCAAAGCACTTTTAGTATCACAAGAAATACTTCAATATCAAGCCTTTGGATCATTAAATGCATTTCAAATACTGTAAATTTGGAAATTATTGCAATGTTTTTATTATTGTGAAAAATGCGACAGGGTTGTAATCGCAATAATAAATACACGCAATAATTTCTGAATTTACAGTTTAAAATCAAACTCAGAAAAGACAAGAAATAAGCTTTTTTTACTGTAAAGTTTTTTTAGGGTCTCAGCCAAATGCCTTTCTAGGAACCGGAATCATTCAATATTATATTTAGAACTAACCAAGTTTTTTTCTAATAAAGTACATTTTAATTTCTCAGTATATATACAAATCCTTGTAAAAAGCACATGATAGAGAAAATTGTCCTGACACATTGCTTGAAAGTTTGCATCTGGAACTTATATAGAAGCTAGCCTATGTATAACAGCCAAATATTCTGCTTAAATCTATTACGAATTATGAATTGTCGTCATCACCTTCAAAGAAACAAAAGTAACAACACACTTGAGGTTGTACCAGAGATTCACTTAGTGCCGTTAGTTTTTGTCAGTCGTGGTAATCATGATGTAAAAACATAAAATCTTTGATTAGAAAACACATGCGTCTTTAAGGGAAATAATGAGAAGATTTATTGAATTTCTATGCCTAATTAGTTGGTTGACCTTGCAGCTGTGACTCTTAGTAACACAAATTTGACACGATTGATATTGAGCATAGAATTTCTCTCTCTTATAAGGGAATACAATACAATAGCAGGGGGTGGTAATAATGTCGCCAACATCTGCACATTGTGACATCATAAAATTGTCTAAGGCCCATTATAGCCTTTTGGAATATCTTAAAAGGACATGGTATATCATTTGGCCTGATATTTGGCCCCTTGAATTCAATAATCACAAAGTAGTGAAAAGTTACTATCAGCTATCCTTAAGTACTCGTAAAATGATGCATTTTAAGGAATTTTTTTTGTTTTTAAAAAGAAATGTCTTCAGTTGTGGCAATATGCTGTCAAAGATGGCTAATTGTGAAGAAATCAATAAAAATACCAAATTTCACCTTTAAATTTAAAATTTTGATATGAGCAACAGCCTTGCCCAAAAAACTTTTTCACTAAATTGTGTCTTTTTGTAAGACAAACATTATATTTTTCACTAAATTGTGTCTTTATATAAGACAAACATTATATTTTTCACTAAATTGTGTCTTTATGTAAGACAAACATTATATTAAAATATGTTGTTGGCAAGGCAGTTGTTCATAGTTATTTTGACCAAAATCTACTATGAAAACACTCAATTTTCTTTAAATTGAGCAGAAGTTTATGACGTCACCGTTGCATCATGAGAAGGAATTTTGTACAATGATTGATAGATTGTGAAAATTCAATCATTTATAAGATAAAAATGATATAAATTCAATTCTTAAATCTTAATATTAATTTTTCATGTCAGATGGGGCCAAATAATGGCTGAAATCATACCATCTTCTTTGGTGTTTTTCTTAAATATCTTAATATCAAACAAATGGAGCCCTCACTACAGAATTCCAGAACATTATTGTAATAGCATTTAAAGAAAAAATAAGTAGAGGATTGTTTTCTACATGCAGTAACCCAAATCAATCAGTATAAATTCTTACTTTGTCAAAATTTGCATAATTTACTAATTAGTTTATTGGTGCATCGGTGGCCGAGCAGTCTATGTAGTTCATCATGACTACTAATGATCACTAGCCTGTTAACATTGGGGTTGTAAGTTCGAATCTCACCTGTGGCAGGGTGTGTTCGACTCTGATCTAAATTGACAAGGATTGCCAATTTTCCTACCAAAGGTCTTGGTTGTCTCCGGGTACTCCGGCTCCCTTCACCATTAAAAACTGGTCACTGCGAAATAGCCAAATGTGCTGAAAACACCATAAAACCCAAACTAAACTAACAAACCAACAAATTAGTTTTTTATTGATCATTGCCACCAACTTATATTTATCCGAGATCATTGTCTATGTGTTTGAGAATATTTTACAAAAAACTAAGTGAACTTTTCAGGAAGTCTTGAAATATGAAAAAATAAGGTTCATATATAACAAATTAAGAAATACTTGTATTTCATGAAGGTGCCATCTGCTTTGTGCATTGAAAAAAATTGACCATATATTAAAATTCCAGCAAAAGATCAGTAGGGCAGCCTTATTGTATCATATCCCCTTAAGCACCATGTGTTAAACATGAATTTTCTTCTTTTTTAGGACCTCACTTCATATTCAAAATGTAGAAAAGCAATAAATGTACTGTTGTATAGTGCTTTAATCACATTTCCCAAAAATTTGAAAGATGACTCACCTTAAAGTCAGTGGCTAATTCAAAAAGCTGAACATGCTATTGGATGGACTGGTACATGGGATTTTGGGTTGCGGGAGTTGGTATTTAAACAATGTTAGAATGTTGGTTCTTTGAATGAAGAATAAATCACTTATATTTATTCTGTTCAGAATTGAGACGGATTGAGTTTTGTAGAATGAATCCTACAAGTGAAAGATCAGCTTGCTCAGAATGTATTTCTATTGTAGATATTTTGTATATAGTTTCACCGAATTTCTTTTTTTATATCACTTTCCAGGCGAATGGTCATCATGTCAGTCCCCGGGTTGTGGACTCACGGGTCAACAGTATCGTCACGTCAGCTGCATGTATGAAGATCAAAATGGCGAACTTACATTTGCACAAGAGAAAAATTGTCAACATTTACAACGTCCATCTATTACACAATTGTGTTACAAAGAATGCCATGAAAACAGATTTCAGGATCAGTATCAAGTTGTGTGGGCAAAAGAGACATACGGTCCATGCCAACTTCTTCCAAAGGTCAAAAAATGTGCTCGTGGCATGGGTATACGGTATCGTAATGTTACATGTGTTTTCAAACAAAATGGAAAGGTTCAAAATGATAGCATTTGTGAACAATTTGAGCCAAAACCTAGAACAAGCGAAAGCTGTGATTTGGACTGCAAACAAGATTGCATTGTGATGCCATTTGGTCCATGGTCTAGCTGTGATACTTGCGAGAAAATTGTACGGACTCGTACTAGGAAAGTAGTCATTCCAGATGATAATGGTGGGAAAGAATGTCCGCCTTTTTCAGAAATAGAGCCTTGTGCTAATTGTACAAATGTATATTTTATTTCTATAGAACAGTGGTCACCGTGTGTTTCCATGTCAAAAGACTCCCAACATTATCCCAGACATCCATTAATAGGTCATCAACATCGTAGAGTAAATTGTATAGATTCCATTGGTGCTACCGTTGCATATATGTAAGTAATAACTAAATTCAGACTGGGTGGTCTGGTAGGCGGATACAAACAGTGGAAAAAGAAAATCTGATTGGCTGTTACTGTGACAGCTTCTTGTTATATATGCTGTGACACGATAAAGGAGAATTTGAATGCTTTAGGCCTGAAAACAGCCTTTAATTAAAAAAATTTAAGTAAGATCCATTCTAAATAACTGCTCAGTGCATGTGGTGAAACTTTAAAATAATCCACTAAATGAGTTATATAGGCTGCATTACATGACACTCATTCGTTAAATAGTTATGAGGGACAGTTTTGTATTGTTTTTAAAGTATTTGTATCTTTGCAGAAACCCTTGTTAAATTTATTGAAGTTAATGTTAATTTAATTTAATTTCAGAGAATGTAAAAAGCATGTAAATCTTCAAGGTAAACTCATCGCAGATCACCAATCATGTATTATTCCCCGGGACTGTCAAGTCTCTGACTGGTCACCATGGCAACTTGTAAATAGCAGTTGTTTGTTAGAAACGGGCTGGAGTAAACCAGGACTCATGAAACGGGAAAGATCAGTTAAAAAGCTACCTCGTGGAATGGGCCAGTCATGTCCACCTTTAGTTGAGACAACGGAGGTTCATGGAACATCAGATAAATTAAGATATTGTCCAAGGTAAATTAGGGAGATAAATGTAAAATGAAATAAGCAAGAATTGTTTAACTTTCTAGATATTTTACATACAGTAGAACGTACCTTAAGGATGATCTCTGGTCTAATAGGAAATAAATAGGGTTTGAAATAGGTGTTTTAGTTTGAGAGAAAATATGAATAGTAAACAAATAAGCAAGAAAAAAATATAGGTTCATGTGCTCATTTTAGAGCTTTAAAGCCTTGAAAATTTGCAGGAAATAGGTTTTCTCTGGATTTTTCATTGTCTTTGCATTGACAACTTCAGTCTCTCAAAAATGTATGAAAAAATAAAAAGGATTTCATAAAATTTTGTCAAATACCATTTTAAGAGCATCCTTAACTGAAGTCTGTTTAAAGAGCAAAACCAATCAGAAATGAATTCTTTTTAATAATACATTGTTTTTAATTAGGGCACTGCATTGAAGATACTGTCAGCATGTAATAAGTACAGTGATGTGTTGTCCTGTTTAGTACTTAAACAGTTTTATTTGCCAATTATCAATATGATACATCTCCCTGACATAGAACATTTGAAAGAAATAGTTCACTAGAAATAATTTGAGAAATTTCAGAAAAACAGATACCTGAATACGTCTCGCCACTAACTAAGAGCAAACAGTATAATTAGATTTATAAACTTGATTTGTATATTTGTAAAAAGTGATATATAACGATTGTTGTTACATAACTATTCTCCATGCCGCATTGATAAATATTGTTAGAGCAAAAACCTAAGACGTCATTTAACAGTAAGGGGTGCTTATATCTTGTTTGAAGATAAAATAAACCATGTCTTTTCATAATATTAAGAGCTTCTTTCTAATTATTACGGAATTCATCATCAGAAATGAGCTTGGCCATTATATATACAACCCCCACTTCTCTTTATGTTTTGTCTGTACAGAAAAAAAGTGACAGAATTCTTTGATTCAAACATATGTAGGATTACAGTCTTTAAAGTGCTATATACTTCATACATAGGGATGTTTTCTTGTAAAAAAATTCAACATTTGTTAAGTATATTGTCCTTATCTTTTGATCTTTTGATCTAATAACCTTGACAAATTGTTGAGAGGTGTTACATGTTCTTGAATAGGCCTAAAATACACATAAATTAAAGAAGAGTACCGGTAAGTTAATTACAGATATCTCATTAGAGAATATAAACTGTGGATTCATTTATTTTTGTTGATAACGGCCAGTACATGTACTAGTTTTTGTGTTTAAGAAGAAAGGTATTTTCTTCAAGGTTACCAATTTTTGATGTTTTGTATTCTCTTGGTAAAATCGAAATATAAAAAAAACATTATGTTGAATGCATCAAATGATGATTCATTGTTCCATCTTCTCCATGTGAAAAGCACAAAAATTGATATAGAATAAAGTTTAATGAATCCACTGGAACTGATTGGTAAATCAAATGAAGAGGTCATGTCATGACCTTGACCACTGTACACAGGTCATCTTCAAACAGAATAGATAAAATAGCCATGGTAAAACGAAAGAATTGCCACTACTTAAACTTAAAGGCTTTTACTGAACGTTAGGTAGCTCTAATGGTTTCCTATAACAAATATTTCTGAGTCTTACTCTTTCTTATTGATTTGAAAGAAGGGATATGGTGGTTAACTCTTTGAAAATTGGTCTCACAATTTTAAGAAATACAATAGTGCTTTTGATGTTGTTCTTCATCTGAAAGTCATAGTGAGATCTTCAGCTCAAGAGAAAAAACGCCTTTGAATTGTCAAGATTTTCAAGGAAAATAAGATTTTTGAATACCAGAAATCACAATTTGTTCTTACCAACAACTCCAAATGATGTCTTACTTAAGTTTTTAGTACTATACTTGACATTACATCTAATTTTGCATTAGAATTTAAAATTTTTCAGGAACAAATGGTTAACATCAGGATGGGGTAAATGCCTACCTGTCAATGGAGGATTACAGTGTACGACCGGAATGCAACATCGGAAGGCCATTTGTGTGGAAGAAAATGGTAATAGTACAGTTTAATGTATAATATAATTATATCTACACAGATTTCATAAAAAAGACAAAATTTAAGAAAATGGCAATACATGTAGTATTATTAAATTCCAGCTATGTTATATGCAAATTTAATAGAAAAAACTGAAATTAAGAATTTTTAACATTGATTCCACGATGTTGTGTCCCAAGGCTGAAAATTATTTTCTGCTCAAGGCGTTGTCTGTATTGCCTTACCCTGTTAACTGTCATTAAAACGGTTACATATAATGAGCTGTCACCAGGCAATCGAAAGAGATTGCCAAATGGACAATCAGTTCCATTCTTCTGCAAAGCCATCACCAAGGCGACTTCGTGTCCTGTCAATATATACCTTATCGCATCAAGGCAATGACATGTCACTCCAATATATACAATCAACTAAGATTCCTGACATCATATTGTCACATAACAAAATCTGTTGAAGTTTAATGAGACTACCAGTCCTTAACTTACTTGTCGCTTATTCTGGTTGTACACATGTTGGGTGCATCTTGACGATGCCAAAATGGCATCAAAGTAACAACGAAAAGCACGCCATTAACACCACATCATAGAACACATGATACAGTGAGACGCTAGTATACATACATAATGTTTTGATACAAAACACAGGTTAAGTACAAATTTTATTTTATAACAGATCTAGTAGCATGCGTTCAAGTCATTATTCTAAAATTATCATATCAAACAGATCTGGAATCGCAATGTACTATCAACATTTATACATTCTACATATCTAGCTGATATGCTGCATGTCATTTTTCCAGACGTTGTAAAGATACATCTACATGTAACTTTATATTGTTTTTTTTTGTTGGTTTAGCAGCCCTCGTCTTCAGTCATTATGTTAACTTCCTGATGGAAAAATAATCTGATTCTTGTCATATATAATTATTTTCCTATTGAATCTTTGGTATGTTTCATTCATTTATATCTCTTGCAATCAGTAGCATCAGACTGAGGTCAATAATTAGGATGTTTCTGATTATGTAATCAATTCCATTGTTATTTAAGTATAGTCTTGAAAGTGACAATTATTTTACAGTTAGAACTATCTATCTGTCAGACTTAACAGGTAACTGTTTACATGTGCTTGTAATAATTTTTACTTATGCAAAATATATTTTAATGCATTTAAAATTTAGACTTATTGTTTATCTCTATGGAAATAGACGTTTTATTGCAGAAATATTATACCTTATAATCAAGAAATTTTTATCACTTAAAGTTAAAATGTATACGATTTGGGTACATCTCTACATTTGTAATATATGCCTCTGCTTTGGCAAATCTATATAAGGCTTTTTGCACATATATGAATTATTTAGCTTTTAATTTTTACTGTTTTATATTTTTAATTATACCAATATAGTATGTGATTTTAAAATTGAGGGTATTTTAGTTATTTTGAATTAAAAATGTTAATCTTTTTCTTTCAATTGTTTATTTGTAAAATCACAGTTTTTCTTCAAAAATCAAAAAAATGACATTCTGACGCTTTTACAGATATCAGGTATGATAAACATTTGAAATCTAAGATTTCCTTCTTCTTGCTATTTTTAGCTCACCTGGCCTGAAGGGCCATGTGAGCTTTTGTCATCACTTGGCATCTGTCGTCTGTCTATATTTAACTTTTAGATTTGGTCTTCTCCTCTGAAACCCCTTAGCGAAATGAACTGAAAAATAGAGGTCTATGGTAGGACCTCTATAAAGTCTGCGTATTTCGTTCTGGTCGTCTCCTCTGAAACTGCAAAGCCAACTGAACTGTAACTTGGTATTCCGGTCTGACAACTGATATGGCCGCCATGATGAACTCTAATTTCTGATCGGTCAAAAGTTCTAAAATTTTCTCCTTTGAAAATGCAAAGCCAAATAAAGTTTGCATATTTTGTTCCGGTTGGAAAACTGATATGGCCGCCATGTTGTATTCTTATTTCTTTCAAATTTTGAATATCACCTCCTCTGAAACCACAAAGCCAATTGACTATAACATCGTATAAAGCATCTGCGGAAGGACCTTTATAAATTTTGCATATTTCCTCCCAGTCGGACAGCCAATATGGCCGACATGATGAATTCTTATTGCTGATTGGTCAGAATTTCAAAAATTTTCTTTTATGAAACTGCAAAGCCAAATGAACTGTAACTTGGTATGAAGCATCTATGTAAGGACCTTTATAAAGTTTGCACATTTAGTCCCGGATGCACAGGTAATATTGGCGACAGAATGATTTCTTATTGCTGATGGGTAAAAATTTCAAAGATTTTCTTTTCTGAAACTTAAAGCAAAATGAATTGTAACAGAAGCATCTCTGGAAGATTCATTACAATTTTTAATCGATATGAAATAAAATGGATTAATCGTAGGACTGTCAGGTGATTTATACAGGCCCAATTCTATTGAGCCTCTTGTTTTTTTTTTTTATAATATTGATAACTTCAAGCAAAAAAAATACTGTTATGAATGCTGAGTAATATTTAGTGTTTAAATTATAAATAATATTAATTTAATTTAATTTATATTTTACAGAAAACGGAGACCAGAAACCTATTGATGATTCTCTTTGTACTAGTCCTCGACCACCCATATCTCAGCTGTGTTCAGCGGATTGTGACTGGGACTGTACCGTGTCACTGTGGTCACAGTGGAGCGATTGTACAGTGACGGAATGTGAGGAATATGCTAGGAAAAGAAGGAATAACCAAAAAACAGGTCGGCATTTTAGAATTTTACTCGATTCACACTCATTCATTCATGTAATCTGAAATTTTACTTTGCCTTTAATAGAAGCTAATTTTACATGCAGTAATATTGTATCTTTGTGCTGATGTGTCATGTTCTTCTTTTGAATTTGTATATTGATTTGATTTGATTTCCCCGATTGACAAAAGGTCATGTGGATAAATCAGTTTATAAAATGAAATGGAAAATTCATCTTCTTGCATTGCTCCACACTCCTCCCTTTTCTGCCTTCAGATACTGCTTCAGTATTGGGTAAAATATATGCATTATTTTTAATACGCCTTTTAAATAAGAGTACACATGTCAGCTAACATTCTACGACGAATTTTCTTGTAATGATTTCACTTTATTCGGTTAATAGATATCTTGAATACGGTCAGCATAGACAGATCAATTAACACGTATAGGGGGCCCATGTGCCAGACAATTTTATCATTAGAAGTTAAGATTATGTCAGAAATATGAATGAATTAAGATGACTGTCTAACATTTGTCTATTCAGGGTCAAAGTAATACAGCAATAATTATTGCTGGACGATATTAAATCACGTTTAATATGGTCATCCAGTCTAGGGACATAGGATATACATCTTAGGCCAAAATAAAATATATGTTTGTTTAAGGTTACATTGTGACAAAAAATAGAGTAGGTAGGTAGACAAAATCATTTTATTTTGAAAAATTATTTTACATAGACCTCTATGGTCAGCAGACGTTTTATTAGGGAAATAATTATATTAGCGACATTTTTGTCCTAAAATGGGAATAAAATTGGTTAGGGTAGGCACAAAAAATAGGATAGGTAGGGTAACCTTAAAAACACATATATTTGTTTTTGGCCTTATCTAACAGAGTATTTTAGATTATCTTGAAAGTAATTTTTTATCCATATTTTAAGAAGAAAAATAGTACCAGTATATTTTATGGAGACAATGTTAAATTATGTTGTTGTTTATATCTGGCCCAGTTGTTCAAAATTTAATCAATTTCTTCACTTTCAATTATTTTAATTGTTAAGTAATATTTCTGTACAGAATTTTGCATGGATATACAAAGTCATAGGATTGATCCATCAGAAAATTTTCAGCTGTCCGGCCTAATCAAGGAAGTGAAAATTTGAAACTGAAAATTTTGGTTAACTTTTGAACAACTGGACCCTGGATACTATGCCTAGTGTGGATTTATTATAACTTTGGAAACTATTTATTCAGGAATTTTAAATATAATGTCAATGTTAATTAATGTGATTCCTGTACAGGGTATACAATATTGCAAGTAAAAAGATAAAATATGAGGTTTAATTATGTGAACCTGCCACATTTTCCCCTTTATAAAATTTTTTGTTGATTTCTGTAATTACAGTAATTGATTTCACAATTCTGTTTTGGGCCAAGGTGGCCGAGTGGTCTAGGTTTTGCACCATTTTCAGCACATTTGGCTATTTCGCGCTGGCCAGTTTTTTTTGGTGGAGGAAGCCAGAGTACTCGGAGAGAAGCCTTGACCTTTGGTAGGAAAATTGGCAGTCTTTGTCAATTAAGATCGGAGTCGAACATACCCAGCCACAGATGAGATTCAAACTCACAACCTCAGTGTTGATAGGCTAGTGATCATTAGTAGTAATGACAAACTACCTAGAGCACTCAGCCACCGAGGCCCCTTATACGAACTACCTAGAGCACACGGCCACCGTGGCCCCTTATATGAATATGAACTTTATGTATAAAAAGTATTAAAAAAACTTTCTGTAACTGATGGTAATTTAAATAACAAAATGAAAAACAAAGAAATAAGATGAAAAATGGATGTTAGGTTATAAAATGTCAACTAACCCATATTATTTATTGTGCTCAGGAACCAAAAAATAAAAAATAAATAAAAAGTACAAATAGGTGATGCATTGGCAGTCATTATAAGGGTTGGGTTGAATGTATATATATATTATTATCTAGAATTATGTATAAATAACTATATTATAAAACATAGGTCAAATTATGTGTAATGATATGGTTTATCTGGTTACATAAGTGGTGAGAAAATTGGTAGTAGGTATATTAAGTTATTACAAACAGAGAAAATTGTGAATGGAATTTGTTTGATAACTCGTTCAGTCTGTCCTACTTGACAATTGTAACGAAAAGTATATGAAGTACAAATAATGGGTTTGTTCTATTAGTGAGGCCAATTGAATAAAAGAGTTGGTTTCATAATTTGCACTAATTTATTAATGTGATATCTCAAATTCAATGGTGAGACTCGCCCTCTTTGTCCCAATAAGCTTAAAATAATTTGGTCACAATTGAAAATCTCACTCCAAAATTCCTCAAATTCTTGGACATTCTTTTTCAATTTCCACTTCTTACCTCAAACAAGGAAATCTCAATCTTGGCCATTTTTAGATTGACCACATATTTTATATACTATTTTTTGTGGTTATGTGTTCACAAAGATTTTTTTCTGCACATGGTTTCCTGTTTTTGTATTGCAGGGTCTGATTAGAGTTATCTCCCTTGTGAGGTATATTGTGGCCTTCATGGTCCCTTAAGTATTATTGGTTTTGTGGCAAATCATAAATTCTATCCAAGTTTCATGTTGGGATAAAATTTCATATGGCAAATAACTCTTTAACAAAAAAAAAAAAAAAAAAAACTAAAATCAAGCAAACATCACATAGACACAGAATTATTATGTTAATTTATTTATGTGTCTTAAATGAAAAATTCCACAACATTCCCTCCCCACCCTACCCATCTTTATGTTTTTATTACTAAGGATACTTATTTTTCAAGGAATTAGGTAACTGTGGCCTTCAGTACCTCATGTATGTGATATAAAACTGAGAAGGGAAAATTAAATCTAGAAAAGAATGTAATTTAGTTGTGAACCCTAATCTAAGTCAGGCTGACATGGTAACCACTTTCTGTATCTCTGTAATTACAATAGGTAGTTAGGAATGCAAGTCAATTATAAACATGACACACAAACAAAATGTAAAGACAGAGTCAATCATAATTTCCAATAAATGCAAAGCCAGGGGATTTATTATACAATAACAGAATTTTTTCTGATTTTTTCATAATTTGCATATGTTATATGATTGGTTGTTTGTGACATGTTGAATTTGAAGCTGTGCCATTTTCATTATTAACTTATTAGTTTTTGTACTTTACCGATAAAATGTATTTTGAGGGCATCATTATGGCTGTCAGCCTTTTCATAAGACAAAATGATTAAGGAGCAGTGGACACTGTAATACAGCATGGCTACATAAAATTAATATTTTGAAAGAAAAATAAATGAAGAACATGACCTTGTTTTTGATAAATCAGAAAATAGCCATGTCAAAATAAGGATCTGTGTCAGACAGATATTTTTCTGTACATATTTTTTCTTTAAAGCATTTTGAATATTTCAAAAATAATGATAAAAGTCAATTTACATATTTTTTAACCAATTTTCCATCCAATTCGATGATGATTTTGTATAAAAATTGTAATTTGTACCATTAGGTCAAATAATTTGTTGATGATTTCTTTCCTTAATGAAAAATTCAGTTGAAATTGTAAGTCTAAATTGACGTATTTCCAATTTACTAAAAATTACCTCCCCTGTTTTCTAATTATGACCAATGAATATATTAGAATTTACCCAATGATGTTGTTTATTCTTGCAGTAAACAACTAACCTAGTTACCAGAATAGGGTATTTACATATCAAGTTACAATCATACATTCCCATATAAAGAGGCATAGCTGTAGTGAGAATTCAAGGGAGGTAATAAATGCAAAATTGGAAAGGGTCAATTTTATTGTGTGAGTTAAGAAATACTTCATTGATGTTATGCTATATGCTTATTTTGACATGGGTTTGCATGATATTTGTTTATATTTTTCATTGAGTGAAAAGTGAGCTGTAAAATATTAACAAATACAATTCCCATATATTGGCCAGGATAAATATTGCTGATTTTCTATTTATAGGACAGAGGTATAGGACAAGAGAAGTACTAACACCACCTGGGAAGAATGGCCAGCAATGTCCACATCTAAGTGAGACACAGAATTGTGATCCAGAACCATGCTATTTTTGGAACACTTCTTCTGGTCCCTGCAGTCTATCTAAATATCGATATGGAACGAGTGAAACATGTGGTGTTGGTGACAGACAGCAAACCAGTCACTGTGTTGATAAAAAAGGGGTAAGTGATATGACAGAGTATGTTTTGGAAACCAGTCAATCTTGGTATATAAATTCAGTTAAACCTGTGAAAAATGAACCCTTTGCAGACTGATGACGTTCAATTCTAGAAAGGGTTCAGGTAACATTTATAGGATAACTAATCTTGAAATACGAATACCTAAAAATCTACAACGAGTTACCGAACAACAAATTAATTCACGAGTGCGCATGCACCAGTGAATTATTAGTGTTTTTTTGTCACGAGTTGTAGATTTTATATATTCGAATTTCTGTTTTAAATATGACATTGGCATATTCCATGTATTCATAAAATTTAACGAGAAAATACAAGGGATTATGTTTTTATGCGACTACATGATGTTTGTATAGCAACATCGTTGGAGACGGCTATTGTTACGTCACTTCCTAGAGGGAAATATGACCATTGATTTCACTTGGTGAATTATCGGATTACATTTCACTCAGAAATCCCAGTATTTCACCACAAACAATGTAATAAGATAAGTTATTAATATTTACTAAAGAATATTCATTGTATAAAAATAAAACTTGAAAATGTTGGAAAACAGATCATAGGGTCATAGAGCTGATGATGTTTTACCTCTGGCCCTCTAACCCCTTTTGAAAGCTCCCTTAACATTTTCCATTTAATAATTGTATAATTGAGTTTTGTTTAGATATGTTTTGTAGTTAGATTTAAATATATTTTGCCATTAGTTGTTGCTCCATTGTGCCTGAGTTTGTCAACATCATGACTGATTGGTGCAACATATCCTCCTCCTACACTCAAGCTCTTTTTCTACCTATAACCAACTTTTGCATAAATTGTTACAATCAGAGCATATCTAAACGATATTGCTTTTTCCTATTTTTTAAAACTTTTATCAAGTGCATGTGTTGATTTTATGTCAGCAATTTACACACCAAATCCTGTCTTGCCTATTATAAGTTCTATTCAAACATGAAATGGTTTAAATTTCTCCCCACAAAGATTTGTTTTGTATCACATTTTGCTTTTGTACAAGATACTTACCAAAAATCTGATACCTCTCACAATAGACAAGTGTTCAATATTTACATACTGATAATGAAAAATTGAATTGTCAATATTTGTGTATTGGCTTCAACTGTAAATGAATCATCAATATTTAACATGTAATAAAGTCATTTGTTACATTTTAACCATGGCTGAGTTTACAAAATAAACACCTATTAATGTTGTGATGGGTTTCAGACATCGTTGGTGTCTAAAATGACAGTCATTTAAAGTGTTGCATAATGCAGATCTATATGATCGCAATTTCTGATATTTGTTCCCAAGGGATCTATAATTGTATGTTTGATACCATCTCTACTGTCATTTTAATATTGTATATCAGTAAAAGTTGCAAAAATGGTATAATTTAAAATGGAACTAAATGATGGCTCCCATGCTGATGTTTATAAGAGTAGAATATTGGATTCATGTTTTATAGGTCTAATATTAAATATTAAATTTTGAATGATATAGGTAATGAATAATGCATTGACAGCTGCCTAAGGGGTATTTTGTTTTACTAGTTTAATAATAATAGTGAAAATGTGATAAAAAAGAATTTCAGCAAGTCATCTCTTACCGTGAAATTTAAAATGTAAGAGCTATTTGTCCTTGAGTTTCTTTCATTCAGTAATATCATAGTTTTGACCGATATAATAGAATTTGAAAAACATGTAAAAAAACATCTACCAACCTTCCATTATTTGTTGAAAAATATGCAAACAATACCTGTCTTCCCTTTCTCATCCTGCAGATCATGTATATTCAGAAATAAATGTTTTTAATAAGGCCAATTCAAGATTCAAGATTATCATTCAGCCTTCTAAAAAGTATGGGGCAGATTGGAAGATTTTAATTTTTAGCTCACCTGGCCCAAAGGGCCATGTGATCTTATGCAATCACTTGTTGTCGTCCGTCGTTGTAAACTATTTCATGGCTCTTCTCCTTAGAAACTACTGGGCCAAATACTTCAAAACTTTAAGTGAATGTTCCTTAGGGTATCTAGTTGTATCCGAGGTTTTAATCCATAATCAAACATGTCCGCCATTGCTAAAAATAGAACATATGGGAAACTGCAGTTTCCGTCTTATATCTCAAAAGCTAAAGCATTTACACAAAACTGATAGGGTAAAAATGTTCATCAGGTCAAGATCCACCTGCCATGAAATTTTCTGACGAATCTGTCAACCCTTTGTTGGGTTATTGCCCCTGAATTGTTAATTTTAAGGAAATTTTGCAGTTTTTGGTTATTATCTTGAAAATTATTATAGATAAAGACAAACTGTAAACAGCAAAAATGTTCAACAAAGTAGGGTCCACAAATAAGTTAACATGGCCAAAATCATTGATTGATCCCTTATAGGAGTTTTTGCCCTTAAAAGACGGCATCCGGGGTAAACGTTCCTTTAAAGATCTTTTCTTCTGAAACCACTGGGCCAATTGGGAACAAACTTTGGTGGAATAGTCCTTGGGTGGCCCTCTTCCAAAATTATCTCTGGCCATCCCCGACTTCCAACCGACATGGCTGCTCTTACTAAAAATAGGAAAAAGGGGGGATGAATTTCCAAAATCTTCCTTTATGAAACTACAAGGCCAATTGGAACCAAACTTGGCAGTAATCGTCCTTAGGAGGTTCTCTTTCAGAATTATGACTGATGACCTGGACTGTTAACCAAGATGGCCACCACAGCTGAACTTAGTTTATCATAGGACCCTATGGGAAATTCACTCAAAAATCTTCTTGCCTGAAACTACTGAGCCAGTTGGAACTAAACTTGGCAGCATTGGTCCTTAGATGGTCCTCTTTCAGAATTTTGTCCAATTACCCGGATTGTCAACAAAGATGGCTGTCATGACCGAACTTAGACCCTATGGGAAAATTCATTTAAAAATCTTCTTGTCTGAAATCAGTTAGCCAGGTATAGCAAAATTTAGCAATAATGGTCCTTAGATGGTTCTCTTTTAGAAAATGTTTCCATTGACCTGGACTGTCAACCAAGATGACTGCCATAGCTGAACTTAGTTTAACATAGACCCTATCTATATACACTGATCTATTTTTGTCATCAGCTCATGTTTGGCAAGCTTAATGTGCACAAAAATTCTTGATGTCTGCAGAGTCCTGAATAGAATTTTGAGGGGCAAGCAGGGATGACAAATCAGTTTAAACTTTAACTGGACGAAGTTTGAAAAATTTGACACCCTAAAAATTACGATAAGTAGAAATCACATTTTTTTATTATTGGTCATAATGAATCTATGACAGTATGCACATTTATTTCCATAATTTTCGTTCATCAAAGATTATTAACAATAATATTACAAATTAATTTTTGTAATGGATATTATAGATCATAGGATTTGTTTACAGAAATTCACAAGTAATTATTTTACTAATGAATCATGGTAAATATTTTACTTGTAAATCAATGATTTGTAAGTTAATTTTCCATTGGAAAAATTTGGTTAATTGTTAGTGTCAATTTATGCAATTAAATTTTGGGATTACATGAAGGAAAATGAATCTGTTAACATTTTACTCTCTACTTCTAAATCAAAGCCCTTTATATTTTCAAGTAGTTTGTTGGTGTGGGGATTTTACATTGATGTCCCTCACACTATTGTAACCCAAAACTCTTATATCTCAAAGTAAGATGTTTGGATTCTACTTAGCATTACACTTTTCTCCTCATCTCAAATTCTTGAAACTTGAAGCTTCTGATATCTTGTGCTTAAATATTCATTTGCATTACATTGACTCTCCTAATCTCAAAGCCTGGTAACCCAAAACCCCTGATATTTCAAAGAAAATTGTTAGAATTCTACTTTGCATTACATTGACTCCTGATATACCGGTATTAAAATTTCTATTTTCTGAAATTTCTACTGCAGTTCCTATCAAATTCGAGATATCTTGAGTTTAGTGTATATACATTCGACTCTCGTTATCTCAAAGTCCGTCGGACTGCAAAAAAAAATCCAGTTAGACGAAATTCGACTAAAAGGGAGCTGACAAATTTTTCAAGTTATGAAGGCGAGGTCCAGTAAATCTAAATTCTTTGTAAGTGCCAGAGTAAAACAATAGTTTGGACATACGTGTAATATCGAGACATCACTTTATCCATGTTCAGATACTTATTTACTTAATTTCTAACGTTTTATATTTATAATAATAATAAAGAGTTGAAGACAAATTGATTACGATTGATCAAAATTACTAATTGTTCCGCAAGATGATGTTTTGATGATGATTATTCGACATAACGAATAGAATTTTCATTGTTTTTATAATTTGGGACTCAGAATTAAGTTCGAGATAGAAGAAAATTCAACTCATGCAAATTCGACTAAACATGAGTAAAAATACATATATTTGCACGGTAAAACTTTTGGGACCACATAAAAAATTTGACTCATCCGAAAATTTGACTCAAGCAAGTTTTAGATAACGAGAGTTGACTGTATATATGAATGATAAATTTGTTCATAATAAATGAAAATGAAATATGAAATAAGTATGGTGAGGAAACTTTCGGTACCAGAAATCCAGACTACTATGAATTCAGAAATTGATGCAGAATTTTTTATTAATACGAAAAATGCAACAGTGTGAAATTTACAATAATTCAGCCTCATATTGTAAATTTTATTTTTAATATTCTATTGCAGTATTTACAGGAACGGACATAATAAACATTTGCACTATTGTCGATCATTGAATATTTGCAATAATATTTAGATGCAATAATTTACATATTTAGGGTCTTTGTTACATGTGATTTTATTTATTCAGATGCGAGTTAGAGATGAATTGTGTAGTGAATGGGAAGCAAAGCCTGAATCAAGAATCTTGTGTGAAATACCTTGTGCTTATGACTGTGTGACATCGGAATGGGGGGAGTGGTCCGAATGCCCTGACATCTGTGAGGCTGAACAAGACATTGCATTCAGACCTAACATGAGGTCACGAAGGAAGACAATACTAGCAAGAGCTGGGCCAGGTAGAGGTTAATATAGACAAAATAACAGAATTATTATTTAATCTGCAATATATAATTCCTTAATTTTTTGCCTTTGCAAAATTATATTAGAAGTGACCAAATATGCCGATTTTAGATTTAGAAATAACTTCTTGTATTTATTAGTTCAAATCTGAAAATATTTTGATTAGAATGCAAAACACAGGACATCATTCATAAAAGTTTGGCAAAAACTAAAAGAAGGTTTTTTATGACTTTTGTAGAAGGAACAGCCTGTCCAGGTGAAAGGGAACTCATAGAAAACAAGCCTTGTCCCACTGTGATAGAATGTGCTGTGTTTATTTGGCATGCTGATCCATGGGGTGATTGTGTATTGGAGGATGCCGGCAGAAAATGTGGACGTGGTCAACAGACAAGAGGTGTTCATTGTTATAACAGTAATAACCAGCTTGTACAAGATGAAAAGTAAGATAAATTTTGTGCTCTTATATACGGTAAAAACATAAATTTCTTTGGGGATTAAATTTCGTTTATTTTGTGGGTAAGTATTATCAACAAAATTTAATCTCAAATGAAATTTTTATCTCTCGTTGGTGAATTCTAATTGATTTTTATATAACTTGCAAACCAGGAAAATTAATCCCAGTGAAAGCCATTTCAGGATGAAAGCAATGAAATTTTAACTTCACAAAAATTGAATGATATTACAGTAACTTGAAAACTAGTGCTAAATTATTTGTCGTCATATTTAATTGAGGTGTAGACACTATTGACTCATTTTTCAGTGAATAAAAATAGAAATTGCTTTCATTTAGAAGATTTTGGATTGGAAAATACATGTTTATATGTTAGAATTAGTTTATGAAATTTTTAAAATTTGGTATGAGTGTAATGTTCCAAGTACATATTGAGAATGTAAGAAAACATTAGAAATATGAGAATTTAACAAAAAACGAAGAAAAAAATGAAATCTTATATTTGATATGCTTGTAATTTTTCTTGAAAAAAGTTTGTAGTAACCATTTTCTGTTTGTTTTTGATACTTTCAGATGTACACAGTCAGTTAAACCAGACAGGACACAAGTTTGTATGATACCTTGTCCAAGGGACTGTACTCTGACCGCGTATTCTGATTGGTCGGCTTGTTCAGCTTCATGTTATATTAGTAAGTACTGTGTCTTTCTGACAATATATATTTTTAACAAATTTTTCAATTGAGAGAATCTTGTTATTAATTTGGTAAAGTACAGAAGGCATGGAAGCGAGTGGACATGCTGGCTGCTCTGTGGTAGGGCAGTTTGTTGACACTTGGACAGATTCTTGTACAAAAAAATTTGTGGATATATGATGTGGCAAAACTATTTTTTGTAAAAATGAATATTTGCACACAAAATTACAATGATAAGAATGAAAAAATTAATCGATGAAGATTAGAAAGTTTCATTTTATCAGCAGATCTTCATAGTGAAAGCTCTATCTTCAAATCTTCAAATATCAAGTTGAGATCTTGCTGTGTCAGTAATATTTCTTATAAAAGTGAAAATTTATTTAAATAAACAAATTGTTTGTTCTATGGCAGGTAAAGATAACATTCCAACAAGATCCAGGCAGCGTTTTATTCTACAAGAACCAGATAATGGAGGTGCTCCTTGTCCGGAGGTACTACAGGAGGTAGAACAGTGTATTGAGTTGCCTTTATGTCACCAGTTTCAGTGGAAGATATCAAACTGGAGTTTTTGCATTCTTGCACCCACAACATATCACTGTGGCAAAGGTTTAAGAGCAAGAGGTACAAAAGGGTTTATAGGCCAATGTATCACTTAGGCAAAGGTTTCGGGGCAAGAGTTACAAAAAATGTTTTTAAGGCTACGTGATATATATTACCTTCTCAGACCATTGCACTCCAAATTTCATGAGAAAAGAAAATGGAATTTTAATTTTTTTTATATAAAATGTCAGTACTTTAGATAACGAAGTAATTTTTGAGAAATATAAATTGATCAGAGAGATCCTGAGAAGCTAATAGATTTTTTTTTCACAGGTTGTGATATAATAACATCACTTAGTGCACTCATTTCAGATTAGAAAATGTATTCAGAAATTTTCTTTAACTGAATACATTTTGTAAAAGAAAAAATCAACAATGTGACCACTTTTTACTCTAATTGGAATGATTTTTTTTCCATTTTTAAAATGTCAACAAGTAAATACTTCAGATTCAGAACAATTAGCAATAAAAAAGTGTCAAGATAAATAAAATTATTCAAACCAAAAAGATGTTTGTTTGTTTGTTTGTTTAGTTGGGGTTTTACGCCGTTTTCAGCACATTTGGCTATTTCGCGGCGGCCAGTTTTTATTGGTGGAGGAAGCCGGAGTACCCGGAGAGAACCACCGACCTTCGGTAGGGAAATTGGCAATCCTTGTCAATTAAGATCGGAGTCAAACACACCCTGCCACAGGTGAGATTCGAACTCACAACTTCAGCGTTGACAGGCTAGTGATCATTAGTAGTCATGACGAACTACCTAGACCACTCGGCCACCGAGGCCCCCCAAACCAAAAAGATAACTTTATATTCAGAAAAATAAGAAATTAAAAAGTTTCAATGAAAATAAAAAGAGTCAAGCCTTATGTCAGAAAGTTTTGTTTGTTTGTTTATTGTTTCAGGGACAATTAGATATATGATTTATTTTTTGTTGGATAGAGTGTGAATACTTGGAAAGGCAATATTAGGCAGAATAGTTTTAAAATGCTACTATACATGGCATAAACCTTGGTAAACAAACAAACAGACAAATAAATTGGGCAAAAGTACTATACATGGCATAAGCCTTGGTAAACAAACAGACAAATAAATTGGCAAAAGTACTATACATGGCATAAACCTTGGTAAACAAACAAACAGACAAATAAATTGGGCAAAAGTACTGTACATGGCATAAACCTTGGTAAACAAACAGACAAATAAATTGGGCAAAAGTACTATACATGGCATAAACCTTGGTAAACAAACAAACAGACAAATAAATTGGGCAAAAGTTCCAATATCTTAAACATTTTATATATGTAACATTTTGCAGATATAACATGTATGGCACAGAATGGAACAGACCATCCTATAGAGGAATGTTTGAAGTTCCTGGGTCCAATGCCTCCAATATCTGAGCCATGTTATAAAACATGTGATAAACTATGTCTCTTCACTGATTGGTCAGAATGGAGTCACTGTATACAGGGATGCAGTGGTCACCAGTTCAGAGCCAGGGAACTAAAGGGTATGATATTCTGTATAACAGGTCATGTTTGCAGGATGATAATAACCACCTTTATTTTTTATTAATGCGAAAAATGCAACAGTGTGAAATTTACAATAATTCAGCCTTATATTGATATTCTTGGAGTCATAATTAGACAGATGTGATTCACTGAATACAAAAGTTATTTGTCAAACTTTCTTGATCTGAAATCAGAAATTTTTTCACCATTTCACTTGCTACCATTTCAATACTAGTATGAAATCGAAACAGTAATGCTTTAAAATTTACATGTACTGTTATAAAATTGTTAAACTTTGTGAATATCTCCGTTGTGCACATAACTCTATCCTTAGATGGTTTAAGCTTCACTATTCCAATAAGTTGGGCATCTGAACCTGGTCTTTAACACTTAGGATTATTGTTTAGGCTATCAATGTTTTGGTCTTGAGTGCAACTGATCATTCTTTAGTCCATGAAATATAGATACCTTATGCATCTGAATATTTATTTTTCATTTTTGACATAAGTCCATATACTGTATCACATTATATAGTCTTGTACGTTTTATATCTCGAAGACCTAGTGAGTTTGGAAATCGGCAGGAAATCTTGGATTATCATAAATAATTGAATGCTAAAATTATCATCACACAGACCATTGATTCATTTAACACCAAGACATTGCAGCTAAATATAAGAAGTAAATTATCATGTCAACTTAAAGTTGTTATGCTTGTAATGCCTAAATATATTTCAGCAGATGGTCCAGGTGTACCGGACAATTGCAGAGATACCAATCAATATCCTATCTATGAAAAGCGACCGTGTCAACTTTGCGAGACCTTAAAACCTACCTCCATGGGAGAATGGTCTGACTGTATTCTAGAACCTGTTCGTCATGATTATATAACCAACCAACCGGAACTAACCAACCGATCAAAGAGAACCAGAAACATGACCACGGCAGATATGGGCTATATTTGTGGTACGGGGAAAAGGATTAAGGTAGTAGCATGTAGTAAACAAGGAACTGGGATAGAATCGGCAGACAAGTGTAATGGGGCAGGTTAGTTTTAACATATATTTTCTCAAACAAAGAGCTTCTTGTTAAAGAACATGTACAACTTCGTATTGATGGAAAGAGAGCCAATTGCCGATTTCAACTCAATTCTGATTGGAGCATTCTATTCCTGAGAAAGCATGTTTTATCCTTCAATTTAATTGATAATATTATGATCCACCCGTTCTAAAATTATGGTATAGGTGGGAAGATTTTATTTTTATGGCTTGGATCAAAAACTCAAATGTGAATGAAAATTAGACAAAAATTTTTGAATTTTGAAAAAAAAAAATCTAAGAAGGTAAAAATTAATTTAACCTAATCCTTAGTCTAAAAATGGAAGATTTTTCATATGAAGATGGAGAAAAATTTAAGGATTATATTTTGTTTACAGGATATGAAGAGGAAGTGTGTCTGATTCCCTGTCCAGTAGATTGTGAAATGTCTGATTGGACAACATGGAGCGAATGTCCGGCTAAATGTGGAGCGGGAGTACAGAAAAGATATCGAAGTATACGAAGACTTCCATCAGCAGGGGGACGACAGTGTCCATCACTAGGTTCCTCAAGCAAGGTAAAGCATTATTGTACTTAGAAGGAAGCAATAAATATATTATACAGTGGAAGTTTGGTCTTTCCAACTTAAATAAATCAAAGTCTTGAGCTACATTTTACATCCAATTTTTGTCCAATGGTAGTTTAAATAACTTTATTGTGTCCCACATACAGTAAAACATGGTTGTGTCGAAGTCCAGGCGACCGAACAAAGACTTCGACATATATATATATGTGCTTTTAATGACTTCCGGTCAACAATGTAAATGATAATAGGTTTATGAATTTTACCTTCAGTTTAACTTTACCAGTGTTTGAGACATACGTTATATGATGCAAATATCTCAGAAAACATGTGAAATAAAATAAAATAATAAAGAATTATGAATTATTATTTGCAAAACCTGGACATTTTTTTGTATCATAAATACGTAACAGTTGAATGGGATTTTTTCTCTGCTAGAAAATTTTTTTTTTTTCATCATACTCAATTTTTTTTTCATTAAACAGGAAATCCAGACCCGTTTATGCCATCCTGAATGTATTAGATATGTGTGGAAAACTAAAGCGTGGAGTACATGTATACCTGGTAATAATCATATTTGTGGAGATGGTACACAGTCCAGGCATGTCAGGTAAATACCATAGTGATGTAATCCTTTGGAAAGATTATCAGGGGTTGAAATTTTCTGGTTACACTCACTAGCTCCTGGCTTTTTTGTATTGAAATTTACTATCCCTTTTACAAAATTTATTTAGGACAAAGTACTCGCTAACAAGCAGTTGGAAACTGAAACAATTGCATTATATCCATTGCTGAGATTATTTCAGTTGTTAAAAAATAGCAATATTTATTTGATTCCTAAATAATAAGTGATTTTGAAAAAAGAAATTGTTTGTTTAGTTGGGGTTTTATGTCGTTTTCAGCACATTTGGCTATTTTGCAGTGGCCAGTTTTTATTGGTGGATGAAGCCAGAGTACCCGGAGAGAACCACCAACCTTCAGTAGGAAAATTGGAAGTCCTTGTCAAAAAGAGAAATTATTGAATAAAAAAAAAGTAATCTTTTAAGTCCTCAAATTCAGAATTTCCTTAACATGTATGCTGTACAAATTCAAGATTTTACATCTTTTACCAACAGATGTGAAGCTGTAAACAGACACGGATTTACAACTAGTACAGCTTTAGATAACATGTGTTCTGGTCAACAACGTCCACCTAAAACTCAGTCTTGTTATTTATACTGTTTGGATGATTGTGTGGTCAGTGAGTGGACAGAATGGACATCCTGTAGTAAGGTGAGCATTAGTACATCAATGTCCACTAATAGCTGAAGCCTCTACCTATATATTACAGAAGTTTAACTTTGAAGTCTCCATGTTTAACTCAAGTTAAGCCCCTTAGCCTCTGCCACTTACCAAATTTAAGCTCTTAGCTAGCTGCAACCTCTAACCAAGTTTAGGCCCCCATCCTCTGCCCCTAACCGAATTTAAGCTCCAAGCTAGCCCCAACCTCTAACCAGGTTTAGCCTCTCATGATCAGCTACCATCCACCTCAGACCAAATTTAGATTCAACAGCCTCCATGTCTAACTAAGTTTAGGCTCTCAGTCTTCAGTCTCCACCTTCAACAAAATTTATACTAGCAAACTTAAATTTTTAGCCAAGTGTAGGCAAGCAGCCTCCTGTAACTTAAGTTAATGCTCTCTGCCTCCTTCTAAGACTGAGGATGAATGAATTAATAACAAAAAATCACTCTCTGCTCTTGTTCACTCATTGGTGCCGAAATTTATCTGATTGTTATAGACCTAATTTTTTTACTGTATTTCAAGTATGATAATATTTCATTGTATCTATAGCCTTGTAACCATAACGATAGACAAGTCCGAACAAGAGAAGTTCTACGATACCAGAACTACAACAATTGTCCGGAGGTTCGTGAGACGAAGTTCTGCATCAAGAACGACAACTGTATAGAATTTTACTGGGAATTGTCAGAATGGACGACATGTTTGATCAACAATGGACTTGATGACTGTGGTGTAGGTCACAAGGAGCGCTACCCAATCTGTAAAAATCATTTTGGTGAAACAGTTGATAGTGAACTGTGTGAGAAGGTAATTAGAAAGTCTTGTATTTTTTTTAAACTTTTTATTTAGAAACAACTATAGATTTGATTTTGTTTGTTGTTAAATGAAAATTCTTTATTTTTGTGAAAAAAAATTTCATGGTTTTTCAATTGCTTTGTATAACACAAATTGTTAACTTTATAATGTCCATCAGTTGTAAAAGTCACATCACCTTACTGTCATCATCAGATAATATACATCATGTTAGGACCTACAACACAAAGACTATATAAACTGTATGTGCAATAATGAATATGTCGTATAATTTTATGTCGTATTACAGGAAGCTGATCCTGTAACAGAGAAATTAGTTATATCATGTGAGGAAGTTTGTGACGTAGATTGTCTGGTATCTGATTGGTCGCCTTGGTCGTCATGTAGTAAGACGTGTGGACTAGGTATGATATTTACAGCATTTGACGTCAACGCATAGTAACAAAAGTTTTCGTAATAAAAAAACAAAAACATATTTTGCAAGAAATAAAGATAAAACATATAAACAGGTTGAGTGTTTCAAGTTTTTATCAATTTTATTACCACACAGTGACAAGAGAAAATAATTATAGTATAACTAATCTTGACATGCGAATACTTAAAAATCTACAACGAGTTACCGAACAACACATTAATTCACGAGTGCCCTACGCGCACGAGTGAATTAGTGTTTTTCGGTCACGAGTTGTAGATCTTTGGTATTCGAATTTCGTTATTAGTAATTCTGTTTATTACATTGACATATTCCGTGTATTCATAAAATTTAACGTGAAAATACAAGGGATTATTTTTTTATGCGACTACGAAACGACGTTTGTATAGCAACATAGTTGGCAACTGTTATTGTTACGTCACTTCCTAGAGTGAAATATGACTTTCGATTTCACACGGTGAATTATCGGATTTGATTTCACTCAGAAATCTTGGTATTTCACCACACTCAATGTAATAATACAACATTCATTTATTACTGTTGCATATAACATTGTCTTGTCTAATCTTATCTCCCTTAGATTAACCAAGAGAATGTGATATCCAATACATATATAAAATACATGTTGTCAGGTGTAAACCTGTCAATGACAAAATTTCTTTAAAAGGGCACATGTTCATACAGAGCAAAATTTTCCAATCCCATGATTGTCCTTTATACACAGATTTGCAGCTACTGTATTTTCTTGAATTTTCAGGGATGAGTCAGAGACAGAGAACTGTGGTAGAACAATTCAGTAGAAATGGCCGACCCTGTCCAGATATGCTGACACAGAAAAAACCATGTTTTCTGCGTGGATGCTACACATGGTCTGTGTCAGAATGGTCAAATTGTACATCCCAGGTAAGGCTGTTTTTATCCCTGTGTAGGTGGGCTTTCGACATTTTTATTAAAAGAAGAAAGAAACAAAAATTTAATAACTTTTCTTATGGAGTATGAATTGATCACTAACAATGAACTATAAACCAAAATCTTATGATATGTGACCTAATGTCTGGTTAAGTTCAAAAACACTGAAAAGATATGATTTTGATCAACAGAAAATTGTTTGTAAAAAATACAGTTAATTAATTATAAGGTTTTCTTTGCACAAATATTGTAAAATACCATGTACTGAAGACAATATAAAGATTTTTAGGTTGCTCACTTCTATCACTTGCTATCTGTTTTGTGGCTTGTACATGTATTTATTTGATAATATGTAGTACAAATATATAGTTGATGATGGAAGAAATATGCCTTATATTGAATCAAATTAATCAATACTTACTTATGAAAATTCTTTGATACCATTTTTGATGCACAAGATGTGCACATTTCGTTGATTTATAACTCATCAGTTGTGCTCAAGGCCTAAAATGTTGAAAACCAAAACAAAAATCTAAAAAGTTGAAGCGCAATTTGATAGAAATTTGAAAAAAACAGAAAAACACATAACTATTAGATCAAATAAATGGTTTAATGGTATTATGTAGAAATTTATTATTTTATCAACTGATTTTTCCTGTAATATAGGTTGGTGTATGTGGCCATGGAATACAGCACCGTAACGTGTCTTGTGTCAGTGAAGATGGTGTACCATTAGAGCAGTCCAAATGTCCACCTGATCTCAATATCCTCATTATGCATGTAAGTATTAATACCAAATTATTAAAGGTTTAAGGACTTTTCTTGGCCATTAGTAATATGTTAGTCCCTTGGCATGTTAGAAAGGGGAATGAGTTTGGTTTTGGGCAAAATGTTTTAGTAGGCTGTAAGATCTCAGTATATTACATTTTTATAGAAAATTTATTATGTTTTCAGACTGAACGCCCATGCACCGTGCCCTGCCCAGGAGAATGTGTAATGACCGAGTGGTCAGAATGGAATGAGTGTTACCTATCTAGGGAAGATTTCTATGTTGGTATGTAGTAGAAATGTAATTATAATGTTATAAGACCATAACCAAGATGATGAAATTTTTGTTTGTGAAGACAAGAATATGAAAGGGTACTTATTTCAACTTACATATTGGTTTTATTTTATCATTGTCCAAATTTCTGATTAACATTTTCGTTTAGACATAGAATGTTCAGAAAAAGTAAAGGAGACCATTTTTTTTTTTTGGAGGGATTTAACTTTACAGGTAATGTTTATATGTATTTTTGTTCACTATGTAAATACATGAGAGTTTTGTTCACTATGTACATACATGAGAGTTTTGTTCATTATGTAAATACATGAGAGTTTTGTTCAGTATGTAAATACATGTCAGTTTTGTTCACTATGTAAATACATGAGAGTTTTGTTCACTATGAATATACATGAGAGTTTTGTTCACTATGTAAATACATGAGAGTTTTATTCACTATGTAAATACATGAGAGTTTTGTTCGCTATGTACATACATGTCAGTTTTGTTCACTATGAACATACATGACAGTTTTGTTCACTTTGTAAATACATGAGAGTTTTATTCACTATGTAAATACATGAGAGTTTTATTCAAAAGACAGAATAACTTGTCTGTCATGTGTTTGGTTTGATTGATGGTAAAGTGACATTACAATATTAAAGAAACTCAATGTCTGTCATTTCTCAAATTTTGTTTTATTTGCAAAAATTTAAAATTCTATCCCATTTCAGACAAATACAAAAGCCGAGGAGTACAGAGTAGATCACGAGCTATTTTAGCATATCCCAAACTAAAGAACCCACCCTGTCCTGACAAACTCTGGGAGAAACGACATTGTGTAGCAGATCAGGGGATGTATTTTGAATGGATGACAAGTTCATGGAATGTTGACAGCCATAGATCCATTTGGTGTGAAAGATCAGACGGACTAATGGTCATAGGTAAAACCACTTTCAAATTCTACAGTCTTTCAATTGTTTTATTCACTTTATTGAGTGTTACAATATCGTGTTGACTTGTACTGTTAGGTAATTGTCTCCCTTGGCCTCTCCTAAAATATCTTAGAAATGTTTCTGTTACTATTCAACTGGTTCTTATTCTCTTCCAGGTCAGATGGCTACTGTGTACATGTGGTTGATATGAAACATTAGAAGGTTGTCTCCCTTGGCCTATATAGAATTGATTAGATTAATTCTGTTTTCTGTTTTTTTTTTGTACTGAACTACCTCCCCCAACAAAACAAATACATACCCTAGCCTTATCATAAAATCATTTTCCATGAGTCACAACTGAAACAAGATGGAGATGACTTGTGACACAATGTTCAATGTATGTGCAAGTATAACATAAATTGCTGGAGTACTGAAAGAAAAAACAAGAGTTTTGAGGGTGCCTCTAAGTACCAGATTCCTAAACGATAGCTGGAGTACTCAAGGAAGAAACCAAAACAGAGTTAGAGGGTGCTTCTAAGTACCAGATTCCTAAACGATAGACCTCCAGTCAGTGAAAAATTCAGTGGTTAGACTCAAATAAGAGTTTCCATTTCTGAATGAATTGATATAAAAACTTATTTAAAATACAAAATGTGCTTGAGAGTGAATGACCTAGATTCTATTTAAATAAGTAGCTTGTTTTATAATGTACCAGTTTATTTGCATTTTTGTAGGTGGTTGTGAAATGGATGAACGTCCACCTGCAATTTTGTCATGCTTCCCAGACTGTCCTGCAATGGCTACTTGTAATGACACCAATACATGTATATGCAAATTAGGTTTGATTCCAGATTATAACCTCCGGGGAGAATTGGGAGCATGTTTAGAGGCTAATGTCACTGTCGAAAAAGGACCTCAGTCAAAAGAACAAAGTAAGTTATTAAATTAGAGAATGGAATTGGAAAAAAGGAAATAGTATGGATCCACATAATTCATTGGAATTCTATTTCTTCATTTAGTGTAAAGTTTCTTGTTTAAGGATAAGAATTCTTTGTTGGAATACTTGATTCATGGGATTTCAGTAAACCTATGAAAGTATGAAAATTGAAATTCAGTGAAATATTATGTACTGTAAATTGAAAAATTTTTGCATGCACTTATTATTACGATTCTTCTACTCAAGGCAAAATTGTGAAGTTTAATTATTGCGATCACCACCCGTGTGAAAAAAAGTTTGTTATTGTGATCGGAGATTGTGTAAAAATTGAAGATGGAAGTTTTATTAATTTAATCATTTTAATTAATGATTTTAAAAATATTAGAATTCAAAATGTTGTTATATATATAATTGCTGCCAAAACAATAATGATACAATTAAGTATTTACCGATTAACCTGTCTCCGGATGTCGGCTACTTACCCATGTAAATGTAAACAAAGGGAGACAAATCTAGAATAAATCGGACGTGAAAATATGCATAAAAAATGTGATATATTAATATTGGGATCCTCAACCGATTGCAATTGTCGCAATAATTTCCATATTTACAGTATCCAAAAACAGATATTCATGTGACAAACAATTTTTAGTCATTTATAAAAATAAAATTATTTGATATTTTGCAGAAACTGCAGAAACCAGTATATGGATGTATGCCGTTTTAGCAGCTGGGACTGTGTTTATTGTATTTGTGGCACTAGCATTCTACAACATGAGGTATTATTATTATCAATTTTGCACGTTACACATCCTGCAACTGGCGTTTTTAATATAAATGTAAGATGTCAAATATTTTTTCCCAATATTCTGGTAATTGTATAACGTCATCTCCTTATTTAATTACTCACATTGGTAGTGTCTATTTGTGGTATACGTCACAGCATTTATGAAGTAATATTGTCCTTAAATTATGAACCAAAAATTATCTATATCAAATATTGTGTTGTGAACAGAAAAAGAAAGAAAAAAATGGCAGAATTTTTATTACCAATGTGAAATTGTATGTACAACTCTCTCCATTAAAAGCAACAAAAAGAGCTTTAACTGACGCAGAATTTTCATAAAATGTCACATTGAAAATAGTAGATCTGCAAGATAAAACATTAACATGCATCTCTTCAGTGTTTGATATAAATAGGTGTATACAAGAAAATAACTCAGCATTGTAATTACCATATTTTTCTGCCTATAGGTCGAGACTTTTTACTTTAAAATGACCATTTTACCATTATAAGTCTATAGAGAGAGTATCAATTAGACCTATAGTCCACATAGACTTGTAGTTCAGAAAATACAGTATTTTAAATTATTGACATTTAGCATAAAATCAATATTCTGCATTTAAATATTTATTTATTTATTTATTTATTTATTAATTATTTTAAAGTAGAAGATTGTTGTATATTTCTGTTGTGTAATTATTAGCTTGCATGCTTTTCAAAATTTTGACAGACCACCAAAGAAATCTTTTTAAATTCATCATTCTTCTCGTCTTGTGAAATTGTTGTAACAATGTAATTCATTCATTATTTTATTTTATTTTACATAGATATTCTGTGAACCTTTTATGAAATAAATAACAAAAAGTTGGTCCTGGATTATTCCCCTTTACCAAATTACAGTATTCTGGGATATGCTGGGTTTCTAGAGTTTATGTAATTTTGGCATCTTTATATTCCATAATAACAAAATATTTATGATTTGTTTATTTCCATATTTCGGTAGCTTCAATATTTGCACCTATAGTTACCATATATATAAAAAGAAAGGGAGATAATTTTTATTTTGGATGTAATTATAGAATTATCTCCCTTATTTGACATAAAAGGAAACTTGATTCAAAATAATTCCATACATTTTTCTCATTATATAATGTAAATGGTAAATTTTTGTTGTTTCATTGATTGAATTATAATGATTAAGGCCTGATTGGGAGTATTTCAATCAAACCCCAGTGAGATAATAATTTAATCAGCTAAATATTCTATGAGCAGAAGTTACATAATTATAAATAAGAGGTTCACAGATAACTGTTTTAAAAGTTCACATAAAAGTTTATTTTATTATCTTTTTTTTCTCTGTACAGCGAACACTTTCGTTCAGGCCCTCGTCCTAGGTCTAAAGAGGATGAAGAGGCAGCGGAGAAACTTAACACGGGAACCATCGAAAGTCGACAGGGAAATGGTGTAGAGCGAACGGAAAACTGTCCGAACGTATGCACCCATAACTCTGCTCCTTCACCCGCCAATACTAATAACTACCTGTATGAAAATAGCAACACTAATAATTTATGGGTGAGGGCATCTACCAAAAGTGTTCGCAATCGTGTAGCTAGAAAGTTTTATTCATTGTTGTATTTTTGTGGGTGTAGCAAGCATGTGCATGATACAGATAGTAAAGAAACATACACTGCATATATAGAAACCTCTGGTGATGAAACTATATTCAATCGCATCCCTGATGTCAATTATAGCAACCAGAGTTCAGTTGATATTGAAATAATAGAAACACCTAAAAGGTTGAGAATCAATGACTCAGATTCGGCAATCTCTGTGCAGAACAGCTCAAACGAAAGTGGCAAAACGGTTGAATCTTATGCATCAGCTGGTCAAAACTCAAGTCATTCTAAACGTTTGAAAAAATTTGGTAATTCTTTTGAGAAACAAAGATCTTTTGAGAGCTATGCAATAACGGAATGTGATGGTAATGAAAATGATGATGTTGTTAGTGTTGTTCAGTTGGAACATGTACCCGCTATTTTGGGGAAATCTTCACCAAAATCAATTTCGTCAAACAACACTTGTGATTCAAAACCAAATAGTTTGAAAATAGATGAAGACAAAAACTTTGAGATGGAAGATGACACTCCATCTTGTTCGTCAGTCAATAATGAATCTAGGCAGCATGAAAGCTTGGTTGATGAAATGAAAACCTATTCCCATCGTCTTTTTTCTAAACGTAAAAATTCAAATGATTCTATCACAAAGGTTCAAGAATCTGATATACTACCAGAAAAAAAGCCTTTACTTAGTAACAAACCAAAATTACAAAGACAATCAAAAATTGTTTATGCTGATATAGAAACTGATGCCTTAAACAGACCAATCAGTCTAGTCACAGATGGAAAAGATAAAAAGCATGTATCAAATACTGATTGGACAGATATAAAAACTTCAAACGATAATTTTTTGAATCAGTTTGATATAAATGAAAATGAACAAAGTTCAAAGGTTAGAATGAATGATATAAATAGGTCAAAAAGGGAGAGACAAAATTATTCTGAGACAAGTTCAGATGACGTAGAAATAGAAAATCCTTTATCAGAAGAGGGAAGGAGTGACTCTTATGATACATTTAAGGATTTGGTTCAACGTAAATGTTACCATGGTCGTCAAAAAAACAAATTGTCAAAAACAACAACTGTTTGATGAAACCATGTTTTTGTGAATTCTCTTAATAATACCTCATTTTTAAAAAAACTTTTAACAGCATTGTATAATATTAACGTACTAGGGATTTATAATAATTGTGGCATTATTTATTTGTAAAAATTAAAGGGACATATCTCTAATTTTTGAGATGAAAGCAGAATTATTATACTATAAATAAGCTTAATATTTCATACAAGAATTTTTATCTTACAAAATATCCAACGAACAAAATTTATAGAAATCATAAACAGTTATTTTATCATTTCTATCTTCATGAAATAAATTATTTGTTGCAGAACTTCCATTACAAGAGAAAAAGTTAATAAATTTTCTAACGTTAAATCGGAATTAAAGTAAATTTTATTTAGTAAATTTAAAATTTTCTATCAGTTAATTTAATCCACTTCAAAAGTATTTTCAAATGAAAAATAACAATTGTGGTTTTAAAACATTGCAGACAGATGTATATCGCATATAGAAAATGAATTAGATGCATGCTGCCTTTGTAGAATGAACATATAATTTGTAATGTTGTTGTAGTAATTTTTACTATATGTTGTATTAATCTAAGATTCATCAGATGTGAAATGGAATATTTCAGACTGTTTGTGTCTTTGGGACCTCAAACCACACTACAAAGAGTTAACTCATAATTATTTTTTATGGGACGCAAAAGGTCAATGAAATTTATTTACAGCAATTTTTTTTTTAACTTTCAGATTTTCTGTGAAGAGTTTTAAGTGACAAATAAAAAAATTATATTATAAGTAATATAATTTTTTATTCCTTTGTTTTCAATGAAAGTATAATTGTTTCAAATTGAACAAAAGTAATTAAAAATTAATTTAATTATTATATTAAAAATTTAAAGAATAAATATTGCAAATTTCCAATTTTATGTTCGTCCCGATATGCACCTGGTTGCCACTGGACGTTAAACAATAATTCATTCATCCATCCAATTTTATGTATAGAGGGTGCAATCATATCTCACATCTACAATTAGTTTGTAAAAATATTGTGTATGATATCAGAGGAATCTTAGACTAATGTTTTTGTAGGTTTTATGTTTAAAAGGTGAAAATTAGTAACAGTACCCAATTCTCATGTACAAAAATGTCTGTTTCGAGCGTCATTCTTATCATAGACATCAAAAAGAAAATACATATTGTCCCACTAATGGATTCAGATTTACGTTTATTGACATTTTTTGTACATGAGAATTTATAGGGATACATTTTATGGGATCAAAACAGAAACAGTAACAATATTCATAACCAGACGAACAAGTATCCAACTATGGTCTTATGTTGTTGTTGTCTTGAAGTGAATATGTCTAGAATATCGTATATGTTTTTCATATCATATTTCATATCAACCTGAAGACACCAATATCATCCTAAGGGGTTGATTGGGATAGAATATGAAAAAACACATATCAAATTCTTTTTATCATCATATTGGGTTTTTTTATGCAAGTTGTACATTGAGATTAAATGGTGCTTTGAAGGTATGACATGGGTTTCCCAGGAGGATGGTAAGGATATCATGCCACTGGAATACTATGGCAAGTCACTTCTGGCTGTATCACCATGGATATGGTTGCCTATATCAATGCTAAGTATATGATCAAAATTGAAAAAAAAACATTTATACAAAATAAGAAAGCAACAAGGCAACATCACAGTGGACCATGCAGTACAGGGGTCTAGTTTGTCGCAGGGTACAGATATTGTTACTGTTTATGTTTTGATTGTATATGTACTGAAGCAAAGAGTTCCATATGGCACCCCTTAGCTGTGTATATATTTGACAGAATAAGCATGTAGATGTACTTATGGGAGTGCCAGATGGAACTCTTGCCATACTGATTTAACCTTTGTTTTGTTTGTTTACATATGCAATGAATGTTTTTGTTTTATTTTATGTTGTTTACAGATAGAATTGTTTTGTTTACATTTTGTAATGCCTTGACATATATACATAATACTTTACATATCATTATATGTATATAGATATACATGTCATTTATTGTTGATCAGATTATGAACTGGAATAAATGTCTTATACGATTATTGTCTTCAGAGAACGAAAGATATAGGCCAAACCATAGTAATATCTAGAGATTCTCATTTTATTTATTTGGAAACACAAGAAAAAAGAGATAGGTTATATGACCTATTGTTTGCCATATTTAACTAAAAAATTAATCTCTATAAAAGTTGAAAAATAAAAAGCTCAGAATGAAATAAATATTTTTGGAAAAAAGGGAGAATTATCTATGTATATTCGTACCAATCCATATCTAACAACACCAACATATTGATGTATAATTATTTTTTAGGTATTTTTGTTTCTGTGTCAAATACCCTCAAAATATTGCAGTTAATAGAAAACCTTGTTATTTCCAAATTTACCAGCAAAATTTTTAAATGGTTTTGATATTTTTGCACTCTTTAATCAACAGAATTAGAATTTTATATATTCTACTCTAATACCTAATAGTCTGTAAGTTTACTGCATTTTTAGCTCACCTGACCCAAAGGGTCAAGTGAGCTTTTCTCATCACTTGGCGTCCGTCGTCCGTCGTCGTCCGTCGTCCGTTAACTTTTACAAAAATCTTCTCCTCTGAAACTACTGGGCCAAATTGAACCAAACTTGGCCACAAGCATCATTAGGGTATCTAGTTTAAAAAATGTGTCCGATGACCCCGCCTGCCAACCAACATGGCCGACATGGCTAAAAATAGAACATAGGGGTAAACTGCAGTTTTTGTCTTATATCTCAAAAACGAAAGCAATTAGAGCAAAACTGACATGACTGCAACACTTAAATTTTTAGGTCTGCTCAAGGTGAAAAGTTAAATCCAGGTGAGCGATACAGGCTCTTGAGAGCCTCTAGTTTAAACATAATAACTATGAATTTATGATAATCTTCTAAAATTCAAAATGCCAAATTATTTTACATACTTTTCAATTTACTCTGTCCAAATATCTGTCTATGCAATAGATGAATACAGTGTCGTGTATTAATCCTCTGATATGCAGTGATTGACTGGATTTTTTCATGGTAGAGTGAATAGCTGGATCAAACCAAAAAACTCTAAAATGTTATTGCCTGCTATTCTGCAAAGCTATTAGTGGCAACAGGACTGTTTGGCTCTAAGACCAGTCAGAACAATGTGTCCAAGTGGTTTCATATGCTTTCCTAAGGATTCTTTCATGAGATAGGACAGGTTAAAAATCTGATTCCATGACTTGTTATAGTACAAAGTAGGCATCATATTCATATCACATCAATAGGTTCTTATCATAATGACATGCATGTAACAATTGGCAATGCACGTTAACCAATAGTCAATCTATCTGGTATTGCCTGTGTTCAAATAAACAAATTTTATAACCTATTTTACAAGTAATAAACACAGGCCCAGTAACTAGTCATCATGTTTTGTTTCAATTTCTGTTTTTTTATTAATGTTGTATACAATGAGAATTATACTACGAAGTTTTATGTCTGAAAAGGGACTTGTATTTTTCTTCCAGGGTTTGGAATTTTCGACTAATTGAATGATGCATGTCAGAAATTAGCACTTTTTTTAGAATTGCTTAAATTTCATTTACCAGGAGTCAGTTTTCCATTTTATTGTGCAATTCATTGATGATTTGGTCAAATATGATGTTTACACAAAGGAATATGTAGAGTTTTAGTTTTTAGTTTATGAATCAATTTCACAAATATGTATAACACACAGTACTTCAAGAAATATATAAATATTAAATCAGGGACTAAAGCCTAGCAAAGTAATGTTTCATTGGCTCTTAAATGTTTCATGTAGCATAATGTTGTTACCCCAGTCCGCCCAACCTTCACCCGTATAGAGGGCATATTGTTTTGTCCAAGTAACTATTCCTGAAGTTTTCGAGCTAGAATTTTGCAGCAAGTTAAAAGCATATTGAAGGTGTGAATACTCTAAGGATTTCAATTTACGTCATTTTTTTTTCATAAAACTGCTGGTTGTTGAACTGTTGAATCATTTTCTCGGTGAATGTAGCATTGAGGTTGCATGGTTTATCCTATAACTCACTCTTCATGTTTCAAGATAAAAAGTTTTCAATTTCTTAAATTGCTCATTTCTGGAATCACCACGTAATTATCACCAGTAATAACCAATCACTCATAGCAATATAGTGAGCAATGGAACAGACCTAAACAGAAAGCCTAAGGCAAGGTCAACTTTTTTCTAAGGGAGGTAAAATCCTAACTTCAAAAAGAATTTCAAAATTTATCGAAAAATCAATCTATAACATATTAGCAGCGACATAGCATGATGCTCTTGTGGTGAATGAGAATAACGAGATAACAAGCTTGAAATAGGTTCGAGTGTCTAATATTTTTACTCTTTCTGTAACCCAAGTTAGAACCCATGTTAACACTATAAAAGATTGTTATCTCCAATAAAAATTCTATGTGTCATTTCATGGTCAAAGCCAATAGACAGTAAATGTTCTTGTATAGATTTCACACGGGGCATGGAATCCTGGAAAAGTCATGAAAATTTACTTGTGCCGGCGTTGAAAAACCATTGAATAGAAAAAATGCCATGAAAATGAATGGATCACAACTAGCGATAATTCGGGAAAAAATGATGATGAACATTTCCTATTGTTACTTAGGTAACATTAACATGTAGTAAGGATGTTGTATATCCGTGGTCGACACAATTGCGGAAGGTCGCGGGTTCAATCTACGGCGGAGTCAAACCAAAGACGTTTAAATTGATTATTTGATGTTTCTCCACCAAGAACGCGACATATGTAGGACTAAGTAATGGTCGGCTCGAAGTTGGTAAAATATGACCTGCGGACAATTACCACGTTACAAATCTGTACATTAAAAAATAAATCATCCATCATCCACAGATTAATCCACATTGTTAATAATCAGAAATTCAGGGTACAAACCACTGACAACTAAAAGGTGATACTGAAGATTGATTGAATAATGTTTTACGACGTCCTGACGACATTTAAGCCATATTGTGGCTAGATCTAATTAGATTAAGTTTATTTAAAATAAATAATTTGATATAAAAGATCATCGAAAATTCTGAATGTTTCATGGAAAAGTTATGAAAATTTGGGAAGGGAAGGGTATGAAACTCTGTTGTAAAATATGCATAGATGGGTTATGTGATAATCTGTCGAAGGACTTCTGGAATTAATTACGTGTGATTTATTGGCCGAATTTTATCAAATAATTGAAACAGAATTAAGATATTAAATTTTAATTTGTCTTTTGTTTTAACCAACTTTTATGACAGGCAGAGTTGTTGGTACGGTTGTTGCTTCGGGTGAACAATGAAAATTATCTGCATGTATGATATTGCCAGTATAATCACAAAACGTTGAATAACACCAATTTCCGGACTGACCTTTACTGATGACCTCCCCTCGATGGTATAGCTTCCCATTAACTTCACAACCTGGCCAAGCTGGAGGTCCTAACGTGGTAGTCGGTAGTGTGGTAGTAGGACATTCCGGTTCACGTAAAATAGCAACATTCCCATTTTGGTCGCACACTAATGCAAATTTGCAACCGTTGGATGAGATACCACTATGGACTTTTTCCATTGGACTGAATGTTTTCCCATCATACATGCACAGTACTTGTTTTGGAGGTATAGGGATATCTTGAACTATTTGTCTTTTCTTTGTTTTCAAACTATTACGTTGTGTTAGAAGGTTAAACAGTATGTCACCTTGTCTAATACATGGGTACCTCGATTCAAATACAAGTCTTGTATCTAGGCAAAATAACCCAGAACAATATTCTGTATAATCTATTTTTACGCTATATATCTCTTGTCCTGATCTATAAGTCTGTCCGAAAATTCCACAGGAACCTAAAATTTAAATATGTATATAGAAATTAAAAGATGAAAACCGGTACAATTTTTGATTAAAAGTTTATACACGTATATTAGCTTTTGACTGGTTAAATTGATCATATTTCTGATTAAAATTATGTTAATACATATACCTAAGTGCAAGGACCATTCTAGATAACCTCATCCAATACACTTTCGGAAAAGGCCAAATACATTGAACAGTGATAGTAAACAATTACATGTATCAGTGGATTTATTTCACAACTGATAGTTATTCCAGAGCTTGTGACACATACATTGTCTTCCTGGACAGAGTCCGGCTCCTGACAGAAAAGTTGCTCAGACAGGGGTACGTTGCTCCTAAGCCGAAGTCATCAGTATTAAAGTTTTATGGGCGTCACCATGACTTGGTTGACAGGTATGAAAAAACCGTTTCCTCATACCGGATATGACACGGGAAGCATGGAGGGTGTCCTGCAGGAAGCAGAGACTGATTACTCTTCTGGAGCACCCGAGTCTCCCCACGGGTTTTTCGGTGGGGTCAATGTTGTTCATATGTTTTTAGTTTTTAATTGTAATGCATGTATTGTTTTGGTCTTGTCGTCGTTGTTCTCCGGAGTTTGTCAGTTGTTACGATTTTTCTCTCTTGATTTTACTTAGTACAGTAGAATCTAGGCATGTATTAAACATAATCATGAGAGCATAAGCCAGACAAGGGTTCATCCGATGAATATCATGATACTCTGAGAAGTGCAAAAGATATGTTTTAATAAATTTTAGAACGGGAGGGGGGTTTGAACCTATGCACGTATAAACTGTGATAAATTCAGTATATCTGGTTATATCTGATGGCATCATGATAACATGTCAAAGCTCCAAGGAAAGAAATGTGAAGGGCTTTTATTTTCGTCTTCATCATAGATGTTAATATTTTGTTCAATTTGGACTATATTTGATTGAAGAAAAAATATTGACGAAGAATCCTTATTTTCTGTCCTTGAATATAGAAATTTAATATACTTACATTCTGATGTTCTTAAAAACAGAAACAATGTATATAACGTCAGGCCAACATTCGCCATGCTTTGTTTAAGATTTCTGAGACCGTTACTAGACGGACAATTTAGTAATTGACAAACACTATGTAGATAAGACACATACATGTATATCCTAGTTTACGTAGTCCGAATGAGATAAGAACATTTTAGTATGTTTAAATTGATATATCATTATAAAAAGACGCAGAAAATATGACTAAAGTAACAGGAAACGTGGTTTTCCATCAACTGAATATTGTCGGTGAAGTTGTCTAATTTTTTTCTTTACCACCTTTTAATTTTTAGCTCACCTGTCCTAAAAGGACATGTGAGCTTTTGGCATCACTTGGCGTCCGACCGGTGTCCGTCGTGCGTCGTAAACTTTTTCAAGATCTTCTCCTCTGAAACCACTGAACCAATTACAGCCATACTTAGTCTGAATGATTCTTAGGGTATCTAGAATAAAGTTTGTTCTTTATTTTCTCGTCCGTCAAGAAACGTGGCCGCCATGGCTAAAAATAGAACATAGTGGGTAAACTTCAGTTTTTGGCTTATATCTCAAAAACTAAAGCATTTAGAGCAAAAACTGACATGGGGGTAAAAATGTTCATCAGGTCAATGTCTACCTACCATGAAATTTTCAGACGAATCGTTAATTTGAACGAAATGTTATAGTTCTAGGTTATTATCTTGAATAATATTATAGATAAAGACAAACTGTAAACATAAAAAATGTTCAATAGCTGCTGAACCAATTTTCAATCACTTTCATAACAGATATTACTTCGAACTGTATGTATCAAAATTCGGCAATGCTCACGCATTACACAGGAATTGTTTCATCGAATCAAATTCCAGAAATTTTGAAATTACTCAGCATTTTGCAAAAAGTTAACTTTACCTAATTGTTATGAATAAGAGAGATAAGTGGGCGTGTTTTGGGGCTAAAAAAGGAAATGTTACGAAAAAGCTAGTATACTATATCAACAAATTACAAAGCGTTATTAAACCTGTTGAATCCGTCAATATATGTACTCCCAGCCCACATATTAAAACAACCAGTCTGGATGTGTGTTTCATTATATACTTGATCGTCGGAAACCCACGGCCGGTCGTGCTTAGGCTTTTCTTCCACTTACCGTTCAGCAAAGCGTAAGCGCGACCGGTCGTGGGTTTCCGGCGATGGGAAAAAACATGGTCGGTTACAAATTTACATTGTTTTTGCCCCAAAAAAACATGGTCGGTCATGTAACTGAAAACACAACTTTTTTTTGGCCTAGGAACAAATGAGCTCTTGCAGTAACACATTAACACATTAAATCCATGACCCAGGTGACTACTCGGTAAGTGGAAGCAAAGCGTAGGCACGACCGGTCGTGGGTTTTCGACGATGTATATGCTTGTGATCTTATTCTGTTTGTAATTTCACGCCATGTCCCCCCCCCACCCCCGTCACATTTTGCACATATAGCAATACAGTTACCTTGGTACATGTAGATAATTCCGCAAAAGTTTTTGTTTATGATCCAGACATTTCAATTCAGATTTTAACTAACTTTATTTGCATAAAATATACCCATATGGGTCAACGCAAAACAATACAATAACACTTCAATATATATACATCACAATAGACATTAACACAACATGAATTCAGTTTTTGTTTTCCAAAAATATGTAAATTGTATCATTTTATGAAGACATTTAAATATAATAATGTATATACTTTTAAAAGCATTTAATTTCAATTTAATATATTTCAGTCGGAACTTACGGAAGGAGAGAGCTAAGTCTAAAAGAATGGTAATTAAAAGATCGGAATCTTTAGATTCTCTAAATGACGTCAAATCGAGCAAGGAACAAAATTACCACGTATCCGGTGATAAACTTGTTACAACCACATACGTGGATTCTGATATGGAAAAAGGAATAGTTTATCATGGAAAACAGAGCGTGATTTAATTCGGTCCCATTCGTCTAAAAACATTACTTAGAGAAAAGAGCTCTTCAATTTTGTGACAAAGCAGCCAATACAAACAATGATTTTAATAGTATTGGAGCTGTCACTACAGCTGTACGACCAAAAGCCAATGTGTAATATTTTAAGAAGATGCGGTTAACATAATTATACAATTTCAGGATATGTGGTTCAGTATATCATTCCGTAGTGATGGTAACACAAAAATGCGAGTATGAGGAATGCATGAGGAATGAGCTTCGTTTGGAAAAACGCTTTTCTTTTATAAGCAGGATTTTACTTTTTGCAAAAAAGAAAGGTATAATGAAAATATGTATAATAATGTTAATAACTTGTTTCATCATAAATCTGAATCATCGATCATGGTTAATTATCTCTCTTTAAATTGTGAAATCTGTGTGTATATATTTTACATTAAACCAAAATGTGTATGTAAATTTATGTAAATACATATCATCTTTTATCTCATGATGAAAATATATGTAAATATATGATGGCCCTAAAAAGGTCGAATGATTGAATTGACATTGCCTTTAGACTAATAGATCATGTAGTTGTATATTTTGTTTAGTTTGTTTATAATTCTCAAAAAAATCGCTGTTGTCACGCCATTCCTATTTGATTTCATGTTTCTTTTTACCTTATTTGAAAGACATCTTGCAAAGGGGGCTCAGGTATATGTAGCCCTAGATTACACCGGATACTTACTTGCTTTAAATATCTGGTTCCGAAATATTTTCCTAGAATAAACATTCACTTCTTGGTTTTGACATTTTATCAGTATTTGGAGATTTGATTTGATCGCTCTGTTCTGGAACAATAATGGCAAACAAAACACACATGTTTATCACTTTGGCTTAGATTTTGCTATCCAAAACAGAGCATAGTAATAACAAAATGAAATTTAAGAAATAAATTGAAAGAATGCATAGTAACTTGCTTCATTATAAATTATAAATAAAACATAAAACCCAAAGACAAAGAAACTGTGGCCTTTATTAATCCTCTGGGCATCGTCCTGTAGTCTTTGGAATTGACTTAACTCATTCTCTCACAGTTAACATCACAACTTCAATGCTATCTTCTAATAATTTGCATTAAAAAACGTATTGAGGTTACCGATAAACAGACTACAAAAAATAAATTATGTAATTGTTCTTTATAGATATATTGAGCTGTAACAAATTGATGGTAAACATTATATTATGGGAATCATCTTGTCATAATAATTGATTATTTTGTGTTAACACACATACTGTAACATTGCTTTCAAAGTGTTAAATATTTTATTTTTTAATTTATTGTCAATTGTTTGTTTATTTTATTGTAAAAATTATTTAATTAAACATTCATGGACCTCACCTTCTGTTATTAAAATATTATTCAAGTATTATCTTTTATATGATAACAAAATTATATGCTATATTTAAAGGAGACACGGCAATGTCAATCCCAAAAATCCAAGTTGTCTCTCTTCACATTAAAGAACATGCATGGCCAAGGGAGATAACTGACTAATGTGTTTTTTATTGATGTCTCGCCAGTAGTGTTTAAGACAACAAAATTGAATGCCGAAATAGTAACCGACGAATATAGAGAAGATCTGAACACAAAGCCTAACTGATAAACAGATGCACGTGCGTAACACATTAAAATAACAATCCAAAGATAGTAATATTAGATATAGTAAATTTATACTATGCTGTATCCGACGCATTTCAAGGAGTTTCCTCTCATCAGCAGCATTAAAACCGAAACATTTGGAAAACCAAAAACCAAACTTATATTAAACAAGAAGTACTCATAACCAAAAATACCGAAATAGGAAGCCAAATTTCAGCTAAGGAGATCTACCATGTGCAATACAAGGAATGAACCCTTATAGTAATTCTATTATTTTTGAATTTTGTTAAATACTAGTAATTTCTGTAACAAATCAATGAATAATCATGTCAGACAAGTCTGACGACTGGGTTGACGAATACCCTCGGGGACCTAGGGTCCACCATATGATATTATGAATATAAAACAACAATGAAACCAGAACAAGAAACGAAGAGAAGCTTTCTTTCATGAATCCATGATTGTCTAAAATCGAGGTTATCTATAAATCAGATTGTCGAAATTAAACGAGAGCTTTCGTTTAGCATACTTGTATTGAGTGCCTGATTATGTGCAAAAATCCAACCGCGATGTGATATATTTTTTTCGGGGGGAACATAAATAAGTTCATTGTACTTTCCGAACACTTTAACAATTTACAGTGGAGACACTGCATCCTGTTATAAAACAAATGCAGAAAAATATGCGGTTTTCATGGTTTTATTAATTGATATATATTTACTATATATGATAACTATACACAAATATATTTGTTGTTGTGCTACCCGGGGCTCTTCAATTTATTGCAACAGGGTGCGGTGTGATATTTCAGATTTTTTCATGACACAAAATTCGAGGACGTAAAGCTGTCATTGATCCTTTGATCAGGTAAAGTTTATCTGGAAAACAAATTTGGTCAGATTCGGTGAAGGTAGACTTTACCCATTACGCCATTTGCAATGATTTGTATGTGAATGAGTAAGTTTGTTCAATATTCTATAAGGGATATAAGGAAATCGCACATCTTTCAACTAAAGCCAAATTAGGACCATTGCTGCCATGATTGGTTCCAATTTGCTAAAGATTTTCAGACAAGAGGGTTCTAAATGAATTTTCCAATTACATGTGTCCTACGTTAAACTGCAAAGTTCGGCTGTGGCAGCCATCTTGGTTAACAGAAACAATTCTAAAAGAGGACCATGTAAGGACCATTGCTGCCAAGTTAAGTTCCAATTGGCTCAGTGGTTTCAGACAAGAAGATTTTTATAGGTATTACAATTGCTAAGACTTAATCATAAACATATGACACATGTCACTCAACCATGAAACTGAGGTTAAGGTCAAAAGGCAGGTGTCATACTGACATGTTCCCACTAAAAACTATCTATTGACGAAATATTATGGGATTTTGTATTACATTTGCTGAGAAATGGAATTAATCTCGAAAATGTGACAGTCACTCAAGCATAAAATTGAGTTCAAGGTCCGGAGACAGGTGTCAGACTGTCATGTGTCCATTAAGAACTATCTTTTGACTAGATATGGTGGGCGTAGTTATTACAGTTGCTGAAAAATGGACTTCATCACGAAACTTGGATGCAAGTCACTCAACCATGAAATTGATTTCAAGGTCAAAAGGCTGGTGTCAGACTGACATGTATCCACCAAGAACTATCTATTGACCAACTATGGTCATGATGGTGGGTTTAAGTATGATAGTTGCTGAGAAATGGATTTTACCATAAAACTTGGACGCAGATTTCACATTTATGTTTATGAAGTCAGTGAACCATGAAAACGAGGTCAGGGTCACAAGGTAAAGTTTATACCATAAGGTATTTGTTGACCAAAAATCTTACTTGTAGGTATTATGTGTGCAAAGTTATTAAGGTTTTAAAAAAAGTTTACACCGCCGTTTCAAAGTATACTATATCTCGCCTTCGCGACTTATAGTCACAGGCGAAACAAAAATCACTCTCTAAAGCTTCCAACTTAGATGGATGGCATAGACGGATGGCATAGAAACATTAAAACATAAAAACATCCGAAAGAGTCCTCGCTCAACCTGACAATTGTGAGATTTGAAACATATTACCGGTGAAGAAACGATAAAGCCAGCTGTCAGCATTTCAATAGTAAATCGATATTTTGGATTGAAGAGATTATTGTCGAGCACAATTAAAATATAAGAAACAGGAAGGATACACCTAATGTACGCTGGTACCCATAAAGCTTTAGCAGAGACCACCACCAGTTTGCTCATTGCATCTACTGATAAAGTAATTGTATTATACAGGTTTGATAAATAGTTGAAAAACAGTCGCTCGCTTGAGTAAATCTAGTTTAATTTGTTTTTTTCTTAATTTAAAAAAAAAAACGTGACTCGCATGTAAAAAATTTAAAATAATTGTTATATTTTTACTACTGTTGTCGACCATGATATCTGGATATTTAGTTTGAACTCTGGTCTCTCGTGGTCTCTGTGCATGATAAGTGATTGTAATAATGTTCGTACCATTAGCGAATTGAAAATGGGGCCCAAATAAAGTCATTCGTCAGATTATAATTCTGTGCCGTACAAAATTTCATGATAAGGGACCGGCGGTCAATATTTATGGGGGGGGGGGGGGGGGGTTGAAATCCATGCTTCATGCAAAAGCTTTTTTTTTTCACTTTGCAATTTTACGAGAGTGACCAATAACCATCTCATATCATATAGTTTTTTACCGTGGCTACACCTATTAAAATGACATATACCTCGTTCCTCTAGGAGGGGGGGTCATCCCCACCCCACAAAGTCGATAATTTAGAAAAATTTCATATGTAATTAAAATCCATAACTTTAAATCATATATTTTATTATTCTCTGTAGCAAGACGCATTAAATGACATGTACCCCATTCTTTCAGTACGGTGATCCTCACCCCATATATCAATAATGTCCAATTATCTCATAATCCGTTAAAATCCCCAGCCCTAAACCATATATTTTCTTATTCCCCATGGAAAGACGCACCAAATGACACATACCTCGCTTCCCCAGGGGGTTATCACCACTCCCATCAAATCAATAATGTTAAATTATCTCATTAACGGTTAAAATCCCCACCCCTAAACCATATATTTTTGTATTCCCCACGGTACAACGCACCAAATGACACATACCTCGCTTTCCAAGGGGGTTATCACCACTCCCATGAAATCAATAATGTTCAATTATCTCAAAAACCGTTAAAATCCCCACCCTAAACCATATATTTTCTTATCTTATTCCCCATGGTAAGACGGACCGAATGCGGACACATACCTCCCTTCCCCAGGGGATTTTCACCACTCTCATCAAATCAATGATGTTTAATTATCTCATAAACCGTTAAAATCCCCACACCTAAATCATATATTTTCTTATTCCCCATGGTAAGACGCACCAAATGAAACATACCTCGCTTCCTCATGGAGTTATCGCCACTCCCATCAAATCAATAATGTTCAATTATCTCATAAACCGTTAAAATCCCCACCCCTTAACCGTATGTTTTCTTATTGCCCATGACAAGACGCATGAACTGATATATACCTCATTTATCCAAGGGTTCATTCCCACCCCCTTGAATCATTAGTCTTTAATTTTCTCGTAAAGCATTGAAATCCCTACCCCTAAATCATATATGTTCCTTTTGCCAATGATAAGACAAACAGATTGATAGAAAAACAGTTTAATATGCTATCTATAGGGAAAATAGTAGTATTTAATTTCACGGCATTAGGTTACCCTACTCAGATGAGTCTTAGTCAGACTTGATGTGCTTTGATTGGATACATGGATGCAGTTAGAACTGGACTAATTTTTTCCTAGATTTGGGAATAATTGAAGTACAGATAAAAATATTTATTTTTTTTAAATACAACTACAATTAAAATTTTGCTGAATTTTTAAAAACTTTGTATTTTTTTGCTTCACTGCATACAGAAAAACATGTAAATTAACATTTTCTTCAGAAATCTTTTAAGTTTTAAAAATATTAAATAATTAATTGACATCATAACTAAGTAGGGATGATTAGCTAAAGACAAGTTACATGAAACTGTTATGTTTGAGCTATTAAAATTTTAAATTTAAAATGTCTAAAATTTTAAATTTAAAATGTCTAAAATTTTAAATTTAGAATGTCCAAAATTTTAAATTTTGAACGTCTAAAATTTTACTGATATCAGAAAGTACAAGGATTTTAGGATCTTATTTTAAACAGCAGTATGTGATGAAGTATTTTATTAAGGGTATTAATCTGAATTAAACTATGTGACTATTATGCAGGTCCATGTAAAAATGTTTTAAGATTTATTCTTTTAAACCTTTATCATGTTTAGCTGGTACCTGTATATAACCCTACTTCTTAAGACACCTGTAAAATATTTTATCTGAGCATCTCTTATGAAATAAAATAATGTAAATTGTAAAGCCTTTAAAAGGGTGCGAGTAACTGTATATAGAAGATAAACATGCAGTAATGCTGTGCTCCAAAATTAGTGGAGGATCATACACGAGATAAATAGATAAATAATACTATATATAGATTCGGGGAATTCCAGGACAGGACAAGAACCATGGAATTCCCGAATTTAACTGCTTTCGTGGCGCTAATTAAGTTTTAACAAATTGGATTTCATATTAACAGGAGGATATTTTAGATTGTATACCGGATTATATTTTTAACAATATAGCATATTGTTGTATTGACCCTTATATTTGAACGAGAAGGTAGTTACCGACTTCTTGGTGTCCCAAAGCCGGGAGTGTAATACAAAGATAAGAAGAAGAAAGAAGAAAAAGGAGTGGTTCTTCAAACTTCAAGATTCTTTAATAGCATAACAAAGGTACCGAGATAGTTGTTTATACACACAATATATGACATGAAAATCTATAACAAAAGTAAAATAGTTCAATTAAAGATGATTGCTGGTCTAATAGGAAATAAATAGGATTTGAAATGGGTGTTTTAGTTTGAGAGCACATATGAATAGTAAACAAATAAGCAAGAAAAAAATATAGGTTCATGTGCTCATTTTAGAGCTATAAGGCCTTGAAAATTTGCAGGAAATGGGTTTTCTTTTGATTTTTCATAGTCTTTGCATTGACAACTTCAGTCTCTCAAAGATGTATGAAAAAATAAAAAGGATTTCATAAAATTTCGTCAAATACCATGAATCACTCTACCCACCCCTACTACCTCATGGTTTTATCTCTATAATTACCCTTAACACCACCAGTCACTCTACCCATTCCAAATATCTCCTGGTTTTATCTCTCTAGAATGATCCAAGAAAACCATGAATCGCTCTACCCACCTCTAATACCTCATGGTCTTATCTCTCTGTAATTATCCTTAAGACCATGAGTCACTCTACCCATCCCAAATATCTCCTGGTTTTATCTCTCTAGAATGATCCAAGAAAACCACGAATCGCTCTACCCACCTCTAATACCTCATGGTCTTATTTCTCTGTAATTATCCTTAAGACCATGAGTCACTCTACCCACCCCTAATACCTCATGGTCTTATCTCTCTGTAATTATCCTTAAGACCATGAGTCACTCTACCCATCCCAAATATCTCCTGGTTTTATCTCTCTAGAATGATCCAAGAAAACCACGAATCGCTCTACCCACCCCTAATACCTCATGGTCTTATCTCTCTGTAATTATCCTTAAGACCATGAGTCACTCTACCCATCCCAAATATCTCCTGGTTTTATCTCTCTAGAATGATCCAAGAAAACCACGAATCGCTCTACCCACCTCTAATACCTCATGGTCTTATCTCTCTGTAATTATCCTTAAGACCATGAGTCACTCTACCCATCCCAAATATCTCCTGGTTTTATCTCTCTAGAATGATCCAAGAAAACCACGAATCGCTCTACCCACCCCTAATACCTCATGGTCTTATCTCTCTGTAATTATCCTTAAGACCATGAGTCACTCTACCCATCCCAAATATCTCCTGGTTTTATCTCTCTAGAATGATCCAAGAAAACCACGAATCGCTCTACCCACCTCTAATACCTCATGGTCTTATTTCTCTGTAATTATCCTTAAGACCATGAGTCACTCTACCCATCCCAAATATCTCATGGTTTTATCTCTATGGAATTATCAAGAAAACCATGAATCACTCTACCCACCCCTAATACCTCATGGTCTTACCTCTCTATAATTTTCCTTAAGACCATGAATCACTCTACTCACCCCTATTATCTCATATTCTTATCTCTATAATTTTCCTTAAGACCATGAATCACTCTATCTACCCCTAATACCTCATGGTCTTATCTCTCTATAATTTTCCTTAAGACCATGAATCACTCTATCTACCCCTAACACCTCATGGTCTTATCTCTCTATAAGTTTCCTTAAGACCATGAATCACTCTACTCACCCCTATTATCTCATATTCTTATCTCTATAATTTTCCTTAAGACCATGATCACCCTACGTACCCCGAATACCTCATATTCTTATCTCTCTATAATTTTCCTTGAGACCATGAATCACTCTACCCACCCCTAATACCTCATGGTCTTATCTCTATAATTTTCCTTAACACCATGAATCACTCTACCTTCCCCTGATACCTCATGGTCTTATCTCTATAATTTTCCTTAAGACCATGAATCACTCTACCTACCCCCCCTGATACCTCATGGTCTAATCTCTATAATTTTCCTTAAGACCATGAATCACTCTACGTACCCATAATGCCTCATATCTTATCTCGCTTGCAAATCTTCAAGGGGCACTGATGGAAAATCAATTTTACTTTCTTCCCATCTCATTAAGTCTTATCTTGATTATCAGATTTTTAAAAGTTACATAAATGTTAATTTTCACAACTAGTTGTCAATCAACCCTTACAATATATATATATAAACATGAATTATGGTCACTTTCTTAAATTTGTCTTTTCTAACTATGAACATATTCATCGAAGCGAAGCTTTGTATTTATAGTAATTTTACGTATAATTTTTTTGTGAGCTCAACTGTGGGACACGTGCCCCCTGTGCCCCTGGTAAATCTGCCATTACAATTATTTAATCATCAGATAATTTTTTCCTTGAATAAAATAAATTTTAAATACTATACTGGAAACAAAGAAGAACATTGAGAACGGGAGACAGACATTGACTTTTAATAAACTGCAATCGCTGTCTTTCGACCCCCCTCTTTTCTCTCACAATTCTATATCTTCCTCTCCATTCCCATTAACAGTGATGAAATATTTTAAAAGGTTACCCCTGTTAACTTCCTACTAGACCTAACCGTAACGTATCGGTGTATAAATCAGTTTAATAGGCTATCTATAGTGAAAATAGTAGTATTTAATTTCACGGCATTAGGTTACCCTACTCAGATGAGTCTTAGTCAGACTTGATGTGCTTTGATTGGATACATGGATGCAGTTAGAACTGGACTATTTTTTTTCCTAGATTTGGGAATAATTGAAGTACATATAAAAAAAATTTTTTTTTAAATACAACTACAATTAAAATTTTGCTGAATTTTTAAAAACTTTGTATTTTTTTTTGCTTCACTGCATACAGAAAAACATGTAAATTAACATTTTCTTCAGAAATCTTTTAAGTTTTAAAAATATTAAATAATTAATTGACATCATAACTAAGTAGGGATGATTAACTAAAGACAAGTTACATGAAACTGTTATGTTTGAACAATTAAAATTTTAAATTTAAAATGTCTAAAATTTTAAATTTTGAACGTCTAAAACTTTACTGATATCAGAAAGTACAAGGATTTTAGGATCTTATTTTAAACAGCAGTATGTGATGAAGTATTTTATTAAGGGTATTAATCTGAATTAAACTATGTGACTATTATGCAGGTCCATGTAAAAATGTTTTAAGATTTATTCTTTTAAACCTTTATCATGTTTAGCTGGTACCTGTATATAACCCTACTTAATTCTTAAGACACCTGTAAAATATTTTATTTGAGCATCTTTTATGAAATAAAATAATGTAAATTGTAAAGCTTTTAAAGGGGTGCGAGTAACTGTATATAGAAGATAAACATGCAGTAATGCAGTGCTCCAAATTAGTGGAGGATCATACCAGAGATAAATAGATAAATAATACTATATATAGATTCGGGGAATTCCAGGAAAGGACAGGAAACATGGAATTCCCGAATTTACCTGCTTTCGTGGCTCTAATTAAGTTTTAACAAATTGGATTTCATATTAACAGGAGGATATTTTAGATTGTATACCGGATTATATTTTTAACAATATAGCATATTGTTGTATTGACACATATATTTTAACAAGAAGTTAGTTACTGACTTCTTGGTGTCCCAAAGCTGGGACAAAGATAAGGAAGAAGAAAGAAGAAGGAGTGGTTATACTTTAATAGCATAACAAAGGTACCGAAATAGTAGTTTATACACATAATATATGACATGAAGACCTGTAACAAAAGTAAAATAGTTCAATTAATCATAACGATGTCACCAAACGATCTTTTAAAATACAATGCCAGTAACTGAAGTTATCACATTTCAAGATGGCGGATGGGAAAAATGCTAAGATAGCTTTCCTTATTTTCTCTGTTCAGACAGATACAGATATTTTATTTTCCAATCACGGAGCCCATTTAATTACTTGACATGACAATCAAATATAATCAATGTTGAAGAAAATACAAATGAAGAATATAATGAATGTTATTGTAAACAGGAACTGTATATGATAGTGTTATATGATCCCTGTTGTAAACTATTAATATGATTTAAAATTGTAAATAGAAGGAAATAATAACTAAAGAAAACTTACATATATCAGTACATTTAAACACATGTATATTAACGCACTGTGATCCAGATCAAGCCTGCAAATCAGACCCTGACAAAAGTTCTCTTTTGTTATTATATAATTCTTCATTTAGGTGCTGAAGACCTTTAATGACAATGTAATCTTCTGATGACATAAGCCAATTAAATTTGTATGTAGTCGTCAACAGATTAACATTTTTAAATTCTTTATTTATTTTATTTATAAATATTTCCCTTTGATCATATGTATGTGAAAAGTTACGTAGTCTCTTGGTTATCAACATTTCTAATGAAGTTGATAATCTCTAGACTATACCATACATTATCCTAATACTTAGAATTTTGCTTTCGAAAATTTGACAAGGATGGTAGTAACTCCGGAAAGACGACGTGACCATGCTACAAGTTTGTCCTTGGTCAATTCACCCATACTACCAGTTAACTGGTTAAGGTGATATGGGGTTAATAAATTGTGTTACCATATATAATTATTTCATAAAAAGATAATTTTAGGAGTAATTTATAAATATTTAATTTGTATATCTGTTAAAATTAGTTAAAATTAATTGCACAACAAATATTAGGGTGTCTTCAAGGGGTGTTGCTAAACGGCGGAAACAGAAAGAATTTACATCTTCATCTACATTGTATGTTCATATGCATGTTGTACAATGTATATCACATGTTTACAAGAAAGAAAAAAAGGAATAAATTTGAGAAAAAAGATTTGAAAGCATAAATAATTAAAATAAATGACAGGAGATGATGAGCCTAGTACTTCTAAGAAATGCAAACTGAATTTTAGATAAAATTATAAACAATAACATACATGAATTATGAATTGAACTCTTTACCAATACAGACCTTATTTTTATACGACCGCAAAATTTTTGCGGTCGTATATTGGTATGACGTTGGCGTCGTCATTGTCCGGCGTCGTCGTCGTCCGAAGACATTTGGTTTTCGCACTATAACTTTAGTATAAGTTAATAGAAATCTATGAAATTTAAACACAAGGTTTATGACCACAAAAGGAAGGTTGGGATTAATTTTGGGAGTTTTGGTCCCAACAGTTTAAGAATTAGGTTCCAAAAAAGGGCCCAATAAGCATTTTTCTTGGTTTTCGCACAATAACTCTAGTATAAGTAAATAGATATCTATGAAATTTTAACACAAGGTTTATGACCACGAAAGGAAGGTTGGGATTGTTTTTGGGAGTTTTGGTCCCAACAGTTTAGGAATTAGGGGCTAAAAAAGGGCCCAAATAAGCATTTTTCTTGGTTGTTGCACAATAACTTTAGTATAAGTAAATAGAAATCTATGAAATTTAAACACAAGTATGACCACAAAAGGAAGGTTGGGATTGATTTTGGGAGTTTTCGTCCCAACAGTTTAGGAATTTGGGGCCAAAAGGGTCCAAAATTAAACTTTGTTTGATTTCATCGAAAATTGAACTATTGGGGTTCTTTGATATGCCGAATCTAACCGTGTATTTAGATTCCTAATTTTTGGTCCTGTTTTCAAATTGGTCTACATTAAGGTCCAAAGGGTCCAAAATTAAACTTAGTTTGATTTTAACAAAAATTGAATTCTTGGGGTTCTTTGATATGCTGAATCTAAACATGTACTTAGTTTTTTATTATGGGCCCAGTTTTCAAGTTGGTCCAAATCGGGGTCCAAAATTAAAGCTAAAAAAGGGGTAAATTTTTTTTTTGGGGGGGGGGGGCAATTCTCCACAGCATATTGTATTGCACAAGAAGCAAAAAATTGAATATAAATTCAAATCATGACCAATTCTAAGTTCTTTGATTTCAGTTATTCTGTGTCAGAAACCTATTATGTGTCAAATATTTCAAGAAATTTTCAATTGCACAGTATTGTGCAATAGCAAGAAATCTTCAGTTGCACAGTATTGCGCAATAGCAAGAAATTGATATGTGTGCCCTGTTATCAAAACTTTATTATTAACAAATTCCATTGGAAATTTGCCAATAACTTTAGTTTAATGAACTTCATTGGAAATTTGCCAATATAAAATGTGCTGATGAAGCTTCTTTGTTTATCTCATCTAAACTGCTTTTAAATTATGTATATTTAAAATTTGCCATCCATGACTATGATGTCATTTTCTATTTTAATACGTTATGGGGTATTTAAATGGGCTGTAATGGTTGCACAGTATAAAGAAATGGGGGGGGGGGGGGGGGTTGAAAACAAAATTTAGAGGGGGGGGGGTAAATGAGAAATTGGGGAGGGGCAATTTTTTTCTCATTTCATATTTCATAAATTAAAAAGAAAATTTCAAATTTTTTTTAGCCAAAAAAGGGGGGGGGGGGGGTTACAATAAATTTTGTTTTTTGTTTTTTTTTTGGGAGGGGGGTCAATGTGCAACTTCATAGTGTATTGCAAAAAAGCTAAAAAGGGGTAAATTATTATTTTTTTTTTTGGGGGGGGGGGGGGGGGCAATTCTCCACAGCATATTGTATTGCACAAGAAGCAAAAAATTGAATATAAATTGAAATCATATGACCAATTCTAAGTTCTTTGATTTCAGTTATTCTGTGTCAGAAAAATATTATGTGTCAAATATTTCAAGAAATTTTCAATTGCACAGTATTGCGCAATAGCAAGAAATTGATATGTGTGCCCAATTTTAAATTTTAAATTGGTTATTTCTGATTTATATATAAAAACAAATAATACTGATATGGTTTGAATAGGTAAATTAAAAATTTTTAAGTTCTTAGACAACATTCATTCTGTGTCAGAAACCTATGCTGTGTCAAATATTTATTCACAATCCAAATTCAGTATTGTATCAAGCTTGAATGTTGTGTTCTTAATTGCCCCAACTATTCAGGGTTCGACATCTGCGGTCATATCTAGCTGCGCCCAGCGGAGCATTTTATATTTAAATTCCTTTAATGTTCTTGTCAGATCTTAACCTATTGGCCATTATTTCTACACATATAACAAAAATGAGAGAAGAGCATGGGCATCCTTGTTTTATCCTGCGTTCCGGTGTCACTGGAGCTGATATCCATCCATTATTGTAAATCGAAATAGAACTGTCAGTATAAAGTGTTTTTATCCATTTTATAAAACTTTTGCCAAAACCAAAATGTTCTAACGTATTGTACATAAAATCCCAGTGTAAGCTATCGAAAGCCTTAGTAAAATCTAGAAACATGATTGCTCCTTCTATTTTAAAACTATCACTGTAATCTATGAGGTCTTGTATAAGACGTAAATTGAAGCCAACATAACAATTTTTTATATATCCCATCTGATCCGAATTAACAATTTTATGTATAATATTTTTCAATCTTGTTGCTAACGTGTAAGACAGTAATTTATAATCTGTATTTATTAATGAAATAGTTCTGTAATTTGCCAAATCGAGAGGGTCATTTTTAGCTCACCTGACCCAAAGGATCAAGTGAGCTTTTCTCATCACTTGGCGTCCGTCGTCTGTCGTCCTGCATCCGTCGTCCTGCGTCCATCGTCCATTAACTTTTACAAAAATCTTCTCCTCTGAAACTACTGGTCCAAATGGAACCAAACTTGGCCAAAAGCATCATTAGGGTATCTAGTTTAAAAAATATGATGACCCCGCCTGCCAACCAACATGGCCGACATGGCTAAAAATAGAACATAGGGGCAAACTGTAGTTTTTGGCTTATATCTCAAAAACTAAAGCATTTAGAGCAAAACTGACATGGGGCCAAAATTTACATCAGGTCAAGATCTACTTGCCATGAAATTTTCAGACGAATCGGTCAACCATTAGTTGGGTTATTGCCCCTGAATTGTTAATTTTAAGGAAATTTTGCAGTTTTAGGTTATTATTTTGAATATTATTATAGATACATGTAAAGGCAAACTGTAAACAGCAAAAATGTTCAACAAAGTAAGATCTACAAATAAGTCAACATGACCAACATCATTGATTGACTCCTTATAGGAGTTTTTGTTCTTTAAAGACGGCATTCAATGTAAACTTTCCTTTAAAGATCATTTCCTCTGAAACCACTGGGCCAATTGGGACCGAACTTTGATTGAATGGTCCTTGGGTGGTCCCCTTCCAAAATTATGTTTGGCATTCCCGACTTCCAACCGACATGGCTGCTGTTACTAAAAATAGAAAAAGGAGGGGATGAATTTCAAAAGTCTTCTTCTATGCAACTACAAGGCCAATTGGAACCAAACTTGGCAGTAATGGTCCTTAGGATGTTCTCTTTCAGAAATATGTCCGATGACCGGTCATTGAAAAATCTTCTTGTCTGAAACCACTTGACATATTGGAACCAAACTTGGCAGCACTGGTTCTTAGGAGGTCCTCTTTCAGAAATGTGTTGGATTTCATGGACTATGAACCAAGATGGCCACGACAGCCAAACTTAGTTTAACTATGGGAAATTCACTCAAAAATGTTTTCGTCTGAAACTACTGAGCCCATTGGAACTAAAGTTGGCAGCATTGGTCCTTAGATGGTCCTCTTTCAGAATGATGTCAGATCACCTGGATTGTCAACCAAAATTGCCGCCACGGCCGAACTTAGTTAAATATAAGATCCTATGGGAAAATTCATTTAAAAATCTTCTTGTCTGAAACAATTTAGCCAGTTGGAACAAGATTTAGCTGTAATGGTCCTTAGATGGTTCTCTTTTTTAAAATGTGTCCATTGACCTGGACTGTCAACCAAGATGGCTGCCACTTAATTTAACATAGAACCCTATAGAAAAACCAGCCAAATTTACTGCAACACTTAAATTTTTAGTCCTGCTCAAGGTGAAAAGTTAAATCCAGGTGAGCGATACAGGCTCTTGAGAGCCTCTAGTTTTTATAAATTAAACTAAGAATACTTTGCCTTTGCGAAAAAAGGAGGGTATTATTATCATAACTTACATTAAATATTTTTACTAACATTGGTCTTAAATATGTCCAGAAAGTTTTGTAAAAGTTTGTGCTAATTCCATCTAGCCCTGGACTTTTATTGAGTTTAAGATTATTAACTGCGCTAGTTAGTTCTTCTAGAGATATATACCCATCACACGTTTTGCTTTCTTGTGCGGATAGCTTATAATTTAATTTAGTATTTTGAATATAATTTACGGGGTCGTGTTTATCATCGGTGTTTATGGAATATAATTTCTTATAAAAGTTTCTTTCAATCTTTAATATTTCGTTTTGTTCTGTTACTATATTTCCTTTTTCATCTTTAAGTTTAATAATGGTTTTTAACCGGATTTTCATAGGAAAATATCGGTTATTAAATTGGTGATGTACGGCGGGCGGGCGGGCGGGCGGACGGGCGGCTGCCAAACAGTGTCCGTGCAATAACTTATGAACTGTTCTACCAAAGCTTTTCAAATTTTAATATGTTGTTACTGATGACAAAATGGCGGTCAAGTTCGATATTGACGATTTTCACTTTCACCGTTCAAGAGTTATGGTTCTTGAAAGATTGAAAAATGGCTTTTCCAGTGGTGTCCGTGTGATAACTTATGAACTGTTCAACCAAAGCTTTTCAAATTTTAATATGTTGTTACTGATGACAAAATGGAGGTCAAGTTTGATATTGACGATTTTCACTTTCACCGTTCAGGAGTTATGGTTCTTGAAAGATTGAAAAATGGCTTTCCCAGTGGTGTCCGTGTGATAACTTATGAACTGTTCAACCAAAGCTTTTCAAATTTTAATATGTTGTTACTGATGACAAAATGGAGGTCAAGTTCAATATTGACGATTTCCACTTTCACCGTTCCGATATTGACGATTTTCACTTTCACCGTTCAGGAGTTATGGTTCTAAAAAATTGAGAAAAGGCAGTTCAAGTCGTGGTTTCCATGCAAAGGTCATTTGTTGCAGGAAAATCCGGTTTGCTGTCATTTGACAGCCTCTTCTCTTTGCTTGTTTTGATTTTTCTTACCCTAGGAAGTATGCATTATTTTTTTCGCCTTTTTCTATCCAATCTTGGCGAGCGCGGACTTGTGTTCCTTGTACTTTATAAGCATAATGAAGTTCTATATCTTTTTCTAGACAATTTATTTCATTTAATAGATCATTGTCATTTGTATTATCATATTCAGCTAAAATATCTTTTAATCTGTTTTCTAAATTAGTAATGTTATTTTTTCTTTGTTTGGCTTTGTATTTACAATATTCTATGGTTATGTCCCTAATTTCAAGTTTTAATTTTTCCCAAAGTACACAAATATATACCCATTTTGTTTTGATCCATTATTTTTTTATATTTGGTTAATAACGTCGTAATTTTATTTTTAGGGTTAGGTTGCTAAGCAACCAAAACCCTTATGCCGTCGGTCGTTTGGTTAGACAATGAAGGAAACTTTGGAAATCTGGTGTTTTTTGGAAAAAGTTGGACCAGAATTTTTTGAAACTATGTTTTTATGAGTAAATATGCAAGCTTATCTAGGATTGAAGCTTAAGCAAGTCTAGTTAAGCAGCTTTTTATCTCGATTTTGAGATGACACATGCGCAAAGAAACCTCCATATTTTTCGAATTACGACTATGTTTATATTGGAATATCATATAAGAAAATAAACATTCCGCGGTAAAATAGTCCTAATATTTGTTGTTGCTGGTGCAGTTGTTTTTTAATAGAAATGTAACTGAAACACACCGAGAAGTGTAATTGTCCAGTTATTTAATAAAAGATGTGTGTTTTATTGACGATTTCCTTTTTGTTTTGAAAGCCGTGTAAAGTATTCGCACCTTTTAAAGTGTACAATGCTATCGGCGTAAGGATTTTGAATGTTTACATTTGCACGGATATTTTGGGAAGGATTACAATCAGGTTTATTTTCATGGATGGATGGATGAATTATTGTTTAACGTCCAGTGGCAGCCAGGTGCATATCAGGACGAGAACATGTTGATATGATAATGAATATGATCCCTGCTTTGTACTAGACCGACACGCTAAGTCAGATTTTTACTGTGCTAGCTCACGAGGTAACTGTCCGCAGGAAGACATATCACCTCACTCGGACACATTATACTGACTCCGAGCCGACCAGTCTTTGCTCTTACTCCTAGATGCCGCGTGCTTGGCGGAGAAGCAGCAAATACCAATTTTAATGTCTTTGGTTTGACCCGGCCGGGGATCGAACCCGCGACCTTCCGCACTCGGGGCGAGCACGCTACCACGAGACCACCGAGGCGGTCAGGTTTATTTTCAAAAGATTTCAAAGGTAAGTTCCATTTTTGTTGTGAACGTGATTGTTAACTTATACAGAACATATTTTGCACATTATTTGCTTATTCTTCTTGTAATTCTGATGGTATTTTGTGTATTTGATTAACCTTTTGACCTGATCATCGTGACTTCATTTTGTCAAACCTGTTGGTCAGTGATAGAATTGCATACAGGTTATTTGAAATGCCGACAACTTGCACATTAAGATTGAAAAACACTGTGTTTATCATTAATTTAGAAAACGGTATTATCGAAGGTATAATGGGTTTATTTTAATTGAAAGCTTGAATGTTTACGTTCTTTTTGTGTATTTGATTAACCTTTTGACCTGATCATCGTGACTTCATTTTGTCAAACCTGTTGGTCAGTGATAGAATTGCATACAGGTTATTTGAAATTCCGACAACTTGCACATTAAGATTGAAAAACACTGTGTTTATTATTAATTTAGAAAACTGTATTATCGAAGGTATAATGGGTTTATTTTAATTGAAAGCTTGAATGTTTACGTTCTGATCTACCTGCACATGCGCAATATAGTGTAAATAGAAATGACCCCCTTCTACAATTGTCCAAACTCTGTCTTTTTATATAACCTTAATAACTTGAAGACCTTTGATTTCTGTTTATTTTAATTCATCAAATCATTATTATGCATTTGACTTTTTAAAAAAATTCAATTTAGAGTGATAATTCAAGAAGCGTTAGCCGACTCGTGCTTTCTTTGATTGATTAGTGCATATTTATGTACAGACATGCGCAGTAAAGTTGAGTAGTAGAACCTTCAGCTCAGATACACTGTGTTGCGAAAATATACGTTTTAAAAAATCACTGTATATTTTGAAACCAAAGAAATACATATGCTGTCAATTTAAAAAAAAATCAGTCACCTACCCACAGGAACATTATTATATAATAGACACTTTTTCCGCAGAGCTCGTTAACTTTCATAATTGATATATTTCCTTGTAAATAATACTGTTAATAAAAAGAATTCAATACCAAAACCTATTTTGCAATACATTGTACAAACAAAAAGCATTGAAATAATCATCAGCAATGTTTGTACAAATAAAAGTCAAATGCTAGCAACCTAACCCTACCAGTGCTATGCACTTTGATTGTATTCATGGTCTTCTAAAACAGAGTTGTTTATTTTCCAATATCCTGGACCTTAATTTACTATTTGGTTTAACACTTTCTATTTTTAGTGAGACTGCTTGGTGATCTGTTGATTTTAACATTCAGAAGAATATGTTTGCTAATAAGAAATAAGTCTATTCTGCTTGCCTGGGGTGGATTTGTTCGTTTCCATGTGTTCTGTGTTCGCCGTTTGTTATTGTGACGCCATATATCTATTAACTTATTCGATTTAATAAAAGTTTTATTTGTATTAACTGGTTTTCGAAATCTACTATGGTTTGTTTTTTTCGTATCAATTTCTTCTAAAGTATCATTTACATCGCCTCCTAAAATTAATATTCCTACTGCATTTTTATTGTCGAGCCTGCGACTTTAGTCGCAGAAAGCTCGACATAGGGATAGTGATCTGGCGGCGGCGGCGTTAACTAACTTCTTAAAAGCTTTATATTTTAGAAGGTGGAAGACCTGGATGCTTTATACTTTGTATATAGGTGCCTTATGTTACGAAGTTTCCGTCTGTTATATGTACCTTGTCCTTGACCTCATTTTGATGGTTCAGTGACTAGTTAATATTTTTTGTAATGTTAATTTCTCTCTTATTATGAGTAATAGGATAACTATATTTGGTATGTGCGTACCTTACAAGGTCCTCATCCCCGCCAGACAGTTTTCAATTGACCTCGACCCCATTTCAAGGATCAGTGAACAAGGTTAAGTTTTGGTGGTCAAGTCCATATCTCAGATACTGTAAGCAATAGGTCTAGTATATTTGGTGTATTGAAGGATTGTAAGGTGTACATGTCCAACTGGCAGGTGTCATCTGACCTTGACCTTATTTTCATGGTTCAGTGGTTATTGTTAAGTTTTTGTGTTTTGGCCTGTTTTTCGAATACTGTACGCAATAGGTCTACTATATTGGTGTATGGAAGGATTGTAAGGTGTACATGTCCAACTGGCAGGTGTCATCTGACCTTGACCTCATTTTCATGGTTCAGTGGTTATAGTTAAGTTTTTGTGTTTTGGCCTGTTTTCGAATACTGTATGCAATAGGTCTACTATATTTGGTGTATGGAAGGATTGTAACGTGTACATGTCCAACTGGCAGGTGTCATCTGATCTTGACTTCATTTTCATGGTTCGGTGGTTATAGTTAAGTTTTGGTATTTTTGCCTGTTTTTCGAATACTGTATGCAATAGGTCTACTATATTTGGTGTATGGAAGAATTGTAAAGTGTACATGTCCAACTGGCAGGTGTCATCTGACCTTGACCTCATTTTCATGGTTCAGTCGTTACAGTGTTAAGTTTTTGTGTTTTGGCCGTTTTTCGATAACTGTTTGCAATAGGTCTACTATATTATTTTGTATGGAAGGATTGTAAGGTGTACATGTCCAACTGACATGTGTCATCTGACTTTGACCTCATTTTCATGGTTCATTGGTTATAGTTAAGTTTTTGTGTTTTGCTCTGTTTTTCGAATACTGATAGCATTTACTTTTATTGGAAATACACGACAGGCGAGACATTTTTGTGTGTCCACTCTTGTTTATAAAATCGTTTAATTGCTTAAAAAACTTTTTGCGATCTGATGAATCTTTCTCTGTGCATTAACCTTAATGCAAAGGTGTGAATATATATTTTATTTTTTAGAAAATTTTAATATCTTTTGTAAAAATTGACATCCGCAGGCGACACATGTCCTCCTTGGAAGACTCACATATTTTTCAACGAACAATCTGCATTCCAATGGGAACTAACTGTGCTTCTCTCCTGCCAATCTGTTTCTGTACTCGTATGAAGCAGACTTCATTCAAGGGTTACTATATGAAAACAAAAAGAAACTAGCCCAATCCTTTAATTTCACTTTTCGATACATAAATGACGTGTTGTCGTTAAATAACGACAAATTCCAAGACTTTCTACATCTAATCTACCCCAGTGAGCATGAAATTAAGGATACTACAGATACACCAAAGTTCGCTTCATATTTGGATTTGTTTCTTGAAATAGAAAATGAGGGACATTTGAAGACAACTTTATAACAAACGTGATGACTTCAACTTTCCTATTGTTAATTTTCTCTTCTTGAGTAGCAATATACCAGCATCGCCTGCATATGGCGTCTACGTTTCTCAGCTTATCTGATTTTCAAGGGCATGCATGAGTTACCCTGACTTTTGACAGAGGATTAATGCTGTCACAAAAGCTTCTTAACCAGGGTTTTATCAAGGATAAGTTGATGTCATCACTTAGGAAATTTTACTGTCGTCATCACAAATTGATTGACCATTACCGTGTTTCAATATCTAAGACGATGTTGGACCTGTTCACACTGTCGTATCATTTCATATGCCCGACCACCCCGCCTGCCAATCAACATGGCCACCATGGCTTAAAATAGAACATAGGGGGTAAATTTAAACTCCATGAGAAATTTGAATAGGGATTATGACCATACCTTGAGGGAAAGAATTTTTTTTTGGAAAAAGTGAAAGGGGGGAGGTGAAAAAAAAATTAGGGGGGAGTAAATAAGAAATTGGGGGGGGGGGAATTTTTCCTCATTCCAAATTTCAGGAATTAAAAAGAAAAATTCTTCAAATATTTTCAAATATTTTGAAAAAAAAGGGTGGGGGGGGGGGGGTACAATAATTTTGTTTTTGATTTTCTTTTATGGGGGCGGGGTCAATAAGGCAGCATAGTGTATTGCACAAAGGCAAAAAAAAGGGGTATAATTTTATTTTATTTTTATTTTTTTTGGGGGGGGGGAGGGGGTTCAATTCACAACAGCATATTGTATTGCACAAAAAGCAAAAAATTGAATATAAATTCAAATCATATGACCGATTATTAGTTCTTTGACTACAGTTAGTCTGTGTCAGAAACCTATTATATGTCAAATATTTAATTACAATCCAAATTCAGACCTGTTTCAAGCGCGAATATTGTGTCCATTTTTGCCCCAACTGTTCAGGGTTGGACCATCTGTGGTCGTATGCAGCTGCGCTCGGCGAAGCAATTTATTAATGCTTTTCATTATGATTTTAACCTTATTTTACATGATTTCAAAAACCACAGTAGATACAGGTGAGCGACTCAGGCTCTTGAGAGCCTCTAGTTTTGATTGCTCCTTAGGTATGTTTGTCCTTTTTTTTTAACATACGACCCTATGGGAAAAACATAGGATTCTATGGGAAAATCAGCCAAATTGACTGCTACACTTAAGTTTTAGTCTTGCTTTCAAAGCAGATTTATAATATTTCTTTCGTTGTTATTATGTTTAGAGACCTCAATATTTCATAGAAAATCATATTAGAACCAAAATTGCAATGAAAGACACTCAAATCACCGTCCAGAAAATCTAGATCAACAGAAGCAAGTTCCATTTATAATGACATCATAAAAAGGGAAGTAACTCGCGAAAATAAAAAAAATAATACTGTTCTTGGTAACTTGTTTGCTTATATTTGAAAGCCGTTGGGGTAAGTAAGTGAGTAATAAGATCTCATGAATGTCTGAAATAGAATATTAATTTCAATAACATCGGAAGGAGAAATTCAAACATTTATTTATCTTAATTTGAAGTATTGGCCAAATGTGATCTGTGATGATAGTAAATAAATATACATAAAAAATAATAGACGTTTTAACATTTCAAGATCACTTGGCTTTAAACAATGTCTTTGTCAGTGGTATTTCAAAATATATTTTTAATGCAGATGCCGAAAAGAAAAAGGAAAGCTTTAACTGTAAGGAAGGGTACGAAATCCAAAAGACGGAAGAAGAGTGATACAACAGAAGAAGTATTATATGAAAGAGATGCAGAGAGGGAAAGTGGAACGGACCTATCAGGTAAAATTAAAAAAAAAAAACTCTTTTCTATTTTTAACTGTACGGAATACTTCACTCAATCTCTGTATATATGGAATTTTATACTCTTAATGGTTAACTTTGTAAAAATCAGTCTAATGTTCCTGCAAAATTGCTTGAGCATCCATTAAATCAGTTTTAATATTTCAAGATTGATGCTTTTGTTTAACAATATTTGATCACACAGAAAACTTAGATCAAACACAGTTGTATTGATTTTATTTCAGTTTAGTGTGTAATGCACTGTGCAATAAAATTGAGAAGAAATAAGATTTTTTTAGTCAATGTTTCAACTTCATGTTACCATTTCTATATATATGTTTCTTTAAATTTAGCTGATGTTCACATTGAAATGCAACAGATTGGCAAATTATCCATACTTGAAGGCAGTACAATCAAATTATGTGTAAGTGTCACGTACAACTCAACAAAACCAATCACTCTGCATTGGCAAAAGGTAGAGGACAATGTGGGAAAAGACTTACCTATTCACACAGCCAAATATTCTAGAAGCTCCTGTAATTTATCAGTTCCTGAACTTACAATAAATAATGCAGATAAAACAGATGATGGCAGTTATCGGCTAGAGATTAGAAGGTTGGGTGAGGCTGTTCAGGGTCCAAAAATTGTTCTTGAAGTCTTACCAGGTAAATTTTAAGATATTGTAAAGACTTGTTTCTGATGCTTTTCAAACTATGTATGGTAATATTCGATAAATAAGCAGTTTTAGCTCACCTGACCCAAGGGGTCAAGTGAGCTATTCTCATCACTTGGCGTCCGTCATCCGTCGTCCTTGTCCGTCGTCATCCGTTAACATTTAGAAAAATCTTCTCCTCTGAAACTACTGGGCCAAATGGAACCAAACTTGGCCTAGAGCATCATTAGTATATCTAGTTTAAAAAATATGTCCGAAGACCCCGCCTGCCAACCAACATGGCTGACATGGCTAAAAAAGAACATAGGCTTATATCTCAAAAACTAAAGCATTTAGAGCAAAACTGACTGGGATAAAAATGTTCATCAGGTCAAGATCTACTTGCCATGAAATTTGCAGACAAATCGGTCAACCCTTAGTTGGGTTATTGCCCCTGAATTGTTAATTTCAAGGAAATTTTAAAGTTTGAGGTTATTATCTTGAATATTATTATAGATAAAGGCAAACTGTAAACAGCAAAAATGTTCAACAAAGTAAGATCTACAAATAAGTCAACATGACCAACATCATTGACTGACCCCTTATAGGAGTTTTTGCCCTTTAAAGACGGCATCCGGCATAAACTTTCCTTTAAAGATTATTTCCTCTGAAATCACTGGGACAATTGGGACCAAACTTTGGTAGAATGGTCCTTGGGTGGTCCCCGTCTAAAAATTTGTCCGCTATTCTGGACTTCCAACCGACATGGCTGCTGTTACTAAAAATAGAAAAATTGGGGATGAATTTCAAAAATCTTCTTCTATGAAAATACAATGCCAATTGGAACCAAACATGGCAGTAATGGTCCTTAGGAGGTTCTCTTTCAGAAGTATGTCCGCTGACCTGGACTGTTAACCAAGATGGCCGCAACAGCAGAACTTAGTTTAACGTAGGGCCCTATGGCAAAATTCATTGATAAATCTTTATGTCTGAAACAACTTGACCAATCGGAACCAGACTTGGCAACAATGGTCCTTAGATGATCCTCTATCAGAATTGTATCCGATGACTCGGACTGACAACCAATATGGCCGCCACAACCGAACTTAGTTTAACATAGGGCCCTATGGGAAATTCATTGAAAAGTCTTCGTGTCTGAAACAACTTGACCAATTGGAACCAGACTAGGCAGCAATGGTCCTTAGGAGGTCCTCTTTCAGACATTTGTCAGATTTTCCGGACTGTGATGCAAGATGGCCACCACAGTCGAACTTAGTTTAACATAGGACCCTATGGGAAATTCACTCAAAAATCTTCTTGTTTGAAACTACTAAGCAAAAATATAACTAGACTTTGTAGCAATGGTCCTTAGATGGTCCTCTTTCAGAATTGTGTCCAATGACCCCAGACTTTGAACCAAGATTCTGCCACAGCTGAACTTAGTTTAACATAGGGCCCTATGGGAAAACTCATTGAAAAATCTTCTAGTCTGAAATCACCTGACAGATTGGAACCAAACTTGGCAGCAGTGGTTCTTAGGATGTCTTCTTTCAGAAATGTGTCGGATTTTGTGGACTGTGAACTAAGATGGCCGCCACAGCCAAACTTAGTTTAACTCAGGACCCTATGGGAAATTCACTCAAAAATCTTTTCGTCTGAAACTACTGAGCCCATTTGAACTAAACTTGGCAGCATTGGTCCTTAGATGGTCCTCTTTCAGAATGATGTCAGATCTCCTGGATTGTCAACCAAAATGGCTGCCGCGGCCAAACTTAATTAAATATAGGATCCTATGGGAAAATTCATTTAAAAATCTTCTTGTCTGAAACCACTAAGCCAGTTGCAATTGGAACAAGACTTAGCTTTAATGGTCCTTAGATGTTTCTCTTTTAAAAATGTGTCCATTGACCTGAACTGTCAACCAAGATGGCTGCCACAGCTGAACTTAGTTTAACATAAAAACTCTACAGAAAAACCAGCCAAATTGACTGCAACACTTAAATTTTTAGTCCTACTCAAGGTGAAAAGTTAAATCCAGGTGAGAGATACAGGCTCTAGAGAGCCTCAAGTTTTGTTAAATAATTTTTTCAGTTAAAGTCAAACAGCTTAGTGATTCACATATTTATAAAAAAAATCTTATAAAATTTATTTATTAGAAAATAACAAAAAAGAAAACAAAAACAAAACAAAACAAAACGATGTTAAATAATTGATCATGTTACCCACCCATTCATGGTATGGATCGTATCACTGACCTTCTTATATAAATGATCATAAATCCACCCATTCATGGTATGGATCGTATCTTTGACCTTACATTGCGTATTGTACTATATGTTTGGATTTTTCAATATTTCGGGTTATTTTAGGAGTTTCTCCAGGGCAACCCTCATCAGAGGCCATCCCATATTTAAAACATTTATTTGCATTTTCATGCATGGAAAGTGAAGAATCTTCAGAATCTCTATTATGTATATGTTTAATATTTTGACAATTAGGGAGATCAGTTCCCTTTGTTTAAGTGCATAATTATATGTCACTTATTATTATATACATCTATTCAGTTGTGAATAATTGATGTATATATAGCATGCTTTAGCTATTGCTTTTTATTGCATTGCATGTTTCGTTGCGACTATTTTTGTCTGCAACGAAGGAAATTCATTTTACTGTCTGTATTATAAGACTATATGTTGTCAATCATTTCGTCTTAACGTTGATTGGGTAATGTGTACCACTGAATTTGTATATTGTTTTATTTTTAAGGCGTGGTTTCTGAAGGGTAATCTTAAGTCAAGGTCATCCCAACGTCAAATTTAAGAATTGTTTATGATATGTAACTATATATTTCCTTTCTTTCTGACTATCTTTACCATCTTCCAGGCAATTATTATAGTATTATTATTTAATAAATAAAAATATTCAGTATTGGGTACATTCAACTCTTATTTTATCTTATAATAACATGTTATTCATTGTTTATCTAAGTTCGGCCATCAGCATTTTTTATGCATAATATGGTCATATTATATAATTAATGCTTTCAATATATCTATCATCCAGCTGCGCAGACATAGTATCATCATTGTGTGACATTGATTGATTTGTTAATTGCCGACATTTCTTAATCTACTTGTCAACTATTTGTTAATACATCTTTGATACTTCTTCCCCTTTTTGAAAGCCACGTATGGTTTAGACTTAAATATGGCCTGTATAATAGGGTCATTTCGTATTAAGTACCAAGCTTTAGTTATAAGTCGTTGTAAAATATCATCTTTTGGATGATATGAGGTTATTTACATATTTTTAAAATTCCGTTTCCGATATTTTCTTTTAATTCTTATGTTTCTCTCCTCATAGTTTATGGTATTTAGAATTTCCCATACATGGACTTTTATTATAACCTCTCTTCACAAGAATTCTTATTAAAGGATGTACGATGCAAGTATTGGATTTTCTCCGTATGCCTGCTATAACATTTAGTATCTAGGACACCCTTTTTCAGAATATCGTTGTCCTTTATATATTTCAATGTCTAGAAATTTCATAGAACTTCTATCTGCTTCAAATGTGAATTTTAAGAGGTCATGTTTTTTATTTGCTATTTCAAACAGCTTTTCAATTTGTTCAGACTTTCCATCAACTGTTAAAAAATAGTCGCAATGAAACATGCAATGCAATAAAAAGCAATAGCTAAAGCATGCTATATATACATCAATTATTCACAACTGAATAGATGTATATAATAATAAGTGACATATAATTATGCATTGAAACAAAGGGATGTGATCTCCCTAATTGTCAAAATATTAAACATATACATAATAGAGATTCTGAAGATTCTTCACTTTCCATGCATGAAAATGCAAATAAATGTTTTAAATATGGGATGGCCTCTGATGAGGGTTGCCCTGGAGAAACTCCTAAAATAACCCGAAACATTGAAAAATCCAAACATATAGTACAATACGCAATGTAAGGTCAAAGATACGATCCATACCATGAATGGGTGGATTTATGATCATTTATATAAGAACAAAAATAATAACAAAATTCTGGTATATCATATGCAATAATCCAATTAGTAGAGAAATATTTAAATCTAAACCACAAGTTGGAAAAGCAAAAATATTGGCAACACAATTACTAAACATTAAACATTAACATGTCTATACTAATGATACAAAGACGTTATCTGTCCATGCAGAATGAGACATAAATGAATCTATAGTTATGTAATATATGTATATCATACATTCTTAACATCTGTTATCTGCAGGATGTCCATATCCATAAATAGTAGCGATCCTACTAATAACAATACAACAGGAAACCCATAAAAACACAAAGAAAATGTGAAATTTTTAAACAATAAGTTTCTATATGAACATAATCGGCGGGATAACAGAAATACTGAAATGACCTGTGTATCCTAGCACATAATTGTCTCAAAACGTTTACAATATACAAATTTAAGATCGAAGAAAAGATCTGAATCTGAAAAGAATTGAAATATATATATATATAGATATATAAAAATAACTAAAATAATAATTAAATTTAAAAAAAAAAAATAAAAATAAAAATAAAGTAAGAAAATAAAAAAAATAAGAAAATAAAAAAATAAAAAAAATAAAAAAATAATAATAATAAAAAGGGATGGCCTCTGATAATGGGTTCTCCCGGGAAAGTATCCCAAAGAAACCCGAAACATTGAAGAAATGATGTACGCAATGTCAGGTCAGTGATATACGATCCATACCATGAATGGGTGGGTAACATGATCAATTATTTAACATTGTAATAACTGTAACAGTGAACTATTACGAAGTCTCCCTAATGAAGTAACTGATATCTCAAATGCCTTACATTGCATTAAAAAAATTATTTGTTTTTCAGAGACTGAAATGGGGAATTGTTCTTATAAAGTTTATGCATACTTAATGGAGAGGTTACTTGAAAATCGTGATATGGGTATATTTTGTGTTACCCGATTTTTACAATCATACAATGTCACACTTGATCAACTTTTGCTTGTCGACATGCTGCATTGACAAGAGACATATCCCAATATTTCTGAACCGTTTACAAGAACTGATTTTATTGTATGGTGTAATAAAATGCATTAATAAAATTTCATTAAATAAAAATAATAATAAGACTTCTTACCTGCCGTGATAAGTCCTCCCAACATTAAGGCAGTGTAATTTGAATCATATTTATATGAAACAATACATTGCAACACAACAAGAAATTTTTTAATTTATGACCAAGCAAATGCAATAATATCTATAATTACGTATTATGTCTGATACATTGGTGTCTTCCTTGTATCAATATTTAAATGGTTTATGAGATTTGAACATTGTGTATTAAAACGTGTTAAAGGGATAACATTTTTACGGATTTTGAAATAATTAAAACTTATTGATTTGAGGGGAGAGGATAACCCCTTTTTGTTGGGGATGTTAGGTTATTATCAATATGTTTGTCTTATCATGTGGAAAAAGAAAATATATGATTTAAGGGGCAGGGATTTCAATGCTTTACGAGATAATTAAAGACTAATGATTCGAGGGGGGGTGGAGATTTTAATTTTATATAATTCAAGATAATTGGCTTAAGGGGGCGAGAATGACGCCCGTTGAGTAATGAGGTATGTATCATTTAAAGGGGAGTCACAGAATTGTTTACATGCATGGCTCTCAGCACAACTATTATGTCGTTTCTTCCTTGACCGTCAAGATGTATGAGATATTTGAAATGTATTGATTTCATGGGAGTGGTGATAACACTCTGGGGAAGCGAGGTATGTGTCATTTGGTGCGTCTTGTCATGGGGAATAAGAAAATATATGGTTTAAGGGTGGGGATTTTAACGGTTTATGAGATAATTGAAATTTATTGATTTGATGGGAGTGGTGATAACACTCTGGGGAAGTGAGGTATGTGTCATTTGGTGCGTCTTGTCATGGGGAATAAGAAAATATATGGTTTAGGGCAGGGGATTTTAACGGTTTATGAGATAATTGGACATTATTGATTTATGGGAGTGAGGATCACACTACTGAAAGATTGAGGTACATGTCATTTAATGCGTCTTATTACAGAGAATAATAAAATATATGATTTAAAGCTATGGATTTTAATTGCATATGATATTTTTCAAAATTATCAACTTTAAGGGCGGGGATGACCCCTCTAGAGGAACGAGCAGTGTGTCATTTAATAGGTGTTGTCACGGTGTATAATGAAATATATTGGTCACTCTTGTAGATTTTCGATGAAAAAAAAATTTCCCCATAGGGTCCTATAGTAAACCCCTAGCCTCTTTAAACTGCTCATTATACGTTTCAGCAAACCCATCAAAAAATGAATAGTATAAGGCACATCTAGAAACATTGATCTTTCATCATGGAAAATCTCAGATCCATATTGAGAACTCGAACGCACAAAATCAGAGAGGAAGAAAAAAAAATTTCGATAAAAATTGGAAATCAAAATCTATGTCTCCCACTTCGTTGGGAGACTTAATAAAATGCCATATGCCAATGATCAATTTAAAACAATATATTCTAGAAATACATATGTAAGATGATGAAAGGGTTCATAAAATCGTTACTTCTTAAAAATATATATAGGTAAGGTAATGATATGGTTCATATGCCTTTCTTTGATTTATGAACCCTATCATGAAAGCGATAAAAATAATAGAACAAAAAATATCAGGTGTGTTTTCTGATGTAGCAAGCTGCTTTGCCTTGTGATATATACATGTATTCTGTAATACCAATATTAATGCACAAAGTATTGTTTTCTTCCAACAGTTATAATTGACACAAAGGTTTGTTAAGTTATGTGGCACCAGATTCAAAGACAAAACATAGAAAATTCCATAACTTGCTGTCTCAATAGCTAGAGTTTCCACAATTATTAAAATAACACATTTTGGATGTTTTTTTCTGCAGGTAATCATGATATTCCATTTATTTCAGGTTTGTCATGTGAAGAAAATAATTTCATCAGAATTTTTCTTCTGTGTCAGAGAATTGGAACAAAATCTGTTCGTCAGTATTTTGACAGAAAAGTACCCCCACCTATGTTGTATAATCATTTGAACTCACAAACTTATATAAGATGCACAGCTGAACAACGTAAAATTCTGTTCCCAGGTTTGTATTGTACATCATAATTTGACGGAATGTGCGAACCTTGGTATATGACAGGTTCTTTAAAAATAAACCTAAATGCAAACATTTTACCAACGTCACTCAAGCATACAATATAGGACATGGTGACAAATTTTGCTCACTTTTGTTGTACTATATAAGATAAATAGATAGGTACAATCATCGATCATGTTGATATATTGCTTTAGGTTTTGTGAAATCATCCTAAATGCAAAAACTTAACCAAGTCACTCATGTATCAAATTAGGGTCATAATGACCAAATGTTGGAGAAAGTACTAATATATAATGTAGGAGAATTATGGTAATGAAATATGTTGATATAAGACCATGGATTCCTAGGATATGAAATTACAGGCAAGACTTTATCAGAGTCCTTCATGCATTAAATGTAGGTCAAAGTGATCCAAATATCATCATGATCATTGATCTGTGTTCAGTGTCATAAGAGGACTGTAGTGGTATAATATGATTGATTTATCTCCATGAGATTTTGCCCGAATGCGGAAGGTCGCAGGTTCGATCCCCGGCCGGGTCAAACCAAAGACATTAAAATTGGAATTTGCTGCTTTTCCGCCAAGCACGCGGCATCTAGGAGTAAGAGCAAAGACTGGTCGGCTCGGAGTCAGTATAATGTGTCCGAGTGAGGTGATATGTCTTCCTGCGGACAGTTATCTCGTGAGCTAGCACATTAAAAATCCGACTTAGCGTTTCGGTCTAGTACAAAGCAGGGATCATATTCATTATCATATCAACATGTTCTCGTCCTGATATGCACCTGGTTGCCACTGGACGTTAAACAATAATTCATCCGTCCATCCATCCATGAGATTTTGAGAAATGGAACTAAACACAAAAACTTTACCAAGCTGAATGGACATATGGACGGACGGACAAGGCTAAATCTTTATGCCCATTCTATATTCGTGGATTGGGCCATTAAGAGCAGACATTAAATGTTTTGCCTGAGTTCACACGTGGACACAGAATAAATATTGTCTAATACCTTACATTGTAACTCAAATGATATTCATTAAAAAGAAATTGTTATAGTCATGAAAAATCTGGCACAAGTCACTCAAGCCAAAAATTGTTTCCAAGGTGAGCAGGTCTCATACAGGTATTTGTCTAGTGACCAAAATGGTGGGTCTAGTACATGTATGGCATTTGCTGGGAACTGAACTTATTTATGAAAATTTAACGAGAACACTCAAGCATGAAATTGAGGTCAAGATCAGGTGACAATATCAGACCTGACAAAAACAATTTGCGCAAAAAGCATTTCAGTTAAGTACGTGTTACATCGCATTTCAATTTTTAAATAGTCAATCTAACAAGTCATGTTTGTCGTGACATATTGTAAGGCTCTATAGGTATTTGTGCCAGAAACAGGGTTTAGTACTGTGGATTGATTATTTTTAATGTGGTAAAAGTAATGTAAGCAGGATGTATCAGGAAACTTTCATTTTAAATAATTCTCAAAACAGTCTTTTTTAATAAAAGATGTAAATTTTATGTTCAGGACTACAGGGCATCTGTGTTATACAACCTCTACTCTTACATTATTCTTCTCCCTGTATATTTGTTGAAGTTTCTAATTTAGGTCTATCCATATGTCCAGACCAACTTTTAGGTCCTTTAAAACCCATTTGCATTAAATGTATAAACCAGTATTTTTATGCATTCCATATACAAATTTGTACCATTATATCTTGATATGTCATTCAGTTCACATTTCACAACATATTTCATACAATATTAAAACAAGAATGATCTTTTAATTTGTTATTCCAGGAGGTGTGGTCAAGTCAGCAGATTTTGATTTCACCTTGTTATATAGCTTAATCAGAAACACAATGGCAACAATTATACCACCTCCAACACAACAATGGGGCAATCAACCACAATCTTGGAACATTACAGAAGAAGATGATATTGAGAGAATTCGCCAGTATCGAAATAAAATGGCACATAATACAGAATTCCAGATCCCAGATTCCGATTTTAATATAATGTGGGGTGATCTGTCTCAGGTATATGTATTTACAAATACAAATTCACTGTAGCTGTGATTAAAAGCTCATCTGGCCCAAAGGGCAACGTGAGCAGTTGCCATCCATTGGCATCTGTCATTGTCATCTGTCGTCTTAATCTTTTCTTCAAAGATCTCCTCAGAAATCATTTGGCCAAGTTGAACCTTACCTCTATTAAAATTGTATATGATGACCTTGGCTGGAATCCAAGATGGCTACTAAGGTTGAGCATAGCTTAATAGTGCAAAAATTCACTTAAAAATCTTCTTTTATGAAACCAGTGAACAATTGAAACTCAAGTTGGCAGCAGAGTTTCTTAGATGGTCCTCTTCATAAATTATTTGATGACCCAGCTTGTCATATAAAACCTTTCATAGTTATACATAGGACCCTATGAGAAAATTTGCTTAAAAATCTTCTTGCCAATTTGACTGTTTGGATCCTAATTTTTCTGCAAGTTGTCCTAAGGTGGTCCTCTTTCCGATGTGTATTTGATGCTATCCTCTGACATCGTAGATAGTTGCCAGAATCAAATATAGTTTAACATTATCAAAGGTCCCTATGGGGAAAATTCACTTTAACAGGTTAAATCTTCTTGTCTGAAACAAATGAACCAATTGGGACCTCTATCAGAACTGTATACTGTGACCCTGCCCACTATCCAAAATGACTGCCAGAGCCTAACATACATGACATACGTTGAAAAATCTTCTTTTCTGGACCAAGCGAACCAATTGCAACAACCTGTCAGTGATGGTCCTTGGATGGTCCTCTATCACAGTTTTGTCAGACAGCCTTACCTTACACCCAAGAGAGCCGCAACAGCCAAACCTAGTTTAACAACAGGCCCTATGGGGGAAATTAATTAAAAAATCATATTGTCTTGTAGTCTGAAACCAGTGAGTAAATTAGAAATCAGCTTGGCGGTATATTTTTGGATAATTCTCTATCAGAATTGTATCCAATGATGGTTGCCACAGGTCAGCTCAAACACAAGACCCTCTGAAAAATTTAATTACACATTTTGTATGTTTAAGTCGTTTTATGCCCCTTATGACAGCTCACCATTTTCATTTATTTTCATCTGTCCATACAAACAAATGTACATAGCAGGCTAGACTGCCAAATGCACTACTAGAACCCCTTTCAAAACTCCTTACTGCCTTACAGCAAATTAAGGATGATCTCAAGATCTACTGTGATAAGGCATACTCAACTAGTTGTTTAAATCAGATGTGGACTCTAAAGAAATTCTAAAGACTTACAGGAATATCTCTCTTCTAGTGACCTTACCTATTGTATGCATAAACACTTTTGATTTTTCTACACTGTATACAACCCTTACATATTGTCACTTAATAATCCTTTACATATGTCTCGTCTATCCGAGGGAACTTGAAATTAAAGAGACCACAAACACACCAAATTCTGCTTCATATCTAGATTTGCAAGTTTACAAAGATAAAAATGGGCCGTTCAAATCAAAACTTTATGACAAACATAATGATTTTAATTTTCCGATTTATGAACTTCCCTTTTGATTCGTTCCTGCCGTGCATGTGGTTTAGCAGGGCTAGATTGCTGTCACATAAACTTCTAAGACAGTGTTATGTTCAGTATATGTTAATTTCATCACTTAATGCATTGAGACATATGAGACTAGATATTTTCAGTTAGATTTCACGTCCTTCTGGAATTGACACCCTGTGAACATATATTTGTTCCACATAATACTTATTCCCCCTGGAACCAAAGTATGGATAATAAAAGTTCTTGGGAACTAACATAACATAATATTATTTCCACCTTCATAAGACATTTTCCTGGAACTAAAACATCATATGCTTCCATAAAATTAATTCCTTTAAAGAAAGAGTGTTGTGTGATTTTTTTCACCTGATTACATCTCAATACTGCTCACCTCACCTGTGTATGACATTTACCTGTACATGTAGTACATGCAAACAATGGAGTCTGAGGAATACAACAAAATTTGTACATATTTAAACGATGGCCCTTATTCTAAACAAGGTAAGAATATATATTTTTAATATTTCATTACTCCATGCCCCACTTACTTACATTAACTAAATGGTACGTTTGTCTGTGCCAAGAACAAAGTCTAGCTTATACTTAAGTCAAGCATGAAGTTAGCCACAAATTTCAGATGAAAATGCCTGTACTTTATTATTGGAAATTTACTTGCATACATTTGTAGCTAGAAATAATTTTGGATATTGTAATATAAATTCCTAGAACTTTGATCATATAATAAATATTCATGGAACATTTATAATATAACCAATATTCCAGGAACATTTATAATATAACCAATATTCCTGGAACTTTATAATATAACAAACATTCCTACAAGTGCAAGTAATGGACGCCCAAGACGACAATGTGTTGGAAAAGAGCGCCGTAATAGTATTTATGAATATTTTCCTGTCATAAAAAAGTTGTAAATGTACAATCAATCCATTCTAGAAATTTTGTTCTAAACAATGTTTTACAATCAATCCATTCTTGAGATTTTGTTCTAAACAATTTTTTGTATATTCAATGTATATGTTTAAAAATGATTTTGTCTCATTTGTTGTTACTTAATTGCTACAAGGATAGAAATCAGTATATTTGTTACATAACAAAAGTTCGGATTCGAAGTTTCATACTGGTGGAAATGTCAAAACGTTGTCCATGATATTTGTTCCAAAGAACTTTTACCATATAACAAAAGTTCCATTTGGAACGTTCTTTATGTAATATTTTATCCTCTGCGAAGGAAATTTTCTTATAGCATTGGATAAAATATTAAATAAGGAAAGTTCCCGATGGAACTTTTCTTATATGCTAAAAGTTCTTTGGAACAAATATTATAGGGGAAATTATATTCTGTCACAACCCTAACGGACTTGACACGCTTTCAAACACAATGGCCATACTTCCCAGTCGTCCATACCTTGTAAAGACGTATCGTCGATACTTTAAGTATTTATTCCATTGTGGTTATAACATAAAATATAATAATGCAACAACTATTATTTCATAGTTGTAACATAAATATGATTTTGTAGTATTTATTATGTACAAGTTTGCCGGTTTGAAAGAATCTGTATAGAAAATCTGAAATAAAGATAATATTTTTGTTTTCTATTTTATTTATTCATTCAGTCATGCAGATAAACAAATATACAACAAACAAACAACAAACAACATACATCATACACCATACAACATACAAAAAACATAAATATATTTTAATTATTCATTCAGGCATGCAGATAATCAAGTACACTAGAAAACAACGAACATACATACATACATACATACATACACCATAGAACAAACGTCTTATATACATTGTTTTCAATTAATCATTTAATATTTTTTCACACATAAGCTCATGTCTCTCATTCATATATTCCACTACATACACATTTCACCAAATATTCACACATTTATATATACACACTCACCTATATAATATACATCATAAAGCACTAGAAATACTCAAACATGTAGTTACATGTATAAGTCACAATTGAAACAAAAACACTAAATATTCTAACATATACTATACTTTCATAAAGTCAATAAAGTTACTATTGAAAGCAAGCACTAAACACTCAAACATAAAGTCAATAAAGTTACTATTGAAAGCAAGCACTAAACACTCAAACATAAAGTCAATAAAGTTACTATTGAAAGCAAGCACTAAACACTCAAACATAAAGTCAATAAAGTTACTATTGAAAGCAAGCACTAAACACTCAAACATAAAGTCAATAAAGTTACTATTGAAAGCAAGCACTAAACACTCAAACATAAAGTCAATAAAGTTACTATTGAAAGCAAGCACTAAACACTCAACCATAAAGTCAATAAAGTTACTATTGAAAGCAAGCGCTAAACACTCAAACATAAAGTTACTATTGAAAGCAAACACTAAACACTCAAACATAAAGTCAATAAAGTTACTATTGAAAGCAAGCACTAAACACTCAACCATAAAGTCAATAAAGTTACTATTGAAAGCAAGCACTAAACACTCAAACATAAAGTCAATAAAGTTACTATTGAAAGCAAGCACTAAACACTCAAACATAAAGTCAATAAAGTTACTATTGAAAGCAAGCACTAAACACTCAAACATAAAGTCAATAAAGTTACTATTGAAAGCAAGCACTAAACACTCAAACATAAAGTCAATAAAGTTACTATTGAAAGCAAGCACTAAACACTCAAACATAAAGTCAATAAAGTTACTATTGAAAGCAAGCACTAAACACTCAAACATAAAGTCAATAAAGTTACTATTGAAAGCAAGCACTAAACACTCAACCATAAAGTCAATAAAGTTACTATTGAAAGCAAGCGCTAAACACTCAAACATAAAGTTACTATTGAAAGCAAACACTAAACACTCAAACATAAAGTCAATAAAGTTACTATTGAAAGCAAGCACTAAACACTCAACCATAAAGTCAATAAAGTTACTATTGAAAGCAAGCACTAAACACTCAAACATAAAGTCAATAAAGTTACTATTGAAAGCAAGCACTAAACACTCAAACATAAAGTCAATAAAGTTACTATTGAAAGCAAGCACTAAACACTCAAACATAAAGTCAATAAAGTTACTATTGAAAGCAAGCACTAAACACTCAAACATAAAGTCAATAAAGTTACTATTGAAAGCAAGCACTAAACACTCAAACATAAAGTCAATAAAGTTACTATTGAAAGCAAGCACTAAACACTCAAACATAAAGTCAATAAAGTTACTATTGAAAGCAAGCACTAAACACTCAACCATAAAGTCAATAAAGTTACTATTGAAAGCAAGCGCTAAACACTCAAACATAAAGTTACTATTGAAAGCAAACACTAAACACTCAAACATAAAGTCAATAAAGTTACTATTGAAAGCAAGCACTAAACACTCAACCATAAAGTCAATAAAGTTACTATTGAAAGCAAGCACTAAACACTCAAACATAAAGTCAATAAAGTTACTATTGAAAGCAAGCACTAAACACTCAAACATAAAGTCAATAAAGTTACTATTGAAAGCAAGCACTAAACACTCAAACATAAAGTCAATAAAGTTACTATTGAAAGCAAGCACTAAACACTCAAACATAAAGTCAATAAAGTTACTATTGAAAGCAAGCACTAAACACTCAAACATAAAGTCAATAAAGTTACTATTGAAAGCAAGCACTAAACACTCAACCATAAAGTCAATAAAGTTACTATTGAAAGCAAGCACTAAACACTCAAACATAAAGTCAATAAAGTTACTATTGAAAGCAAGCACTAAACACTCAACCATAAAGTCAATAAAGTTACTATTGAAAGCAAGCACTAAACACTCAACCATAAAGTCAATAAAGTTACTATTGAAAGCAAGCACTAAACACTCAAACATAAAGTCAATAAAGTTACTATTGAAAGCAAGCACTAAACACTCAACCATAAAGTCAATAAAGTTACTATTGAAAGCAAGCACTAAACACTCAAACATAAAGTCAATAAAGTTACTATTGAAAGCAAGCACTAAACACTCAACCATAAAGTCAATAAAGTTACTATTGAAAGCAAGCACTAAACACTCAAACATAAAGTCAATAAAGTTACTATTGAAAGCAAGCACTAAGCACTCAACCATAAAGTCAATAAAGTTACTATTGAAAGCAAGCACTAAACACTCAAACATAAAGTCAATAAAGTTACTATTGAAAGCAAGCACTAAACACTCAACCATAAAGTCAATAAAGTTACTATTGAAAGCAAGCACTAAACACTCAAACATAAAGTCAATAAAGTTACTATTGAAAGCAAGCACTAAACACTCAAACATAAAGTCAATAAAGTTACTATTGAAAGCAAGCGCTAAACACTCAAACATAAAGTTACTATTGAAAGCAAGCACTAAACACTCAACCATAAATTCAATAAAGTTACTATAGAAAGCAAACACTAAACACTCAACCATAAAGTCAATAAAGTTACTATTGAAAGCAAGCACTAAACACTCAAACATAAAGTTAATAAAGTTACTGACTATAAAGTTACTAACACTAAAACAATTAGTCGGACTCGTAGTCTGAATCTTCTGAGTCTGATTCTGGAAGGGTCTCTCGTTGTGGAACTGGTGGTGCATGTAGATGTCCAACTGAACGGAGAAAATCTGCTCAAACAGCTTGTATTGTTACAAGAATTTCACTACCCAATGTATGTTTGTATCCGCTTGACCTCAGCTTGGGTGCTGTTGTTTGTATAGTGATCTCGTTTTGTTTTTCCTTTACAATTTCTTGACAAAATCATAATTAATACTCAAAGAAATGATAATAAGCAATTAACAATCTTCTTAAATTTTAAAATTAATCATTATCTGATTACTTAGTTTTATATTTCAAAACTAAAATTATTGTTTTAACTATGACAGAAATTAATATCCCATTTTGGATATTTGTTTTTATTTGTTTTATTTTTCAGTTTGCTTTACCCAAGGTATTAAAAATCCATTTAGAAAATAATATAAATATTTTATTAGATAAAGCACATTTATATATATGATATATATAATGTGTATTCCAAGTGTATAACATGTAAAAACATGACAAGTAATGTAAATATAGCATAATACATTTACAAGTTATAATAACCATCTACATGTATATATCACAATACTTTATAAATAAAATTTATTTCCGAAAAAAAATCATGGACGACGCATCTTCACAAAGTATGGATGATGTTGTCCTATGGCTGATACATCTTTTCAAGGTATGGACGATACAACCTATTGATGACATGGCAGTATGGATGTCGCGTCCTGCATTGCTTGACACCTCCCCAGACTTGACACTTCACTGGCAATGTGACAGGTGCCGTTGACGGAGCAGGACATGCTTACCTTTCCGGAGCACCTGATGTCACTCCTGGTTTTTTATTGGATTTCACATTGCTAGTGCCTTAGTTTTTGTGCTGGCTTGTTGTAGTTTGTTTAGTTTATTATACGTGCTTATTCTTGTGGCATCTGTTTGTGGTTTTCCATTTTTCTGACTTTGTCATTTCCATGGAGTTTGAATTTGTGGACTTGGCTATTCTTTTGCTGATGTTTTCTATAGTACATTGTATAGGCGGCTAACAAAACTGTGAAGAAACACATACAATTCAAACTGAATAAATAAAGTCGTCAGTCCTTCTTTTTAAAAAAAAAGTGAATTGAATTGCTGTTTTAGTTTTGATTTTGTAAAAGCCAAACATTTTCCTTTCTTTAGACCATGCTTTCCCTCCTGGATATAATAGATGTTTCTGTCATCTGTTGAGACCTCATAACCATTATTTTTCATGTTGATTAATTGACTGAAAGATATTTGGTGGAAAAGAGTGTCAAACTTGTCCAACGATCGATTATTCCCATCAAGTTTTGTTTACTGGTAAAATCGATCATCCAAATATAGTACATTTTATGAAGTTCTTATTGTCTGAAGCTAATTATAGCCAAACCTTTTGAACAATGGTCCCTAGGTAGTCCTCTTTCTAATATTTGTTACTGTGGACTACAAATCATAATAAATGACAAAGCAGACGATAGTATAACATTGGATCATGTAGGAAAATGAACTTAAAAATCTAAAATCACTGGACTTCTTGGAATCAAACGACAGGAGAAGTCTTATTTTTGAATTGGAACTAATGGACCGGAACATCCAGAAAGGCTGCCAAAGTAACTCTAAATTCAAATATGATTTTTGTGTAGAAGCAAATAATAAATTAATTTTGTATATATTTATTTCATGTTAGTCCCCAAATTATGGCTATATATAATATAAAGTACAATAAAACGTATCACAACATACCGAAATAAATTTGAAAAAAAGGGCTATTCCATTTACATCTGGTTCGGGGATACCAATAGTTTTGTATACACAGCCCTTCTTAGAATTCAAATTTAAATGGAATATCCCCAAAGGAGGTGTGACATACTGCCCAAGGCTTATCAGGAGATTTTTAAATTATGATCAGGAGTTTTGGTCTCACAACAGGGTGATGTTTATCGACATATTTTTATGTTGCTTTAAACTTTCCTATCCTTTACTGAAGTATATTTTTAGCTCACCTGACCCAAAGAGTAATGTGAGCTATTGCCATCACTGTTTGTCCGTCCGTCTTCTGCCCATCAACATTTCACATTTTGAACTTCTAGAAAACCGCTGAATGGATTGAAACCAACCATGACATGAATGTTCCTTATGAGTTGCCGAGGAAGTGCTGTTACTTTTTTGCCGATCCGTCATCCAAGATGGCTGCCAGCAGGGAACTTAGTTTAACATAGGACCCTATGGGAAATACATACAAAAATCTTCTTCTAGAGAACCGCTGAATGGATTGAAACCAAACATGACATGAATGTTCCCTATGAGGTGCTGACCAAGTGTTGTTACCTTGATGCCGATCTGTCATCTAAGATTGCTGCCAGCGGGGGACTTACAAAATGTAGTTTATTTTACATATAGGACCCATTATGGGAAATACATCCAAAAATATTCACTGTATGGATCGAAACCAAATATAGCATGTGTTGTTACTTTAGTGCCAATCTGCCATCCATGATGGCCGTCAGTGGAATACCTAGTTTAACATAGGACCCTGGTATGGGAATTATTCTTGCAAACTACTAAACGGATTGAAACCAACCGAATGAAAATTTATAAAAAAAGAATTTTTAATTCATCATAGAGACACAACAATTTATCATGAAGTTATTTTGTTGGATGTTGGAAAAAAATGAATACTTTTGGGTTAATTAAAACTCATTCTCTAATTCTTTGCCTGTTTTCAAGGTATCCGATTGGTTGGAGAAAATTTGATAATCCACCTGTGATTTTTTGTTCTCGGTCGCTGATTGGTCATTGAAATTGCCATTCTATTTTCTCAATGCTTTTCGATGATTTTATAGAACGCATAAACAGAGTAATGCTAACATTAGCAATATTCTGCATAATAAAGGCATCTTAATTTCGAGCCTTGGCGAGTGATGAGATTTGAAGGTTTAAATATCGAGACTTTAGAAATATGATAATCAACTTCTTGCGATGCGAGATTCTATATTTCATGTATCTACATCCTAAGTCTACATAAGTCAAAAATCAATTTAATTTTCTGTAAAACTGATTTTGAATCTTCAGGCTGTCAGTCGATTAAGCTTAGGAAGTCTTGCAGCTGACATTTCAGAATTGAAAGGCCAAACATTTAACTGCACATACAAAACAGAAGTGGAAAAATGTATCAAGGAAGACATAAAAGAAATTAAAGATGACATAGAAGCAATTAAAAAGGACCAATCAAACCTACAGGAAAATATCAAACCTATGAAGGATGATTTAGAAGTTTTAGTAAAGCAGCAATCAGACCTACAGGAAAATATCAAACCTATGAAGGGTGATTTAGAAGTTCTAATACAGGAGCATTCAGATCAGCATATTCCTAAAAATATTAGAGGTAAAATATTTTGTGGAGTAACAATATTTAACTCGGAAATTTACATAACAAATGATTATACACGAGATCCACATATTAGATCTACATGTAATGTGAGAAACTAACATTGTTATATTGTATTAAATATGTATATTGTGAGAATAAAACGATTCATATATGAAACTTAGATTGCACACGCTAGCAGTTGGTCATATTTTGTAGTTTTGAATTAAATACTTTTTTTAGACCTTGATTAAAATTCCATGATTGTTGATGATTTTTAGCTCACCTGACCCAAACGGTCAAGTGAGCTTTTCTAATCACTTGGCATCTGTCGTCAGTTAACTTTTACAAAAATTTTCTCCTCTAAGATATAAAGTAATAAAAAGCAGCAATCAGACCTACAGGAAAATATTAAACCTATGAAGGATGATTTAGAAGTTCTAATACAGGTTGAAGAGCAAATTCAAAAATGCCTAAAAGACCAAAAGGAGTTATACCAAAACCATCGAAGGACAGAGCTATGCACGAGGCAGATACTATTTAGTTTTTGCAAATTTTACATTTATTAACTTGTGAAACCAAATATTTTTAGTATAATGTATCTTCCTCCAAAAAAGCTTGACATCACTTTGCGTCCATATTTGTCAGAAAACATTTTACATTTTGATCTTCTCTGAAACTATTTGGCATATTGTAACTAAACTAAGTATGAATCATTTATTGAAGGGCCTCTACAAAACATTCCACCATTGGTTTTGGTTGGATGAACAATATGGTTGCCAGAGGCCATCTTGATTTTTATTCGCCAATTTAAAAAAAAATCTTCTTTTCTGAAACAGTTCAAACTGCATTATGAAATATTTTGAATCAATGCAGGATTGATGATAAAAATTCCTCTACAAACGATCCACTTTTGGTTGAGATTCATGCACTCAACCAACAGCTGCGGTTGTTCAAAGTTTCCATTAAAACCAAATGGGAAAATACTTTTTTGTCAGTTGCTGAGGAACTAATTGGCAGATTGTAACCAAAGTTGGCAGAAATGATGTATGGAAAGACCTTTATTAAAGGTCCACCTTTGTTCTGGATGGATGAACAACATGGCCGCCAGATGCCATCTTCGATTATGATTGGCCAGTTTTTCAAAAATCTCCTCTGAAACTACATTATGAAAAGTTTTGAAACTTTGCAGGATTGATGACAACAATACCCTCTACAAATGGTCCACTTTTGGTTTAAAGTCATCGTATCAGTTGACAACTGCGGCTGGTCAAATTAATTATTTTGGTTTTCCTACAAAGTTCTTATTGAACAAAGATACATAAACATGTATCAATATTAAGGCCATGTGAGCAATTTTGTTCTTTTTTTTTCAAGAAAAATTCTTATGCTTTTATATCATCTGCACTATGTCCAGCATCCTCGACTTCCAATGAATATGGCTGCTGTGACTAAAAATAGAACTAGAGGCTCTCAAGAGCCTGTATCGCTCACCTAGATTTAACTTGGCTGGTTTTCCCATAAGTACAATGTTAAATAAAGTTAGAATGTGTTGGCATGTTATAAAACAATTCTAAAAGAGGACCATTGAGGTCATTAGTCTGGTTCCAGTTCTGGTTTAAGATATGATGATCTGCAAATTAAATAATCCCATATGGTCCTTTGTTAAACTTAGTTAAGCTTTGGCGACCATGTTGATTGACAGGCCAGGTCTTAAAGGGAACTAGGCATCTAATGACCATTGCTGCCAAGTTTGGTTCCAAATGGCTTGGTGGTTTAAGACGAGGAGATTTTTAATGAATTTTCCCATAGGGTCCTATGTTTAACTAAGTTTGGCTATGGTGGTCAAACTTGGTTGATATTCTGGGTCATCAGACACAATTCTGAAGAGGACCATTTAAGGACCATTTCTGCCAAGTTAAGTTATAACTGGCTCTGTAGTTTAAGACAAGAAGATTTTTAAATGAATTTTCCAATAGGGTCCCATGTTAAACTATTTTCAGCTGTGGAGGCCATCTTGGTTGATAGTCCAGGTCAACAGACACAATTCTGAAAGAGGACCATCTAAGGACCATTGCTGCTAAGTTTGGTTCTTACTTAACTCAGTGGTTTTATACAAGAAGATTTCTTAATGAATTTTCCATAGGGTCTGATGTTAAACTATGTTTGGCTGTGGCTGCCATCTTGATTGACAATCCAGGTCATCCGAAACAATTCTGAAAGAGGACCGTCTAAGGTTCCAATTTGCTCAGTAGTAAAAGACAAGTAGATTTTTGTGTCACCTGCTAAACGCATGGTCGACACAGGGATCACTATCTGTTGTCTTGCATCTTGCGTCGTCTTGTGTTGTCACACTTTTCTTCTACCCTCAACTACTCGTAAACCGCTCAAAGGAATTTGATGAAACTTTCTCTGTGCATTAACCTTAATGCACAGGTGTGCATATATATTTCATTTTTAGAAAAATTATTTTTTTTTAAAAAATTGACATTTTTGAAAAAATGGGGGGGGGGGGGGGGTGGGGTGGTCAAAACTTCTATCCTCAACTACTCCATAACCGTCAAACAATTTGGTGAAACTTTCTCTGTGCATTAACTTTAATGCAAAATTGTGCATATATATTTCATTTTTAGAAAATTTTAATATCTTTTGTAAAAATTGACGTCCACAGGCGACACATGTCTTCCTTGGAAGACTCACACATTTTTTAAGGAATTTTCCCATAGGGCTTCGATGGCCATTTTGGTTGACAGTCCAGGTCATCGGACATAATTCTGAAAGACAACCATTTAAGGACCATTGTTGCCAAGTCTTGTTCTGATTGTCTTAGTTGTTTCTGACAAGAAGATTTTTAAACAAATTTCTCATAGGGTCCTATGTTAACTAAGTTTGGCTGTGGAGGCCATCTTGGTTGATTGTCCAGTTCATAGCACAATATTTTGAAAGAAGACCATCTAAGGACCAATCCTGCTAAGTTTAGTGCCAATTGTCCTAGTAGTTTCAGACAAGAAGTTTTTTAAATGAATTTCCCATAGGGTCCTATGTTTAACTAAAGTCGGCTGGGGCAGCCATCCAGGTTGATCGTCTGGTTTATCGGACACAGTTCTGAAAGAGGACCATCTAAGGACAATTCTTTCTAACTTTGGTTCCAATTGGCTCAGTAGTTTCATGGAAGAATATTTTTAAATGAATTTCCCATATAGGGTCTTTTGAAAAATCTTATCTAAAAGTATCGGGGCAATTGAAACCAGACTCGGCAGCATTGGTACTCTTTCAGAAATGTGTCTGATGACCTGGACTGCCAACCAAGATAACTGCCACAGCTGAACTTAGTTTTACATAGAACCCAATGGACTATGGAAAAACCAGCCAAATTGACTGTTACACTTAGATTTTAGTCACGCTTAAGGTGGACAAGTTAAATATGAGCGATACAGGCTCTCACGAGCCTCTAGTTCGGTTTTGCTATTCTTGTATATCCCAATGGTCATCAAACAAAAAACCCAACTTTTTAGCTCACCTGGCCTAAAAGGCCATGTGAGCTATTGCCATCACTTTTCATCCGTTGTTGAGATCTTCTCCTCTGAAACCCCTATAGCAATTGGAACAAAACTTGGCAGCAACGTGCTGACGTGGTCCTGTTTCAGAATTGTTTCTAATGACCACACTCGCAATCCAAGATGGCCACAAGAGCTGAATATAGTTTAATTAAGGACTCCATGGGGAATGTACTTTAAGATCTTCTTGTCTGAAACCACTTGGCCAATTGGAACAAAAGTTGACAGAAATATATAGTCTTTAAATGATATTCTTTCGAATTGTATCTGATGACCGTCCGCCATTGGACCGCCTCGGTGGTCTCGTGGTAACATGCTCGCCCCGAGTGCGGAAGGTCGTGGGTTCGATCCCCGGCCGGGTCAAACCAAAGACATTAAAATTGGTATTTGCTGCTTCTCCGCCAAGCACGCGGCATCTAGGAGTAAGAGCAAAGACTGGTCGGCTCGGAGTCAGTATAATGTGTCCGAGTGAGGTGATATGTCTTCCTGCGGACAGTTACCTTGTGAGCTAGCTCATTAAAAATCCGACTTAGCGTGTCAGTCTAGTACAAAGCAGGGATCATATTCATTATCATATCAACATGCTCTCGTCCTGATATGCACCTGGTTGCAACTGGACCTTAAACAACAATTCATCCATCCATCCATCCGTCCGCCATTGAATATGGCTGCCAGAGCCAAACAGAGTTTAACATAGTACCTAATGGGAATGTTCACAGAAAGATCTTCTTGTTTGAAACCAGTGAACCAACTGGAACTTGACAGCAATGGTCCAGGCTGCCATTCAAGATTGACAAAGTCTAGGTGAGCAAGACAGGCTCCTGGGATCCTCTAGTTAGATATTACAAGCTATTCTACTATTAATTTAAGAAATAATTCATTGATGCTATTCTCTATGCTCATTTTAACAGGAGTAGGCATTATATGTGTTAATATTGCTATGTTGGAGTGGAAAATGTAAACAAATATAACACCTAATCATGATCTTAGTATCTAAGGATAGAACATGGCATGTTTCTTAAATAGAGCAGTAGCAGACAACCACATATATGAGAAGTATTGCAGTGAATTGGGAAACATGCTATTCGTCAAATTGCATAAAACATATATCTATTTGATAACTGATCAGGATGTATGCAGGTACTGCAACTGTATATATAATGATAACTGTTGTATTATTTGCAGAACAAATTGAAGAAGATATCCAGGAGTGGAAAAAAGAAGATCAGAAGTTTGTTGTAACAAGAGCATCAAAGTTCGTAAAAGATAAAATTCTATCATCTAACGCTGTCGTTGTAACAGGAAGTTCTGGATCAGGTAAATCTTCAATCGTCCATCACGTGGCTTTAGAGTTAAATCAACATGATCAGTATGAGATTGTAACTTGTGTAACAGGCCCAGCTGACATTATACGATACTATAATTCTAAAAAGAAACAAGTCTTTGTAATAGATGATATTTTTGGCAAAGAAACAATTAATATTCAAACAATCAACATGTGGAAGGATTACACTGAGAAATTGAAGAAGATATTTGGGAAAGAAAAAACAGTTGAAAGAACAGATGAGAGAGTAAAGACAGACACCAATTGTTCAACCAAAATAATAATTTCGTGTCGACTTCACATATTTAGAGATCACCAGATTGAAAGACTTAACTTATTTGAACAAGAATGTAATTTGCTTTCCCCAGATTTATGTTTAATGCCAGATGAAAGGTTGCTAATGTTAAAACAATACATTTCAGAAAACATGATAGAAATGATTAATGAAAATATAATTGATAAATTTGATTTCTTTCCATTACTGTGTAAGCTGTCAGTAGGAAAGTCCATTGATAAAATTAATCTCATTTTGTCTGAACCATTAGACACTATTAAAAATGATATTGAAGAGCTAAAGATAAGAGAACCTGCACATTTTTGTTCCCTATGCCTGTGTATAATTTTGAAAAACGGTTTTAAAGTTGAATTTTTAAATACAAGGGGTGTTAAGGAAGATATTAAGAACACAATTGAAAACATTTTCAAAGAATGTAAGCTAGATTTAAATCTTCAGGCAGATAGAAATTCGATTAAAAAAAGTTTATCAGCTCTTGTTGGCACATTTACCAAGGAGACAAATAGTGTTTATAGTATTATACATGATAAAATTTATGACATTGCAGCTATTATATGTGGAAAACATCTTACAGAATGTTTCATTAAGTATGCACCTGGTACATTCATAGGTGATAGATTTATGTTTAAATCTGCTGATAGCCATCAAACCAGTTTTATACCAGTTGAGGAAGACATTGAAGGAATGTATTTTGAACGTACTGTCCAAGATTTGAGAGATAATGATATGTATAGCTCCCTTCATAATAAACAATTGAAGTATGAGAAATACAGAGAAAAGTTAATTACATATTGGACAGAAAGCAGAGATAAAATAAAATCAGTTTTCATTGAAATGAAATATGTAAAAATGGATAGTAGAGATGTTGATGAACATGATGGTATTGATGAAGATGATGATGAAGATGATGTATTCTCATGGTTGTCTAAACCAAAAATAACTACTCCTCTAATAGAAGCCGTAACAGAAGGATATACAGACATTGTGAAGTTTCTGATTGAAATAGGATGTACTGTCAATACAGTTAATGATAAGAAGATGTCACCTTTATATAAAGCTTGTGAACTGGGTTATAAAGATACCATTAAATTATTACTAGAAAATAATGCTGATGTCTCTCAGTGTGATAATTATGGACATTCACCATTGTATATAGCTTGTAGAAGAGGACATACAGATATAGTAAAACTGTTACTGGAGAACAATGCTGATGTCTCTCAGTGTGATAATTATGGACATTCACCATTGAATATAGCTTGTGAAGGAGGACATACAGATACAGTAAAACTGTTACTTGAGAACAATGCTAATGTCTCTCAGTGTAGTAGTTGGGGACAGTCACCATTTTATACAGCTTGTGAAGAAGGATATACAGATATAGTAAAACTGTTACTGGAGAACAATGCTGATGTCTCTCAGTGTGATAGTAGGGGACAGTCACCATTTTATACAGCTTGTGAAGGAGGATATACAGATATAGTAAAACTGTTACTGGAGAACAATGCTGATGTCTCTCAGTGTGATAGTAGGGGACAGTCACCATTTTATACAGCTTGTGAAGAAGGATATACAGATATAGTAAAACTGTTACTGGAGAACAATGCTGATGTCTCTCAGTGTGATAGTAGGGGACAGTCACCATTTTATACAGCTTGTAAAGGAGGATATACAGATATAGTAAAACTGTTACTGGAAAACAATGGTGATGTCTCTCAGTGTAATATATATGGACAGTCACCATTGTATAAAGCTTGTGAAGGAGAACATACAGATACAGTAAAACTGTTACTGGAGAACAATGCTAATGTCTCTCTATGTGATGAAGGTGGAAAGTCACCATTGTATATAGCTTGTACAAGAGGATATACAGATATAGTAAAACTGTTACTGGAGAACAATGGTGATGTCTCTCTGTGTGATAAAGATGAAAAATCACCATTGTATATAGCTTGTACAGGAGGACATACAGATATAGTGAAACTGTTACTGGAGAACAATGCTGATGTCTCTCAGTGTGATAGTAGGGGACAGTCACCATTTTATACAGCTTGTGAAGAAGGATATACAGATATAGTAAAACTGTTACTGGAGAACAATGCTGATGTCTCTCAGTGTGATAGTAGGGGACAGTCACCATTTTATACAGCTTGTGAAGGAGGATATACAGATATAGTAAAACTGTTACTGGAGAACAATGCTGATGTCTCTCTGTGTGATAAAGATGAAAAATCACCATTGTATATAGCTTGTACAGGAGGATATACAGATATAGTGAAACTGTTACTGGAGAACAATGCTGATGTCTCTCAGTGTGATAAAGATGAAAAATCACCATTGTATATAGCTTGTACAAGAGGATATACAGATATAGTAAAACTGTTACTGGAGAACAATGCTGATGTCTCTCTGTGTGATAAAGATGAAAAATCACCATTGTATATAGCTTGTACAAGAGGATATACAGATATAGTAAAACTGTTACTGGAGAACAATGCTGATGTCTGTCTGTGTGATAAAGATGGAACGTCACCATTGTTTATAGCTTGTAAAGGAGGACATACAGATATAGTAAAACTGTTACTTGAGAAAAATGCTAATGTCTCTCAGTGTAATAGTTGGGGAGAGTCACCATTTTATACAGCTTGTGATGGAGGACATACGGATATAGTGAAACTGTTACTTGAGAACAATGCTAATGTCTCTCAGTGTAATAATTGGGGACAGTCACCATTTTATACAGATTGTGAAGGAGGACATACGGATATAGTGAAACTGTTACTTGAGAACAATGCTGATGTCTCTCGGTGTGATATATTTGGACAGTCCCCATTGTATATAGCTTGTAAAGGAGGATATACAGATATAGTAAAACTGTTACTTGAGAACAATGCTAATGTCTCTCTGTGTAATGAAGATGGAAAGTCACCATTGTATATAGCTTGTAGAAGAGGACATACAGATACAGTAAAACTGTTACTGGAGAACAATGCTGATGTCTCTCAGTGTGATAATTATGGACATTCACCATTGTATATAGCTTGTGAAGGAGGATATACAGATACAGTAAAACTGTTACTGGAGAACAATGCTGATGTTTCTCAGTGTGGTAAATATGGACAGCCACCATTGTGTACAGCTTGTAAAGGAGGACATACAGATACAGTAAAACTGTTACTGGAAAACAATGCTGATGTTTCTCAGTGTGGTAAATATGGAATGTCACCATTGTATAAAGCTTGTAAAGGAGGACATACAGATATAGTAAAACTGTTACTTGAGAACAATGCTAATGTCTCTCAATGTAGTAGTTGGGGACAGTCACCATTTTATACAGCTTGTGAAGGAGGATATACAGATATAGTAAAACTGTTACTGGAGAACAATGCTGATGTCTCTCAGTGTGATGAAGATGGACAGTCACCATTGTATAAAGCTTGTGAAGGAGGACATACAGATATAGTAAAACTGTTACTGGAGAACAATGCTGATGTCTCTCAGTGTGATGAAGATGGACAGTCACCATTGTCTACAGCTTGTCTAGAAGGACATACAGATACAGTAAAACTGTTACTGGAAAACAATGCTGATGTTTCTCAGTGTGGTAAATATGGAAAGTCACCATTGTATATGACTTGTATAAGAGGATATACAGATATAGTAATACTGTTAGTGGAGAACAATGCTGATGTCTCTCAGTTTGATATATATGGACAGTCACCATTGTATATAGCTTGTAAAAGAGGACATACAGAACCAGTAAAACTGTTACTGGAGAACAATGCTGATGTCTCTCAGTGTGATAAAGGTGGACAGTCACCATTGTATACAGCATGTGAAGGAGGATATACAGATATAGTAAAACTGTTACTGGAGAACAATGCTGATGTCTCTCAGTGTGATAAAGGTGGACAGTCACCATTGTATACAGCTTGTAAAGGAGGATATACAGATATAGTAATACTGTTACTGGAGAACAATGCTGATGTCTCTCTGTGTGATAAAGATGAAAAATCACCATTGTATATAGCTTGTACAAGAGGATATACATATATAGCAAAACTGTTACTGGAGAACAATGCTGATGTCTCTCAGTGTAATAGTTGGAGACAGTCACCATTTTATACAGCTTGTAAAGGAGGACATAGGGATATAGTAAAACTGTTACTGGAGAACAATGCTGATGTCTCTCAGTGTGATGAAGATGGAAAGTCACCATTGTATAAAGCTTGTGAAGTAGGATATACAGATATAGTAAAACTGTTACTTGAGAACAATGCTAATGTCTCTCTGTGTAATGAAGATGGAAAGTCACCATTGTATATAGCTTGTAGAAGAGGACATACAGAAACAGTAAAACTGTTACTGGAGAACAATGGTGATGTCTCGCAGTGTGATAAATATGGACAGTCGCCATTGTATATAGCTTGTAAAAGAGGACATACGGATATAGTGAAACTGTTACTTGAGAACAATGCTAATGTCTCTCTGTGTGATAAAGATGGAAAGTCACCATTGTATATAGCTTGTAGAACAGGACATACGGATATAGTGAAACTGTTACTGGAGAACAAGGCTGACATCTTACAGTATGATAAACAAAAGCGATCGCCATTATATATTGCCTGCAGGGAAGGATATTTTGATACTGTTAAAATTCTTTTAGAAAATAAGGCAGACATTTCTCAATGTGATGATGAGGGAAGGTCGTCTTTATTTATCTGCAGTTCTGGAAAGCGCAAAGATTTTTTTTTCCATTATGGTATAATCAAAATTTATGGGTGTATAGGAATGCCCAATTTTAGCTGTGAAAAGACTGTAAAAATATTACTTGAATACAAAGCAGATATAAACCAGTGTAACAATAGTGGTCAGACTCCAGTGCATGCATGCTGTGAGGACGGTAATGTAGAAATATTGAAATTATTGCTTGAAAACAATGCTGATGTAAATAAACCTGATAACAACGGTCAGACACCGATTGGCATAGCTAAGTTATATAAGCATGATGGCATATTGAAGCTTATTGAAGGAAATGCTGATCAGTATGCTGTTCTTTGAATAATGAAGTTTTCAACAATTAAACAATGTATTTTAAATCGATGAATAACATTCAGGTAAATAAAAAAATATTTTGCAGAAATTTTCTGATGAAAGAAATGTAGTAGTAATTTGAATGGTCACTACTTCTATTTTGTAAAAAAAAAAAATGAAAATTATTATTGTAAGTTTTTTTCTGCCACAGAATACAGAATAACAAGTTATAACAATCATGTGAAGTATCTAAATAAAAGATTTAGATTTGTTTGAAGAAGTGTGTATCCAGAATAGAATATTTTCTACTTTTCTGTTATGAATAAAAATGAAACTGATTGATATAAATTGTTCTGTAACCAGTTTTTTCTAGTATGTAAATTGAAAAATTTCAATACAAAATTACAACCTGTAAAAACTTATAGAAAGTGTTTGTATCTAAATACAGTTTTGTTTAATTGGTAAATTGGTGTTAGTTGCAGATACAATAGAAAATATAAAAAAATGTTCAGAATAAAAGATAATTTATAGACTTAAAGTACTTATGCTACATGTACATACTTATTTAAGCTAAAATATTTAATGTCTGCATTTTCCCTTTCAATTCTACAATTGATATTAGATATTGTTTATTTGCTTTTTTCAAATAGGTTTTAGAATGTAGTGCTCGAAATAGAAAACTATTCACAATTATGAAATATTAACAAATATATGATATGAAACTGAATTATTATACTTTTATTTATTTACAAAAGTCATAATGATAGTTTAATTTTTACTTCAATATAGCTTTTATATAATGAATGTGGCAAATCTTGCGTGTTTTATAATAATATATAGAGTTGTTGATTGAAATGTTGAGAAGCAATTATTTCATGGATTAGTTTTCTACTTTTAATTTCTATGAAATGTAGAATATTTATTTCAATATAAAAAATATTGTATCATATATATTATTATAATTGTAATTGCTAAGATGATTTGAAAACTAACCTATATTTTGTAGAGTTCATTTTTCAAGTATTTAAAGTTTGTGTGTGCTAATAAAACTTTTGAGATGATTTGAAAATTATATTTTGTTGAGGTTTATAATTCAAGTAACAAAAGGTTTTATATGAATATAACATTCCTTGGTGGATTGTTTTACTTAACATAACATTGGGTTCCAATTATATTAATATTACCTTTTTTCATCATATATTGTAAAATGTAGAGATTGATATTTACATGCTTTTTTTTCCATTTTGCTTCATTACAATGAGCAAGAAAAGTGTTTTGTGCTTTGAGGAAAATATCTTATAAATATTGTTGCTCTCAATTTTAGTGAAGAAGATTGGATTCTTTTTTGCACCATAATGTAGCAAAGTTATTTCTATAATTAAAAAGTCATATTTATAACATTTTAGCTTATGATACACATTTCTGAAATAGCCTCATCAGATATGATCGTGACATAGAAAATAAAGATTAAAAAATTGTAAGAAACTCAACCAATTCTAAACTGTTCAACTGAAATATAATAAACGTGTATATATTTTTATTGGAAAAAACAGTACATCCCGAGCATTCATTTATCTTTACATAATATTAAATTTTCACGCATTTAGCTTGTTATTATGTATTCTTACTAATAAATAAAGAAAAATATTTATTAATTGTAATTAAGTCTAACAAAATAACTACTTGATAGTGTATGTAAATAATTGCATATAATAGCATATTTTGGTACAATGGTTGTATTGTATAATAAATATTAATGGATCATTTCAACAGGTAATGTATTATGTTTAAGATGAGCTTTCTCATAAATGGCAGACCGTGTGGATGAACTTTGCAAATGATGTGTTATTATAAAACGTGCAAAGAGATATTTTATTTATAATTTTTCAAATACAAAAATTATCTTTGTATCATTAAATCTTGTATTATATAATTTTTATAATAAACTGTAGAAATATTATATTGTCATTATATATTAAAGGCATGGAACATTTATTCTGTTGTTGAATACTATAATACAATCTTTCTTGTAATATATTATTCTATATGCGGACGTTGGTGTGTTAAAAACTTACTATTGGCTCTTTGTTTTTCACTTTTATCAAGTTTTACCTTGAACAATACTAAGAAACCAAAATATGCATATAAAGTGTATAGTATGGTATCGTAGACAAACTGGGACAAATTAAATAAAAATGTTTACATATGTCATGCTTCGTCTTAGTACACATGTAAATATAGAATAAAAATTATCTGATAACCAAAAGAGAGTGCATTAAACAATCGTCATGTGACATTTGTTTGAAAAATCTGATCCCAAGCCCAATATATCAGCTGAACGGCCTCAGACCATTATGTGAATATTATGAAGTATCTATAAACCAAAATAATAGGTCAGTATCCATATCTTTGATACCTATTTTGATGCACAAGATGTGTGCACATATTTTTAGCTCACCTGGTAGTACTCGAAATAGAAAACAATTCACAATTATGAAATATTAACAAACATATAATATGAAACTGAATTATTATACTTTTATTATACGACCGCAAAATTTTTGGGGTTGTATATTGGTATGACATTGGCGTCGTTGTCGTCGTCCGGCGTCGTCGTCGTCCGAAGACATTTGGTTTTCGCACTATAACGTTAGTATAAGTTAATAGAAATCTATGAAATTTAAACACCAGGTTTATGACCACAAAAGGAAGGTTGGGATTGATTTTGGGAGTTTTGGTCCCAACAGTTTAAGAATTAGGGGCCAACAAAGGGCCCAATAAGCATTTTTTTTGGTTTTCGCACAATAACACTAGTATAAGTAAATAGAAATCTATGAAATTTTAACACAAGGTTTATGACCACAAAAGGAAGGTTGGGATTGTTTTTGGGAGTTTTGGTCCCAACAGTTTAGGAATTAGGGGCTAAAAAGGGCCCAAATAAGCATTTTTCTGGGTTTTTGCACAATAACTTTAGTATAAGTAAATAGAAATTTATGAAATTTAAACACAAGGTTTATGACCACAAAAAGAAGGTTGGAATTGGTTTTGGTCCCAACAGTTTAGGAATTAGGGGCCAAAAGGGTCCAAAATTAAACTTTGTTTGATTTCATCAAAAATTGAACTATTGGGGTTCTTTGATATGCGAAATCTAACCGTGTATTTAGATTCTTAATTTTTGATCCCGTTTTCAAATTGGTCTACATTAAGGTCCAAAGGGTCCAAAATTAAACTTAGTTTGATTTTAACAAAAATTGAATTCTTGGGGTTCTTTGATATGCTGAATCTAAACATGTACTTAGTTTTTTTTTATTATGGGCCCAGTGTTCAAGTTGGTTCAAATCGGGGTCCAAAATTAAACTTTGTTTGATTTCAACAAAAATTGAATATATAGGGTTCTTCGATATGCTGAATCTAACCATGTATTTAGATTTCAGGTTAATGGACAATTACTTAAGTACAAAACATAATCTGGTTTTTGGTCTTCCAAATGTTTTGGTTTTAATGCTGCTGATGAGAGGTAACTCCTTGAAATGCGTCGTATACGGCATAGTATAAATTTACTATATCTAATATTAGTATCTTTGGATTGTTATTTTAAAAGGCAGTGTAAGGTTGGTAATTGAAACTCATTCGAATATCTCACCTAAACTGCTCTTATTTATATTGGAAATTGCCAAAAACTTTATTATTAATAAATTCCATTGGAAATTTGCCAATAACTTTAGTTTAATGAACCTCATTTGAAATTTGCCAATATAAAAATGAAAATGTTGCTGATGAAGCTTTTTTGTTTATCTCACCTAAACTGCTTTTAAATTATGTATATTGGAAATTTGCCAAAAACTTTATTATTAAATTTCTGATTTATATATAAAAGCAAATAATAATGATAAGGAAAGAGATACACACCAAACAGGATGGGTAAATTATTATAATAAGTATTGTGCAATAGCAAAAAAATTTCAATTGCACAGTATTGCGCAATAGCAAGAAATCTTCAATTGCACAGTATTGCACAATAGCAAGAAATATTCAATTGCACAGTATTGCGCAATATCAAGAAATTGATATTTAGGCCCGGTTATCAAATTGGTCCACATTGAGGTTTAAAGAGTCCAAGGATGATTTCATTAAAAATTGAATCATCAAAAATTGAACAATTGGGGTTCTTTGATATGCCGAATCTAACCGTGTATTTAGATTCTTAATTTTTGGTCCCGTTTTCAAATTGGTCTACATTAAGGTCCAAAGGGTCCAAAATTAAACTTAGTTTGATTTTAACAAAAATTAAATTCTTGGGGTTCTTTGATATGCGGAATCTAAACATGTATTTAGATTTTTGATTATGGGCCCAGTATTAAGTTGGTACAAATCAGGGTCCAAAATCACTCTTTGATTTTAACAAAAATTGAATATATGGGGTTCTTTGATATCCTGAATCTAATGGTGTATTTAGATTTTTGGCTTTTTGGCCTTGTGTTTAAATTTATCCACACTGAGGTCCTTAACGTCCAAAATGAAACTGTTTGATTTCATTAAAAATTGAATTATGGGGGTTCTTTGATACAACTGTTCAGGGTTCGACCTCTGCGGTCGTATCAAGCTGCGCCCAGCGGAGCATGTTATTTATTTAGTAATGACAATGATAGTTTAATTTTTACTTCAATATAGCTTTTATAGTATGATATTCGTGAATGCGACAAATCGTGTGTGTTTTATTATAATATATAGAGTTGTTGATTTAAATTTTGAGAAGCAATTTATTTCATGGATTAGTTTTGTACTTTTAATATCTATGAAATGTAGAATATTTATTTCAATATAAAAAAATATATCATATCTATTATATTAATTGTACTTTCTAAGATGAGTTGAAAACTAACCTATTTTGTAGAGTTCATTTTTAGCTCACCTGACCTGAAAGGTCAAGTGAGCTTTTCTCATCACTTGGTGTCCATCGTCCGTCGTCGTCCGTCGTCATCATCATTGTCTGTTAACTTTTACAAAAATCTTCTCCTCTGAAACTACTGGGCCAAATATAACCAAACTTGGCCACAATCATCATTGGGGTATCTAGTTTACTAAATATGTCCGATCATCTCGCCTGCCAACCAACATGGCCGACATGGCTAAAAATAGAACATAGGGGGTAAACTGCAGTTTTTGTCTTATATCTCAAAAACTAAAGCAATTAGAGCAAAACTGACGGGGTAAAAATGTTCATCAGGTCAAGATCTACCTGTCATGAAATTTTCAGACAAATCAGTCAACCCTTTGTTGGGTTATTGCCCCTGAATGGTTAATTTTAAGGAAATTTTGCAGTTTTATGTTATTTTCTTGAATATTATTATAGATAAAGACAAATTGTAAACAAAATAAGATCTACAAATAAGTTAACATGACCAAAATCATTGATTGACCCTTATAGGAGTGTTTGCCCTTTAAAGACGGCATCCAGCATAAACTTTCCTTTAAAGATCTTTTCCTCTCAAACCACTGGGCCAATTGAGACCAAACTTTGGTGGAATGGTCCTTGGGTGGCCCCTTCCAAAATTATGTCTGGCATCCCCGACTTCCAACCGACATCGCTACTGTTACTAAAAATAGAAAAAGGGTGGGGGGTGAATTAAAAAAATCCTCTTATGTGAAACTACAAGGCCAGTTGGAACTAAAGTTTGAAGTAATGATTCTTAGGAGGTTCTCTTTCAGAAATATGTCCAATGACCCGGAATGTTAACCAAGATGGCCGCCACAGCCGAACTTAGTTTAACATAGGGCCCTATGTGAAAATTCATTGAAAAATCTTCTCGTCTTAAACCACTTGACCAATTGGAACCAGACTTGGCAGCAATGGTCCTTAGATGGTCCTCTAACGGAGGTGTGTCTGATGACCTGGACTGTCAACCAAGATGGCTGCCACAACCGAACTTAGTTTAATATAGGGCCCTATAGGAAAATTCATTGAAAAATCTTCTTGTCTGAAACCAGTTGACATATTGGAGCAGGACCTTGCGGCATTGGTCCTTAGAGGTCCTTTTTCAGAAATGTGTCTGATTTCGTGGACTGTGAACCAAGATGGCCGCCACAGCAGAACTTAGTTTAACATAGGACCCTATGGGAAATTCACTCAAAAATCTTCTCGTCTGAAACCACGAAGCCAATTAGAATTAGACTTGGTAACAATGGTCCTTAGATGGTCCTCTTTCAGAATTTTGTGCGATGACCAAGACTGTCAACCAAGATGGCCGCCACACCTGAACTTAGTTTAACATAGGGCCCTATGAAAAAATTCATTGAAGAATCTTCTTGTCTAAAAGCACTTGACATATTGGAGCCAGACTTCGCAGCATTGGTCCTTCTGAGGTCCTCTTTCAGAAATGTGTCCGATCACCCAGATTGTCAACCAAGATGGCTGCCACACCGAACTTTGTTAAATATTGGACCCTATAGGAAAATTCATTTAAAAATCTTCTTGTCTGAAACTGCTTAGCCAGATGGAACAAGACTTAGCAGAAATGGTCCTTAGATGGTTCTCTTTTGGACTGTCAACCAAGATGACTGCCACAGTTTAACATAGAATCCTATAGAAAAACCAGCCAAATTGACTGCAACACTTAAATTTTTAGGTCTGCTCAAGGTGAAAAGTTAAATCCAGGTGAGCGATACAGGCTCTTAGGAGCCTCTAGTTCAAGTATTTAAAGTTTTTGTGTGCTTATAAAACTTTTGAGATGATTTGAAAATTCTATTTTTTTTAGGTTTATAATTCAAATAACAAAATATTTTATATGAATATAACATTCCTTGGTGTATTGTTTTACTTAATATAACATCTGTGTTCCAATTATATTAATATTACCTTTTTTTCATCATATATTGTAAAATGTAGAGATTGATATTTACATGCTTTTTCCATTTTGCTTCATTACAAAGAGCAAGAAAAGTGTTTTGTGCTTTGAGGAAAATATCTTATTATAAATATTGTTGTTCTCAATTTGTGTGAAGATTGGATTCTTTCTTGCACAATAATGTAGCACAGTTATTTCTATAATAAAAATTCGTATTCATAACACAAAGTTGTAAAACAGCCTTATAGGTTTTGGGTCCCATAATACCGGTTTAACCCCACCATTATTCAGTGTCTGTACCAAGTAAGACTATCCGGACACTGCTGTGTTCATGTTTGTGTTTTTTACTCCTTTATATTATTTTTTGTACGGTGTTTTGTCAGTTGGGTTGCTTTGATTGATTGGTTTGTTATTATTGACCTTTCCTGTTATCCATTTTGTTGCTTATTATCAGGTATGCTTTGACCTTAAAATTTAAGGTTAAAGCATTATTAGGAATTCAACCAATTTTAAACAGTTCAACCAAAATATAATAAACTTGTATATATTTGTATACTTAATTATATGGAGTATTTCAACAGATAATTGATTTTGTTTAAGGTGAGTTTTCTCACAAATAAATTGAAGACTGCCTGGATGAGCTTTGCAAAAGATGTGTTATTATAATTGTGCAAAGAGATATTTTTACAATTATCAAGTAAACAAATTATCTGTGCATCATTAAATTTTATACCATATATACATTTTTATAATAAACTTTAGAAATATTATTTTGTCATTATATTGAAAAATAATTTTGTTGGACTCCTTTGAGGCATGAAGCATGAAGGATACAGAAATCTTCAGTTCCTAAAACAGAACCCTATAATATTTTTATAAAAAATAATATTTTATGGCTTTCAAGTTTTCGGATTGATTCTAAATAAGCATAGGGTCACTAAACAGACACTATGTTTTTTATTAAAATGCTCTAGCTACAAGCAAGTTGTCATAATAATCTGACGTACAACCCAATTAGCTATATGTTCCTACTACCTTCAGACATAAGACGCATGATTAGAGCACACGTTAGTGCATTTTTGGTCTCACCTGTGACGGGTAGATGAAGGCGAAGCATATGTATTGTTTATTGCATTGGCGACGGCGTTAACAAAAGCACCTAAGCAACTATATCATCCATGGTAACCAAATGATGTGTAGTTGCGTATGAGCTCAACATCCCGTCTAGCGTTGTTATCTCAGCTTAATATCATATTCACCTTCTAGATTAAAGATTAAAGTTTAGTGTTAGGTCATAAATGTTGTATACACACTTGTTGCAATGTCTTAGTTGTGTATGTGTATGCAATAGTTCAAGTGTTGAGTATATTCCCTGCAATGTTTTCATATCAACTGACTTTTTTAAAGTAGTGATATTTGGTTTACATATATCATCTGATATTTTCGAAAAATATAAACTTAAATCGACAAAATATGCACAAATTGTGAATTGGATTGGTATTAAAAAAATTGTACTACTCCTCAGCCAACACTGCTAATGTGGACTCAAAGTCTCCGTGTGTATCAAAAGCTCAGTTACTGGTATTTTGATAATAGCCCGAAATTGATACTTTAAAAAAAACTGCATCGATCACCTGGATTGTTCTGCTGTGGCGGCCATCTTACTTGACAGTTCGGGTAAAAAGATAAAATTCTAAAAGTGGATATCCAAAGGACTAAAGTTGCCAAGTTTCGTTCCATCTGTCATGTAGTTTCATACATGAATACCGAAGCGACAAAACGGTGGTAAAAGTCCGCAAATTCGAAGATTTGTGTAATAAATCCCCATTTGTTCTATCTTAGTAACAGCATCCAACATTTGTCCAAGGACAATTCCATCAACGAATGGCACAATGGTTTCAGAGGAGATCTTTAAATGAAAGTTTACGCCGGACAACTGACGCCAAATGATGGCAAGAACTCACACAACGCTATATACGACAGGTTAGCTCAAAATTATTCTCTATTTCTTAATTGCCTTTGAACGTTTTGATTGTATTTGTGGTTTCCACCATTATAGTCATTGAACACAAGTGGTGAGTCCTAAATCGACGAAATATACTTTACTTGTGCATTAAAATTGATATCGAAGAATTTATTATTTAACTTCAACGTGTTTATAATTCGGAGACTGTGGTCACTTCTTGTGATTAGTTCACTTTCTCATACATAGCAGGTGAAAAAAGTTTTGTGTAAGGAGTCGATGCTAGGTGTATGTCAATCCTACTTATATCACCTGTACTTGACTACACTTGAACTAGATATTTTGGCAGTCATTTACAATCATATTTCGTCCTTTGAAGTTAAAAATCGACCTACATGTACCTTGGTCTTTGCAGTCATTTTTTATTTCTGTCAGTAGTGATATTCCTCTTGCTAATATCAATTGCAAACTGCAGCCGGTTTATGTCTACCTAAGAAATAGATTCGTATCCGCTTACGTTCCTGACATCTTGACAAATTTCATTTAAGATGTTTAGGAATTTCTTACATCGCATCTATCACAATGTGCTCGAAATTAAGGATACCACAGACACCGATAAGTCTGAATCTTATCTTGACCTTCGCCTCGAAATTGACACCAAAGGAAGGCTGGATATGACAAACGGGATGACTGACTTGCCGATCGTCAACTTCCACTCCAGAAATGTACGTAAATAGAGTCAAGAAATACCAAAGGCAGGGAAAAAGCGAAGGAGGGGAAAATCAAAAACAGCTGACAAATCCAGATAACAACAAAGACAAGCCCAAAACAATGCAAACACTACACAAAAACTAAAAACATATGAACAACATGGACCCCACCAAACAAACCGGGTGTACAATCATAAGCAGGTGCTCCGGAAGAGCAAGCAGTCTCTGCTTCCAACAAGACACCACTATGCTGCCCATGTCAAATCCGATATGAGGAAGGGACAACATCAATGGAAAAGGTACATTTTCATTTAGGAAACGGGTTATTCATCCCCTTCAAACAAGTCATGATGACGTCCATAACACTTCAATAAGTATGACTGCAAGTTATATTTGTATATTTCAAAACTCATATGTTATTTAAGAAATAATTCATTGGTGCCATGCTCTATGGTTATTATTCGCCAACCCAGTCGTCAGACTTGTCTGACATGATTATTCATTGATTGTTACAGAAATTACCAGTATTTAGCAAAATTCAAAAATAATAGAAATACTAAGGGTTCATTCCTTGTATTGCACATGGTAGATCTCCTTAGCTGAAATTTGGTTTCCTATTTCGGTATTTTTGGTTGAGTACTTCTTGTTAATATGAGTTTGGTCTTTGGTCTTCCAAATGTTTCGGTTTTAATGCTGCTGATGAGAGGTTACTCCTTGAAATGCGTCGTATATAGCATAGTATAAATTTACTATATCTAATATTAATATCTTTGGATTGTTATTTTTTAACATTGTTAGGCCTTATATTTGTTTATATTTTACACCGAGCGTTAGTGAGGTGTAAAATATTAACAAATATAAGGCCTAACCATGTTAAAATAACCATAGAGCATGCATGGCACCAATGAATTATTACATCATTTCTGTAAACGAAGCGAACCATATAAGGTGTCATATACATATGCCTGCCACCTCAAATTGCCTACAATTCACATTTATAAAAGTAACTTTGAAATGGTTGAGATCTCCATCTTATAACAAGATATATTATTAATACTTATGGGAAGATGCATTCATTGGTGTAAAAAAGCGGGGAGGGGTCCGTAGGGCAAATAGATTTGTCTGTATAGCTGAAACCCTTGAGATTCCAACACTATAACCATATATATTCTTAGTCCTTATGGGAAGATGCATTCATTCATGTACATATGTGTTCCTAGGGAATATTTCACATCCTAAAAATAGATTTGTCTGTATAACTTTCAAACACAAATGGAAAGTTGCATTCATTGATGTATATGTGGGACCCTAAGGATTTACGTCCACCCCTCAAAGTATATATTTCTTTTTAATTTGAAAACTTATACTCCCATAAAAACATGTATATTCTTACTCTTTAGGGGAAGATAAATTCATAGATATAATATTTTGGAGATGACCGTGCCCATTATCCAAGATGACCGCAAGAGCTGAACTTAGTTTAACATAGGACCCTATGGGAAATTAATTTAAAGATCTTCTTGTCTGAAACTTATTGGTCAATTCGAACAAAACTTAACACTAATGGTCCTTTCGGAATTATATCCGATGACCCTGATTGTCATCCAAGATGGCCGGCAGAGCCTAACTTAGTTTAACATAGGACCATATGGGAAATTTCCTTAAAAATCTTCTTGTCTGAAACCACTTGGCCAATTGGAACAAAACTTGGCAGCAATGGTACGTAGGTGGTCCTCTTTTGGAATTATATCAGATTACCCAGCCCGTCATCCAAGTTGGCCGCCATAGCGGATCTTAGTTTTACATAGGACCCTATGGGAAATTTACTTAAAAATATTCTTGTCTGAAGCCACTTGGACAATTCGAACAAAACTTGGCAGCAATGGTCCTTATGGGAAGATGCATTCATTGATGTACATATGTGTTCCTAGGGAATATTTCACATCCCCTAAAAATAGATTTGTCTGTATAACTTTCAAACACAAATGGAAAGATGCATTCATTGATGTATATGTGGGACCCTAAGGATTTACGTGCACCCCTCAAAATATATATATTTTTTTAATTTGAAAACTTATACTCTCATAAAAACATATATATTTTTACTCTAAAGGGAAAGATAAATTCATAGATATAATATTTTGGAGATTTCCTTGCACAGTAGCTTATGGGGAAATTCGTTTAGGAGACTTAGTGTTCGTATCCCAACAAATGTATTACTTGTTTACAGATATCATCCAGATGTTTTTTACTTTAAAATATATTTTATGTCAGCATTTTTCATGACTGTTGAAAGTAATGTCAATTTTATCATCTATGCTGATACTTCAAATTTTATTAAGCAATGAACGTTATGAATTTGTACTTTAATTAAAGTTTCACCTGATTTTTAGCTCACCTGGCCCAAAGGGCCATGTGAGTAATTGTCATCACTTGGCGTCCGGCGTCTGTCGTCCGTCGTTGTCGTCATCAACTTTCTTTTTAAGATCTTCTTCTCTAAAACCACTGTGCCAATTGGAATAAAACTTTGCACTAATGGTCCTTAAGTGGTCTTCTTTCGGACTTGTATCCGCTGACCCTATCCGTCATCCAAGATGGCCGCCAGAGCCGAACTTAGTTTAACATAGGACCACATGGGAAATTAATTAAAACGTGGCAGCAATGGTCCTTAGGTGGTCCTCTTTCAGAATTATATCCGATGACCCTGCCCATTATCCAAGATGACCGCAAGAGCTGAACTTAGTTTAACATAGGACCCTATGGGAAATTTATTTAAAGATCTTCTTGTTTGAAACTGATTGGCCAATTCGAACAAAACTTAGCACTAATGGTCCTTTCGGAATTATATCCGATGACCCTGATTGTCATCCAAGATGGCCTAACTTAGTGGGAAATTTACTAAAAAATCTTCTTGTCTGAAACCACTTGGCCAATTGGAACAAAACTTGGCGGCAACTTAAAAAACTTGGTACGTAGGTGGTCCTCTTTCGGAATTATATCCGATTACCCAGCCTGTCATCTAAGTTGGCCGCCATAGCGGATCTTAGTTTAACATAGGACCCTATGGGAAATTTACTTAAAAATATTCTTGTCTGAAGCCACTTGGACAATTCGAACAAAACTTCGCAGCAATGGTCCTTAGGTGTTCCTCTTTCAGAATCATATCCGATGACCCTACCCGTCGGCAAAGATGGCCGCCAAAGACGTAGCACCATATTGGAAATTTACATTTTGTACTTAAAGACCTTCTTGTCTGAAACAACTTGGCCAATTCGAACAAAACTTGGCAGCAATTGTTCTTAGGTAGTTCTGTTTCAGAATTGTATCCGATGACGGCATCCATCTTCCAAGTTGTCAGCCAGAGCCGAACGTAGTTTAACATAGGACCCTATGGGACATTTTCTTAAATATCTTCTTGTCTGAAAGCACTTGTCCAATTGGAACTAAACTATGCAGCAATTGTCCTTAGGTGGTCATCTTTCAGAAGTATATTGATGACCTTGCATGTCATCCAAGATGGCCACCAGAGCCGAACATAGTTTTACATAGGATCCTATGTTAAATTTACTTAAAAATCTTCTGGTCGGAAACCACTTGGCCAATTGGAAAAAAACTTGGCAGAAATGGTCCTTAGGTGGTTCTCTTTCAGAAGTATATCCGATGACTCGACCCGTCATCCGATATGACTGCCAGACCGGAACTTAGTTTAACAAATGACCTTATGGGAACGTTCACTGAATGATCTTCTTGTTTGAAACCAGTGAGACAATTGGAACTTGACAGCAATGTTCCAAGCCACAAGTCGAGATGAAAATACAGGGTCCTGGGAGCCTCTAGTGTATATAAAAATTACAGATTATTAGTCTCATATTTGAGGGTATTTGGGAATTTTATAACATTTTTGTTTAATCATGTTGATATTACTTGTTTTGGTATAAATTTCTAGTTTTAGGCGGCGAAAAGGCTTATTTCGTGAAGAACCACTCTGATTCTGACAAAAAGTATTCTGAAGATGAAATTACAAACATGTAAGATTTTCTCATAGACAACATATTTGTTGAATTTGGCGATCAAATTGTTCAACAGACAATCGGAATTCCAACGGAACCAACTGTGCTCCTCGCCGACCTGTTTCTGTATTCATATCGGACTTCATTCATGGATTACTACGTGAAAACAAAAAGAAACTAGACCAATCCTTTAATTTCAATTTTCGTTATATAGATGACGTGTTGTCGTTAAATAACGACAAATTCCAAGATCTACATCTCGTCTACCCCAGTGAGCTTGAAATTAAGGATACTAAAGATACCTCGACGTCCGCTTCATATTTTGATTTGTTTCTTGAAATAGACAATGAGGGACATTTGAAGACAAAACTTTATGACAAACGTGATGACTTCAACTTGCATATTGTTAACTTTCCCTTCTTGAGTAGCAATATACCAGCATCGCCTGCATATGGCGTCTACGTTTCTCAGCTTATCCGACATTCAAGGGCATGCGTGAATTACCCTGACTTTCAACAAAGAGAATTACTGCTGTTACAAAAACTTCTTAAACGGGTTTTTATCAGGGGTAAGGTGATGTCATCATATATGAAATTATACGGTCAATTGATTGATTGACTATTACGTTGTCCCAATATCTAAGATGATGTTGGACCTGTTCCCACTGTCGTAACATTTCATTGACCTCCACCGATTTGTGACTTCCACTTGATTGAATTTGTTAAACTTCACGATGGGTGCCGTATACGGAACAGGAACTGCTTACCCTTCCGGAGCACCTGAGTTCACTCCTGGTTTTTATAGGAGTTCGTGTTGTTCACGTTGTTTTCAGTGTTTATTTGTTGTGCTTGTGGTTGTTCATTTGCTTTCCCAATGGATTGCGTTTTTTCTATTTGCTCCTGAGGTATATTTTACCTCTTTATCAGATGTTGTTAATCGTAGATATTGTTATCATTTAATTTGTATAGTCAACATTTATGTTCGTAATATTTGCTCTAATCATTTACACGTATAATTTGTACATACATTATACATTTGTTTCATTGTTATTTATTTCATTATATAAATAAGGTACAAAAAACCTAATGACATACTCCTTGTTACGATGCCTGTTTCTGTGTACTCTCATGAGTTTTCTTATAAACGAAAATGTAGATACGGTTTATAAATATGTCTTATTATTTTTTTTTAATTTGTAAATAGAAATATTTGAATCCTCAAATTTTGTACTGTATAATGTTCTTTAATAAAAAGTAGAAAAGGTAATTGTTTTGCAGATGAAAGCTTCGAATAGAACAGAAATTATGTCTATTGTGACTGTCAACTAATAATCATATATTCATCATTTATACTCCCGATGTTTGTCATAATATCATATTTATAAATAAGCATTATGTTGAGTTAAACGCTTATTCTTGGATCTTGTTTCGACATATACCATTTTCTGACGCTAATGACGTCATTGCATGAGTATGTATTGTAGATACCAGAGTTTACGGGAACATTTAAAATGTTTAAGTGGTCGTCTTGTTGTGTATGACAAGGTAAACAAAATCCGAAGGACAATGAAAAATTCATTAATCTACAGACAGACCAAAATTAACAACAGAAACACAATGTATGAAAAATAAAATCAGCAACAGTGACACCCCTCAAAAAAGGATTAAAATGTGCAAACAGGCCCTCCCCTCCTCGTTAAAAGATGCATGGATCAACCGTAAATAAAGAGCAAGATAATTTTATGTAGAGATGTAAAAATAATAGCAAGAAAAATATCTTATTAGCATGATATATTACTGTAAGAGTATAGCCTAATTATAGCTCCCAAAATTATCTACCGCACCAACCGGGGATCGAACCTAGAACTTTTGGGTTAGTAGCCCACTCTTCTATCGACGTAGTTAAAAGAATCATTACTTAACACAGCCAGGGTAGTAATAAATGTTGTAGTAGAAAAGAATATCTTTATTTGCTAAACACAGCGAGCGCCCAGGATTGAGAAGACGAATCACAATTTGAATTTAATGACAATAATATTTTTGCCATGCATGGACGCACGTATAAAGTGTATCGTGAAATTTTTAAACCTACAACATAAAATGATACTTTACTATATTCAAAGATTAAGATTGTCAGTTGCATTCTTTGAAATCGAAGTATTTATCATAAATATTTATACATTGTGTATTTGTCTCCTCGCGTCAATTTAACACGTACCAAAATAAATGTATCACAAAATACCGAAATAACTTTAGGAAGACGATTCTGGTATACATATACAATACCGATAAAAGTTGGAAAAAATACATGAATATGTACAATGGGAACCAAGAATTGCATATCTGGACGAGAACGTGTTATATAATTTGACCCGAATCCGCGACCTTTTGCACTTGAGGCAACCGCGCTACGGTCAAAAGAATACAAAAAGCGACAAAATGGTGAGTTAGTTCGTAAATTCGAAATCCAAGGAAACGACAGACACGAGAATGGACCACAACAACCAAGCATGTATAAATAAATATCATAAGATACCAAGGTTAACTAGATTCTAATGCACCAGACGCACATTACGAGTAACTAACCCGATATCATCAGTGACGCTAAAACCCAAAATTAATAAGATATTGAAGAGCTTGAATAAAAAAACAATGAAAATGGATACACCAAATTCAGGATATAAAGTTGTCTACACCAAATCCAGGATACTAGTATACAGGTTGTCTACACCAAATCCAGGATATAAAGGTTTTCTACACCAAATCCAGGATATAAATGTTGTCTACACCAAATCCAGGATATAAAGGTTTTCTACACAAAATCCAGGATATAAATGTTGTCTACACCAAATCCAGGATATAAAGGTTTTCTACACAAAATCCAGGATATAAATGTTGTCTACACCAAATCCAGGATACTAGTATACAGGTTGTCTACACCAAATCCAGGATATAAAGGTTGTCTACGCCAAATCCAGGATACTAGTATACAGGTTGTCTACACCAAATCCAGGATATAAAGGTGTTCTACACAAAATCCAGGATATAAATGTTGTCTACACCAAATCCAGGATATAAAGGTTATCTACACCAAATCCAGGATATATCGATATTACTTGTCAACACCGAGATATTGACTACTGGGCTGGAAATTCCCTCGGGGATTAAAAGTCCACCAGAATTGGTATCGACCCAGTGGTTGTAATTATATGTCATTATAAGAAATCGAGGTTAACTAAATTTTAATGAGCCAGGCGCACGTTTCGAATATCCGACTCTCATCAGTGACGCTGAAACCCAAAACATGAAAAATCCAAAATTAATAAGACGTTGAAGAGCTTGAATCCCAAACCACCCAAAAGGATACACCAAATCCAGGATATAAAGGTTGTCTACACCTCATATAGAAAACGTCAAATTTTTCATGTTTTATATAAATCAAAATTAATATTGGAAATGACTGTCAACAAAAGAAAAAGAAGTAAGAGAATAATACAAGAAACATATAACAAACTTAACAAAACGGGAAATGTAGTACAAATAAATGGGAAATTGTCAAATTGGTATATTGTTACACGGATATAACATCAATGGCTGATACTTTCATGTTGCCAGCACATAAATGAAAAAAAACGAGTAATGCTGTAATGAGAAATATGTATGAAGATATGAGAAAAAATATATCTAGACCTTTTGATATGTCTCGTCCTGATATTATCATGTCCGGGTCTGAGGTTTCATCCTTTATATATTGAGACTTTTGGGGAGCACAGCACATAGCTAAATGTATGGAACAGTTAACTTTTCCTGTGTCTTCTTTGTAATAATAGTATACGGTTATAATTACAAATACAACGATAATTCCACTTAGTAACATAACAACTATCATAACGAGCAACAGAAGACACATTGGATTTGACGAAGCAGGCAGAGCATCAGCGACTAACACAAGGAAAATGGCGTATGATAACAAAATAGTCATACTTAATGATACTCGCTCTCCTGATTCTACCGGAAGTATGAATACGAGAGGATTCAAGAACGAAAACAGTATTGTTGGAAGTATAACAACTACTAAATTGTAAAGAGGCTCCCTCTTGATTGAGATTTCAAAAATGAATTCCCAGAGATCATCTTTTTCCCTGATATATTGCCGTTGTTTCACCACTTTCCAATTCGAATTCGTTATGAAATACGATAATATTGCTTCCTGTGACATTGGGATATACCTAATATCGTCCTTTTTAGTTGACCATAACGTAAAAACAAACTGACATGTCTGAGTATCGAAAGGAAATCGAAGAATATTTGACGGACATTTTGCATTTAAAATACCACCTGGAGTCCATATAACAGTCCCATTATACATAATGATCGCATAGAAGTTTGTATCATGTCCCAGAGGTTTTAATTCATCAACATTGTTTTCGAGATATGCATAGGGTACCCATATATCGCTTGTTGATATTGTTAAACTTGTTTTGTTTCCGTATAACGAAGGATCCCAAGAAAGTTGAAGGTCACTCCAAGAAAAGCTCACAGCTACTGTTAGTGAAATTGTCTCTTCCGTTTCCAAAAATGAATTCAAAACTAGTGGAACGAATACAAAGTTTAAATCCAATGCTTTAGACTGGTCCATTGCTGGTATTATTTCCTTTTGATAATCCAGTGTTATATTTCTATAAAGATTTTTAACGTCTTTTAGTGTCTGAAAGTCCGACATTTGCACTTGAATAAAGATAACAGCGTATAAAAAAACAGTTCTGGAATTCATCTTGAAATGAGTTGTCTTTTTCAAACGATCACGGTCAAAAATGGGGAAATGTCGAATTCAATATAATCAGTATAAATTTATATTAAGGTCTATTAAAACATTTTATTTTTATCTATTGAAAATGTACAGACCGTGACAAAATCTTTTAGAGATCAACTTTAATTTAAACTACCATATTCCTTTGTAAACACACGAATTATTTTTGTAAAGACTAACATTTTTAAATCAACTGTCATCCAGTTTTTACATTGTTTGCTTTGAAATTTAAACAAATAATTACTTGTTATAACAACACATTCATAATCATATGTAATAAAGTGTGGAGGCCACGGATAAACGTCTGTTTTGTTCATTTGACGGTTATACTGTGTAGAACAATAAGAATGTGGCGGTTAATTCTCATGACAAAAAAAAAAAGAAAAAAAAATGCAATATAAGTCAATACAAAAAATACCATTCAGCCTTCAAAATAGTTCTACTCCCACTCAGTGATAAGCTGTTTCACCCGACCATTACTCTAAAAAATAAACTAATTGATCCATTGTTATAAAACTGTCCTAGTCAGAAAAAAGGATTTAAAACTTATTTTAATGTGAGTTGAGAAACTAGTACAAAATCTATACCGTGAAAGAGATTTTTATATAAATTTCCACTTCAATTAACCTTGCAGTCTGATAACATAAAATTCGACTGTCGGAGACCGAATATAGATTGCGACCGATAGAGACAGAATGCACACATGTAATTGGAGGCTACAAATTCTTTCATATTTCTGTATTATACCGTATAAATATTGCATGGAAGACATACCCAGGTGACATTGTGTAGATAAATTAGGGTGTCAAATCGGAAATGTGGGATCTGTTAATATTACAAAATAATACATAATATGTACCATTTAATCCAAATTAATCATCACTCTCTATAAGTGAATCTTCTGAATTAAAAACTGCATATATTGTATACGTACAACAAACAATATAGGTTAAAATGGGAAAAGGTATGAATGTGAGGTAAATGTTCACAATATACCTCAAGTGACATTTCAAAAACATTAATATTTATATATGGTGTAGTATATATATTTTATTAAAAGATTTTGGAAGTTTTTCCCGAAAAAAATATGAAAAAAAAGACGAATTTTGGTAGAATCTGGTGCCATCTCATACTTTAAAACATGCATTTATAAAATGGTTTAAAAGACCTGCCGAGTTATTTATTTTCAATACATTGTAGGTCAGGTTTTTTATTTTCAAACTACCACAGAACAAACCATTCATTTTTGTTATTATAAAGGCTGAGTTATTTATTTTCAAAATCCTCCTGACCCCCCAGAATATCAAATTGCCGTCCCCTAAGCATTGCATTACAACAAATGAAGACCGACGACTAGCGTGGCAGCGAGCAATTACCCGCCAAAGAGAAACTCCACACATCGATAAAATTCGTATGTGTACCGGAGCGGATGTGAACCATTGTCCGAAATTTGGTAGTTCTTAAAAATATGAAAACGGCTGCTTAAACATATCAAATATCGGCAAAAGAATACTAAAGCAACAAAAATTGTAAAAAGTCCACAAATTCGAAGTCCAAGGAAAAGACAGTCAGGAGAACGGAACACAACAAACAAACTCCACAAGGATACATGTGTAATTAAAAGATTTTAAAAAGTAAAATAAACTAAACAAAAGCAGAACAAGAAACTAAAGCACTAGCATTAGCTCCCATTAAAAACCGGGAATTACACCAGGTGCTCAAGAAGGGTAAGCATGTCCTGGTCCGTTAACGGCAACCGTCATATTGCCAGTGATATGTCATGTGTGGTGAGTTGTCAAGTCTGATGAGGTGTCAATTACAGAATGACGTGAAATATAAATGAATATATGATGCAGTAGACACCTTATACCAATAAGAGTTTTTTTCAATCATAAACATTACGTTGGTAAGATAAAACGCATATCATACTGATCTAAATATGTTTTATAGTTTAAATAAGTTCCCCCATTATGGCCAAATGGTGCTACATGTATATATTATTCTGCGATTGTTGCAATTTTAATGACTGAATGACATTTATAAACTAAATAAAGATACCGATAATCTGAAATGTTGATAAACATAGAACCACGTAAGATATGTAAAGATTGCCTACATAGCAATGTCGGTGGTTCTTGTTCTGTTAGTAATATGCCTTCAAGGTATGTAGAGTTCGGTTAGTGTTCGTGATTCATTGGATTGAGTGCAAAATATGAGGACAGTACAAACATATGTGAAGTTGTTAAACATGTCCAAGGTTTGTTTTAACAGATTGAAAAAGTAACATTTAGAACATATGGTTAGGTCGTTATTTGAATATCTATTTTTGATTAAGGCAAATGCCAAAAGTGAATCCCAAAGGCGAATTTGTATTCATTAGACCACACCATCTTATCATTGGTAGAAGACATTATAATAATTTTAGTTGTGTGGCACATTATAACAGAGAAGAGAAAATTCATGAAAGGAGGACAAAGTTTGTAATTGATCCACTGAGAACATGTAACCAACAGAATAAAAACTTTTTCAAATCTAAGAAAATTAGAAGAGGAAAATTAGCACAAAACCTAAATAAAACGTATCATAAAATATCAAATCAAATCAAATTTATTGTCATTAAACTTTTAAATGTTTGTGACATTTACATATATATATATATATATATACATTCAACAATACAGATCAATACGTGCCCATACTCAACATATACAAACATTAATTTGTAACATATAAAGAAAAACAAGCACATATTTAAGAGCCCCCTTTCCTCAGTGCTTTTGACTGTTTTATAAAGGATCCTAATTTATTTACTTGGGATGGCGTAGAAGGACTTAAATACCAAAATAAAGATAGACTGTATGGCCATTTCGTTGACTGACAACTCATCAGCAGTGCCCGAGATCAAAATATTGGAAAACCGATTAAGGATTCTCACTGGTCATGTTTTGGTCTTTTTGTCAGATTTTCGGAATCCTTGGGTTTTATCCATTTCTTAAACATGAAATTTTTTGCCCATGAACCCTCACTTTTTCTTTTATAATTCAATCATATATACCTTAAAATGGTATTTAACAAAATTTTAGGAAATCCTGTTTATTTTTTCATACATCTTTGAGAGACTGAGGTTGTCAATGCAAAGACAATTAAAAAAATCCAGAGAAAACCCATTTCATGCACATTTTCAAGGCCTTATAGCCCTAAAATGAGCAAATGAACCTATATTTTGTTCTTGTTTATTTGTTTACTATTCAAATGTTCTCTCAAACTAAAACACCTATTTCAAATCCTATTTATTTCCTAGTAGACCAGCGATCATCCTTAAAGATATTATGATGAATTGATAAGCACATCCATAAAAAATCAAAACAATTAAAAAAAACAGCTAAGGGTTACCTCTGCATCAAAAGGAAGAACCTTAGTTTGTCACATTTTGAAAATTTAAAGCATTTAAATATTGAATTGCAGATATCACATCAGCTACAACCAGGGTAAACGTTTTTAACGACACCCTTGACCTTTCATTTGATGAAAATATGATATTAAAACATATTATCCTATCTTTTTAATGAAGAAAAATTGTGTTTGTACAAAACAAATTTGTAAATTATTGAAATAAGGTACTTTAAAAAAAATTCTTTGTAGCACATACATGTACATATATATGCTTGATTAAATGTCGTTATATTTTAATCTAATTTAATCTAGATAGAAACCAAAACCATGTCGGAGGAATATTAAATATTTAATAGTTACTTATGTAGAGGGCGTAATCATGAAATATAGACTGCCCAAGGAAAAGTAGTATTGACTTCAACACCCAAAATGCCCAAGCCGCAGGCGAGGGTATTATCAGTGTTGAAGTCCATACTACTGTCCCAAGGACCGTCTATGTTTCATAATAATGCCCTCTGTATAAGTAACTATTATGTTGATTTCATTGAAGCACCCATGGATTTTTTTGTGCACACATTTGTTCTGATGATATATTAAAAAAATTTCAGACTTTGTCTTTTTATTCAAAACAATTTCATTGTAAACTCTGGATATAAAGTAGTTATACACTTTTGATTTTGTGCTTTAATAAATCTGATTCAATTTTAAAATGGAGCGTTACACTAAAAGCAACAGCGGGCATGATTTGATAATGATCGGTCATTATCACACGGTATTGATTGATACAAGCGTTATCGTTGAATAATTAATGACACATAATCACCTTTTATCCAATGGGGATATAGAAATTTTATCTGATATGAAATAACTTACAATAATGTTTTGTTGCAGGTGCGTTAGGCATTCTACCACCAGTAACTGAAGATGAACTTCGGTAATTATTTTCTATACTGATCTTGTAAGTGATGTAAAATTACAGAAAAAAAACTCACAAATGTAAAATAAATAAATGATATACAAATAATTAATTTAGAAAATCTAGAAAATGTGTTTTTTTTTTATTATAACTTGCTATTTATAATTTGTTATAGAGAAGTTCCACCAAAATTGAAGATAAATCCAAAGCCTCGCTTGCCGACCTTCCATACATTAAGAGCAGGATTTAAGCATTTATATGTAGATTGTAATGGACACGTCCACTCAAGTCGTATATCATCACCTTCAATAACTATATCTGCAACACATTCCGTTGGAAATACTGCATTCCATAAGGTGATCAAAGTTAATCATATTAATTAAGGTGACGTTACATTTCACTCCAAACATAAAATGAAAAGCGGGGAAAAAACGTAAATATTCTCTTGTGGAAATTTTAGACTTTTAAAACATTGGAAAAGGCAATGAATAAATATGATTTCGGTAATTGTAAACATTTAAAAGACATTATTTGAATATTACGGAGTTGGAATTATTTGGTAGCTACAGGTAAAAAATGCTTAATGCAACCACCTCTAAAAATGTTAGTTACAATTTAAAAAAAACTTTTTTCATGAAAAAATGCTAATTAATACTTTTGAAAATCATATGTCCAGGCTGCTGAGATTATTGGACTGATGGTAAGACATATGCCGAGTAGCACCTGCGAAGGAGTAGCAAGTCACGGACATGGTGTGGGTATCTTTACAGACCCGGAAAAAATTACAGTGTTTCCCGAATTTGCTTACCTGAAATCTCCACAGGGATGTAGTAGGTATTTTATACAATATCAGCAATATTGTTGCACACGAGCTAATTATACATTCTTTGCTTTGACTAACTACACAATGTACGTGTATTATCTGAACAAAACTTCTAAAAGACTAAAATGATCTAAAACATTTGAAAATACACAAATTAAAAAGTATCATCTTTATATGTCACGTACGTATGTATTTCCTCTGGTAGCATTTAGCAGTTTGAAATTACCATATTTATTGCTTTATGGTTTATGTCTTCTGAAGACAAATTTATATTTGATCAATTATACAAGCTTCTCGTAAATTTAAATGATGAAAAACATTTATTATCCAATAGTGCTTAAACAGATATCACTCGGAGCCTTGCCCCTTATACCTGCATGGGGTCACAGTACTTATTATAGAAATTGTCCTAGACAATTTTATGCCTAATAATTTCATTATCAACCGTTGTATTAAATTGTTCTAATTCGACAGCTCGAAAGGGCGACATGTTTGTTTGTCAATAAAAACATTTGTATTGTATTGTATTGTATTGCTTTAATAATCGGTTGAAAGTATTTGGGCTACATGTATATGCACAGCACTAACTAGTACAACAAATAAATTGGCTAATTTTTACAGTTTGTATTTAGCGTAAAATTATGATTTGATATTTTCTCAATGGCCAGGACAGATTTCTTTGTGAAACTGCTTGCTCATTTGCATGTCCTGTGGGTCATGTTATCACTGGAGATCTCAATCTAGTTGATAATCAAAAGCTAAAAAATATGCTAGCTAAAGGCCCCAAATACCGAGAACCTCAGCCAATTAATTGGAAATATAATTTCAAGTTACTTATGGATTCGGTTGAGGACTATGCCAGAAAATGGACTTCAAAGGAACAGGAGCCTGCTGACACACTTTCAGAGTGGATGAAGGCTATTAGGTCAATGATACAAATCAGAATTAAAAGCCTCCAAGGGTCTATGAGCACTAAAGCTATATCCATCTTTAAAGACCCTAAGGTTGTTGAAAACTTGACTCGCCTCCATGACAAATATATAGTTGTCCCAGCTGACAAGGCCCCCAATAACATCGTTTTTGTTTGTAAGAACTATTATTTTGAGTGTCTTAGAAACGAATTGGGAATAGATAACATTGCGGGTAACCCAACTTATACACCGACCACACTCACTAAGCAGGAAGTCCTTGATAACCACAAGACCGTTCTTCATTCCTTTGGCATTTCTACAAAGGATGAAGAAATGGACCTTCCTGCTCTTGGATTCCTAAACTACATAAGAATCCGTTTAAACAAAGGTACATTGCTGGGTCAGCTAATTGCTCTACAAAACCTCTTTCAAAGATTTTAACATCCATATTGACATGTATTAAAGAGGGCCTTCAGAATTACTGTGAAACATCATATTCCACCAGTGGCGTCAATCAGATGTGGATTCTTAAAAACTCCAAAAATTTACTTCAATATCTAAAATCAAAATCTTTGGCTACATGCAACAGCATAAAAACTTTCGACTTCTCTACACTCTATACTACCATACCACATTCTCAATTAAAAGATCGCTTAAAGCAACTAGTTCATCAATGTTTTTTCAAGAAAAATGGGACACGCAGGTATAAATTCCTTGTTCTAGGTAGAGAAAAGTCTTATTTCGTGAAGAGCCACTCTGATTCTGACAAAAAGTATTCTGAACATGAAATTACAAACATGTTAGATTTTCTCATAGACAACATATTCGTTGAATTTGGCGGTCTAATTTTTCAACAAACAATCGGCATTCCGATGTGAACCAACTGTGCTCCTCTCCTCGCCGATCTGTTTCTGTACTCATATGAAGCGGACTTCATTAAAGGGTTACTACGTGAAAACAAAAAGAAACTAGCCCAATCCTTTAATTTCACTTTTCGTTATATAGATGATGTGTTGTCGTTAAATAACGACAAATTCCAAGACTTTCTACATCTTATCTACCCTAGTGAGCTTGAAATTAAGGATACTACAGATACATCAAAGTCCGCTTCATATTTGGATTTGTTCCTTGAAATAGACTATGAGAGACGTTTGAAGACAAAACTTTATGACAAACGTGATGACTTCAACTTTCCTATTGTTAATTTTCCCTTCTTAAGTAGCAATATACCAGCATCACCTGCATATGGCGTCTACGTTTCTCAGCTTATCCGACATTCAAGGGCATGCGTGAGTTACCCTGACTTTCGACAAAGAGCATTACTGCTGTCACAAAAGCTTCTTAACCAGGGTTTTATCAGGGATAAGTTGATGTCATCACTTAAGCACTTAAGAAATTTTACGGTCGTCATCATGAATTGATTGACCATTACAGTGTTCCAATATCTAAGATGATGTTCGACCTGTTCCCACTGTCGTAACCTTTCATGTGCCTCCACCGATTTGTGACTTCCACCGGATTGACTTTGTTGACGCGTGCCGTATACGGAGCAGGAACTGCTTACCCTTCCGGAGCACCTGGGTTCACTCCTGGTTTTTATAGGAGTTTGTGTTGGTCATTGTTTTTAGTTTTCTGTGTTTATTTGTTGTGCTTGTGGTTGTTCGTTTGTCTTCCCGGGTTTGTCTGTCCAATGAATTACGTTTTTTTTTATTGCTCCTTAGGTATATTTGTCCTTTTTCTGCACTATAATATATTTATTAATACATTGCATGAATCTTTATTTCGTAAAGTTTGGAAAAATAAAACTATCTTTTTAAAGAATAAAAAATAATTATCAGAAAATTACACATTCTCTAAGACCCCGTTTATCACTTTGTTAACAATGTACATGTAAACGCAATAAAAACGTTCTCAATAGTAATATTACACATAACGATAGAACATATTTGCTCATTTCATCAATGAAAATGTACGCATATGCATATGAAAAAGAAAGAGATATCAAAAGAAAACATTGAAATTACCTTTTCCTATCCTTTTCTAAAGGTGATATCGCATATTCTTTCTATGAATTCCGTGCTGAGAATTTCATATTCCGCCAACAGTGACAATTGTACAATGTTTTACTGTTTACAAAATGTCCCTAAATTTTTCACTACGAATTATAACTTTAACTTCAAAAACGTAAGTGATTCAATAGCCACAATATAGATCACTTATTTTGGCCTCAATTAATTTCATTCTACATTTAACAACATTTCAGATTGAACAATAGAATTTTTATCACGGTGGAAATTTCTAACGTCTAATCTTGAAGCGATACCTCTTCCAAATTTTTGTTTGCACAATTTTATTTAATATGTGCCTGGGTTCTTCCTGTGTGGCTTTCATCGCTTATGACAGACTCTTAATTTGTTTAATTTCTGTACATGTATTGAATGGTATTGGGTTGTTATTAAGCAAAATGCAGATTTTTTTTCCTGTCTTATATGTAAAATAAGGTCATAATAGGAAAACATACGGAATTCTTTGTATTTTACAGCATTTTATATCCACATTTCGTAGTTTTTTGTACAGGCAATTATAAATAGTTACATAACTAATTGTTTGGCCGACCATACTTGGTTTTCAATAATAACCCATATAAGCTCTTTGTGGTCCAATGGGTCAGACGCTTAATAAATGCAGAAAATAGGTAATCGTTGGACCTCTCTCGATACTATTTTGCCTTGAAACCAGTTTTCCATAGTTAGTCACTTTTTAACAGAAAAAAAACATATAAAAACTATTTCTGATGATTTTAGAAACTGACCCATTAAATAACATTACCATATTTTGTAGAAGGGTCATGTTCTGGATCTTTATGTTCAAAGACCTGCTATAGGGATGGTCGGAAGTATGAGGATATGCATGGGCTAACCAACAGTATATCTGCTGTGGTTGATGACAACATTTTATGTAATTCACATGATCCCCATCATGGTCTGGAGAATATTCTGGTTCACGAATTCGGGCATCAGGTTTACAATTACATGCCTACTATAGACAGAAATAGGGTAAATTACTCAACTTATTGAGCTTTTGAAGTATATATCTGTTCCACGTAGACAGAAACTTACTTTCGAAGAAAGTCTTAAACATTTGTTTGAAAGCCTAATTAAAACTATTGATGCATTTTAAACATAAAACAAATCAATCATAATTATTGCCACCTAAGCGACAAACCTTAGAAAAATATTTAATACCAACGAAATGGCTTTGCAGCTACATGTATTTCCCTCGGCTTCCTTTTGAGAAATGGTGCTACACTGGGAAACAATAAACTACACATGCAGTTTGTGGCCTCCTAGCAATTGAATAGGTACATAATATAGGACACACATTGGAAACTATCACAATACAGCTACTTATATCGCTATTACATGTAATAATAAAGTTATGTGGTCTATTGAATACATAATAATCTTTTCAACTGCCACAGACCAAAGGTCTCCCAGGTACAATGTACAATGTACCTTCTACATTAAAAAAAAACAGAATGATACAATTTTGCTGATACAAGATACTTGGAAATAGTGTGTAAAGGTGAATATACAAGTGAATAGTGTTTACAAGTGAACAGTTTACAGTTATTTAACGGTATTGGGGGATATAGCTAGTTCATTTGTCCCGAGACACTGACAAATAGCAATGTGTCGAGGGGACAAAGAAAATGGCTATATCCCGAAATGACTGTTACATAACTGTTTTTTTTATACCTAAAATTCTAAGAACAATGCCACATGCAAGAAAAAATATTTAAAATGTTTTCTTTTAGATCGAGTGCAATGGACTACATCAACGTGATTACAAATTTCATTCATTCTAATCTGACACGCCCATTACTGTGACGTTGTCCAATTAAAGTTGCCGCTGAAATATCACCACAGTTCTATTGACTGGTCGGTGAATAGCATGTGTGCTATTCACCGGTGAAAAGTACTTTTTAAACAGTTTGAATAAAATATTTTTAAGTCCAGAAATACCAAAGGGATATTCGAAGGAGGGAAAAATCGTAACAACTGACAAACTCCGGAGAACAACGAAGACAAGACCAAAACAATACATGCACTACAATTAAAAACTAAAAACATATGAACAACATGGACCCCACCCTGAGGGAAATAACTCGTACTTAGATTAGCAATTTCGGATATTCTCCAATTTATTGTTTTCAAGCTGAGTTATTCACCAGGGCTGCCAGTTTTAAAAAAAAATGGCAAAAGTATTCCAGGTTATATATTAATTACTTGATCCGTTATGAACTAATGAATTAATTTATACATATCTGAGGTATAATAATATTTTATGTTAATCTCTACTTGTTATCTGAAATGTTTTTTTTATCTACAGCTGAACTACATTTACAACCAGGACAAACAACATCATACCTGGCATGACCATACCTACGCGACATCAAACAGCCGTGAATTTTGGGCAGAAGCGACAGCTGCTTTTTTCCGGGTCTCGATCCGTCCAAGAGTTACGAGTGCAACGGGAGGGATGAACATGTGGGTAACACCTTTGAAAGTCATATTGGGAATTTAACACGCATTTTTTCTGACAATTTTATTCGATAATCAAAGGCGTGTCTAATGGCTTTATAGTGAAATGTGAAGTGTCGGCAATCATCAAGAGAACTGATAAAATCAGAAAATAGTTGATAATCAGATAAATTATTGACTAGCACGTGCAAAAGTTCAAGCAAAAATTCGGCCGTTTTACCTCCATCGATTTGTGACTACACCGGAATGACTTTGTTGAACTTCATGACAGGTTCCGTATACGGAGCATGAACCCTGAGTTCAGTCCTAGTTTTTGAAGGAGTTCGTGTTGTTTATTATTATTTTAGTTTTGATTGTTTATTTGTTGTACTTGTGGTTGTTCATTTGTCTTCCCGGGTTTGGCTGTCTAATGGATTGCGTTTTTATGTTTGCTTCTTAGGTATATTTGTCCTGTTCACTGTTGCTCTTCATTTAAAGGTCATAGTGAGGTCTTTGCCAAAGTACCAATAAAGGAATATACTACTTTTCACATCCGTTTTTGACTTATAAAACTTTTAGTCCTTATCAAATCACGCAGGTGTTAAGTTGTCCATTAAGATAAGAAACATACGCTTTTTTACCAGATCAATATGTCAGGAAACGCAAAATTTACTACATGTATCCGTAATACAACATTTTTTATCGATCAAAGCTTATATGAGTCAATAAATTCGATTTGAAATAATAAGGCCAAACCAAATTAATTTTTCGTTCTTTTGATTTTTGGATGACATGTTTTTTTCGAGCGTAGATCAAATTCACGTGCGGCATACAATTTTTAAAATAAATTATCGCAAAAATGGGAAAAATCGCAATTTTTACAAAATTTAGGACCGGGCGAATAATTTTTGTTTTTAATTTATTGAAAAATGAAAAATTTGGGGCGAATATTTAGCATTTTCGCAAATGAAGCAGCAGAAAAATTATTCTTAAAATTTAAATTGTCAAAAAATCGAAGCGGCGATATCCAAAGAACTAATGATCAATTTGGTATGGTCTTAAAAGAAAGTTCCTGTGCGTTCACAGTAAATTCTACATCATTTATTGTATAAGACAAGTAAGTTGGTGTTCTCCTTTTTTACTGCTGACAATATAATGGTACATATTGGTGACAGAAAATTTCTTTGCAGATTTGTAATGTTTAGTTACATATTATATATATATATATATATATATATATATATATATATATATATATATATATATATATATATATATATATATATATATATATATATCTGTATCAATTGACAAATTTATTTCTTTTTATTTATTCCCCTTGGATATAAGGTGGCTAGTTCTTTTATCCAGAAGCTTTCTCTTGTCTGCCTTTCTTGATCACTCCAAATAAAATTTTGTTCTATAATAGAAACTTTCATTTTATCAAAGTCTCCAGGATTGTGTCCAGTCGACCGAAAGTGTTGGCTGACGGTAGAAAGTCTTTCTTTGTTATGTCACTTCTATGGCCGTTCATTCTTTTGTTGAAAGCTTGCTTACTTTCTCCAATGTACTGCAGATTACAAATCCCACACTCCAACATGTAGATCACGTTGCTAGATTTGCAGTTGACAGTGCAAAATATTTTGTAATCTTTGGCTGTTGTGTGACTTTTAAAGCTCTGTGTACATATCATCTGGGAGCAAGTCTTACACCTTTTGTCTGAACAAGCCTGACATTGGCCAGTTGATGAAGACATCTTGCTAGTGATATCAGCTCGTACAAGAATGTCTTTCAGGCTTTTCGGTCGCCGGAACGCCATAACTGGGGGTTCTGGGAAAAGTCTGGAAAGTTCGGGGTGTTTTTCGAATTCTTTCCAGTGTGTCCTGATGGTACTAGAGACATTGCGAAGGCTAGGATGGTATGTTGTAACGAACGGGATTCTGTTTGTGGTCTCTTTTTCTTTATATTCTAAGAGATTGTCTCTACTGAAGCGGTTAGCTTTTTTGAAGCCGTCTTGTATGCGTTGGTGTGTATACCCTCTATTTTTAAGATGACCACGTAGTTCACCAAGACGTTGTGCTGTTGTTATAGGAGAGGAACAGATGCGTTTAATTCGGAGAGCCTAGCTATATGGGATACTGTCGTAGCAGTGTTTGGGATGACAACTGCTTGGTGGCAGATATAGGTGTTTGTCAGTAGGTTTGGAATAAACATCGGTGGACATTACTCCGTCTTCTAATGTTGTAGTTGTATCGAGGAAAGAAATTTTAGTCTCGGATATTTCATGGGTGAATTTTGTTGATGGGTGGACACTGTTTGCATGATCGCCGAAGACGTTCAATTTTTCTTCCGTATCTGTCCACTTCATGTCAGCATCATCTATAAATCTATACCAAGACAATGGCTGTGTTTCCGAAGATTCCAAAATTTGTTTTTCTAGTTTCCCCATAAAGATGTTAGCATACGACGGAGCCATTTTCGTTCCCATAGCTGTACCATTCACCTGTAAGTAGTGTTCTCCATTGAAATTGAAATTATTATGTTTGAGGACCAATGTTAACATCTCAACTAAGCATTCAGTAGGGGGTTCTTGAATGGTCCGTTTTTCCCAGATTTCTTTACAAGCTAGGATGCCGTCATCGTGTGGTATGTTGGTGTACAAGGAAGTCACGTCCATGGAGACCATGAGGGTGTTATGAGGAAGAGGGTTCAAGATGTTCATCTTTTTTAGATAATCGGTGGTATCCTGTATGTAAGATGGTAAAGATTCAACAAGTGGCCGAAATCCAAGAATTCCGATATCTTTTCTGTTGGATGACCGTTTGCTGAGACAATAGGTCTTCCCGGGTTATTTTTCTTGTGGATTTTAGGCAGAAGATAAACTCGACTAGCTTTAGATTTTTCCGGCGTAAGATATTCGAAGGTGTCATAATCGATGTAGCCTTTGTCATGCATGTCTTGAAGGCTTGCAGTTATCTTTTGCGCGAATTCAATGGTAGGATCTGACGTCAGCTTTTGATAAAACCTAGCGTCAGAGAGCTGGCGTTCTGCCTCTTGGATGCAGTCAACTTTGTCCATTACAACTACTCCACTGCCTTTATCTGCAGGTTTTATTACTATATCGTCTCTGTCTTTAAGTTTCTTGAGAGCTGATTTTTCTTGTGTGTATATATATATATATATATATACCGGACATAAAAATGAGCAGTACGGCGTGTATCTTATAAGACAAAATAACTGCTACTCGACGTACGTTTCCGTCGTTTTATCTGCAACGTTGCATTCTTTATCCAAATATAATTGTTCTCTAGATGATCTACGCTAACCTGTTTTTTTTTTTGGTGTGTTCCACGTTGTTCATCTTTTTTATATATTTTTTTTGCGTTGTGTGTTTGTTTTTTTTATTTCTTCCCCATATTGATTTTGTCTTAGTGTCTGGATTTATCCGTTTTGTTAACCTTCTCTTTCAACATAACGCATAAATATGTTTTTAGTAAGGTTTCTTTATATGTTTAAAAGATAATCTTCAGTATATAATTTCTTATATCATTTTAGCTGCGACTTTCGTCACATTTGTGGAAGTGAATACGAAAACAGGGCTTGGATTAAAAAGCATGATCTGGCTTTATTTAACCTACTAGCTAAAGTGTATACCAATAACCGACCTACTACACCCAGTGGATTAAAAGTTTGTCAATAAAACTGTAGTTACAATCTCATCGCATTTTATTTAGTTTATGATACTAACTGCCGGTATAATAAATTTACTTCTGTCTTTAGATTGAATTAATAATATAAAATTTACCTTGTTCACTATATCTGTCTTATGCTGCTGAACTTCGTAATAAAATGTATCACAAAATACCTCAATAAAACAGCCTGTTCACAAGCGTTAATTGAGAATGTCCCGACAATACAGACTCCATACTCCGGACGTGGTTCACTTCAGCTCCTAAACACGTACTCTGCATTTCACCACTGGTTTGTTCAAAATCCACACAGCGTATAACAATCGGTAGACCTCTTTTAAATTATAGGAAAATGCAGCGGAAGTACAATAATGCACTGAGTTTTCCAAACAGTAGTAAAATCACCAATGACAGATGAACGGAAGATGTCACTAACGTCCCATCAAAATACGTTCAGAAAGGAGTATTTGTTTTTCAGAAAAAAAATGTTAAGAATAGGATACACGTATTATAGGGTTTGCTGTAGATTGATATCCTAACAATATGAAGCCGTCGGCTCGTTCGCCACGCCCTCTCACCAAAAAAATGTTTCATGTAACTTAAAGACTTATAGCTGATTTTTTACGATATCAGTCTGCAATAAATGTCATCATGGTCATAATCTTTAATTCTGTCATATCACAAAAAAAATTAATCAAATGATTGAATATGTGTGAAAAGCATTTAGTCTTTAATCATCACATTTGCACCTGGTTATGATACATTTAAATAATATCATTAGTGTTAGATATCGACAAAAAAGAAAGAAAACAAAAATACAGAGGCCACAAAACAGTGGAAAAAGTCAATATCACTGATATCCAAAAGCAAGGAACTCTTGTGAGAATGCAACACAACAAATACCACAAGGATATATGTACATATATAGTAACCATGGTAACCTTTTCTAAATTAGTTCCATCTTCCATTAGATCAAATTATAACCCACATTCTAATGACGTTCACTTTTCGAATAACCTCTCTTCCTCTTAATCGCGTGAATGAACGCAGATATCTGTCAACCAGACTTTCATTTTTAGTCTCATTTATGCTTGCATGTGTAATGTTTTACGATCTCTGAATTTTGAGTTGAAATGATTATAACAAGACGTGTATGTTCTGTACCTGTGTTGAACTGATCAAGGCTATAATTTGTTTGATGGATGTATTAATTATTGTTTAACGTCTAGTGGCAGCCATTAGGTGCATTTCAGGAAGAGAACATGTTGATATGATATGAAAATGATTCGCGCTTTATACTAGACCAACACACTGAGCCGGATTTTAAATGTGCTAACTCACGACCTAACATCCGGTAGGAAGACATATCAACCCAAGGGATACATTATATAGGCTTTTTACTTGACGTCTTTTATTAAGTCAAGGGTAAACGTCATTAAATTAAAACACAAAATAGGAGTTGAAGCTATATGTAAGCATTGATTAGCAGTTGACCATTAAAAGATACTTATATTAAGAAAGTATGTTTCAAATTTTAACAAGATATATTGAGCACATCGAAGTCGACACAATTTTTAATTTACCCAAAAATTGCTAATTTTGTGATTTTTCGTGCATATTTGATTTTTTTTATGGACAAGGCGACATAACTCCAGAACAACACCTGACTTTAATAAGGTAACAGTATAGAGGAGCCTTAGGAAATTTCAGTCTAGTGAGTCTGTTTATCAACTTCAAACTTTGATCACAGATACAAAGAACTTGGCAATATTTGGTAACCATTTTCACCATTTTAGTAACGATGATTTAAGTTTTTTAGAATAATAATGAGTATGTACACTGGAAACTTTTCATGTACTTATTAATAAAGTTTCATTTTTTTTAAGTAGAAAGGCTACATTATTCGGACTCCAGGCTTTTGCTCTTACTCCTGGATGCTGCGTGCATGGTGGAGAAGCAGCAAATACCAATTGTTATGTCTTTGGTTTGATCCGGCCGGGGAGGCGAACACCCTATCACGAGACGACCGAAGTGGTGTACTTTGTTCGACACTCACTGTATGAAAACATTGGTTTATATTTTTTTTTCCCATTGGATCGTAGTTCAAGTATCTTAATCCTTAGTAAATTTCATATTACTTACTTTTTAGACGCAAGTGTAACTAAAAAACTGAACTTACCCGTACATGTTTTGTTAAATTGGTTTTCAGAATTTTCAGTGTAACTGAAACTGTACGATAACTGTAATTATGAAATTTTCTTAAGATTTGCACCCCTTTTTCAAATAAAGATGCACAAAATTAACGAAAAATGTTTTTATTTTAGGTCTGAGTTAGTAATTTCACATTTTAAAAAACTTTTCAATTGTATTTATGTTTCTGCTAAAAACATCCTATTTATAATAATATTTGAGGTATAATTTTACCAACTATGTTATTTTTTAAGGTTTTCTTTGACGACTCAAATATGCTAAATGACCAAGAAAAACCAATAAAGTTGTATATAATTTAGCATGTAGATATTAAAATATTGCATGATATCAATTTTTATGCACAGGATGTCCTCAAAAAATGACAAAAGTCCGTTCCCAAGAATGCGCTTTCCAGGAATTTCACTCTTTTAAGGGACATCAAACAAACTTCTCACGGAAGTGACAATAATGCTCTGCATATACATTTATTAATCTATTATGACATTGTATATTGGCATTTATATTCAACTTTTACGTTCACATTGCCAAAGGCCAATGTGAGCTTATACCATCACTTGGCGTACGTCGTCCGTTAACTTTTCACGTTTTGATCTTCTTCTTTGAAGAAACAACTGCTCCAATTGAGACTAAACTGTGGTTTGAGTTCTGCTGACGGTCAACAGAGTAAATCCAGGTGAGCGACACAGGCTCCAGGGAGGCTCTAGTTGATATTCTCTTTCCTTAATCATCGTAAACAACAGGTCGCGTAAACTCTTTGATATCTCAGTCCTCTTTTTTACTACCAGAATTGACATTAGTAAAATCCGATCCATATGGTTTATAGCGCCGCGTTTAATATATGTTAGGGCATATTTTTGTATAAAATTCTCTCAAGCATTTAATTATTCTGTCAATATCTCGGAAAATTGATTAAATAGGTGTTTGAAATGTACCCTCTGATAATCATTGCCTTCAAAATATCTAAGGTATTATACATATATTTCGACTTTAGAAAAGCTCTTTCTTAGTGCCGTGGCCCAGCACAAGCCAAATAATGGGACGAATATATGCTTCCACTTTATAACCTGCCATGTTTTGTCTCTAGTGTTATAAAGTAGAATCATTTATATGTTATCTTGTGTATATCCAGATCTAGACTAGTTCTAACGTAAATAAATGCAAATAAAATAAAGAGCATACATTTGAAGTACTGCATAACGATATATAAAAATCATCCTTTAACAAATGAGAAAAATTATAAAAAATAAAGCAATACATTTTAATATATTGGTTTGTCGTTCTGTTTTATTTGTGAAGGGGCGGAGGGACGGGGTTGAGCAATATGATTATAGGGACGGGCTTGAGCAATATGATTATAGGGACGGAGTTGAGCAATATGATTATAGGGACGGGGTTGAGAAATATGATTATAGGGACGAGCTTGAGCAATATGATTATAGGGGCGCGGTTGAGCAATATGATTATAGGGACGGGGTTGAGCAATATGATTATAGGGACGAGCTTGAGCAATATGATTATAGGGGCGCGGTTGAGCAATATGATTATAGGGACGGGGTTGAGCAATATGATTATAGGGACGGAGTTGAGCAATATGATTATAGGACAAAGATTGTCCAAATACACAGTGAATCAAAATAAGCATCAAACTTTGTTTGCACGAAAGTCGATCGTCAAGAAAATTTATACATTACTATTACTCTACTATATACATGCATATTGGAGCTTTATCTCTTGATAATCACTTATTTTGTTTTGTTGGGGTTTATTTTAAGAGTTAGAGTATTTCATTGCTGATCATTTTCAGACTATGTGTGTGAAAATTTGAAACATCTATCAAAAACAATGTCAAATTCGAAATGTTGTCAATTTGTGACCTTTGATGAAATGGTTGAACCCTTATCTATATTAATCTTCATAATATACATATATATCACAAGACTTAGTATTTCTTCGTATACTTTATCTAAATGTTTAAATGAACTAGGCGTATTCTAGAAATGAAAGGGCATTATATCTGTACCGTGCTTATATTCTTGACAACTATTGGTGAGTTTAAATTGAATAATTGAAAACTATATTAATATCAGAAAGAAATGCTCAATGTTAAGGAGGGGGGGGGGAATGAGTGATAAGTACACAATGTATATGTTATCGGGTTTGCTGCAGGTTTATATAGTAAAATATCAGCTGCGACTCATTATATTCATAGATTAATACATGACCTTTTTTATATTTTTTTATAACATGCCATTGCTTTCAGCCCGAGGCCTTGATATCGGCCCCGAGGGACGATATCAGTTGACGGCTGATAACAAAGGCATGATAAGAAAAAGGCCATGTATTAATTCATTTATCACAAATTTTGCCACTAACAAGAAATACTTTACTACTGAACATACGATTATTTACAGTTGGGCGTAAGTTATGTCGGTGATGCTCACGAGCATTTTCCGAGGGCAAATAACATGCTGCGAATTACGCTTTTATTACACATATGCATGGAAAAAGTCCTTATTTCAATAAAATAAAATATGTGATAAGAAGCCTTATTTTGCGAGTGAGCGTGGCGAACAAGCCAAAAGGATTCATATTGCGACGAACGGTTGATATATCACAATATCTATCTGCAGAGAACCTGATAATATGTTTATCGTATTCTTAACAAAGGCATTTATACGTTTTTCAAGTGCTTATAACTTCGGGGTCCGGTCAAAACATTGTGACGTCGGTAATAACTTTATGTCATTCTCAAATTTACGTTTTTGACATAAGGACAGGCCGTTGTGTGACTTTCTTACAGAATTCTGCATGGTGAGATAGGCGTAGGAATCAAACATGTCACATTCTACATGCGCCTGTACCTTGCCTACTGTGTGTTTTTTTTTCAAACTGCAAGTATTTTCGGGAATATTACACTTCCTTTTGTTCCCAATAGTCGTAATGAAGCATTGTCTTTTCCACTGTTGAAATGTTCCAATTAATTTACGAGAGCTGATTTTTGTGTGCATTTCACTGATTTTTGCATCATATACTTATGACGTCACCAAAAAAACATCGTGACTTTGCAAAATATGTTCTGTTTCCGAACGTTTGATCCATGGTGACTTAAAACATAGGTACCAAATTGTTATTTCATACATACAGAATAATGAGGTCCGGGGTTATTCATCAAGAAATCAGTTGTCGAAGTAGATGGGAGACACAGTAATTCTTACAATGTATAATGCCCACCTATTAATACCTGTTCACTGTACAAAATACTGTTTATTTGGTTAACTTTTTTACTCTAACCTTGACACCCTTTATTTCGGAGGGGGGTGTGGTGTGGCTAATGCTTGTTTTGTGGTAGGGACTGTTACACCTTTAATAAGAGTCATACGATGACACATACATAATTGTAGTAAATCTTTTCATTTGTTCAATCTGTTTGGCAACTTTTACATTAAATTTGGTATCATTTGGTATCATCAGTGATGCTATTCCAATTATTCTTAAAAAAAAATTAGTCTAAACTAAGTTCAGCGTACATGTATACAGTTTTACTACCGAGATGTTAATCTAATTCAAAACAAAACCAGTCTTTTCATGTATTATTTGGTTTTAGGTAGTAGTTGGACAGAATGTCCCCAGAGGTGGACACATAATCGAGATTCCTGTTATTTCTTCAATAGTGAAAAAATGAGTTGGCATGATGCAATGGTTCGTGGTAATATTCTGTTTTATATAGACTGTGACCTTTAATTACTTAAAGTAATTCAGTAGTCCAGTGTTAATAAATTACACTATATTTATTTTCCGATATAGGTTCTTTTTATCTCGAACCATTTTAAGTTGAATATATATTTTTCAGTCTATGGGAAATAACATTACACGGTTAATACCGAGTACCAAAGAAAGTATGATTCCTAGTGTAAAACTAGCTAGAGAATAAATCAGACTAATAATATGAAAGAGCGGGAAGAGAAAAAAAAAACACGTCTCTTACGTATATCACCTACAGCTGTAGGATAAGGCAGACTCATAATATTTTAAAAGCAACTATATTTTCGTCCCTAAACGATTATCAACATTTTTGTTGGGACCAAATTCGTTACCCTTTTTAACCTGTCCCACCAATTTATTAATTATATATCACTGTAACAAGGAAACAAACTAAAACGTGGGTAAATAATACTGATTTGCTTCACCAAGATTAGGTTACCAGCAATTAGCCAAAAGATCCACCTTAGACTGGATCAAAACGACCCCTGCCAACTGCATGTAGCGGTACACATGTAATACTAACTTTTTATCAAAACATGTGTTCCACAAGTGTAGGAGAGATATTAATTATCTTGTATATATAACATTCTTTTTCTGGTGGACCGTAATATACATTATAATATATTTATCTAATCCATCTCGATAGGCTTGGTGTAAGTCAAAAGGAGGATATCTGGCGGAAATAAACAGCAGCGAGGAGAATACAGGTTTGGAGTCTACTGCAAAATTGTGGCATCTCGTATGTAATTTAAAATAGTTACATTTTATATTTCTTTAAAGTTATTGTTTAATTTATGAAAAGTCACACTCTCGGAAAACTGAGAGCACTTGGCAATAATAGGGGTATAATTCAATTTAAAATTTATAAAACTATACTTAGTATATTTATTTACACGTGTATACAAAAAAAAAATTGGAAAAATAGATTAGTGGCGATGTTTCTAATTTCTATTACAGCCAAACATCACTAATTATGTAAGTATGCAAAAGTATATATCAAAATATAATATTACGTAATTATCAAATATATTATAAATTATAATTATTATTCTAACTAATCGCATCTGAAACAAACAAGGGTATGTTAAGACACTTTGAATGTTTACCTTAAAATAACCAAAAAAAACCCCTTCACAACCGCAAATATACGACAGATGTCTGAAAAAATGTATGCTGTCTGAACTATTCAAGCATAATTTAACCACATTCAGCAGAGGTAGAAAATATCACTATCCCGAGAATAGTGGTTTATATCGGCAGACTTATACAATGTATTTATATATTATTATTATACTTTATGTAAATTTCTCTAAATAATGCTTTTCATCGGTTTACAAGAATGTGGTTTTTTATTCGATCACCCGCTGGAAAAGAAACAGCGGATGAAATTTTTTATACTGTTACTCGCTCGTGATCTACATATAAAATTCAAGACATTCAGTATAATAAAATAAATAACAAATTTCGAAGAAAGTGGCGGAGTATACTGTAACACCTCTGAAAAGATTGTTAACCTCGGCTTCGCCTCTGTTGACAACGTTTTCTCGGGGTAACAATATACTCCGTCACCCTCTTAAAAATGTGTTATTTATTGTCTCGCCTGCGACGAAAGTCGCTGGAAGCGAGACATAGGTATAGCAATCCGGCGGCGACGGCGAAGGCGACGGCGACGGCGACGGCGTTAACTTTTTGTAAAACCTTAATAACTTTTAAAGTATAATACTTACAATGTTCATCTTTGGTCCACAGGTGCATGAAGTGATGACCTTTTCAGCAGCACATTTTTAGATGACCTTGACCTTTTTTTCATGGTTCAATACCCACATAAACATTGCGACATAGTTTTACATTCAAATCCTTTTCTCAGAAACTATAATACCTAGAGTTATTATATTTGGTCTACAGTGAGATCTATATGGGTACATGCCAGTCTGACACCTGTCATTTGTCCTTGACCTCAATTGCACGGTTCAGTGAACTTCGAAAATCTGCGACATAGTTTTACATTCAAGTCCCTTTCTTAGTAACTGTAATGTTTAGAGTCATCATATTTGGTATATAGTAAGATCTATATGGGTACATGGGAGTCTGACACCTGTCATGTGTCCTTGACCTCAATTTCACAGCTCAGTGACTTTGTCAATTTTTTCTTCTAAAGTCCATTTTTCTGCAACTACAATGAATAGACTCATCATACATGGCTTATAGCAAGATCTGTATGGGTACATGCCAGTCTGACACCTTTCATGTGCCCTTGACCTCAATTTCATGGTTCAGTGACTTTGTCAATTTTTTTCTTTTACAGTCCATTTTTCAGCAACTGCAATATCTAGACTCGCCATATATATAAGAACTTGCCCACCTCATATTTTCAGATTGATCACTAATGTTTTAATTAGGGGATAGACAAACAGGAAGGGGGGGGGGGAGAAGTATAACTTTGTGTATAAAGTTCCATCTAGTTTTTTCTCTTCGAATGGCATACCTAAGATAATTGATACAAAACTTACATGATTATGTATATAATCTATTTGAGAAAAAGTATTTTGTTGATCATAAAACCAAAGATCTTGTTTATTAAATTTCACACATAAATAATTTCACAACCCTCAATAGCCCCTGGCAAAATTGTGAGAACTACTAAAACATATCAAAACTATTGATCTATTGATTCATGACTTTGTAAATAAGTCTGTAATGTAATGTTAATTTTTGTGTGGATGTCCTTTCAATAAGAATATTTGGATTGACAGGCGAGACATCTTTTAGGGTCCACACTTGTATAATGTTATATTTAACATTGACCATGCGATAATTGTGACCAGGACATAGGGCACTTTTTCTTCCACTAATTTTCCATAGTCAATGTTAAACACAACATTATTATGATTTTTATACTGACCGTTCTCTCTTTCTAGCAACGCAATTAATATTTCTTGACAGGAACTACATGTAAGTTCCAGGCCACCTCCTCACGTGAAATGTACACTGATTGACGTCATATTATTGCTTTAAGCAACTTGTATACAGAGTATGACAAGAAAAGTACCACGTCTATAAAGTTTCTCATTTATTACAATTTCTAATATTTGCTCAGAATTTATCGCAAACTTGAATTAGCAAGCTGAAAAAAGTCCTTTTCGTTCTTTCCTGGCAAAAAGGTGGACGTGGAATCAACTTTGGACAAGCTGGCATCTTTTTCATTTTTTCTGAAATTAAAAAATCCTTCATTTACAGAATTTAAATTCATTGTAGCAGTTATTTTAGTAGATAGTAGATATTTTATACTCCAACGAAATAAGCAGAAGTGGGGTGTTTATTTCGACTTTTAGGTATATTTTAAGGCTATAAACTTCATCAAAAATCTATGCGATATTAGGGATAGCTTACCATATAGGCATTTTAAAGGAAGTACATGTATAATAATTCGCGATAGTTAAAGCCTAATTGACTGCTAAAGATTCCTCTTGTACCTATCACTTGCTGTAGTTTTTGGATTTCAGAATCAAATAGAGATCGCTACTTTTATACGGCTAAAATAAATGTATTCTGGCAAAAGGGATACGAGTATTGTCCAATTGCATAATGTAATTAAATATCCGAACTGATAAATGTCGGTACCTACAAATTCTTGACTAGTTCTTTGACCTGTTGGGTTAGAATTTTTTTTCTTCTGAAAATGCCTTGCCTTAGTGAGGGTGTCCAGTCATTTTTAAGATGGAAAAATCGAAAACATTTATTAAATAATTAATTTAAGTAACATATTGTTCTTTGATAAGAATAAAAATTAAAAAAAATAAAAATAAATATATTTTTTTTTAATTTCGATTTATATTTTTGAATTTTTGACCCATCATGCCAAGATTACTCTCTCGGAGGAGATATGAGTTGATTACCTTGTATACTTGTGATTTTGTGCTCTCTTTCTAACTTCACGACATGTCCATGTCCGTTTTTCCTTACATTTTTGTATGACTCCATTTGTTTGAAATTAGGGTTCTTATTTTTTTCTCTGTCTTACGTAGATGCTTTTTATTACTGTGGACAAAGCGACGACCCCCTGCATGGTATGATTCTTCTCCTTTTATTCTACCAATCAGACTAATGTCTCAATTATGCTTACTCTATAAACAAATTATTAATAAACAGGAATTCTATTGGTTGGACGGCCATGATGAAAAAGTCGAGGGTGATTGGATTTGGGAACACGGTCAGCAAAATTTTACCTCCACAGACTGGTACCCTAATGAACCAAACAGTTATTGTGGACACGGGGAACACTGCCTAGGGCTGTTCAGCCTAATACAGAGGGTCGATTATGAATGCCCAAAAGCAACAAATTTTATTTGTGAAAGCAGGTTAGTAAAACAACATCTAGTTAAAGTAGATTTCTACCTATTATTGAGGACATGTTAAAAAGTTGCGCTTTCGCATCGTTAACTTTCCATTCCTAAGTGGCAATACACATTGGTATAAGCGTCCACTTTGGATTAATATGCTTTTTACTGCTTTTTTGATACTATTTAAAAGTAAATCTAATCGTGACTCAAGGGAGAGAGGATTATAACTGTTCTAAAAGGATTGTACAAAGACGTGCGAGGAAACGAAAATCCAGAAAGAAAATGAAAACATATGAAGTATGCTTCCATGAGACAACAGAACATATAAAAATTATTTGTAAAACCAAAACTACCTTTTAGCAAGTGCTCATATATGTATAAACGCCAAACTATTGTCTTAAACGGTAATCCGTACTCTACAAATTACAGCGAACTCTAAGACACATATCTTGAATCATCAATAAATTAATGGATAAATAAAAAGCCCAAAGCAAGAAATATCTTCCAAGCAAAATGGTTCTTGCTGTGGTGTCAAAAACGAACATTTATTGTCAATTGTTTGTTTATTTTATTGTAAAAAAATATTTAATCAAAACATTCATAGACCTCACTTTCTGTTATTAATGTATTATTCAAGTTATATTTATTATTCTGACCCAAAGTTATTCACTAGATTTATTTATTTGGACAAGTTATCTACTTTCACATTGATAAACAAACTTAGGGGAGATAACTGACAAAACATTTTTACTGATGCCTCACCCGTATCGTTCAAGACCGAAATAATCGGAATACCTAAATACATGTAGCATTAGTCTAGAGAAGATCTGAATACTGAAGTTTCACTGATATATAGTTGACTGTCCATATATAAGCCACAGTTAATATGATATAATTGTAACACCCTCAACTCCTCCTAAACCACATACTAAAATTTAAAGAAACTTTCTCTGATTCTTAACTATACAATGCCACTGTGCACCTCCTATTCTGGTGTTTTAGGTCCAATTGATTTTTGATGTTTATTTTTCCAAAAAATGAACTTTGCCTGTGCTTTACCTGGGGGTTATGGGGGTACCTATTTTGTATCTGCAACTCTGCCTAAACCACTGATTATAATTTAATGAAACTTTCTCATCTTCTTTATCATATAATGCCATTGTCCACCTCCTGTTTTTTGTGGACAAAATCATCAAAATCATTTTGGGAACCTGTTACGGCCGAAATCACCTTATAAATTGTAGCCAACAAAAGACACAAATCAATAATAAAATTTAACAAGATTTATTATATACAAGTTTACAAAAATATTACACAAAATAAAATGTCAACTTAACTGTTCAAAAGCTGGTCTTTTTCTTGATCCGGAATTCTTCTCGTCACTGTTGCGGGAATCCAAACGGAATATTATATCTAATCAGTCACAATCTAGTATGATGTAATGTAAATAACAGTGTGTCAAGTATAATGTGTGAAATGTAAATAAATCCAACAGCTGAGAACACAAGAATGTCTGGTCCAATACGTTCTGCTCTGAAAGTCTAATTTTCTTGTCCGTATATATACTGTAGAACGAAAACTTCTGGAATACTGTAGAAGTTCGAATCACACCAGAATTATTACGTAAGTCAAATAGAAAGTTCTAGTCATTCCATCAGTATCTATTATTGTTCCAGTGATTTCTAAACTGCGCAGTTATAACATTATTTGGTAAACAACTATAAGTATTATGTAAACATATTATACATGTTATAAGGCCACACAAAACAAATAAGGCCAAGATAAATAAACATAATTACAATATCATAACAAACCTTAACCATTTATCTTAATGTTATGAAACTTTCTCAGATTCTTTATTATACAATGTCATTTTGCACCACCTATTTTGTTTAATCATTTTTGGGGTTTCATTTCCAAAACAAGAATCTAACAAAACATGTATTTCTTCCGTCCGACTACCAATTTAGTATCCGCAACTCCTCCTAAACCCCCTTTAATGAAACTTTCTCAGATTCTTAGCCATTGTGAACCTCCTTTTTTGTTTGTGGCCAAAATCATCAAAATCATTTTGGGGAACTGTTTTTATTTTGGAAAGGGGAAGGGGGGAGATACGCATTATGTATCTGCAACTCCTCCTTAACCACATCATAATTTAATGAAAGTTTCTCTTAACCTCCTATTTTGTTTATTGGTCAACATTCATTTTTGGGGTTTGGACGTTGCAAGCGGTCAGTCTATCATTTTGTGGGCTTTGATCACAGTGCCTCTAGTTATTTTTGCATTCGACCCTAGAGGAAATACATAGAAAGATCTTCTTGAGAAATGCTGAATTAGTTGAATATCAACATGGTTTGTAGATTCCCTGTGATGTTCTTAGTAGAAACTGTTTCTTTGTCACTGGTGAATAAACCTATATGAATATGTGTTCTTACCAAGGAACGAAATCTACATACAACTTCAATATAGGCAATGTATTTTCTTTTTATATTAAACAAATTGACTAAAAGGTTTGAGCTAAAGTTTTACAACCTTTTCATTTCAAATGAATTCCTCTCTGTAATATAATTAAAATGTCATTCTCTTTTTCTCAGATATGTTGACCAAGGTGCACATGTTTGCCATAGTTCCGAATTCACATACAATACAACCAACACATTAACAAAAGATTACACCTCAGATCTTGTACCCATGCATAAAACGTACAAAGGACAATTCTTTTGTTCTCCTTGTACTATATCTATTACACGACTTCAAGGTTTTCCTTAATTACCCGGCACACACAAATGTGAATTTAATAGCAAGAACTACTGTCCACAGACACCTCTGTATCGGGTCGTACGTTTACTTGATGGTAAATGTCGTTTTTGCTGCAAGTAAAGTTTGAACTTTTTTCTTTTCAACTTTTGTGTCACTATCGTACAAGCATTATTAACTACAAAGAACAAAACAAAATATATGAAGTATTCATCCAAAAGACAGTAGTGTTAGCAACAGATTTAAGAAGATATGATATATTTCTATATCTTAAAAAAACCAAGAATCTGAATCAGCATCACAAAAATTCTATGAAAAGTATGCTAAGATCATTCTAAGCATTTTGTTATAAAAGTCGTGAATGCCATTTAAAAATTTCACAAATTTGTCAGATAATTAGAGCTTTCACTCGGTTGACCAACTTGGTAGCACCCTTAATTTGATTGCCTCTTAAATAGAAGCAGTAGCTATTTCAAATACACGTACATTATATTGTGTGTATTGGGTAAAAGCATAAGTTATCTATTTTTATACATGTTTGATCCATGTCCTGTCTTTTATTGTTAAGTATGTATTTTATATGTTTGCAGAATATTACTTATCCCTAATAAAAGATGAGTACCTTAGAAGAATTCTAAATTGTCCATAAAGTGAGAATGCTACATATGTATGTATATAAAACAAGAACGAAAAAATAGTCATTTTTACACACGTAAGCAAAATCTCCCATTTGATCTGAATTTTAAATAACAACACTGGATATTTAAAATTTCAAACAAGTACTTTATATACTAGTCATCAAAAGAAACGATACAGGATAATGCATTTTCATATATAGCTGTACTAAGCAGAAAAATAGACCCACACGTCTATGCTTTTAATAGTAGATTGTTTTCTCATCAAAAGCATGGATTTTGTGAAAAAAGTTTGAAATGAAAAATTTCATTTTTTGGAGATTTCCAAAATCACTTTTTTAACCCAAAATTAAAAATCAGTATTTTTATCCCGTTATGTGAATCATAATGTCTGTGTGACAAAAGATTTGAGTTTTTCTACTGATATCGGCCACTGGATTTTCATTTTACAAAATGTGTGTCGATTTTCTTTTCGATTTTCTGCAAATTTAATTTAACCCTCTTTTGGAAAAAAATCCATTTTCCACCATTTCAAGTTGATTTAAATTTCAAAATGAGACGAATTAGATCAAGAAATGAAGTAGCGAACCACTGTTGTCATAATACTTAAGTATTTTGTAAAGGAATTACCAAGATATTTGGTTCCGAACTCGTGTATCGTTACTTTTGTTGACTAGTATATATAGAAGTTATACAAAAGAGACGATATAGACTTGATCGTGATTTTAAAACAAATAGATTCATACACTTGATTTAATTTGTATTGTTTTAATTATGTTGTTAACAACCAGTATGTAGACATTAAAGTTTAACCAACTGTGCTCCTCTCCTCGCCGATCTGTTTCTGTACTCATATGAAGCGGACTTCATTCAAGGGTTACTACGTGAAAACAAAAAGAAACTAGCCCAATCCTTTAATTTCACTTTTCGTTATATAGATGATGTGTTGTCGTTAAATAACGACAAATTCCAAGACTTTCTACATCTTATCTACCCCAGTGAACTTGAAATTAAGGATACTACAGATACACCAAAGTCCGCTTCATATTTGGATTTGTTTCTTGAAATAGACTATGAGGGACGTTTGAAGACAAAACTTTATGACAAACGTGATGACTTCAACTTTCCTATTGTTAATTTTCCCTTCTTAAGTAGCAATATACCAGCATCGCCTGCATATGGCGTCTACGTTTCTCAGCTTATCCGATTTTCAAGGGCATGCGTGAGTTACCCTGACTTTCGACAAAGAGGATTACTGCTGTCACAAAAGCTTCTTAACCAGGGTTTTATTAGGGATAAGTTGATGTCATCACTTAAGAAATTTTACGGTCGTCATCATGAATTGATTGACCATTACAGTGTTCCAATATCTAAGATGATGTTGGACCTGTTCCCACTGTCGTAACCTTTCATGTGCCTCCTACGATTTGTGACTTCCACCGGATTGACTTTGTTGAACTTCACGACGGGTGCCGTATACGGAGCAGGAACTGCTTACCCTTCCGGAGCACCTGGGTTCACTCCTGGTTTTTATAGGAGTTCGTGTTGTTCATTGTTTTTAGTTTTCTATGTTTATTTGTTGTGCTTGTGGTTGTTCGTTTGTCTTCCCGGGTTTGTCTGTCCAATGGATTACGTTTTATTGATTGCTCCTTAGGTATATTTGTCCTTTTTTTTAAACCAAGTTCACGCCATAAGATAAACATTTTGTAGATTTGATATTTTATGTATTAAATGGAGACGTGAAAAAGTTTGAGCATTTAGTTAACAAAAGTTAACACCTATTATAAAGACTACATTTCTACGGAAATTTCATTGGTAAGTGTACGCTATTAATTATTTATTGGTCAAAATCTTAACATTTCGTTTGGGGTATCAGGATAAACAAATTTACATCTATACAATCCAATATCACACATCTATGCAAACTACTGGTTTTGCTTTACACTCTATATATGATTGTCCAAAAACGAATCCGTTTGCTACAAATTGCCCCTCCCTAAATTTGGTGTTTTAAAATTTATTAATACTTTTACCTTCATTTTCAAAATTTCTTTATCATCTGTTGTCGTTGAATATTATTTGAGGCTTATTGCAATTTGATTTCTAATTTTATCCGTCTGTTGACTTAATCTTTGTCTCTGTTCAGTTCCTTTGGATGTAGTTTCGTTAACGCATACCCAATATTCTAACATTTTAACATCATATAAAACTGAAACGAATACATTGAAATTTATGAAAATTACAAATCTAAATACACATGCAAAAATGCCACACATGTGCACATGTTTGCAAAACGCATGTAATACGCATGGATCACACTTGCGATCACGGGTTTCACCTGTGAATTTCATCCATAAAGAAACACACCTGTGTCCCATGCGTTTTCAGATACATGCCATTCACATGTGTGTGTCACACATGTATTACATGCGTGACATAAAGCGTGCATATCACGCATGTGACACACCTGTGACATATGCATTTCCAGGTTCATGCAAAATGGAAAATCTGGAACACATTCTTCAAATAACATCACGTTTGAAATCTTTCGAAAAAAGCTCTCAATTAGTTTATGATATGAAAGCGGAAAAACAATAAATAAATATGGTAACTTAAATTATTGGAAGAGGTGTAAACGTAAATCAAAGTACACTACTCAGAATAAATGAAACACAAAGCATGTCTCAACCTGCTATTAGAAGCAGAAACTTATATTAGGTATTGTTTTAATACCCCAATAAACTATACCGGTTGCACAAGTTCCTCTATGCAAAATGAATATTTCAAATTCATTTATCCAAATACGAGCCGTTTTAATATTCTTTAGGTTGGTAAGAATAAAAAAAACAAATAATCTCATTTTCCAATCTTAGAATAACTTATATAATTCACTTTGAAACCGGAACGATAGCAACTTGCAATAACCACAAGTATTCACTTTGCCCCGCAATATAATCTAAAGATTCACAATGAATTATCAAATAACTATACTATCCAGAATGCACTTTTAATCACTTTGATCACTTTACTTACCAACATCGCGTTTATTTCAATGAAGCGCGGACTTCGATGGTCATCACAAGTCTGACAATGAACTGCTGTTTCAGTCTCCTTATATACTACATTGACGGACGAGTCCAAGTCTCCATTTAACGGTATACAGGTAAGTATTTCCCGCCATAATTAGGGATGTTTTTTATTGCGCACCTTCTTAATAGGAGGAATTTTCAATAAAACAGCAATTTTCCTCATTTCTATCCCCAATACTATTTTGGATAAACTGCAAGTGAAAATAGAATTCATATGCACTTGTATCAATTGATATATTACGGATACTTCAGTAGGATCACAAGTGTACGAATGACGTTTTAATTATTTCCTCGACATTCATATCATAATTAAAGTCATATGCAAACTAATTTTTGTTATATCCTTTCAAATATGCCTATTTCTAAAGTGAAAAGCTTGTCAACAATTATTTTATATGAAACGAGTGTGTTGGTACATGTTTTTCATAAAACAAAATTATGCAAAATATAATAGAAGAAAATAATTTACCGAATTTGTCTTGCCTTCGATGAAAAGTCGCGACTGGCGAGATATATTTACATGTGTATTACTTTCAGGCGTCGGAAATGGCGCTAGTGCTAGCAGCAACAACGGCGTTAGCAATTTTAAATCTTAATAGGTTTACGCACACAATATCTACATTTAAGAATGTGGATCCACAGATGCTGCATTATACTTTCCTCGTGACCATGACCTTGTTTTCATGGTTCATTGACTCAATAAACATTTGCAATTTATGCGTTCAAGTTTCGTTATTATAAGTCCATTTCGCAGCAACTTTAACACAAAGACCCACCATATTTAAAGATAATAGTAGTTCTTAGCGAGAGCACGCAAGTCCGACACATGTCTCCGGAACTTGACCTCATTTCATGTTTGAGTGACTTGGGTCATATTTTCATGGTTTTATTGCTCAGTCGAACCATTGGTCAATAGATAGTTCTTAATGGGTATATGCCAGTCTGAAACCTGTTTCCTGAACTTGACGCCAATTTCATTGTTGAGCATAAATTAGAACCAATCTTGACCAGGTGTCGTTATGCAAGGTTTTCCATTTCTCTGGTGGTATTAGCTGCACCAGTTTGTTGGAATCAGCTTTAACTTAACAGTTGAATTAACCGAAAGTGTCCGTGAAAAAAACTACCGAATTTTTCAGAGGTGGTACAGAGCAAAATCTAATGAACAGACATTTTTTAATTTGAAACTAACTTTTATAACATCAAAAATTAAATTGGTCATTTTATTTAACTTGGTTAATAGCAGTATTTGCATTTTGAAAAATGAAATTGGGTTATGGGTTTCTTTTTTTTTAATTTGTAAAAGAGGACAATGTTCAAGTTATGTGACAGTTTTTAGTATTTACTGTAGTGATAATTTAAAATTTCACAAGTTTTGCATCAATATTGACCTACATTTTGATGAAAATATCAGAATGATACTCCTCTTATATATTTACAGATTGATGTTACCATGCTGGAAGACATTTTGCTTGTTCTATGTACAGTTCTGTTATGTTTCTTTCTAGCTACCATCATTTGGTACAAGGTATGATATCCAATTATCAAGAATTATTATAAACAGAGCAGCCGTTTTACAGACAATCGTTTTCTCCAATGTCTACTGTAATAGTTCAAAATTTGTGGCGTGGGCCTTTTACGCTCACCTGGCCCATAAGGCTATGTGTGCTTATGCCATAACCTGGTGTCCATTGTCCGTAAACATGACACATTTTGATCTTCTCCTCTGAAAGTACTTTGCAGATTGTAACTAAACTACTGTTTGTCCTATATATTTCTCTTCAACTGATTTCTGGATACAAAAATATGTGCATTTATTCAAAGAATTCTATACATTGGTACATTTCAAATAACAATTAGAAATCTTAAAACATTTAATGCATTCAGCTGTGGAAAATATGATATATATTTAAGACTATTGGAAGCTAAAGGTCAAGATATATTTTCAAGAATAATTGAAAACCGACTTTCAGTATCTCAAAAATCACATAGCCGGCTTGAATGATGTTTAAGGCTGACCTCTACAATCGGTCCACCTTTGGCTCCTTTTGGATAAACAAAATGGTTATGTTATGTTTGGCCAGTTTTCAAAAACATCGTCTACTGGTTTGAAGCTCAGCAGGATTGAAGACAACAATACAGCTACTGTGTTGCTGTCAGCCGCTTACCAGACAGCTTTGCTGCTCAAATTATCCATGGTAACAATATGGGAAAGACCTTTTAGTCATTTGTTTAGCAGCTCATGGACAGAGTGCAACCAGAATTGGCAGGAGTGATGTATAGAATAGCATGTGCAACAGATTCACATTTAGTTCAGGATGGGTGAACAAAAACGCCACCAGAGGCCATCTTTGATTTTGATTGGCCAGTTTTAAAATAGTCTGGTCTTAAAAACACAATTAAATGTATTGAAACTTCGCAGGAATGTTGACAGCAATAACCTTTACAATGATGCACTTTTAGTTGTAAGTATCTGTTAAAACTGTTTTAGCTCAACTGAACCAAATTTCCTTTGTCGTAATATTCCTCTTCTTCTCTGAAACCAACGGGCCCATTGGGACTAAACTTTTTTTGAATTTTCCTAGGGAGGCCCCTGTCAAAATTACTCCGACATCCTAACCTTCCAACCGACATTGTTGCTGTTAATGAAAAGATAAAAAGGGAAATGAATTTTAATTAAAGTCAAGTAATACCAAAGGGATATTCAAACGAGAAGAAATTCGAAACAACTGACAAACTCCGGAGAACAACGAAGAAAAGACCAAAAGAATACAAACACTACACTTAAAAACTAAAACCATATGTACAACATGGACCCCACCAAAAATATTCTACTGTGGAACTACATGGCCAGATGGAAACAAGTGCTTAGGTGGATCTCTTTCATAATTCCAATTGGAACCGTACTTGGCAGCAACGCTCCTTAGATTGCTTCTTTTGGCCGAGATGGACTCATCAGCCAAACGTAGTCGAACATAGGACCTAAAGGAAACTTTATTTAATTTTTTTTCTGAAAACACTTGACATGGCCAATTGGAACCAGACTTAGAATCAGTTGTCCACAGAGATGGTCCTCTTAAAGAATTGATACTAGAATTAGCAGCAATGGTCATGGTCATCTTTCAGAGTTGTATTTTATCCAAGATATCCGCCACGGCCAAACTTATTTTGCAGATGACCTCTGCACTTAAATATTTATTCCCGCTCATGGCACCAGAGGCCGTTTTTGGGTTCAGATCGCCCTGAAAAAGGTGACTGTTCCTCAAAGTTTCCATTGGAACATGTGGAACCTTTGGCCTTTTGCGCAAGGACTATTACGCAAACAGCGACCATATTTGGCAAGAATAATATATGGAGCGACCTTTTATCAACATTTTAGGGCTTGAGAAAACTGATGAGTTGTAAATCGAAGAATTATGCACATCTTGTGCATCAAAATTTTATCAAAGTATTGTATTTATACCACTAAGTCGATGCCACTGCTGCAGGGTATCCATAGCTCGGTTTCCAGTATTCCGATAATATCCCGAAATTAAAACTTAAAATTTACTGTTACAAAAGTGTAAAATTTGCTAAAACTAAGGAGTACCCCCCTAATGCATAGTTCTGTCCTTAGTTAGTTTTGGTTTCACCCCTTTTGGTCATTTTGGCATTTTTTTATCTGCTCTTCAACCTTTGGATAGTTGGTTTTCTTTTCAACATTGTAGTCATTGAGAACAACAGATGAGTCATAAATCGACGAATAGTCCACATCGTATGCATCAAAATTGGTATCAAAGAATTGTATTAAATGTGATCCACTTTTGTTTCCAGTTGGACGAATTACTTGGCAGAATGATACCACGTTTTGATCGGCTAATTTACAAAAAATCTACTTTCTAAACCACATGATATAATGTTTTGAAACTTTGCCAGACTTATGTTAGCAAACATTCAATCTTGTCATAGATACACTAAAATTTTTCTTTGGAAGAATCATGGGTAGCTCACCTTGCTTGTAGAGCCACCTGAGCTTACATATATTTCAGCATTTTTCTTCAGTTGTCCAAAATCTTAAAAAGACATTTATCCTCTTGATTTACTGTTGGTTCTAGTGAGTAAATATTGCCTCTTAAAATCATTTACAAGGGATACATTTGTACATAATAATTACCCGATCAACCTGAAAATCAAATTTCATATGTAGCTTATCGTTATAAGCTCAAATACCAAAAATATGATTAGTTGGTAAAAGGTTTCCAAAAAAAGTCCAGAAAACTAACATTTTGAAAATATTTCCTATTTTCAAAGGCAATAATCATCGTGAAAGTAAAATTTGATCTGTAACTAAAACTGAATATGTAACTCATTACCATAATCTGACATACCAAAATTAAGATCTATTGATTATTAGGTTTTTGGAAACAAAAGCCGGAATACTGTGGTGTGACTGACGGACGGGCTGACTTGCGGACAGAGTGCAAATCTACAATCTCTTCGGCGTTGATGGTAGGAGAAATTGTACTATTCTAAGCTTAAAGTGCTAAATCTGGTCAATAGCAACAATAGAAATAGATCTAATACATTGTGTAAGGTATGAAGTGTATAAATTTACTACTGAGGATAAAACTTACAGGCAATATTTACTCACTAGATATCAGATAGATTTTGAAGTTCTATGTACATATAATATTGATTCTTAGATAGGGACTCCTTGGGATTATTATCCCCACACTTCGAATGAAGTTGGGGGATATTTTTAATCGGTCCGTCTGTCCGCTCGTCTGTTCGTCTGTCCGTTTGTACGTCTGTTAGATAATCTTATCTCCAGTACTCCTCATTCATTTTTAACTTCATGCATTTAATTTCTATACAGTATTGTCACAAACTGTATGTAGATGGGCAATAATATTTTAGAATTTTGAAATTTGATTCAGGGTTCCAATTTTCAGACAGAAATTGTTAAATTGCAAATTTTTCATTGTTAATTGTTTTTTGACTTGTGCAGTGCGGTAATTGACATCGTTTCTGATGGCACCAATTTCTAGTTTTGAACTTGCTGTGGAGTTCTTAAATAATTTTGCCCTTAACGGCCCTAAATGTAACTAAGGGTGAAGAGCAGCGATTAAAGTAATGTCATATATACGTAGGAATTTTATACCAGAAAGTAACTCGATATTTCCATTAATTCTGTAATTATGAAACCCAATAAATAGATTGTAATAAAGAGTTTCATAAATGACCTGTATTAGTGTGTATGGGTTTCCTTTGACAAACATGGTTGAAAAATGCTAAAATTACCTTAATTGATTGAGGTTCCTTATCTTGTTATATGATATGATGATTTTATTAAACTCTTTATGAATTACCATTGCACTTGTCAAGGGTTATGGTGGTACTGATTGGAAATCTAAGATAGTTTACATTGCAAGGCTTAGTGAATTTTGTAGGTTTTTTCCATTCTTGTTATATATGATCATTGCAATGAACTACCAAGTTTTCTTACTTTGGAGCTGATCAAAAATCCAAGGTGGCGGCTTACGTCTGAATTACAAATTTAGATAACACTGGATGAAATTGGAAAAAGTATGAAAAATTCTTTTGTAGAATAATTTAATAGATTGATACCAAACTTGGTAGTATTGACGAGTATGAACCTGTATATTTTTCTTATTTTGAGGTTTTATAATCTAGTAATCTTCAAAGAATTTCTTCTGTGAAGCAACCTGTTTCATGGATTAACATGTCGTAAATGTTCATTCTAAGTGTTGTTAATTTGGAAATGATTGGAAATACAAGGTCACTAACAGTGCAGTTTACATTGACCTTTAAAGGTATTTGTCTTTTATAAGTGTGTTTATTGACATCAAATCCATGTACCAAATACACACTTAGCATCAGTGCTGGTGGTCAGCACTCAATGTTATGTTTAACTGTAATTAGTACCCTTTCCAGAAGTATTGGATGATTGGCCGACTTCTACAGCATAAAAACTTTTATGAAAATAAGTGATACATACTCTGATATATAAAAACGTTTATGTAAACAACAGGGTTATGTTGCAAATAAGTGCAACATAATCTGATGTATTTTTGTAAACTATATGAATTCCAGGTTCATATCTAGTATATAAAATACCTCCTCTCTTTTGTTTATTAATTTGGCTATTTATTTTCATATTCTACTTACAGTTTTCGGTATTGAAGAAGGAGGATGAACAAATATCTGACGGAGATAATGAAGGAGACTTATCAGGTATTCTAATATGTAAAATAAAAACATTTTGTCCAAATTAAAGATTTGCTATATTCAGATAAAAACAGCCTTCCAGGACTTTATTATAACAGTGGGTGGGGACAACATACAGTAAAATTTCAATGGCTTGAACTCCAAGGGACTGTTGAAATCTGTACCAGTTATCATTGAAGTTTGTATAAATATGGAAAATTGCCAGTGCCATACAAAGTACAGGTTGATACATATAAATATTTTTTTACTGGAATGTTAACAAGAGGCTCTCAAGAGCCTGAATCGCTCACCTGGCAAACAATGCACTATAAACTAAATTAATATATTAATATTTGTTGTAAATTAAACTGAGTATTAAAGGTCATGTAAAATGCTGAAAATACCTTAAAAAGCCTTTCAAGAACCTCTGGAAAGAAATGGGCATGAGTTCCCCCTATGCTTGATTAAGATACAGTCATGGTCAATCTGATGATTCACAATACAAAATATAAGCTTTAATTCATCTTCAAATACAAGTATAAATCTTTTGGTCTATATGTTGTCTTCGTTTTTAAAATGTTTGAAAGAAGTTATGTAAAAATGGTGGGTTAAGGCTTTTTATTTTCTATTATGCTTCATCTTTGATCATATTGACTAAGCTGTTGGTTTTTATCAAATAAACCATGCTTAACTCATCTGTCATTTTGTAGCCAGTACAGGGACACCAAGTGTTGGCAATTAAAAGCTCACATATAATGAAGTTTAATCATTGTTATACAACATTCTCATCATCACCATTCACTAAGGATACCATGTTTACTTTAAAAACCAAATATTGTTGAAATCCGAGCAAGTGTAAAAAATGGCGGGAAAATGGCCGTTCAAAACAAACTTTCATCATCACCATTCAACTGGGGATACCACGATTACCTTGAAAGTAGCTTTCATTTTAATTTTCTTTCTATAATTCAGGACAAAATAGCAAAAAACAGCATTTTGACCCCTATGTTCTATTTTTAGTAAGGACGGACATGTTTTTCGACCAATCAAAAATCCAAGCATTAACTTTTTGCAAGATACCCTAAGGAACATTCTTACCAAGTTTCATTTGATTTTGAATAGTAGTTTCAGAGAAGAAGATTTTTGAAATAATAACATAAAAAAACCCAAAAATGTCAAAAAAGGGCAATAACTCTAACATCAGTTAGACATCTAATACGGTTCGAGCTACCAAAGTTTAACTGTATAAGATATTCTATTTTTCGGCTTTAATCAGTGCAATGTTGTCTTATCAGTGATTTATATCAGGGCAAATTAAATCAGAAAATATATGATTAAAGAGAAATCAGAATAATTTGAAAATTTTAATTGTACCTTTAACTGAAATAAGTAGTCTCCATTTGGGTTACTCCTTAGGTATGTTGTTCACTTCAGCAAAATTATCAATATTTTACATGTACAAAAGTATATCTAACAATACCAGAGTAATGAAAATTAATTTTATAGCCCTACTGTGTTTGGAAGAATACTCTTAAATTCATATAAACAAAATACGTTTGAAGTTATCTAACCTTAAACTTCTTAGCCAAATAATTGAACTTAATTGTGTAAATAAGAAAACCATTCAACAGCAACCTTCTTAAATTTTATATTTGGTAGTCGTGTTTAGCAGAACTTAGACCTTCGATGCTTTACTATCAAAGGATATTACTGTTAATTGTTTGTCTTAATTCCTCCATTTGTTTTATGTCGTTTTGGATAAGAATCTTTATAGAAGATTTTGTCAATCAGAGAATGTGGAATTTACATGCACCTTGTAACTGAATACCCTTGACTGTTTTATGTTAGTCTGTATGTCTGCATTCATTGTTTTTCAGATTTTTTTTATGTTTGAAGTTGGTTTGGAATGAACTGAGCATGCAAATGGTTGATTTTTTCTAATCCTTTGCATTATATCTGAATATCTTGTGCACAATTAATATTCACCTAAAGCAGACTATTTTTTAGCTCATCTGGCCCAAAGGACCATGTGAGCTATTGTCATCACTTGGGTTCCGTCGTCCATTGTCATCGTTGTCATAAACTATGGAAAATTTAATTAAAGATCTTCAAATCTGAAAACACTTGGCCAATTGGAACAAAAGTGAGCAGCAATGGTCCTTTGATGGTCCTCTTTCAGAATTGTTTCCGTGACCCCGCCTACCATCCAGAATGGTTGCCAGAGACGGTCCTTAGTTGCTCCCCTTTCAGAATTATATCATATGACCCAACTCGTATCCAAGATGGCTGCCAAATCCACACAGGGTTTAACATAGGACCTACATGTAAGTGGAAAAATCACTGAAAGATCTTTTTGTTTGAAACCAGTGAGCCAGTTGGAACTTGACAGGCTGCCAGGCAAGATGGACATAGTCCAGGTGAGGGATACAGGCTCCTGGAAGCCTCTAGTTTCATTTTGTGGTTAGGAATGATCTGGATACGTGCATAATAAACCAATTTTATTTAAATTTCAATATTAAACTTTATTAAAACTTCAATAACTTTGCACACATTATACCTACAATTAAGATTTTTGGTCAACAGATATCTTATCGTATAACGTTTGCTGCTGAATATTTGTCTTTTGACTTTCAATTCGTTTTCATGGTTCACTCCATTCACAATCTTAAATCATTTGTAAATGTAAAATCTGCATCCAAGTTTTGTGCTTTAATCAGTTTCTCAGCAACTGTGACACCTGGCTTCTGACCTTGACATCAATTTCATGCTTGAGTGACTTTGTAAAATGTTCGTGATTAAGTCCATTTCTCAGCAACTATAATACATAGCCCCACCATATTTGGTCATTGAATAGTTCTTATTGTGTATATGTCAGTCTGATACCTGCCTTTTGACCTTGACCTCAATTTCATGATTGAGTGACCTGTGTCACATTTTATTGATTAAGTTCATTTCTAAGCAACTATAATACCTAACCCACCATATTTGGTCAATGGATAGTTCTTAGTGGGTAAATACCAGTCTGGCACCTGTCTCTAGACCTTGATCCCAATCTCATGCTTGAGTCGCTTGTGTTACATTTTCGAGATTAAGTCCATTCTTCAGCAACTATAATACCTAGGCCCATCATATTAGATCTAGGTAGTTCTTAGTGGACAAATGCAGTCTAACACCTGTCAGTTAAACTTGACCTAAATTTCATGCTTCAGCGATTTAATATACATTTTCATGATTAAGTCTATTTCTCAGCAACTGTACTAACTAGACCCAAAGTATTTGGTTGATAGTAGTTCTTAGTTGGTATATACCACTTTAACATTTGACACCTTACCTCGACCACTATTTCATGCTTGAGTACTTGTTCATGTTTTGGGATAATTTCCATTTTCCAGCAACTGCAATACATAGACCAACCATATTTGGTCTATAGATAGTGCTAGGTGGGTACATGACTGTCTGAAACCTTGACCTGAATTTCGACCTTGAGTTACATTATCATGATTTAGTCCATTTGTCTGTAGCTATAATACCTATATCCACCGTATACGGTCTGTAGATACTTCTTGGCAAAAAGTTGTCAGTCTGTCAGGCTAGCTATTGCCAGGGTGAGCTTTTGCCATGACTTGGCGTCCGTCGTCTGTCCGTCCGTCGTAAGCTTTTCATTCAAACATCTTCTCCCCAGAAACCATTTGGCCAATTTCAACCAAACTTTGCATGAGTGGTGTATGGAAGGTCCTCAACAAAGTTTCCTCATTTAGTTCTGATTGGTCAAGAAACATGGCCACCAGAGGCAATTCTTGTTTCTGATTGGCTGATTTTCAAAAATCTTCTACTCTGAAACCGCTGGGCCGATTGGTTTGAAACTTAATAGGAATGATCTATGACATGTCCTCAATTTATTTCGATCTGACGTAAAACATGGCTGTCGTAGCTAAAAATAGAATATAGGGGTGCATGTGTTGTTTTTGGGTTATAACTTAAAAACTGTTACAGATATCAAAAATCTGACATGGGGTAAAATTGATCAGCATGACAAGATCTACCTACCCTGAAATTTTGAAGGAAATCCCAAAACCAATTTAGGAGTTATTGCCCTTTTTTCGTCAAATTTTCAAAATTTAACATTTTTTGTCATTTATCTCCAAAACTATTTGAGAAAGAAGTGAAATGTAAATTTGAAAAATATTTGCCATGTTGAGGTCTACATACCCTGAAATTTTAAAGGAAATCCCAAAACCCATTTAGGAGTTGTTGCCCTTTTTTGTCAAATTTTCAAAATGTTTTCATTCAAAAATCTTCTCCTCTGAAACCGCTAGGGCGATTGGTTTGAAACTTGATAGGAATGATCTATGACATGTCCTCTACAAACGATCCTCAATTTATTTTGATCTGACATAAAACATGGCTGAAGTAGCTAAAAATAGAATATAGGGGTGCATGTGTTGTTTTTGGCTTATAACTTAAAAACCGTTACAGATATCAAAAATCTGACTGGATAAAATTGATCAGCATGACAAGATCTACCTACCCTGAAATTTTGCAGGAAATCCCAAAACCCATTCAGGAGTTATTGCCCTTTTTTGTCATATTTTCAAAATTTAACAGTTTTCGTCATTTATCTCCAAAACTATTTGAGATAGAAGTGAAATGTAAATCTGAAAAATATTTGCCATGTTGAGGTCTACCTACCCTGAAATTTTAAAGGAAATCCCAAAACCCATTTAGGAGTTATTGCCCTTTTTTGTCAAATAAATTTTCCCTGAACAATTGAACCAATTGCAACAAACTTGGTCAAATAGTTGATTAATTGTCCAATGAAAACCAGACTCCAGGTGAGCGATACAGGCTCTGGTGAGCCTCTAGTTACAAATAAGTCCATTTCTCAACAAATATTATAAATGTATGTAGACCCACCATTGTTGGTATGTAGTGTTTGGTGGGTACATTCCAGTCTAAGACCTGCCAGCTGACCTTGGACAGATTTTTAGGCTTGAATAACATGCAGGAGATTTTTCAGACAAATATTGCCTGCATGACCATTATTATTTGTTTTACCACATTTTCCTTTGACTTGCAATGTCGCATTGATAATCACATTGATAATCTTTATTCTGTGTCCATGTGTGTACTCAGTTGAGACATTTAGTGTGTCCACTATTGTTATTCATATTTGGTTTGATTGTTTGACAGGATTTGAACATCCACAAAATATTAATGATTTTACGGAAGAGTCATTGCCTATGTGAATATCTGAATATCAGTGTTTTGGCATATTTTGTTCATTTTTGGAATCACATGATTATGAATTTTACAAGAGTTATATCCCTTTTCGTATATATTTTCTGAATATCTATTTACACAACTAGTCAGTGTTTGGCTGATTTTTTTATATTGATTTTTGTAGGGCATAAAGCCCTTTCCTTGTGTATGCAACTACTCTCAATCTATTATGTATGCAGTTAGTTTGTAACATAGCACGGCAAATGCAATTTCTTTTAATCTAATAATTTCTAATCTGATAATATATAATTGTTACATGTTTTATACATGTACCAAGAAATATCAGAATACAATATAACATTTCTTTGCAGCTGATGTTGACATCGAAATGACACAGAATGGCACATTATCCATACTTCAAGGTAGTGCAGTCAAATTATCAGCAACAATAAATTACCAGTTCCTTTCTACAAAACCAATCACTCTTCATTGGCAAAAGATTGAGGACAATATTGGAAAAGACTTACCTGTTCAGACAGCCAAATACTCAGGTAGTTCTTGTGATCTACCAACTCCTGAGCTTACAATAAATGATGTAGATAAAACAGATGCTGGTAATTATCGACTAGAGATTAGAAGATTGACTGAGCTGGTAAAGAGTCCAGAGATTATGATTGAAGTGTTACCAGGTAAATATAATCAAACAGTTCTTGAATGCTTCTAAGCTAATTTGATAAATTAATTATTGAATTCGAACTCTGTAATGAATTTGTTGATGAAGTTTAACTGTTTAAATTAAAAAAAAAAACATCTGTGTCTAATGCCTTTCAGAACATGCATGCTAATACTTTTTTTGTCTCGCCTGCAACGAAAAGTCGCGGAGGCGACATAGGTATTACTTTCCATCGGCGGCGGCCGCGGCATGAATCTTTGTAAAACTTAAATAACTTTGAATTTAAAATCTGCGTCCTACTTTCGGGGTTAAATTCATTTCTCAGCAACTGTTATACCATGAATACCTAGGCCAACCATATTTGGTCTGTAGATAGTTCTTAGTATGTACATGCTTGAGAGACTTTTTAACTTTTTCATGGTTAAGTCTATTTCTCAGCAACTAGAATACCTAGACCCAACATATTCGTCAGTAGATAGTTCTTGGTGGGTACATGTCAGTATGATACCTGGTTTGGGACTTTTGTCCTCAATTTCATGCTTGAGTGACTTTGTAACTTTTTCGTGGTTAAGTCCATTTCTTAGAAACTGTAATACCTAGACCTACTGTATTTGGTCTATTGATAATTCTTGGTGGGTACGTGCCAGTCTGACACTTGTCTCTGGACCTTGACCTCAATTGCATGCTTGAGTGACTTTCATCTAAATTTCTTGATTAAGTCCTTTTATATACGACCGCAAAATTTTTGCGGTCGTATATTGGTATGACGTTGGCGTCGTCGTCGTCATTGTTGTCCGAAGACATTTGGTTTTCGCACTATAACTTTAGTATAACGTAATAGAAATCTATGAAATTTAAACACAAGGTTTATGACCACAAAAGGAAGGTTTGGATTGATTTTGGGAGTTTTGGTCCCAACAGTTTAAGAATTAGGGGCCAAAAACGGGCCCAATAAAATTGTTTTTTTGTTTTTTGTTTTTTTTGGGGGGAGGGGTCAATGTGCAACTTTATAGTGTATTGTACAAAAGCAAAAAAAGGGGTAAATTTTTTTAGTTTTTTTTTTTTTTTTTTGGGGGGGGGGCAATTCGCCACAGCATATTGTATTGCACAAAAAGCAAAAAATTGAATATAAATTCAAATCATACAAGCCGTCAAAATTCAGTATGGACAAAGCATGGACGAGTAAACTGACCTGCACAAACATGACCTTGGAAATTCCCACTTCAAACAAACATCGTATGTCACGATGAATTAAACAACCGCTCAAGAGACAGCGATTGACCTTGTCACGCTGAACCGTATGAACATACAATCAAATCATGTTTAAACACGCACATCTCCAAGTTCCATGAATGGATTTAGAAATAGTAAACAATGAAACGTGCACGATAGTAAACAAACAAAATGATGCATATTAAATACTTTATCAAGATATAATTGTAACAATAAAGAAAGAATTCGCATCGTAGTAGGGTATATGTAATACAAGGCTTTGCTTTGCAGTCATATGCACACGCATTCGACGACTGGATTGTAAAGCTTCTTTGCACTTTAATGTGAATCTTTATTTCGTATAGTCTGGCAATGAAATGAATATAGTAACGCGCATGACAATTTATATATAATACATAATCCGGGACATAATCATGGTTGGAAAAAATAAAATTTTATTGAATTGATACGAGTACTGACTGAGAGTAATCAAGAGAAATATTTGATATTTTGATAATTTAAAAATTTCTAACCATTTCCAAAACTTATGTCGGATATTATTCCTAATCTTTCTACAAACTATGTGAATAAAATTTCATATTCAGCCAAACAAGACAATTACAATGTACATGTATTTCTTTTAATGTATTCCAGAATTATTTTTCCTGAACCTTTCATTCAACTTCTAACTTTATATGCATAAACATAAGTCTATCTATCATTTTTATACGACCGCAAAATTTTTGCGGTTGTATATTGGTATGACGTTGGCGTCGTCGTCGGTGTCGTCGTCCGAAGACATTTGGTTTTCGCACTATAATTTTAGTGTATGTTAATAGAAATCTATGAAATTTAAACACAAGGTTTATGACCACAAAAGGAAGGTTGGGATTGACTTTGGGAGTTTTGGTCCCAACAGTTTAAGAATTAGGGGCCAAAAAAAGGGCCCAATAAGCATTTTTCTTGGTTTTCGCACAATAACTCTAGTATACATGTAAATAAACAGAATTCTATGAAATTTTAACACAAGGTTTATGACCACAAAAGGAAGGTTGGGATTGTTTTTGGGAGTTTTGGTCCCGACAGTTTAGGAATTAGGGGCTAAAAAAGGCCCCAAATAAGCATTTTTCTTGGTTTTTGCACAATAACTTTAGTATAAGTAAATAGAAATCTATGAAATTTAAACACAAGGTTTATGACCACAAAAGGAAGGTTGGGATTGATTTTTGGAGTTTTGGTCCCGACAGTTTAGGAATTAGGGGACAAAAGGGTCCAAAATTAAACTTTGTTTGATTTCATCGAAAATTGAACTATTGGGGTTCTTTGATATGCCGAATCTAACCGTGCATTTAGATTCTTAATTTTTGGTCCCGTTTTCAAATTGGTCTACATTAAGGTCCAAAGGGTCCAAAATTAAACTTAGTTTGATTTTAACAAAAATTGAATTCTTGGGGTTCTTTGATATGCTGAATCTAAACATGTACCTAGTTTTTTTATTTTGGGCCCAGTTTTCAAGTTGGTCCAAATCGGGGTCCAAAATTAAACTTTGTTTGATTTCATCGAAAATTGAACTATTGGGGTTCTTTGATATGTCGAATCTAACTGTGCATTTAGATTCTTAATTTTTGGTCCTGTTTTCAAATTGGTCTACATTAAGGTCCAGAGGGTCCAAAATTAAACTTAGTTTGATTTTAACAAAAATTGAATTCTTGGGGTTCTTTGATATGCTGAATCTAAACATGTACCTAGTTTTTTTATTTTGGGCCCAGTTTTAAAGTTGGTCCAAATCGGGGTCCAAAATTAAACTTTGTTTGATTTCATCGAAAATTGAACTATTGGGGTTCTTTGATATGTCGAATCTAACTGTGCATTTAGATTCTTAATTTTTGGTCCTGTTTTCAAATTGGTCTACATTAAGGTCCAAAGGGTCCAAAATTAAACTTAGTTTGATTTTAACAAAAATTGAATTCTTGGGGTTCTTTGATATGCTGAATCTAAACATGTACTTAGTTTTTTTTATTATGGGCCCAGTTTTCAAGTTGGTCCAAATCGGGGTCCAAAATTAAAGCTAAAAAAGGGGTAAATTTTTTTTTTATCGGGGGGGGGGGGGGCAATTCTCCACAGCATATTGTATTGCACAAGAAGCAAAAAATTGAATATAAATTCAAATCATATGACGAATTCTAAGTTCTTTATTTCAGTTATTCTGTATCAGAAACCTATTATGTGTCAAATATTTGAAGAAATTTTCAATTGCACAGTATTGTGCAGTAGCAAGAAATTGATATGTGTGCCCTGTTATCAAAACTTTAATATTAAAAAATTCCATTGAAAATTTGCCAATAACTCTAGTTTAATGAACTTCATTGGAAATTTGTCAATATAAAATGTGCTGATGAAGCTTTTTTGTTTATCTCATCTAAACTGCTTTTAAATTATGTATATTTAAAATTTGCCATCCATGACTATGATGTCATTTTCTATTTTAATATGTTATGGTGTATTTAAATGGGCTGTTATGGTTGCAAAGTATAAAGAAATGGGGGGGGGGGGGTTGAAAACAAAATTTAGGGGGGGTAAATGAGAAATTGGGGAGGGGGTATTTTTTTTCTCATTTCATATTTCATAAATTAAGAAGAAAATTTCAAATTTTTTTAGCAAAAAAAGGGGGGGTTACAATAAATTTTATTGTTTCTTGTTTTTTTTTTTTGGGAGGGGGGGGGGTCAATGTGCAACTTCATAGTGTATTGCACAAAAGCTAAAAAAGGGGCAAATTATTATTTTTTTTGGAGGGGTAGTGGGGGGGGGTCAATTCTCCACAGCATATTGTATTGCACAAGAAGCAAAAAATTGAATATAAATTGAAATCATATGACCAATTCTAAGTAATTTGATTTCAGTTATTCTTTGTCAGAAACCTATTATGTGTCAAATATTTGAAGAAATTTTCAATTGCACAGTATTGCGCAATAGCAAGAAATCTTCAATTGCACGGTATTGCGCAATAGCAAGAAATTGATATGTGTGCCCAATTTTAAATTTTAAATTGGTTATTTCTGATTTATATATAAAAACAAATAATACTGATATGGTTTGAATAGGTAAATTAAAAATTTTTAAGTTCTTAGACAACATTCATTCTGTGTCAGAAACATATGCTGTGTCAAATATTTATTCACAATCCAAATTCAGTATTGTATCAAGCTTGAATGTTGTGTTCATTATTGCCCCAACTATTCAGGGTTCGACATCTGCGGTCGTATCTAGCTGCGCCCAGCTGCGCCCAGCTGCGCCCAGCGGAGCATTTTATTACACTTGCTCGGATTTCAACAATATTTGGTTTTTAAAGTAAACATGGTATCCTTAGTGAATGATGATGATGAGAATGTTGTATAACAATG